>CM064496.1:25937175-26004924 GCA_032716605.1 Paralithodes platypus | reverse complement strand
AGGTACGAGAGTGACAGATGAACAAAAAGTACAATTAATTGTCCTGAAAGTTGACGACCTTTGTTTTAAAGGGGCCCACTTCCCTTTGTTTTCTCTTTCTCTCCATCTCTCTTTGGCTTGTATCCATTTGGTCCCATTCAGCCTACTGTTTTACGACGTTTACCTCCATCCAGGTGTTAATATCTTCCTGGCGAGCGGTAGCGAGCCAGCATATATATTGTTTTGTTTTGACAGCAAGCTAAATTTATACATTTTATGATAGAAACATTTCTCCGGCGAAGCCGGATTTCTCCATACAATGCTGGCTCGCTATCGCTCGCCAGGAGGAAATCGACACCTGAATGGGGATAAACTTCTTAAAACAGTTTGCTGAATGGGGCGAATGGATACAAGCCAGGGCAAGAGAGAAAAGGAGAGGAAGATAACAAAAACAAGCCGGTGACCCCCCTTAACGTCCCTCTCTCTTTATATATCTATTTACACATGCCTATCTATCTATCTGTTTGTAGTCCTATGTGTAAGAAGAGTACAAACGACAAAGCAGCCTATTACAAGTGTTCCCCCTAAATTGAAAGAGTTATATAGAATAATAGAACCAAATTTTAAGTGTCAAAATATATGGACACACGGAGCTTGACTCAGTTTAAGTCATAGGAAAAGGGAAAAACAGATTGAGGGAAAGTGCTTACTTGTTGAGTGAAAGAAAGCTGGTTCATATTGAGGTTAGAGAATTAGGCAGAATAAGGTGGGAATATGTTGAAAGGAAGATGCCACCTACTCCACATGGGAGCAGGTAGGCGCCTGAGAAAGCTTTGAAGAAGACTTGTTATTGTGATCACGATAGGAGAGAGAGAGAGAGAGAGAGAGAGAGAGAGAGAGAGAACAGAGAGCGAGAGAGAGAGAGAGAGTGTGTGTGTGTGATGCAAAATTGCGGCGTGAGATTATTGGTAAGAGTAGGTGAGCAGATAAAACAATTTGCCTTGGACTCTTCCATTTAGAAAACTGCGGTATGGGTGGAATCTCTCCACACAAGCGAACAATACTCAATTCATGGGCGCAAAGTAACCCTGACAAGAGCAGGAAGCTGTGTGGTGGTTAACCCTTTGAGTACCAGCGACGTGTGTTAATTTGTAATCTAGCTGTATGTAAACGATATTATGCTGCTTATGAAGGATCTGTGGTAGTTAAAAGAGTTGGTTGAGATAGTTTGAAGCCTTATTATGGCTAGAGGTCCTTCCTAAGCTGAACACAAATGTCTAATAATGGCCAGAATATGATGAAAAGAACGTCCCTGGTACTGTAAGGGTTAACCCATGCAGTACCAGGGACGTGTTTTGCATTATTTTCTGGCAGCTCTTAGACGGTTCTATTCAGCTCAGGAAGGATGTCAACCCGTTAAAGGATTACAGACTATCTCAATTAATCCTTTTAGCTACCATATTATATCCTTCCTAAGCTTAACAATTGTCTAATTGCAGCTGAAATAAAAACAAAACGACGTCACCGGTACTGTAAGGGTTAGAAACCCATGGATATTGTTGAGCACATCCATCTTTTACTTATATCTAATTATGTATATATATGTATCTACTGTATATATATCTATCTATCAATAAAGAGAGTGATAGTATTTATGTATCTATCTGTTTGTATCTTATTATATACACAAATGGTTCATAATATTATAACCATCAACATTATGTGTATAATATATTTTTATCTTTTTCATTAATTCCTACAATCTCACTCTGTATTAAAATAAATCTTGCTATTACGGGATACATATAATTATTAATATCACACTCTGACTCTTACCCCCCCCCCCCACCCCCCTGTCTTTCTCTCTCTCTAGGCAAATTAAGCTAACAAAGCCTTGGGATTTATCAAAAGAAATCTTAACTATAGAAACGAGCATTATTTTGCCGTTATTCAAAAGCATTGTTAGACCCCATCTTGAATATGACGTTCAGTTCTGGTCCCCGTATCTCAAGAAAGACATTAACAAACTCGAATCTGTGCAGCGTAGAACAACTAAACTAATTCCCTCTCTGAAAAACTAGCCATATTATGAAAGATTAGATAAATCAAATTTGTTCTCGCTAAAGAAAAGGAGGTTGCGAGGCCAACTTATCGAGTATTTTAAGATACCTACAGGATTTGACAGAGTAAATAACAGTGCACTGTTCACGATTAATAACAATGCTACAACCTGAGGTAATGGCATGGAATTAATTAGAACAAAAAAGGCATCGTTAGATGTGACACAAAATGTCTTCACATACAATGTGGTTAAAGAGTGGAATAGTTTACCAAGGGAGGTGGTCGACAGTAATTCAATTGATACGTTTAAGAAAAGACTGGACGATCATCTGATGAATATTGGATTGATATGAATTAATCAGTAGGCATGTGTAATTTCCCTTTCAAACTAATGTCTTCCTATACTATATAAAAACTTTCCTTGTGGGCATTTCCTGACCCATAAGGTTACCCTTCAATCTTCATCCTATTTTCCGGCACAGCATTTTAGCCGGAGGGAGCGGAGGGTGTCCTATTACTGTCCTATTCTTCCACTATAAACTGTCCCTATCTAGTAGTATTAAACCAGACCACCTAGTTGGGACCGCAAGGTCTGTGTGGTCTGAGTATCTGTGTAACTCTCGCTATCTCTCTCCTGGAAGTACTGCAATTTTTCCGAAATTATGGAAATATGTTGCTATTGCATCTGTAATCAAAGGTCGTGACAAAGATTCTGTTAATAATTATCTTCCATTATCACTCCAACATACATCCAATCTAATATATGATACATTGACAAACAAAAAATATCACTGCTTACTTTGCTCTATTTATCGGTAGCCTTTAATGGTGTGTCACAAGATTGTATTGGGTAAATGTGGACAAGTTACAATTAATTAATTCTGTGTTGAAAACTGGTTAACGAATCGAACGCAAGCTGTAAAGTAGTATCTTGAAATTAATGTTTCCTCATATAATATGCCGATGATACCAATACCGTACAGCTCCTTCATTCAAATACAATTGACAACTAAGCTAATATCATACACAAAAGTGAATATACTCTAAGAAACACGAAAAAACACTTCCTTAACCCTTACCCTGCGGCTGACATATATGTACTTCATACGTAAAAAAGGGCTATACTGTGGCGGACGTTCTCATACGTTCTGGTATTACCGGCTGAGTTGGCTGCACCAACCTACCCTGCTTGTTGCCAGACACTTCCAGGAGGTTTAAAGATTGCCACCCATACTTATATCAGTGTGCTTAGTGCGTTGGTTGAGGATGGGCTGTGTATAATGAAGAGGTGTTTTAGAATATGACGATCAATGAAACAAGGCCACTTTTCCATGTAATTGTGACAGCTATAAACCAGGTACAAATATGAAGTTAATTTTATCTCCATTTCAACAACTCATACTTTCTTGTAAACATAAAACATAATATAATATATGTAAATTTAATCTAGATATCGCGAGTGGAAAGGAAGGAGAAATAGCACATTTTTCACTCGCAAGTGTAATGTGGCGGAGGTCGGTTTTCAGCAACAAAACCAGAAAAGTATTGATCGATTTCATTGGAGCTTGTTCCAAATCGTTCAGGGCTATGGATATGGTGCTAGGGCGATGTATAGTGAACCAAATTAGTGGGAAAATATCCACTAGGATGTATTCTTCCCTATATAAGCCGACACAATGAAAGAGTTAAATAATTGACCCGAGGAATACGTCATTTATGTTATTTAAAGTGCCACGCATGTGAATTTATTAACATTGATTCTGACAGAATTTGTTATATTTACCATATAAAGCAATATTACTGCTCCATATGCATATATTTTACTTGTATAATGAACATTTGAACATTGAAGACAAGAAATTAAATATAAACAGCAAATATTCAGTAAAAAGACGTATATTTGTGACGGGGGGGGGGGGGGGGGGTTAATGCATGTGACAGACAGAGCGGGAAAGCGAAATAGGGGGAAATAAAGACAGACAAATTAGGATAATTATGGAGGAGTGAAGTGGAGGGAGATGAGCGGGAAGGAGAGGCTTCCATTTCATAAGTGCTGGGCCCGTTTTTTTTTTTTTTTTTTTTCATTTTTTTTTTTTTTTTTTTTAAATGGGCTGTCTTCCAGAAGGCCTAGCATACACTTCCAGAAGGTTAATTTCACATCTTGGGTTTAATGAGTTGGCTATACATCTTACACAAATTTAACGAAAAATGACTAAGAGCTCTCAACCTGTCCTTATAGTTATGTTAGGTCAGGTTTGGACTTACTCTTCTAGAATTAGAGGACGCAGTTTTATAATTTATCCTGGTTATCATTAGACGATTTAATGTAATTTAGGGAGGATCTCTAGACATCAAACGAGTAAAAACTATCAATTTTTGTTCTCAAGCCAAAATCGAGTGCACTCCTTGTAGTTTCTGGTAACACACTTTCTCTCTGACTCACTTTCGCGCCATGATTCGTACCCGGAGCCCCACAGTTCACTTTCACAGCTGAGTAACCCCTTGCATGTTAGCGGGATAAAGTGCCTCATAATATATTACCGGGAGATGTAGCGGAGAAGGCCGACACGTTAAGGTGGAAAAGAAAGGCTGTGTGGGAGAGAGAGAAAGATATAGAGAGAGTGAATGCGGGAGAGAGAGAAACATATAGAGAGTGTGTGTGTGTGTGTGTGTGTGTGTGTGTGTGTGTGTGTAATTCACTTGCTTGTTCATCAAGGGGAATCCACGCAATGCGAGCTAAGCTCATTATTATCGCGCCTCCTTAACTGGGAATGTATTGCGTGAAATGCATGTTAAGTGTTTATGTATCGTTGGAATGGCTGTGGATGTGTGTGTAGTCTGTATTTTTAGCCAATTGGCGACATCTGGAAACGAAGGCTTAGGGTTAATCTGTACGGTACCATTCTCACTACGGTACCAGTCTCACCCGAAGGCTTAGGTTGACCAGTAGCTTAGGTTGACCAGTACGATACCCATCTCACCTTGTAACCGATCACGAACCCCAGATGGGACGTCACAACTTCGTCCACTTATTCCAGGTTCCTATTTATACTGCTAGGTGAACAGAGGCACACCGTTAGGAGACTTGCCCAAATGTCTCTTCCCCGCCCGGGTCTCGAACCCGGGACCTTCTGGTTGTGAGCCGGACGCGCTATCTGTTACGCCACGGGTGTGTGTGTGTGTGTGTGTTGGGGGGGGGGGGGGGGGGGGGGTCTGTGCCTGTGTGGGTGTGTGTGCCTGTGTGTGTGTGTACCTGTCTGTGTGTGTCTGTGTTGGTATGTGTGTGTGTGTGTGTGTTGTGAATGGGATAACATAGAGCTAAGCAGATATCTACAGTATAAATAACATGTTTATTGCTGATGATTTCTATTACTTTTGTAATGTTTACGTAACGTATTAATAATTTTACCCCTAGACCAAGATCACGCCTAGTTAGACCCTCCTCGAAAATAAATAAATAAATAAATAAATAAAACGCCATCTAGACCCCTTTTATGTAACATTTTTCGGTGAAAAATATCCCGGTCGATACCGGTATCACTTAAATTGTATCCTCTCTATTGGTCGCCCCGTTAAAGGCTTGACACCCGAATGGAGCGAAGTGCCTTGTAATAGACAAACTTTGAGGTGAAGCGTCTCAAAATTTCAAATGTAGTTAAGGGAAACAGTGAGGGTCCTAAAAGACTCTCTTCGCACCGGATAGGGTTAAAGGTAAAGTAAAGACCGAGATAATAAACACAATAATGCATATGGGTCATTTATTGGATAAACAAATCAGAGCAAGATTCCATGCATAGGAGTACGTAGTAATTTCAACAATGTTACGATTAATTATACGAAATATGTATAGGCTATATAGACACGTGACATTAAATGTGGGAACGGTAGTGAAAAATGACATCAAACATCAAATTGATTGATGACAATTTAAATAAAGTGACGAATGAATGCAAAATATGAAAGTGGTAACATTTCGAAATGGATATTAGTAATTTGAGATAAATATATTGTATAAAACAAAGGTAAGAATCAAAGAATGTGAGAACAAAATATAATAATGCATATGACCATTCGTGAGTGCTACATTGTATTATGAATAGGTGGTAAATGTATACATATGGAGCATTTGTTATTTAAGAAACAAGTGTGAACGTGTATAACAGTAGGTAAAGTGCATAAAGAAGCTCACCTCGATTGTTTTCTGTTTCTCTCTCTCTCTCTTTGGCTTGTATTCATTCGGCCCCATTCAGCCTACTGTTTTAAGACGTTTACCCCCATCCAGGTGTAAAAAAAATCCTGGCGAGCGGTAGCGAGCCAGCATATATATATATTTTTGTTTTGACAGCAAGCTAAATTTGTACATTTTTTGATAGAAAAATGTCTCCGGCGAAGCCTGATTTCTCCATACAATGCTGGCTCGCTATCGCTCGCCAGGATGAAATCGAGACCTGGATGGGGATAAACGTCGTAAAACAGTTGGCTGAATGGGGCCGAATGGATACAAGCCAGAGAAAGAAAGAAAAGGAGAGAAAGATAAGAAAAGCAGGTGAACCCCCTTAATGTGAAGACTAGTGTGAGAGGATAATGGAAGAGAAAGCATGGGAGTCGAAGTGCATATTGAAGTGAAGAATGTCTCAAATATTAAGGGGAGTCACCGTTTTTTGTTTCTCCTTTTCTCTCTTTCCCTGGCTTGTATCCATTCTGCCCCATTCAGCCAACTGTTTAAAGATGTTTATCCCCATCAAGCTGTCGATTTCTTCCTGGCGAGCGATAGCGCGCCAGCATTGTATGGAGAAATCCGGCTTCGCCGGAGAAATTTTTCTATCGAAAAATGTAAACATTTAGTTTGTTATCAAAACAAAAATATATATATGCTGGCTCGCTACCGCTCGCCAGGAAAATATTGACACCTGGATGGTGGTAAACGTCTTAAAACAGTAGACTGAATAGGGCCAAATTGATACAAACCAAAGAGAGAGGGAGAGAAAGAGAACAAAACGAGGTGGGCTCCCTTACAATAATAAGAAGGAATATTTATGCGATGAATATTGAGGGCAATAATATATATTATAATTAGGGGAATAAATGATCAATGTGAAGTAAGGATGAAGGAGTGCACATGAACTGTTCATATACTGGGCTGAAATAAATGATGAAGTAATAAAGAAAACAATAAATAAAGAAACATGGCACCAATAGTGAGATATGGAATGAATGGAACGAATTATAAGAGAATCCAAAACTGTTCATCCTGAATGGCAGACACTTTTAGGGGGGTGACAGGCTTTTTTCTCTCTTTCTCCCTCTCTCTTTGGCTTGTATCCATTCGGCCCCATTCAGCCTACTGTTTTAAGACGTTTACCCCCTCCAGGTGTCAATATTTTCCTGGCGAGCGATAGCGAGCCAACATATTTATATTTTTGTTTTGACAGCAAGCTAAATTTGTAAATTTTTCGATAGAAAAATGTCACTGGCGAAACCGGATTTCTCCATACAATGCTGGCTCGCTTTCGCTCGCCAGGAAGAAATCGACACCTGGATGGGGATAAACGTCTTAAAACAGTTGGCTGAATGGGGCCGAATAGATACAAGCCAGGAAAAGAGAGAAAAGGAGAGAAAGATAAAAATAAGCCGGTGACCCCCGTTAACCTCAGGGTGGGAAATATAATGTCAATGATACGGTTATAGCAGGGAGTTTGGTACTGTAAAGCCGGAGTCACACGGGCCCTTTTTCGAGCAATGTTTACGGGCAATTATGGTCTGGAAGCTAAAAAAATACACTTTATCAGAATTCAGCCGCCTAACATAATCTGCCTTCAGTCTAGTTTCCGATACCAGTGCGAAAATGTCCCACAATAATACGAGAACAACTTGCTCATGGAAAATTGAAAAAGCGCTCGTGTGACAGCGGCTTTAGTAAGAATATATTACCATCGAAGCGAGAAAAGGAATATGGAAGGGGGTTGAGGAAATCTAAGAGGAAATTCTACTCGAGGGTAGCATTTCATGGATTAAACAAATATAATGATTGTATTGTGAACAATGGTTGAGGAACAAAATGGTAAAATTCGAAGGTTATGTTAGGGAACTGACGAAGTAATGAGAGTAGGCAATGATAAATGATAATAAAGGGATATGGGAGGGAGTTGGCAATAAACTGACGAAGTAATGAGAGTAGGCAATGATAAATGATAATAAAGGGATATGGGAGGGAGTAATGAGAGTAGGCAATGATAAATGATAATAAAGGGATATGGGAGGGAGTTGGCAATAAACTGACGAAGTAATGAGAGTAGGCAATGATAAATGATAATAAAGGGATATGAGAGGGAGTTGGCAATAAACTGACGAAGTAATGAGAGTAGGCAATGATAAATGATAATAAAGGGATATGGGAGGGAGTTGGCAATAAACTGACGAAGTAATGAGAGTAGGCAATGATAAATGATAATAAAGGGATATGAGAGGGAGTTGGCAATAAACTGACGAAGTAATGAGAGTAGGCAATGATAAATGATAATAAAGGGATATGGGAGGGAGTTGACAATACACTAAGAAGCCTAATAGTCAAAGGGAACATTTTATGAATAAAAAAGATGCAAATGAAATCGCTGTGAATGATGCAAAATTAATATAAAGAGAATGATAACAATATGGGAGGAAGTGGAGGAAATATAAAGAGAATGATAACAATATGGGAGGCAGGGGAGGAAACAGGCAAGTACAAATATAAATTGAGCTCAGGCGAGGAATATGGGAGATACTTGAAGACAAGGACAACGAAAACAAAAACCAGAAAACCGGGCCTGAGGAGAAGGGAGAGTCTAATGGGAGGGGGAGGCAGACCGTTTGTTTGGTCTATTCATTTATTATTCATATATATTTGTTTTTAGTTTCCTCCTTAGACCTCCATCAAGCTTAGAAAAACACCCCCTAGATCTCCCTTCAAGATAAATTTGTAAATTTTTCGGTAGAAAAATGTCCCGGCCGAAGGCCAGATCTTCTTAAAATTGCAGGCTCGCTATCGCTCGCCAGGAAATAATCGACACCTAAATGGCACGAAATATCTTAAAATTGACAATGAAATTGGTCGAAAGGTGTTAAAATCGCCAAACTAATGGGCCGAACATCTTAACATCTGAAAACTAATGGGGCTAAACATGAGGGAGAAGGGGGCCCAGAAAACCGGCCCGTCCCCCCCCCCCCCCTCTTAAGCAGGATGGAAAGTGTTACCACAGAGGAAGGGCAGGAAGGGCAGGAAGGGCAGGAACGGCAGGAAGGGCAGGAAGGGCAGGAACGGCAGGAAGGGCAGGAAGGGCAGGAAGGGCAGGAACGGCAGGAAGGGCAGGAACGGCAGGAAGGGCAGGAAGTGCAGGAAGGGCATGGAAGGGCAGGAAGGGCGGGAAGGGTAGGAAGGGCATGGAAGGAAGGGCAGGAAGGGCAGGAAGGGCAGGAAGGGCAAGAAGGGCAGGAAGGGCAGGAAGGGCAGGAAGGGCAAGAAGGGCAGGAAGGGCAGGAAGGGCAGGAAGGGCAGGAAGGGCATGGGAGGAAGGTGAGGAGGAACAAATTAACCTGAGGAGGCAACCAGGATATGCAAGGGATCGAGTTAAGGAGGGTCACCGGCTTTTTTCTCTTTCTCTCCTTTCCTCTCTTTCTCTGGCTTGTATCCATTCGGCTCCATTCAGCCAACTGTTTTAAGACGTTTATCCCCATCTAGGTGTCGATTTTTTTTCCCGGCAAGCGATAGCGAGCCTTCATTGTATGGAGATATCCGGCTTCGCCGGAGAATGTTTTTTTATTGAAAAATGTACACATTTAGCTTGTTGTGAAACAAATATATATATGATGGCTCGCTACCGCTCGCCAGGTTACTATTGACACCTGGATGGGGCTAAACATCGAAAAACAGTAGGCTAATTGGGGCCAAATGGATACAAGCCAAAGAGAGAGGAAGAGAGAGAGAACAAAAAGCGAGGTGGGCTCCCCTAATAAAAGGTAAACAAAATGCCAAGGTGGACATTATGGGTAGAAAAGATGATGATGCTGAAGGTAAAGTCCAACCAATGTAGTAATGGAACTCAGGAGAAGGAATATGGGAGAGAGTTGGGGAAGATGAAGACATGTGCTACTCAAGGGAGAGGCGATAATGAAATACATTCAGATAAATGAGTATGTGGCCAAGGGGAAAGGGGCAGGGTAATTGTGTGTGTGTGTGTGTGTGTGAGAGCGACGTCAGTGTATGTTAATTATGAGGGTAGCGAGAGGCGAATAAATGAGGGAAGAGAGAAAATAAGAAAGGGGAGTATATTTAAGACCAATAAGTGACACCCGGCTTAGAAGAAAGCTATGTCTAATCGTGAGCTCTAATAAATATGCATCCATCTGATAAAGAGGTAGCGAATGAAAGCTTGGAAGATGACCCCCGTAAAGGAAGGCCTCCCACAGTCATCACACAGGAAAATATTTACAAAATTCATGACATTCACTTAACTGTAACAGAAAGACAAATATAGCTAGAGACTTCCTACTATGCATGCAAGCTTTAAGGAGGTTGAACTCTAAGGGAATTTAACTGGAATTTTGTAACTCCTGTCCTTCTACCTCAGCCCACGAACTTATCAATCACCCCTAATATATATATATATATATACGGTATATATATATATAATTTATATATATATATATATATATATATATATATACAGTATATATATAATTATATATATACATATTTATATATAATAAACTAGAGAGAGAGAGAGAGAGAGAGAGAGAGAGAGAGAGAGAGAGAGGGGGGGGGGGGGGGGGCGGCTAAGTACAGGTGCGTGAGTCGACGTGCTACATTTGGAACAGTAAAAGTGTACTGCCACCTAAGTACATGGCTTGGCGCTGATGTACACATTGGAGGGAGGGAGAGGTTGCTACGGGGTAGGTGTGGGTAAAGGGGGGTCACAGGCTTTCTCTTCTCTTTCTCTCCTTTTCTCTCTTTCCCTGGCTTGTATTCATTCGGCCCCATTCAACCAACTGTTTTAAGACGTTTATCCCCATCCAGGTGTCGATTTCTTCCTGGCGAGCGATAGCGAGCCAGCATTGCATGGAGAAATCCGGCTTCGCCGGAGAAATTTTTCTATCGAAAAATGTACAAAATTAGCCTTCTGTCAAAACAAAAATACATATATGCTGGCTCACTACCGCTCGCCAGGAAAAAATCGACACCTGGATGGGGGTTAACGTCTTAAAACAGTAGACTGAATGGGACCGAATAGATACAACCCAGAGAGAGAGGGAGAGAGAGATATAATAAACGAGGTGGGCTCCCTTAAGGTAGGTAGGTGGGTAGCAAGGTGGACGGTGAACTATTGATTATAACTGCACACAGGATGGTCGATACACAGAAAACATTAACCCTTTCAGTGCCGCTGCCGTCCATTTAACTCTTTTTCTGGCTAATATTAGAGGATTTCATTCAGTTTAAAAAGGGCCTGCAGCTATTAACATGCTTAAAACTATCGCACTTAACTCTTCTTTACTAACACATATCCTTCTTACACTGCATGCAATCATCCAGGTATAGCTAGAATAATATGGAAAAGACGTCACCGGTACAGTAGGGGTATAATTATATGTGATGATGACTTCCAGTAATAACACCTATCCGTACCTGTCTATAGAACCTATAGATGGGTTCACTACTCATCTAGTGGCACCGAGGAGCGCTTCGCCTCTCGTTCTGGGTAGTGATTTGGTGCAGCAGACTGTTCGAAGGGGCAGCACGCACCCCTGCGAAGATGGGTTCATCTGGCACCTTTTGGAGTTCAGCATCAAGGGCACTCTTGAAGTTGTCTAGTGAGACGCCCCCCTCATGTCTCTTACTCTCCGTGAGAGTTTGTTGAAAAGACGCAGACTTTTAGGCAACAACCACGCTTCTCACAGAGATCCTGCAGCACCCCAATTTTTCATCCTGGGGATATCGCATTCCCTACCTCTTCTATCACTGAACTTCATGACTATCGGGGTGAATAGATTCGGAACTATACCTTCAGCAATTTTCCATGTACACTACAAAGGAGTACAGAGGAAATCAAGCAACAACAGGTCTAGTGACCCTTCTAGGCTGCTTGTCCTCCAAAACACTGAGGATCAAGTGTCCAAACAGTGGTTTAGAGTGGGTAAGGGAACATTGGAAAGGGAACTACTGCCCTGGAACTAATGTCCGTGGCAGGATTAGAAAGTTAGTAGGGGACAGAGGGGTTAGTAACTGAGGGGGGGATAAAATAAAGTGATTCATTTACAAACGCAGTCAGTCGCGAGTTTGATGCGAGATATTTGTCTAAGCGGAGTTTAAATGAATCAACGGTGCTGCAGTCTATAACGTCTCACTGTATATTATTAAGTATCGCTCCCTTCTACGTTCCAATAAGTACATCTTCAGTGTTCTTAAACGCTCCTAATAATGCAGATGTTTTTACTGAATTTATATGCGAGGTGAAATGTCTCTGTACGTTCTCTAAGTCATTACGCTCTCAGTAATTTATTTCACCTACTTTGTATGGGGATGTTTATATGTTGCAGTACACTTTGTATGGGGATGTTTATATGTTGCAGTACACTTTGTATGGGGATGTTTATATGTTGCAGTACACTTTGTATGGGGATGTTTATATGTTGCAGTACACTTTGTATGGGTATGTTTATATGTTGCAGTACACTTTGTATGGGGATGTTTATATGTTGCAGTACACTTTGTATGGGGATGTTTATATGTTGCAGTACACTTTGTATGGGGATGTTTATATGTTGCAGTACACTTTGTATGGGGATGTTTATATGTTGCAGTACACTTTGTATGGGGATGTTTATATGTTGCAGTACACTTTGTATGGTGATGTTTATATGTTGCAGTACACTTTGTATGGGTATGTTTATATGTTGCAGTACACTTTGTATGGGTATGTTTATATGTTGCAGTACACTTTGTATGGGGATGTTGATATGTTGCAGTACACTAGCCACGGTAGAACCAGGGATTTGAAAAGCGATATCATTGGCATTTACCGCGCGTATTAAATGTACGTAAAATCCAACCTGTTGGCCGTTTCACAGCTGCAAATTTGACCTGGTTATGTTCTTTGAAACTCATATTTTCAGACATAAACATCCCAAGGTCTTTCACACTGTCTTTACGTTTATCAGGTGGCTGGATTCTGTTCTGTAGTTTGTGTTTCCTTTAAGGGGAGGTCTCCACTTGAGGGATTGTTTTCTTGACCCCTTTCTCCCTCATGTTTAGCCCCATTGCTTTTGATATTATAAAACGTTTGCCCCATTGCTTTTGATATTATAAAACGTTTGCCCCATTAGTTTAGCGATTTTAAGAACTTTCGCCCCATATTAAGACCTTTCGTGCAATTCAGGTGTTTATTTTTTTCCTGGAGAGCGATAACGAGCCTGTAATTTAAGAGGAACCGGCCTTCGGCCGGGACATTTTTCTACCGAAAAATGTACAAATTTATCTTGAAAGGGACTCGAGGGGGTGTAATTTTAAGGTTGATGGTGGTCTACGGAACAAACTAAATACCTCCCCTTAACAACATTATTCTTCCTATAACATATTAGTTGGAATTTTTCCTCATTAAACTGCATGTTATTTTCCCTAGTCCTCTGGAACATCCCATTCATGTCTGCCTGTGTGTTTACTATCATACTTAGCTTTGTGTCATCTGCAAAGGAAGACACTGTTGTGTGTGATGTTTTCTCATCTATATAATTAATAAGAATGAGGAAGAGAAGGGATGCTAGTACTGTTCCTTGGGGAACTAAACTTTTGACATCCGAAGGCTCAGATATAGTTTGGTTGACTGCTGCTGATTGCCTTTGGTTCACGAGGAAGTTTTGTATCCACCTTTCAATTTTCGCTGTTATTCCTTTTGCTTTGAGTTTGTGTGTGGTTATACCATGGTCACATTTATCAAAGGCCTTCTCAAAATCGGTGTACATGACATCTACGTTTTTCTTCTTTTCTAGGGTATCAAAATTTATGTTGTAGTGTTCTAATAGCTGAGAAGAGAGACACGATCTTCCCGCTCTGAAAACATGTTGACCCGTGTTGTGCAGCTCGTTTGCCTTCATAAATGTTGAGACTTAACCTCCCAGGACTCGCTCAAAAATGTTAATGATGTGGGAGGTTAGAGCTACCGAGCGATAATTTTTGGGTAGTACTTTACTTCTGCCTTTATGCAGAGGATCAATTATTGTGTTTTTCAAGCTATGGTATTTCACCAATGTCTAGACTTCTTCTCCACATTATAGCCAGGGGTTTTGAGAAGTTGTCCTTACATTTCTTTATTAGGATCGAATTCCATGAATCTGGGCCTAGTGCCGAGTGGGTTGGCGTGTTACTAATAGCTTCTTCTGTCTTTCGAGCCGAACTCAATATCTAGAACCTGAGGGTTTTCGGTAGGGAGGTTTTCCATGAATAAATTGTTTTGGTCTCCGACGACTTTTGTTTTATCGGGTTCACTGAACACCGTTTCGTACTGCAGATGTAGGAGTTCGCTCATTTCTTTGTCCCCTGTGAATGATCCATCTTCCATATTCAGTGGGCCGATGTTTGACGCAGCTTTAGACTTCTGCTTGGCAAATGAAAATAAATACTTTGAGTTTTCCTTTATACCTGCAATAGCTCTGTTCTCATCTTCCATTTGTTGTAGTTCATAGGAGATTCTTAGTCTTTGCTCAATGTCCACAATTGCTCTCTCTATTTGGGCCTTTTGTCTGTCCTGTATATTTTGTTTGTCTTTGACGTTGTGTTAGTAACTTCCTTCTTCGGTACAACTTTCTCCTCTTCCGATATTGTTTGTTTCTTTGTCTTGTTTGTTTTATCGGTATGTGGTGGCTACAGATTTGGGTCATAGTTTCTGTTATCAAGGCTAGCCATTCTGTTGGTGTCAGGTTATTCATCAAAACTTCAGAGTTTATTTCCTCTATTTCCTGGTTCACCTCTTCCCACCCAATATTTTTGTTATTGAAATTACATTTCTTGAAAGGGCCTATTTTTGGTCTCACTTCTGGGGTTTTTTTGAACACTTGTTAGGTTTGTGTTTATTTCAATCAATTTATGATCAGATAATGTTGTGTCTGAAATGGTCATATTATGTACTAAGTAACTAGGAAGTCATTGTTGGTGAAAACAAGGTCTAGGTCTCTAGGATATTATTCCCTCGTGTGGGTTTGTTTACATGCTGGGAAAGGCTAAACAGATCGCATAGTTTATATAGCTCTCTCATATTTGCTTCTCTGGTGTTGTTCGCCACTATCTGATTTTCTAATTGCCTCCATGTAATGTTTGGCAGATTAAAATTTCCTAACCACATAATATTTGGTGTTGGGTTTCCTAGGCCTTCTATTGCTGTTTGTATCTTGTTGATCTGGGGTTTCAACTCTCCTACGGATGTGTCCGGGGGTCGGCATGTGACAATCATAGCTAGATTTAAGGATTCTATTTTGACCCTAAGTATTTCCACTACTTCATGGCTGTTATTTAGAAATTCAGTATATTTTGTATTATTATGTTCTATCCAACAACCAACTCTACTCCTAAAATCGATTAATGAAATATTACAAACACATGTGGCAGTCCGTTGATTCGAACCCAGGACACTCACACCGAATATCAATACCTTATGCATTACACCACGAAGGCAGTTCGGATCAGAGTAATGGATGTACAATTCTACCCCTCCGCGCATACTATGCTTTCTGTCTGCCCTATGAAGATTACAGCCAGGAATCCATACTTCACTATCTTCGTGATCTTTAATACGTGTTTCTGTGAGAGCTGCAAATATAGCATTTCCTTCTTCTAGTAGGCCCCTAATAAATGGTATTTTGTTTGTAGTTTTATTTTTTAATCCTTGTATATTTGCAAACAGGAGTGGGGAGAGGCCATTTGCCTTGCTTTGCGTACCTAAGAATCTTCGGGAGGTAGTTGGGGTCGCTCTTAGAGCACATCCCTGTGCCACGCTTGGGAGGACAGGATGTGCTCGAGGTGCGCTATCTGATCCTCCAACATTCTCATTCTGTTCATCTTCTGCCATACCCCTCTTTGCCTTCTTCCTCTGTCTCGCCCTCAGTATACCTGGAGAGTTTTTTTTTTTTTTACCATTTGAGATGTTTACTGCTCTCCGTCCCTCTAACATGGAAATCTGGGCATTTGTTATCATAACAAACACTATTTGGTATTTGCAGTTTCCACCAAACCTGCACTTCCCTTCTCTGACTATATTATTGCAATTTTTTGGATGCGCAAATCTACAAACTGCTCCATTTAATTTACCTCTTGGTCCAAAGATTTTTGTTTTGTTTTGTATTTCATATAGTATCTACATACTGGAATAGTTGGCCTTTGTAGGTGTATGGGTGTAGGGGCGTCATTTGGGCCGTGTGTGGAGGTGCGAGTCCTGGTGTTAATGACACGGTCTGGGGAGGCCTGGGCAGGGGTGTGGGTAATGCGAGTGGTGTTTGGTGACGTCGCGGTGTTGCGAGGTGGTGTATAGAGATTACTTGGTGTGGAGGGAGAGTTGGTGGAAGGGTTTGTGTGATGCATGTGAACCGTAGTGTTACGAGGTTGTGTGGAGTGACAATCGGTAGATATATTTGTGTGGTTGGCCGGTGTCGTGGGTGATGATATGAACGTATTTTGGTTGGGGTTGGATGAGTTGGGGAGGGGCTAACGTGAGCTTTTGTGAGAGAGGCATGGTGGGTGTTCGTTCAGAGGGAGGTGTTGTGGGTTGTTTTGGGTGAGACGAAGTAGGAGGTCATGGTGTTCCAGTCATGTCATAATACATTGCTTGAACTCCGGCACAGGTGTTTATCGAGTCCATTTAAGGGGAGGCAGACCGTTTTTCTGGACCCACTTCTCCCTAATGTTTAGACGCACTATTTTTGAGATTATAAGACGTTTGGCCCATTAGTTTGGCGATTTTAACACCTTTCGCCCAATTTCGTTGTCAATTTTAAGACCTTTCGTGCCATTTAGGTGTCGATTATTTCCTGGTGAGCGATAGCGAACCTGCAAATTTAATTTATGAAAACATTAATTAATAGACCAAACAAACGGTTAGTCTCCCCTTAACCCCTTCAGCACAATTACGTAATTTTCATCTTATTCTGGTTACCAATACACAATTTTCCTCAGTTTAGGAAGGACCTCTAGGAATCAAAAGTGTAAAGTTTATTTCAATTATCCCTTTAACTCTCACATACCTTCTCTAAACTTAATTAAATCTTTTAATGATAGCCAGAATAAATTGGCAAAGATGTAATCGCAGTGAAGGGTTTAAAAGCTTATATTTGCTCAACAAGGCTATCCAAGATCAACAGGTAGACATACAGTAAGGGTTTTAACTGACATTGATGAGCTCTAGCAAGATATTGAAAGATCATAATGACCTATATCTAACTCTTTCTGAGAGTGCACTTATTCAACGCCTCTTCTGTTGAACCTTAAGTAGCATTGAGGACACAAATAGTTCATTATTTTTAAACGAACGTCAGAAAAAAATATTATTACATAATGTCAATTGATTCATTCTAATTGCTTAAGTATGTAGAGTATATTTGGGAAGTTTATCAATTAAAACGTTCAATTGCATTTACAGTACTACTGCATGTATGCATATGTATGCATTACTTATACTATTATTTAAATGTATCTTATTTTAATGTACACCTATATTTTTCATTTGAGTAGCCATTATTCAATATAATATAAACTAAGCATGAAACTGGAACTACTCTGAGACATACAGTACATGGACTAACATTATTACATTACAGTACAGTAGGTAGTGAATACAGTAAACATGAAATATGTGAATAATTGTAAACCCAAGTGAAAACTTAGTAACAATGGGAGAATAATGTCTGTAATAAAAAGTAGGTGAACAAGTCAAGAAGTGTACACGAGAATGAAGGGGGAACACAAGGAAAGCTGGAGAGAAAGGTGAATGAATATGGAAGGATGGAAGGCAAACGAGTCATATAAAGAAAGGTGAATGAATATGGAAGGATGGAAGGCAAACGAGTCATATAAAGAAAGGTGAATGAATATGGAAGGATGGAAGGCAAACGAGTCATATAAAGAAAGAGTGTGTAGTAGAATAATTATAGTGGAAACATCATAGACGGAAATTGATAATAATAGAATGTCTTCATTGAAGAAACATACGAAAGCATAATTACAGTGATTGTTATCCCCACGAATTAGCAATTACCTCTTCATAATATTGTTTTCAGAATTAATACATTCCGTGGACCACCTATGCATTATGTAAAGCAATATATGTGTGCATGTATGTACAGTATATACTCAAGCAAAAAACCCATAGGTGGGGGTGGACGACTCAAGACAGAGCCAGAACAGGGACAGCACAACACAAAACACAAAATACAAATTCACACACATCTAGGTCGCCCACTTGATACAATCAATAACTACAAATAGCTATTATTATATTTTTTCACCAAAAAACTTAACTTCTAAACACTCAATTAATGAAATCAACAAATACCACATCGTTCGGTGCATGGATTAAAATATAAATAAATTTCCTAAATTTTCGTCCATCATTTACGTAAAATTAAGAAAGTGAAAGAAAAAACGAGCAGATACCAAAAGAAGATAGACACTAAATCAAGTAAGTCAGGAACAAGGACATTTGAAGGCAAACAATTAAGACGAGAATATAAGCAAAGCAAAAATATACGAAGAGAAGAAATTTACTGCGGAAAATGTGTATAAGATGTGGAACTCCGAGTAGGCCTACCACACCCTATAGGTATTCTGACCATATACCAGATATACAAAAATCAGAACCAGAACTGTTACATAAAACCCATACTGATGTGCTGAGGGGGGGGGGGGGAGAGAGAGAGAGAGAGGTATATACAATGGAGGGATGAAAGACAATACATAGATGAGGAATGGTGGAGGGACAGAGAGAGAGTAGGATAGGGAGAAAGGAAGCAAGGAGGATGGGGAGGAAAAGTTGATAAAGGAGAGCAATTAGGGAAGAGGGGAGGAGGGAAGAAGGGAATACATTAGATTACAAAGTGAGTAAGGCAAAGGAGGGAGAAGGAGGAAGCTATAGGTAGACAAGAATGAAGGAACGAGAGAAGGAAGATAGCAAGGATAGAAAGGAAACAGGGTGGATAGTGATAGAGAGAGCGAAGGAGAGAAAGAATGACGGAGAAAGGAAGGAAGAAGGGAGAATATGATCAATTGAGAAAGGAAGGAGAGAGGTAGAAAGGAACAAGTGAGGAAAGAAGGAAGGAGAAAGCAGGGGTTGATAGAAAATGACGGAGAGAGGAATCAAGAAAAAAAGGGTAGGGGGATAAAGGAATTATGGAAGGCAGAGCTCACGAGTAAACAATACTTGTGGACAGAACATATTATAATGTTGACAAATGTGTGTGTGTGTGTGTGTGTGTGTGTGTGTGTGTAAGTGTATGTTTAAGTATACATGTACAACCAAAATCAATAGTGCGCAGAAAATCATAAAAACAAAAATTGTCTGAGAACTAGAGAGAAGTAAAAAAACTGGACCAGTTCTACGACGTGAGCAAATAGGCACTCGTCACGGGCTATTAAAAAACACACGAGGACTGTCAGCAAAAAGTTATACATATTTCAGATCACATAGTTTATGAGTAAAATTGGTAACGAATCATATATGTTGACTGTACGTGTGTATTCGTGTGTGCGTGCCTGCCTAAGTGTGTACGTCTGTCTGTAATATTAAGATGGTATGTTCGTATAATTATATGGATGTGTGTGTATGTGCATCAGTCTGTAATTGTCACTATATGCGATCAAACATATTAACAAATGTTCCATAACCTGCACTGAAAGGTAATACAACATTGTGTTCAACACATTTGACATGCCTTTCTTATATCATTATTAATTCCCAAGAGCCAGATGCTCGAAATAGTGTTATTCCTTCAATTACTGTTCACCGGCACTAGTTTATCATGTAGTAGTGTACCACCTACAGAGCTTGAAGCAATTTAAGTCATAGGATGAGGGACTTCGGATTGAGGGAGAAACTTCCAGTGTTTACTTGTTGAATGGAAAAAAGACTGGGAAAATCGTTTCACACTTGGGTTAGAGAGTTGTACAGAATATGGAAGGTAATGTGTTGTAAGGCAGTGCCACCCACTCTCCGCAAGGGAGGAAATAGACAGTAAGAAAGCTCTGACGAACACTGAATATTATAATACCAGTAGACAAGTGAGAGAGATACAACCTTGCAGCGCGTAGGGAGATATTGCAGACAAATAGTAAGAGGAGTCAAGTTCATGAGGTGAAATGCTTTGGCTCTACCTTTTTGAATGATGTGGTATGAGTGGAACCTTTCCACATACACAAACAGTACTCAATACACGGCCACTCTGTGCCCCTTTACAGAGCAAGAAGCTGTGCGTGTGTGAAGAACTCACAGAGACGGTTGACCACACCTAATTTCCGGGAAACTGCATTAGCATAAATGGCAATTTGTTCTTTCTAAAAAAGGTCAGAAAAATGAAACGTCTAGAATATTGTGAGAAGATGAAGGATTGATTTATTGAAGAGTAAGGAATAGTTATGTGGAAGATTGTGATGAATAGAAAGATGGGAAACTTAGATTTTGGAATCATTGAAAGCAACAAGGCTCTCTCTGCCCCAATCGGATATTGTTGATAGATCAGAAGATATGAGTGCTATGGGCTCATCATGTGAGGTTTGAAGTAGCTGTATGATTGGTCGTTGCATAAATGTAGTTGCATAGGGTAAGGTAGAGCCATCAGCATAGGAGTGGATAAGACTAGAGGTACAGTTGAAAAGATCATTAGTATACAAAATTAGAGAAGAACTGGAGAAAGGACACAACCATGAGTAACAACAGAGTTAACATGTTGCGGAAGTGAACGATGGCCATCCACAACCGCAGTATGGAACAGTCGGAAAGGAAATTGGAGATGAAGGCATGGACAAAGGGATAGAAAATGAAGGATGTTACATTAGAAATACAAGATTTGTGCCAGCCTAAATTGAAAGTTTGTTATATATCTAGCGCAATAGAAAAGGTCTCACCGAAGTCTCAAAGGGAAGATAGTAGTGTTATATAACCGTGCGCGCTCATTGCAAACCCTAAGATCTCATTGCAAACCCTAAGATCTCATTGCAAACTGTAAGATCTAAAAGAATATGCTAGGATCTCAACCTCCCCTCCCCCTCCCGCCCCACCCAAACGCTCGGATCTGAGATCCTGGGCCGCGTGCGGCGTAGCGTGTGCCAACAGAAAACGAGATGATCTCAAACCACTGAGATCCTAGGCAACGCGCGGCGTATGATCTCAAACCACCCCCACCCCCCAAAATACTAGGATCTCACAATCTCAGGGATTTTGAGATCCTATAGGATACCTCCTGACGAAGGCATGAGTGAAAGATCTCAGGTTTATAAGATGTGAGACACCCTCTGACGAAGGTAATCGTGAATACCTTTGACACCTAACAACAAGACTAGAACAAATATATATATATATATAAGAAAGCATCGAATAAGTATATCACCGAACGATAAAGGACAAAACTAGATTTGTTTTGTTTTTTATATGAATAGAGATCAACGCCTGACGAAGTTGTATGTAAACACGGTATATACTTACATAAGGGTGGCTCCCCTCCTCCCGGATCTGCGACAACTCTGTCTTTTCACAACACTAGCTATACAACGACTGACCATACCATGAATACGTAACCACCTTAAACGTCTACCGTTATTACCCCCCGGGCTATGTCACAAAACTTTCTCTTTTGTGCGTGCGTGCGTGCATGTGTGTGTATACGTGTGTGTGTGTGTGTACGTGGTACGACACATCATACTATAGTGTTTTGTATTGTTATTATTATTATTATTTGATTATTATTATTATTTGTATTATTACAAACTTGTTAATATATTACATACGCCTATATATTTATATATATATGGTATATAACACAACTTTATATACTTCTTATAATTGGGTAACATTAATTATTTTTGTTTTCAACCTCGTACTACAGCGATTTATATTATTATTATTATTATTATTATAATTATTATTAAACTTATGATCGGAGTCTCCTAAAGGCCGCGTCATACAGAACTCGAACGTCGGGCGACCTTCTCCCGAACACGATGACTTGCATATTTGAGGCGAATTCAACCGATATTGTCCCGATGTTGGTAGAAGAAGAACATCCCCAGACAATGCCCCGAATAAGAGTCGAATATAACCCGATACTCCCGAACGACTTACGACAAAGACCCGACCATGATTCGAATATAAATCGATGCATGCCAGAGCATGACCCAACGATAACCCGAATGTGCGCCGAATCAGCCAACCAAGTGCGAATGAGATACGTCTGTCAGCCAACCTTTACCCGATACAAAAGAAGTTATGAGGAACACCAGCCGCATCGGGCCGACCATCAGAAAACGTTAACACGATGCTAGACGAATGTGGGACGACGACCTGTACCTGCTCTATATATATAGTGGGTGTGGTCGCACACATGGCAGTCACACATCAGTCATCACCACGGCAACATGGACCTCACGGAACTCGAGCCATCAACTGAGGTTACGGAGGAGTTGGAGATGGCCATTCTGTTTCAGGAGCTTGTTGTAGCCAACCTTAACCACCAGCTACTCATCGCTACCCTCCTGAAGAAGGAGCGTCAGCGCCGTGTACGACCCAGGAAACCCAGAAGCTGCAGCGTCAAGACTTGGGTCGCCCAGAGAGCCACCTACAGACACTACCACCAACTGCTAAATGAGCTAATGGAGACGGACAGGACCACCTACAGGTATTATCTGCATATGGACGAGGACCTATTCAATGACATAGTACGCCGTCTTACACCCCGGATCAAGAAGGAGACCACCAATTGGACGAAGCCCCTGGAGCCAGGTTTGAGATTGGCCATGACACTACGATTTTTGGCAACAGGGGAGGCATACAAGAGCATGTCGTTAAATTTTCGTGTTCGTGCAAACACAATTTCGAAGGCAGTGCGGGAGACATGCGAGGCTATAATCCAGGAGTATATGGAAGAGGTTATTGTGTGCCCATCAACACCCGAAGGCTGGAAAGAGGTTGCCAAGGGTTTCGAAGAGAGGTGGAACTTCCGGCACACCATAGGGGCAATCGATGGCAAGCACATAGCCATACAACCTCCAGGAAACTGCGGCTCCCTGTACTACAACTACAAACACTATCACTCCATTGTTCTCCTGGCAGTGGTTGATCACCTGGGCAAGTTCATGTACGTGGACGTGGGAGCGAACGGTTCCGCATCTGATGGTGGCATCTTCCAGGTGACCGACATCCGGCAGGCCCTGGAGGACGGGGCAGCAGGCTTGCCGGAAGCAGAGCCATTTCCCGGCGAGGACCTTCCAGTGCCCGACTTCCTCGTTGGTGATGACGCATTCCCCATGAGGGAGTGGTTACAGAAGCCCTACCCTCACCGAGGACTCGAGAATACCAAGAGGAACTACAACTAGACTGTCCCGGGCCAGGAGGCAGGTGGAGAATGCGTTCGGTATGCTGGCAAACCGCTTCAGGTGTCTCCTCACAACCATGAACATTGATCCCACCACCGTGGAGAAGGTAGTCATCGCGTCCTGTATACTCCACAATCTCCTCATAGAAAAACGCCAAGGACAACAAGGACAAGCATCTCAGCGTCAGGAGAACATGGAACAAGGTGACTGGAGGAGGGACCCCTTGGATGGACTACAACCATTTCCGCGGCAGAGGGGACCAGCCACTGCCAAACTTCACCGGGACTACTTGGCAGAATACTACAGCCGGCCAGAACAGCACCTGCCCTGGCAGGTACCTCAAAACTGAACAGGTAAGTTGCCATTCCAATTATTCCCCATAAATCCATGCCCAACCTCATTGATATGCCAGACCTATTAGACTTTCATTATTAGCAAATTATATCCCGGTCACATTTCTAGTTCATTTGCAGCTATCATAAATAAGATGTAAATTATTATTATTATGAACATTATAGTTTCCTAGCATCTCTCGTATAATAATGAGCTACCTTATCATTATAAACCGCCAAGTTTATTAATTTAGTCCCTCAATATTGTATTATGAGTTCAGTATACATATATCATTCTCTTGTATAATGAGATATCATTAGTTTATGAAAACGTCAAGCTAAATTCGTTTATCCACTCTATATATTATTAGGTATTATAATAATGTCCTCCATTCATGTTCCCCATATTATTATTCATTGTATTGTCTACATTTTGTTAGTACACATTGTATTGTGTAAAAAGGAACATTACAACCAACATATACACATAATCATTATTAGTCACTGTATTGCATAAAAAGGAACATTACAACCAACATATACACATAATCATTATTAGTCACTGTATTGTATAAAAAGGAACATTACAACCAACATATACACATAATCATTATTAGTCACTGTATTGCATAAAAAGGAACATTACAACCAACATATACACATAATCATTATTAGTCACTGTATTGCATAAAAAGGAACATTACAACCAACATATACACATACTAATTTTATTCACCATACAAACAACTTACAAATTATCTTTGTATGTATATACAGTTATACACTTAGTATTGCCACCATATCACATACCAGCTACCATAATATGTTGTGCATATCAATATCACGAATCCATTGTTTCCACCAGCCTGCCCCCAAAAAACTATGACTATTATGTTAAACCTATCAAAAATAATTTGCAACATATTATACACACAGCCAAGCCCACCACTGACTATTCATGTGGTTTCTATAGTGACCCCAACCAGAATAGCTACATTTTTATATAAATGATGAATAATAAGAGCAAGTTATTATACCCAGATACATTATATTTTAATAACAATGATGAGTAATAATAGCAAGGTATTAGCCATAATTGCTATAGATTTGCCGACACAGCCAACCCCCCACTGACTAATCATGTGGTTTCTTTAGTGACCCCAACCCGAATAGCTAAATTTTTATCTAAATGATGAGTAATAAGAGCAAGTCATTATACCCAGATACCTTCTATTTTAATAACAATGATGAGTAATAAGAGCAATTTATTAGCCATAATTGCTATACATTTGCCAACAAAATAATAGGAATATAGAGTAATATGAATGATGGGCAAGAGCAAGTTGCACCACATTAATATTGACACCTTTATGAGCAAGTAAACACCCGAAGGTTATCTATAGTGACCCACAATCAAATAGGAATATAAAGTAATATGGAATAATATGTTACACCACAATGTTAGCTATACTGACCAACAATTAATTAGGAATATTAGTATTATAGGGGGCTGGGTTGAGCAGATTTACAAAAAGTCATCAATGATCCGACTCACAAACCCGGGTGAAATGTCAACCATCCTTGGGGTTGGGGGCCTGTTCATTTCCACTGGATTGGCTTCAGGTCGTCCAGCGAAGGGTTGGTGGGACTTCCATCCTTGTGGCGTGGCAGGGGCTGCGATATTCTTTCCACGCTGGTAGTAGGAAGGGCCTGCAGCTTGCAGGGTCTCGTAGTACACGTTCTGATGGCTGTGGTGAGTGGTGGGCTGGGAAGACCCATGGCGTTGATATCGTAGGGGCTCTCCGTCCAGATGACCCACCCGTGGAAGGTTGGCTCTCCCACGGCTTTAGGCACGCATGTCATGTGTGAAGCGCATTACTTCCATCTGGTAATGGTCGATAAGTGAAGGTTCCATTTGAGAGAGGTGGTCCTGTACATAGTATTGGAACAGTTTTAGGGAATGCTGGGCGGGGGTCGCGGCCTTCTTCGTCGCATTCCACCTAGTGTACAGCTCGTTGAGGTTCTTCTCCCCTTGTCGTAGCTGTTGGCAAAAATGTTTAGCATTAATTCAGTAAGCAGATATAAAAATCAGGTGACGAATGCATTGGGGACCATATGAATATTAAAATGTTTAAAATTCATTCATAAAGACGAAATAAATTCAAATTACGAATGTATTGGGGACCATATGAATATCATTGTATCATTTAATAATGAAGAAGACATGAATTTAAGTCACGAATGTATTGGGGACCCTATGAATATTGAGACGTGCATGAAAGGGAACGTAAGCAAACATGAATAATAGTGATGTTTTTTCCGTCTCCAGTTCTGATAACATATACGTGTCGGTATGACAACACAGAAAAGTCTCATAAAAAATGCACTGATAATAAGCATTCGATGGTTAAATAATACTAAAATTTACCTTGTCGTACAGGTCGCTCTCCGTGGCATCACCCGTAGGAGTTTTGGTGCGACGACGGCCCGTGGATGTGGAGGAAGTTGATTCCTGGGTGGTGCTAGGGACACCGGGCTCCTGCGACGCCTCCTGCGCCGCCTCCTGCGACGTCTCCTCCGCCATCGGGTCGTCGGCCACCTCCTCCGCAGCCGTAGGAGCGATGTGGGTGACAACGGGGTTTTTCTTGTACTTCTGTGAAATATATGGGGGAGTTAGTTTATCAGAATATAATGGTGAGTTTTAGTAATGAAATGCAATATCTACAAAATATATTGAGTCATATTAGAGGGAAAAGAGTTATAGCTCCTGATATTCTCCGATTTGCTACAATATTCTATAAATGTTTAATAACAATGTAATTACGATTTAAATTTTGTTAATGCTGAGGTGAAAATTGATCAACTAACATGTGAAAGTATGATGTACAATATTGAGGCATAATGTAGTGGAAACCGTGGTTATAGTTACATTATATATGTTGATTATTTTCAAATATAAATACACTGTTCTTGACAATTTGAATACTTCATGCAGCGTGACCACTCCATATAAAATAACACCAAATCATGTAGAAAACTATGTAATGTTGTACGGGAACTTGTATGTTACGATTATTAGAAATAAACAAACATAAGTTGAAAATTATACTCGACCTATTACTGTCCTTTCCCATGTTTTATGATTGTTTATCAGATATTTTTAAGTTGTTGTAATATAACGTACCTTGCTCTTCCTGGTGGGAAGCTTCACGATGTGAGGCTGTAAGAATGAGAAGGCCTCGACTATCCAGGTCTCCCTCTCTGTAAGGTCATGTGCCCCAGAACCTGAGGGCAGCTCCTTCAGTTTGACACACCGGGTCCGCATTCCCTCAATCCATTTTCCGAGAACCTCAACTGGAAAATAAACCTATATTATAAGCACTGTTTACAAAAATAATATAAGAAATGTGCTATCAAAGGCGCCGATTATATATATATGAATGGAAGTTGTCTATTCATACTTTTGACATCACAGGCAAGCACACAGTAAATAACAAGATTTGCCATTAAACAACCAACACTGTAGACGGCACTTTATAAACATTGACAGTAAATAACAAGATTTGGCATTAAACAATCAACACTGTAGACGGCACTTTGTAACACTGGACAGCAATAATATGTTTTGCATATGGCCACTTTAATTGTACGCAACAAGTGCACTCAACCAACCTGTAACACGGAGTTCCTCGGCCTTGTTGCTCATAGCCCGATCCCGGATGTCCCTGTCTCGATGGGCCCGGAGTTTCTTGTTGTAGAAGAAGTCATTCTCCCGGTACCACTCGGCAACAGCGACTTCATCCTTCGCAGGCAGGGTGGCGTATGTCCGCTTTCTTTTGACCTCTTTCATGGAAGGCGGCGTTGGTTTCTTCATCTTGGAGGGGCCTGGCTCGGGTGACGGCGTGAGTGGCGTTCCTGACGAAGGGTTGGGATCGGCGGTATGATCATCATCCACGCTGTGGGATGGCGTTTCCCCTAATTCAGGGAAAGTGTGGACCAGCTCATGCCATTGCCGTTTGGGGATCAGGGAAAGTGACTCCATCTGGGTGAGGTCCTGTGACTCTGCAAGGGTTTGTCCTGATTGGAATTCAGTGTCTTCGTCACTCCCTTCAGAGCTTGATGGAGTTTGAATCACCAGATCCTCCCCTTCTGCTGCCGGCGGGTCCTGGGAGGCGAAGAGGTCCATGGAAGGCTCTGCTGCTTCCTTGCCCCTCCGGGTAGGTTTTCGACGTGGTAGCTTGTCGCCTTTGCCCATCTTGGTGGTTGCTGTGTTGGGTGGACAGGGAGAACTTTTCGGGACAACTTGTGCGGAGGGAGTGAGCCCGATGTAGGCTCCGGCAGCTATATATGGGGCCCATGCGCGTGGTTGCCAGCGTACGATTCGGCTCTCATTCTTCTCTCTCTTGTGCAGTCACGCCTCGCTCCTCTCTTTGTTTGCTGTGCCGTGTGCAAAACTCGGCGTGCTGGGGATTTCCCAGGTGGTCCCACATGTACCACCCGACACAGACTCGATGATTCTGCTGTTGTTCGGGGGAGATTCGAGTTGTGATCCTATCTTATTCTTGTCATTGGACTTGTGTTCTTGCCAATATCTTGAACAGACCCGATTGATCTTGCCTTATTCGTCTTTTTATCAGGGGAATGTCCTATTTCATTCGAGTAATTCGACTATCATTCGGCTGATATTCAGTTTAATGTCTGCCTTTATTCATACGATTCGGGTTATCTTCGGCTTTTGTTCGGCTCATATTCAGGTAGATCGTGTCAACTTCGCCAATGAAAATTACAGCCGTACATCGGCCGAAACAAAAGAACGTAACACGAATGTAAGCCGATCATAATCTGAACGAGAGCCGACCAATTTTTAACGTTTTTTAAACCCGAATATCGGCTAGAAGTTAACGCATGCACTAACTTCTGGCCGAACCACAGCATATTCGTCTGTACCCATGAACATCCCCAGAACTTCCCTAGAATCAACAAGATCATTGGCCGCATTGACCCGAATCTACCCAAACTTTCTAATATTTGATTTTTTGTTTAAAGTCATCCTGTTCGGGAGTAGGTCTCGCGACGTTCGACTTCTGTATGACTTGGCCTAATCCAATGTGTTCACTTATCATAATACCTTTTACAACTGACGTAGGCCTATACAGTACAGTATATGCGACCACCCTTTTAACTAACCAGAAGGAACGGGTAGGCCTACCGTTATTACCCCCAGGCTTTGTTTCCAACTTTCACTTTGTGTGAATGTATGTTAGAGCACATCTTACTATTATTATTATTAACATTATGATTACTTTGCTATCCAAATCTTGTGAATTTTCAATGTATATATAGTACAACTATATTTTCCTTCTTATAATAGAGTAACATCCATTAATTTGTTTTTATTTCGGTATATATTATTTTGTCTGTGGGGATGAGGGAGACAAAAGGCAAAACTGTCTGTGCCGAATACCTCCCCCCAGACTTTAAAGAGTGACAAATAAATCAAGGAACGTTCTAGCCAAAATGTCTGGACACACAGAGTTTGAAACAATTTAAGTCATAGGATGAGGGAATGATGGATTCAGGGAGAGAGTTCCAGAGCTCAGCTGTTGAATATACAGTAGTATATAAATATGCATAATCAGTAATTTAACACAATAGATATGGCTAAAATAATATTTTACATTAGTATGAATGGAGAGGGAGAGTAATATACAGTACGTATACATACTTCCCGTAAAAACAAAATAGCTTTTCAGGAAGAAAAACACATTATATACAGTATATATTTGTATTTACACACATAACACATAGTGTATGTACCCATATATGTAGTGTATGTACCCATTATACATACATATTACATACATAGGGACATACTACACAGTAACCTACACAAATCACCACGTTCTTCTAGAACGTTCAACTCTCTTCCTACACCTCCATGACCCTCCTCATAACACCTTTCCTCCTCTCTTCTTCCAACCCATAACGCCTTCCCTCCTCTCGCCACCCACCCCTAGCACCTTCCCTCCCTTTTCCACCCCCACACCACCCACCTCATAACGCCTTCCTTCCTCTCTTCCCCCACCTCATAATGCATTCCTACCTATCTCCACCCCCACACCACCCACCTCATAACGTCCCTTCACAAGTCATCATGTGCGTCTAGAACATTGCACCCTCCTCCCTCGCCACATTGCACCCACCTCATAACGTCTTCCCTCTCACTCTCTCTCCACCCCCACCCCCCCACATCACCCCTCATAATAGCCTTCCCTCCTCTCTCCACCCCATCGTTGTTTTGACCGTGTCCAAACCATTGACATCCAAGAAGACATGTCTTAACTTATGACATCAAGAAGCTGTGTTTTAACTTATGACATCCAGAAAACAAAACATTCCCTAACTTATGACATCCAAACCAGCCATGTGCAAGCTTGTGACGTCCAAAGAAAACACGTCTTAACATATGGTAAATAATGTAGAGATAGGGGACCACCTAGGAAATAGTGACCACAATTCTGTGTATTTTAATATACAATGGAAAGGTAATACCAGAGAGAATACAACATTAATACCTGACTTTAGAAAAGCCAATTATGGTTGGTTAAGAAGAGCCCTATTAGCGGACCCTATGGTCAAAAAATTAAGTCGATCCAGGTGTCCAAATGAGTGTACCCCTTCTCAGGCACCTGTCATCTTAAAAGGAAGAGACGTCAACCTTGGTAGATACATACGATAATTTTATCAAGTCAGTATTCAATGCACAAAATAAATACATCCCCAAAAGAAAATTTAGATCAACACAGAACCAACCCAAATGGATGAATAATAGACTATTAAATCTTCTAGGACAAAAGAGAGGAATATATAGAAAAATTAGAAAAGGTGAAATTCACCTACTTGCTTACTATCAGAATCTATCAAGACAGGTAAAAAAGGATATTAGGAAAGAAAAAAGAAATTATGAAATTAAGGTTGCCAATGACTCAAAAAATAATCCTAAAGCTTTTTACCAACTATATAAATCCAAGGTTAGAGATGTAATTGGTCCCCTTAAAACTTCGATAGGAGAAATGACAGAAAATGATTTTGAAATGTGCAGTACATTAAATAGTCAATTTCTTTCCGTTTTCACTAATGAAAATTTGGCACAGTTTCCAGAAGTCCGTAAGGTATATAGCGATAGTATAGAAAATAGGTTAAGTACGGTTACTATAAGTAGAAATGATGTGCTTAAGGAAATTGACAGACTGAAACCTCATAAATCGCCTGGTCCTGATGAGGTATATGCTAGAGTATTAAAAGAATGTAGGGATGAGTTAAGTTACCCATTAACATTTGTATTTAACAAGTAATTGGAGACAGGTATAGTTCCAGAAGCTTGGAAGCTTGCAAACGTAGTTCCGATCTTCAAAAAAGGTGACAAATCAATAGCATCCAATTACCGTCCCATTAGTCTTACATCAATCATAGGAAAGCTACTAGAGTCAATTATTGCTAGTAAAATTAGAAACCACTTAGATATATTTAATTTAATAAATTCTTCTCAGCATGGATTCACTAAGGGACGTTCTTGCCTTACTAATTTGCTTAGTTTTTTCTCAGAGGTATATGAAGCAGTAGATAATGACAAGTCATATGATATAATATATTTAGATTTCAGTAAAGCTTTCGACAGAGTCCCCCATGAGAGATTGATGAGAAAGGTTGAGGCGCATGGAATAGGTGGGGCGTTGTTGGGATGGATTAGGTCATGGCTAATTGGTAGGAAGCAGAGAGTCAGCATAAATGGTACGAAGTCAGAATGGGGAGCAGTCAAAAGTGGTGTCCCCCAGGGATCTGTATTAGGTCCTCTGTTGTTTGTTATATACATAAATGACCTTGATTTAGGTATAACTAGTAGGATAAGTAAATTTGCAGACGATACCAAAATGGGGAGAACAATTGATTCAGATAGAGATATAGAGTGCCTCCAAAGGGATCTAGATACCTTATACGAATGGTCAGTAAATTGGCAGATGAAGTTTAACATTGACAAATGCAAGGTATTAAAGATAGGGAAGATGCATACAAATGTTAAATATAAACTAGCTAATGTGCAATTAGAAAACTCGAATTGTGAGAAAGATCTAGGTGTGTTTGTTAGCAATGATTTGAAGCCTAGACAACAGTGTATAAGCGTTCGAAACAAGGCAAACAGGATTCTCGGGTTCATCTCAAGGAGTGTGAGTAACAGAACTGCTGATGTTATCTTAAAACTTTACTTGTCATTAGTGAGACCCCATATGGATTATGCTGTTCAATTTTGGTGTCCTTATTACAGAATGGACATAGATTCATTGGAGAGAGTACAACGTAGAATGACAAAAATGATCCATAATATTAGAAATCTTCCGTATAAAGAAAGGTTGAAGAAATTAGGCTTACATTCGTTAGAGAGACGTAGAGTTAGAGGGGATATGATAGAGGTGTTCAAGTGGGTTAGTGGGATTAACAAAGGGGACATGACAAATGTACTAAAGCTCAGTGATAGCGAAAGAACTCGTACCAATGGTTTCAAATTAGATAAATTTCGTTTCAGAAAAGATATAGGCAAATATTGGTTTGGTAACAGAGTGGTAGATGGGTGGAATGGACTACCAAGTGCTATAGTGGGATTAAAAACGATAGGGAGCTTTAAGATAAAATTGGATAAGCATATGGACGAGAAGGGTTGGGTGTGAAGGGGGATCAGCAGGGTTGGGCCAATCAGCGCTCTGCAGACCCCCGTAATCCTGCGTTAATCTCTAACCGTTTTGGTAAGATGATCCTCAGGGTATTAGAGTGTTGAGCCTATAATTGGGCTTTGTAATTGGGGTTGTGTGGGACAGGGATCTGCCTTGCTTAGGCCAATCGGCTTTCTGCAGACTCCCATTTTCTTATGTTCTTATGTTCTTATAACATCCAAAGAGACACTGTCCTAGCTTTTGACATAAAAAAAAATATGTCTTTACTTGTGACATCAAGAAGTCATGTCTTAACTTATGACGTCCAAAGACAGCTAAATCCTAACCTTTGACGTCTAAAGAAAACATGTATGTGCCGTATTTAAAACATTAGGAAAACAATATATTTTTAACTTACGACATCCAAAGAAGTTGTGTCTTAGCGTATAATGACAGCTTTGCATTTTAGACCGTGAGCACTTGAGATCATAAGCCGGCCTTGACCGACCAAGGGACTGGTATCACTATTACCCTCAGCCTAATTTATCTTTCTCTGTTCATTGTAAGATTGTATGGTAAAACAAATATTTATTGCTCACAAAAGGTATGTTCCGCGTCATGATCTTACGTATGAAAGACAAATTAGTATGAATAAATTGCGAGTGTGGTTTCTTTTAATTGCGAGTTGACTAAACAGACGAGTTAACAACTGCGTAAGAAACGGCATTAGTATTTCAATCTTTCTATGTGAAACATCAAGGAGAGAAACAGAACTTGTGTGAGCAACCATACATACAAGTGCATCAAATAATCGTATCAAGAATGACAAATATATACATACCCCTTATACACACTCAAATATATACATAACCCTTATACACACTCAAATCCACACGATCTCGGGAATTCACTGCTCACTCGAACCACAAGAAGTGAAAATTGTTAAAGTGTAACAAGATGTACTGTTATTTGATCTTTTCTGTTATCAATACAGGATTGGTTACAAGTTTTCCCAGACAACGAGCTATGTTATGACAACCCCGACATCCCCAAAGAAGTTGTGTCTTAAATAATGTAATCCAAAGCAGAGATATCTTAACTTATAACATAAACAAAGAAAAGAAAAGAAACCATTTGATACAAAACTGTAATACAAAATTGAAAACTGTTAATGTGTAACAAGGTATCGTGTTATTTGATTTTTTTTTTTTTTAATTTTCAACATAGGGTTAGTTACAAGTTTTTACAGACAATGGCCCATCTCTGTGGAAAAAAAAACTGACGAAGCTAAGTTACAAATTGATACAGGACAAACCGCAATACGAAAGTTATGATACAAAAATTCTTGGTACATAGTTGTGATATGCAAACTGATACAAACATTGTGATCCGAAGAATTGTAATTTGAAAGCTGTGATACAAAAGTTTATACCCACCCCCAAAATAAATATAAACAATAAATAATAACAATAATAATAATAATGATAATAATAATAACAACAATAATAACACAAAATAAATACAATAAAACAAAATGCAAACGGTGAAAAAACATTAGCTGAGAAAATAGCGATACAAAACTGTAATACGAAAGTGAAAACTGTTAAAGTGTAACAAGATGTTCTGTTACTTGATCTTTTCTGTTATCAATACAGGGTTGGTTACAAGTTTTCCCAGACAACGAGCTATGTTATGACAACCCCGACATCCCCAAAGAAGTTGTGTCTTAACAAATGTCATCCAAAGAAGCGATGTCTTAACTTATAACATAAACAAAGAAAAGAAAAGAAACCATTTGATACAAAACTGTAATACGAAATTGAAAACTGTTAATGTGTAACAAAGAATCGTGTAATTTGATTTTTTTTTCGATAGCAACATTGGGTTAGTTACAAGTTTTTTCAGACAATGGCCTATCTCTGCGGGGAAAACAAAAATAAAACACATCACCATCATCATTATGTGTCAAAGTTAGGTCATAAAGTGATATAAGCTGTGACAAAGTTGAGTCGTGAAGTTGTGCAGGTGATGTGGGAAAGTTAGGTCATATTTTGATGCAGGGTATGTCAAAGTTAGGGTAAAAAAAAGTGGGAAGGGCGAGTCAAATATTAAGTGATAACATGATACAGAGTGTCATAGTTAGAATAGACCCGTGTCTGAACTTTGTGATACCCAGAAGAAGTCATGTCATAACTTAAGACATCCAGTGTTAAAAGTTAGGTTAGGAAATGGAACAGGGCATGTCAAAAAAAAGTAATAAATTAATACAGGGTATGACAAAGCTAAGTTGTAAATTGATACAGGACAAAACCGCAATACGAAAGTTGTGATGCAAAGATGTCGTATGAATGTTGTATTACGAACACTGTGATATGCAAACAAACAAAGATTGTGATGCAAAGAGTTGTCATTAAAAAAAATTGATACGAAATATTTTATGCAAAAATAAATAAATGAAACCGTGATTCGAAAACTTTGAAACCAAAATGTGATTCAAATCTGTAATAGATTGATATGCAGGATTCGAAGTTGCATAATAAATCGTAGGCAGTGTCCACCATTCTTTAACTGTCTTCGTGGTGCGTTGCATAAGGTGTTGATTTTCGGTGTGAGCATCCTGGATTCGAATCCACGGACTGCCACATGTGTTTGTAAATTTCATTAATCGATTTTAGGAGTATAGTTGGTTGTTGGAAGGAACATAATAATTGATATTGGTTCAGGGGTAATTTATCGAGAGGACTTCCCTAGTGGTTAAGGCCCCATTAATTGCTCTTTCCATTCACATATGCATAGCCTACGTGAGTTGCAGTTGGGATGTGTGTACATGCTTAGATTGATATGCAGGATTCGAAGTTGCATAATAAATCGTAGGCAGTGTCCACCATTCTTTAACTGTCTTCGTGGTGCGATGCATAAGGTGGTGATTTTCGGTGTGAGCATCCTGGATTCGAATCCACGGACTGCCACATGTGTTTGTAAATTTAATTAATCGATTTTAGGAGTATAGTTGGTTGTTGGAAGGAACATAATAATTGATATTGGTTCAGGGGTAATTTATCGAGAGGACTTCCCTAGTGGTTAAGGCCCCATTAATTGCTCTTTCCATTCACATATGCATAGCCTACGTGAGTTGCAGTTGGGATGTATGTACATGCTTAGATTGATATGCAGGATTCGAAGTTGCATAATAAATCGTAGGCAGTGTCCACCATTCTTTAACTGTCTTCGTGGTGTGATGCATAAGGTGTTGATTTTCTGTGTGAGCATCCTGGATTCGAATCCACGGACTGCCACATGTGTTTGTAAATTTCATTAATCGATTTTAGGAGTATAGTTGGTTGTTGGAAGGAACATAATAATTGATATTGGTTCAGGGTTAATTTATCGAGAGGACTTCCCTAGTGGTTAAGGCCCCATTAATTGCTCTTTCCATTCACATATGCATAGCCTACGTGAGTTGCAGTTGGGATGTGTGTACATGCTTAGATTGATATGCAGGATTCGAAGTTGCATAATAAATCGTAGGCAGTGTCCACCATTCTTTAACTGTCTTCGTGGTGCGATGCATAAGGTGGTGATTTTCGGTGTGAGCATCCTGGATTCGAATCCACGGACTGCCACATGTGTTTGTAAATTTCATTAATCGATTTTAGGAGTATAGTTGGTTGTTGGAAGGAACATAATAATTGATATTGGTTCAGGGGTAATTTATCGAGAGGACTTCCCTAGTGGTTAAGGCCCCATTAATTGCTCTTTCCATTCACATATGCATAGCCTACGTGAGTTGCAGTTGGGATGTGTGTACATGCTTAGATTGATATGCAGGATTCGAAGTTGCATAATAAATCGTAGGCAGTGTCCACCATTCTTTAACTGTCTTCGTGGTGCGATGCATAAGGTGGTGATTTTCAGTGTGAGCATCCTGGATTCGAATCCACGGACTGCCACATGTGTTTGTAAATTTAATTAATCGATTTTAGGAGTATAGTTGGTGCTAGGGGTGGGTGGCGAGAGGAGGGAAGGCGTTTTGGGGTGGAAGAAGAGAGGAGGAAAGGTGTTATGAGGAGGGTCATGGAGGTGTAGGAAGAGGGTTGAACGTTCTAGAAGAACGTGGTGATTTGTGTAGGTTACTGTGTAGTATGTCCCTATGTATGTAATATGTATGTATAATGGGTACATACACTACATACATGGGTACATACACTATGTATTATGTGTGTAAATACAAATATATACTGTATACAATGTGTTTTTCTTCCTGAAAAGCTATTTTGTTTTTATGGGAAGTATGTATACGTACTGTATATTACTCTCCCTCTCCATTCATACTAATGTCAAATATTATTTTAGCCATATCTATTGTGTTAAATTACTGATTATGCATATTTATATACTACTGTATATTCAACAGCTGAGCTCTGGAACTCTCTCCCTGAATCCATCATTCCCTCATCCTATGACTTAAATTGTTTCAAACTCCGTGTGTCCAGACATTTTGGCTAGAACGTTCCTTGATTTTGGCTCTGTCACTCTTTAAAGTCTGGGGGGAGGTATTCGGCACAGACAGTTTTGCCTTTTGTCTCCCTCATCCCCACAGACAAAATAATATATACCGAAATAAAAACAAATTAATGGATGTTACTCGCTTATAAGAAGGAACATATAGTTGTACAATATATACATGGAAAATTCACAAGATTTGGATAGCAAAGTAATCATAATGTTAATAATAATAATAGTAAGATGTGCTCTAACATACATTCACACAAAGTGAAAGTTGGAAACAAAGCCTGGGGGTAATAACGGTAGGCCTACCTGTTCCTTTTGGTTAGTTAAAAGGGTGGTCGCATATACTGTACTGTATAGGCCTACGTCAGTTGTAAAAGGTATTATGATAAGTGAACATGTAGGTTAGGAGACTCCGATCATAATAATAATAATAATAATAATAATAATAATAATAATAATAATAGTATAAATCGCAATAGTACGATGGTGAAAACAAAAATAATTAATGTTACCCAATTCTAAGAAGTATATAAAGTTGTGTTATGTACCATACATCTATAAATATATAGGAGTATGTAATATATTAACAAGTTTGTAATAATACAAATAATAATAATAGTCAAATAATAAGAATAAGAATAATACAAACACTCTAGTATGATGTGTCGTACCACGTACACACACACACACACACGTGTACACACACACACACACACACACACACACACACACACACACACACACACACACATGCACGGACGCACGCACAAAAGAAAAAGTTTTGTGACATAGCCCGGGGGGTAATAACGGTAGACGTTTAAGGTGGTCACGTATTCATGGTATGGTCAGTCGTTGTATAGCCAGTGTTGTGAAAAGACAGAGTTGTCGCAGATCCGGGAGGAGGGGCGCCGCCCTTATGTAAGTATATACCGTCTTTACATACAACTTCGTCAGGCGTTGATCTCTATTCATATAAAAAAAAAAAAAAAATCTAGTTTAATCCTTTATCGTTCGATGATATACTTATTCGATTCTTTCTTATATATATTTGTTCTAGTCTTGTCCTTTGTTGTTAGGTGTCAAAGGTATTCACGATTACCTTCGTCAGAGGGTGTCTCACATCTTATAAACCTGAGATCTTTCACTCATGCCTTCGTCAGGAGGTATATATCCTATAGGATCTCAAAATCCCTGAGATTGTGAGATCCTAGTATTTTGGGGGGTTGGGGTGGTTTGAGATCATACGCCGCGCGTTACCTAGCATCTCAGTGGTTTGAGATCATCTCGTTTTCTGTTGGCACACGCTACGCCGCGCGCGGCCTAGGGTCTCGGGGGTTTGAGATCATACCGTTTTCTGTTGGTACACACTACACCGCGCGTGGCCCAGGATCTCAGATCCGAGCGTTTGGGTGGGACGGGAGGGGGAGGGGAGGTTGAGATCCTAGCATATTCTTTGAGATCTTACAGTTTGCAATGAGATCTTAGGGTTTGCAATGATATATTAGGGTTTACAATGAGCGCGCACAGTTATATAACACTACTGAAGATGACTAAACTTAGTGGGATAAGAAAGGATATCGCCAGCAGAGCGGCCCTTAACCCTTAACTGGCGGCGCGCAACAAATGTCGAGTGAAATAAATTTGGACTAAGTGGCGGTGCACGACAGCTGTCGAGCGCCATTTTCAGCACGTAATGTTGCTGAGAGAGAGAGCTGAGCGGTGGGACGAGCGTAGTAACCTTATGACCGCTCCCCACCACCATTGTGGACGTACTGAACTGTACACCACCTTCCTCCCCCCTTTCTCACTCGCTACACAGGGAATTATGTACGGAAATTACCTTATTTTAGGGTTTTTGCACTCGTGTTGCACGATCGTTGCAAGAGAACCAGTGGTCGTACAAGGATGGTTTGGGTGTCATTGGAAAGCTCTGTTTACGCCCTTTCAGGGATAGATACTTGTTTTACGCTCTGAGTCTTGTTTATGCATGAAAATGAGCACGGAAACAACCCTATTTCGGTAAAAAAAAAACGCTGGACGGTACATATAAATTACTGCCTAGGCCGCTCGTAATGGGTTAAGGAGACCATCCTAGTAATCTGAAAGTAGACTATGGAAAACAAATGTTTAAGACATTTTGAACTAAGAATAGATTCAAATACAGTAGAGATGCAACATATGAGACCAATTGGACGATAGTTGGAGGGATGAGAGTGGTCACCCTTCTTAGGGACAGGTTGAATGAGAGCAAACTTCCAGCAAGAAGGGAATATGTTAGAGGAAAAACAGAGATGGAAGAGTTTTCCTAGACAAGGAGTCAGCACAGAAGAACAGTTTGGGAGTACAACAGGAGGAACACCATTTGGTCTGTACTCCTGCTTAGTATTAAGCCCAGAGAGGGCATTAAGTACATTCTTTGAAGAGGCTGAGTTATTAGTCATAAATTAGAGAAAGGAGGGTGGAGAGAAATGAATAGCACCCGAATCATCCGAGGTAGAATATTTAGCGAAAGTTTAAGGGAAAAATTCAGCTTTGTCAAAGGAAGAAGTGCAAAGGAGAACAAAGGAAAACAGGCAACAACAGACCTACTGATCCTTGCAAGGCTACTTGTAGCTGAAACTACTTAACCTATGTGTAAAACGTAACAGCAGGACAGTAAAGAGTAGTGTTATTTGTTTGTAAACGCAGTTAGTCTAATCAGGGGTTACATGGGAAAAAATTATCTAGTCAAAATTTGCAGGTTTCAACTGTGCTACACAAAATGACATTACTAGGTAATTAATTCCATACGTTTACTACTCAATATTATTTTTTATTTGTTTTGCCTCAATTGAGTTGAAAGGCTTTCCAATTTTCTTACAACCATTTACTCTAATGTAGTTTGAATAATCAATTGTAAAGAATTTGTTGACATCTACTGTACAGTATATGGTCAATACCTTAATAGTTCTAAACACTTGGATTAGATCCCCTCATAGCCTGCACTTTATTAAATTAAGCAGATTCAACTCTTTTTAGATGTTGACGGTGGTGCTTTAAGAGTGGAAAAGTGGAGTGAAAGACGAAGAAGTAACATTGTTGGAGAGGTTTTGGCTTGATACCAGAAAGCTTAGGAAGAGCTAGAGTTGATATGTCATTATATTATACAGGGTGCCCCAGGAGGAAAGGGCATAACTTTGGAAAATAATAGACCAAGGTATTCTAAGCATAAAATGTTCTATAACAAAAAGGAAAATTCTTAACCAGTAAACAAATATTGAAGGTTTAATGTAGTGTCCTCCCCTGAATCACTGTAATGGACTCTTCCATGTCAAATAGTTTCCAACTGGTCCAAAGTGAGCTGATATGTCTATAATCAATTTGCAACTTACAGAATTATAGTATCTTTATAAAAACGTGGTAACATAATTGTAGAAAGATGGAAGTGTGGTAAGGCCAGCCTTATGGGGAAACACTGAAGTAAATATACTTTTCAACATGCAATATCTCTATACCTGTCGAGATTTGGAATATTTCTTATAGAACAATTTAGAATTAAAATACCTTGTTCTATCATTTTCCAAAGTTAAGCCCTTTCCTCCTGGGACACCCTGTATAATCATAACTGACTTTCCTCCTGGGACACCCTGTATAATCATAACTGACTTTCCTCCTGGGACACCCTGTATAATCATAACTGACTTTCCTCCTGGGACACCCTGTATAATCATAATACTTTCCTCCTGGGACACCCTGTATAATTACTTTCCTCCTGGGACACCCTGTATAATCATAATACTTTCCTCCTGGGACACCCTGTATAATCATAATACTTTCCTCCTGGGACACCCTGTATATACTTTCCTCCTGGGACACCCTGTATATACTTTCCTCCTGGGACACCCTGTATATACTTTCCTCCTGGGACACCCTGTATATACTTTCCTCCTGGGACACCCTGTATAATCATAACTGACTTTCCTCCTGGACACCCTGTATAATCATAACTGACTTTCCTCCTGGGACACCCTGTATAATCATAACTGACTTTCCTCCTGGACACCCTGTATAATCATAACTGACTTTCCTCCTGGGACACCCTGTATAATATGATACTTTCCTCCTGGGACACCCTGTATAATATGATACTTTCCTCCTGGGACACCCTGTATAATCATAACTGACTTCTCCTGGGACACCCTGTATAATCATAACTGACTTTCCTCCTGGGACACCCTGTATAATCATAACTGACTTTCCTCCTGGGACACCCTGTATAATCATAACTGACTTTCCTCCTGGGACACCCTGTATAATCATAACTGACTTTCCTCCTGGGACACCCTGTATAATCATAACTGACTTTCCTCCTGGGACACCCTGTATAATCATAACTGACTTTTCGGCAAGTTGAAGAACAGATTTGGCTTAATTAAAGGCAGAAACATAAAGCGTATGGAATTCTTGAGTTTGAAGGTGATGATACTGTTTGAATGCTTCCTCATTATTGTGGATAGAAGTAGAACAAGTGTGAGTAAACCAAAATTTGTTTTTGCATTAGATTTTAGATAAGAGAAAGAAAATTAAATGTATGCTTCGATGTCCAAGATGATTACCTCAGTAATGCGTTCGGCACACTCTCAGGGTCCCCAGCACAGGAAACAATAATCAATCCAAGGGAAATCAGAGAAAAACTGCCGAAGAGCCTCCCAATTGGCAGCGCCAAAGTGTCACAGGCACTGCCGGCTGGGAGAGTCAGATGGCCGCACTGGAGAGATAGAACAGAACACAGAGATGTAGGATATGATATGAGGAGCCCAACGAATAGAACAGATTTACAGACTTAGCAGAAACATTCGAGGTTAGAAATATGTCAAGAATGTTAGGTCGAACTCCAAGACGGTCAAGGATACGAGTAGGATTCTGAACTAACTGCTCTAGGTCATTTAGCATAGAACAGATGCAGGCTTGTTCACCAGGTTGGTCGGTGAAATGAGAGAAGGGCCATTGGTTGTGGTGAACATTGAACAGAGAAAGGAGAGATGGATAGAATGCGTTCCACTATAGAGATAGGATAGTCTAAGAATTCTGGAATGTCTGTAGAATTAGGGGAGAAATAAACAGCACAGATGCATTTAGCTTGGGAGTGACAAGATATCTTAAGCCTGAGAGTGGATAATTCATTAGAGTGAAAAGTTAGGAACACAAGACCAAGTAAGATTGTTGCGCACATACACACAACATTCACCTTTGGCTTGAAGCTGAGGATAGCGATGGTAGGAGGCTACATAGAAGGATTTGTCAGTTACCTCAGACAACTGTGTTTTGGTGAGGAAATTCAAATCAGGTATGGCAGAGGATGGATGATTTTCCACAGTGTGAAAGTTACAAGAAAGGCCATAGTTATTGCAGAAGTTGATAATGAGAGTACCAGGCAGTGGTCCATGCCATTTAGTAAAGGTAAAATTGAACTGAGAATTTAGGTTCGCCTTCCCAGGGAATCCGAGGCAGGTCGTAATTGAGCCATTGTTTAGAACATTTTGAATAGGTAGTATTGGATGTGATGCTAGTGGTACAGTGTAATAATGGATAGAAAAGGTGTTTTGGTCGGCAATCTGGAGTTGCTCTATGTGTTTATGAGGCATGGTGAGTCTGTGAGTGTGTGTCTGTTTATATCTACCTTTGTGCGTCCGTCAGTCCATTTGTGTTTGTGTATGTGTGTCAATACCTATGAGTGCCAAATAATGTATGTGTGTGTGTAAATGTGTGTACGAATATGTATCTGTGTGTGATGTGACTACCTACGAGCGTCCAATTATGTGTGTGGGCATGTGTTTGTGTGTGTGTCCGTTCGAGTGTGTGCATGTGTGTGTACTTCCGAACATCCACACGTGTATACTGTATATATTCCGGAGAAGGCACAGAAGCATTAATCCACGAAGCAGCCCTTTGTTTGTGAAGCTCTCTCCCGGGGAATATAATGGAGGGCATTATGACCAAAATGGAAAATAATGAGAAAACTAACCCAGCAGCGAAGGGCCTCCAGAAAACCACCACCAGGAATACCGGAATAAATAACGTTAGGGAGGGTTTTTAGTCTTGTGGTATACATTCTAGGAATATGTAAAAGTGCGTGTGGGTGTTTGTGTATAAATAAATAAATACATAAATAAATAATATATATATACAGTATATACACTGTATATTATATATATATATATATATATATATATATATATATATATATATATATATATATATATATATATATATCTACAGTATATACACTGTATAGTGTATATTATATATATATATATATATATATAGCCTATGTAAATGTGTGTGTGTGTCAACATAGACCTAGCGTATAATTAATGTTTTACCGTGAAACAAATAGTTACACATTCTTAAATTAATACAAAGTGGGTGCTTGTACCGCAGGCTTAAAAAAATAATGAATACCCTCTAGATATTGTTCGCTTTCTTATTCATATGGCGAACTTTTGGCCAAGTGTTGTTTATATTCTTTTTGTATCCAATATAATGAACAAAGACAATACAATAAATACCACTTTCATTAATACCGTTGGAATCTGGAGGCAATTTCAGCGTATATTATATATTTAATGGTTTTAAAGGTTCCTCTTACAATATTTATATTTAAAGATACACGGTACTCTGGTTATCATTAGAGGAATTTTTGTTTAATTTTTCATATATTTATATAATTATTTATTTAATTTGTTTGCATTTTAGGAAAAATCTGTAGAAGTCAACCACAACCACATCTCTAGCTTCCAAAAGATGTTCTTAAACTGAATATAATCGTCTAACAATAGCCAGCCTAAACTGTCAAAACTCCTTTCAATCATCAAAGGGTTAGTATTATATGTTCTTATTGCAGAGATTAGCCTACGTGACTTTCTTTTGTAAGCAAAAACTAAATCAAGAATCTTATATGCCACCTATTTTAGTCAGGATAAACATGGGGGGGGGGCCTTACGTTAGGCTGTGCCTAATCCCGACGCTCATCTTCGTATCATTACCCTTTGGAGCCTGAGGTGGATATTTTTTAGAGTTACCTAACCTGGTGCACACGGGCTACTTCGTATAAACCAGGTTACCACAGTTTACTTCCCTAAATGGAACGTCACAAAAGTCCACTAACTCCAGGTTCCTGTTTTCTGCTAGGTGAACAGAGACATTCTATGTACGGAGACTACCCATCCGTCTTGCGCTGCCCGGGAATCTAACCCGGAACCTTTCAATCGTCGAATACACTCACATGTGAATCTGCTTGTCCTAGGTTCGATCCCAGCCCAGGCGGACATTTAGTGGGTGTTGTAGTACGTCCTAGCATGTTTCACATGCTTGCACCTAGTCGGGGGACACCTCGACGACGTATACAGACTAATAACACACATAACAAAGCCACTCCAACAGCTTCCTCTCTCTCCATCACCCCTTCTCCCCTCTCTTCACTCTTCAGCAAAATAGGAAAAGTAGAATGTAGATAAGAGATGCCGTTATAAAGACTTATCCCTCAATACCTTCTCCTGATCTGACACTACCATTTGCACTACTAGTCAGGGTGTAAATAATAAAACAAAGATATAGCGCCTGACACGAGCCCAAACACGAGAGCATCATCAAAACCGAATCTGAACAAGGGGAAGTTGATTGGACAAGTCTTATGCAGCAACAACAGGATTCTCTTAATTGAAACTTGAATGAGAGTCTGGAAATTGCATGTCGTCTATATCATTTCACTAAGCATTGTTTTAAGCTTAGATTGGGGTCTATGGGAGAGAAGTTAAACATTAACCCCTTCAGTATACGAATATGTGTTTCTTCTTCGTATTCTGGCTTTCATTAGGCGATCTGATGTAGTTTAGGAGGGTTCTCTTGTTATAAAGCAGTAAAATGTATCCCGATGACACCCACAATTCCTTCCTAATCTGAATCAAATTGTCTACTTATAGCCAGAACAAAAGGCATAAGCGCGTCCTCGCATCTTGAAAGGGTTTTAAAGTAGATGGGCAGTCATTGAAGCACTCTTTCTGTTAATTTGTGTTAGGTAACTTTGCTTTTGGCAATATACCGGTATTAGTTATCTCGTGTATTGGTAGCAGAAACTATATTTTTTTCTTTTCTTCAGCCGACTGAAAATTCAATCACCAGCTGATTTTTCGATATTTAATGGAAAACAAGTAAGTGTTATGTCTCTGTATCATAATAACCCCTTCTGTACCAGCGACGTCAATGTTATCATATTCTAGCCATTTTTAGACGATTTTGTGCAGCTTAACCCTCGTCCCTCAGGCCTTTAACACCTCATTGGCGGGCTAGGCGGTCTATTTGACCGTAGCGCCCAGCGTTTTTTTTTAACCCTAAATAGGGTTGTTTACGTGATCATTTTCATGCTTAAATAAGACCCAGAGCGTAAAACAAGTATCTATCCCTGAAAGGGCGTAAACAGAGCTTTCCAATGACACCCGAACCATCCTTGTAAGACCACTGGTTCTCTTGCAACGATCGTGCAACACAAGTGCAAAAACCCTGTAATTAGGTAATTTCCCTACATAATTCCCTGTGTAGCGAGTGAGAAGAGGGGGAGGAAGCTAGAATACAGTTCAGTTGGTCCACCGCGGTGGTGGGGGACGGTCATAGGGTTGCTACGCTCCTCACACCGCTCAGCAACAATACGTGGTGAAAATGGCGCTCGACATAAGTTGTGAACCGCCACATAGTCCATATTTATTTCACACGACATAAGTTGCGCGCCGCCAGTTAAGGGTTAAACGTTCCCACCAGCGCTGGTATCAGCATTTTGGCGCGCTAATATATATGACCAAAAACATTGCCTAACCTATGTTATATATATCCAGCGGTATTACTCATTGTTATCTTGTGATGGGTGAAGACTAGAAGTCTCTAGACCAAGTGGTCTAGTTATGGCGGTCGGGAGCCTAGAATATGTGTTTACTCCCGGTTCTCGTTATTTACCGATACTCATATATCTGCAAATAAATGGCCTAACCTAGTTTATATACATACCAGAGGCAATAACCGGTGTTGCCTTGCGATGGGTGAAGACTAGCACAATGTTCATTGAGCAAATATTGTGTGAGGTGGGAAATAAGACCGGCTGTTTTGTTGTGATGTTGAGCATCGTTCGAATGAGTCGACGCAGTAGCGGCCACGGCTACAGTCTATTTACATACGTTCAACAATTGATTATTTATTATGTATTATGTAATATTATTGATTATATTATTGATTACTGATTTATTTCACGATTGTAACCATTCCTAACTCACTGTCGTCTGCTGTCATGCATCATCGTTGGGGACTCAGGTTCAGCAAGTACAACGTTGTTTCGTAAGGCCTGCTTGAAAGCAGGAGCACGTGACTGGCTGGCTCTGTGTTCTTGTTCTTGTTGGTTATACGAACCACCCGCGAAGACAACAAAACTTTCTCTTGAGGGGTTTTAAGTGGTTTTAAGCATAATAATAGCCCTTAACCTTCACGAAGGCCATCCGGATCCCATGGGGAAGACTGCTATGGCCTTTACGAAGGGCATCCGGGCTTGGAGGGTTAAGAAGGATCTACGGTACTAAAAATGGTTAAGTGAGATAGTTCGAAGCCTGTTTAATTGCTGGAGGCCCATTTTAATATGAATAACATTGTTTAATAGTAACCAGAGTAAAGTTTATAGGACATCATCGTTACTGCGTGAGTTAATGACAAGTCTTCATACATTAGCAGAAAAGTATTTTAGTTATATTTTGTATTTGTAACAACAACTATAGATTAAAGGTAGATAAATGAAGAGGTTAGGCAAATCCTGAAACAGAGACTGTTATATCAAAATTGATGGTTATAATAATGGGAACATATGAGACACTGCCTTAACCCTGTCAGGTGCGGGGTGGATCATGTTTTCCCCTTCCTGGTTCACCCCAATAGTTTGGATGTTTCAAGGGTGCTCACCCCATTCGAGTGTCAATTTTTGTCTGAATGAGTAATATCTAGCCTGCAGTATATGAGAAAAATCTACATATAAAGATTGATGGGGATATGGGGAGTATTTATATTAGTTTGAAGGGTCTGGGGAGGCATTCAACTTAATCTACACGTACTTGCCACCAGTGCATCTGCGTATGTACCATTGTGGGAACTCGGTAGCTCATGATCGCCAAAGGTCACATATGACGTCATAGTTAAGGTAGAACAAGGCATGAACTGTACCTAAGTAAGAAAAACTCAGTAACTGTTCAGCCTCACTGCTGCTCTTATTTTATTTATGCTATAATTATTATTACACACACACACACACACACACATTCATGATAGTCACACATAAACACACATACATTCTCATGACACACACACACACACTCTCTCTCACGACACACATGCACACTCACGCACTCTCGCGACCACGCATGCACACACACACACACACACATACACATACTCTCACACCTGACACACATGCAGTCTCACAACACACATACACTAACAACACACACACACACATTTACACTCTCACAACATACACACACACACACACACACCTACACTCTCACGACACGCACACACGCTCTCACGACACACACACAAATATAATACTTGCATTAATATACAGACCTCCAGCTCAATCAGTGCAAACTGACCGAGAAATTTACGAACAAATTGCAGATGTAAGTAACTCACAAGATACCGTAATTTTTGGCGACTTTAATCTACCTGTGACCAAGTGGGGCGATACTCTTACTTCACACTCCGGACATGACTTGTATACGAACTTGCAAGAGAGTTCGCTTTATCAATTTGTTCGAACGCCGACCCGTGGTAATAACGTTCTTGACATTGTACTTGCAACAAAAGAAGAATTAATAGAGAATTTGAATGTTGGTGATGAATTCAGTAACAGCGACCATCGTACGATAACTTTCACTTTAAAGTTTACTAGTAACGAACCAAATAGTAGCATCGAAAAAGTCCCTAATTTCAAGAAAGCAAACTTCCATAAACTTAGAGCTATGTTTAAAGAAACTGATTGGAGCTTTTTAATTAACAATAACGACATAAATACATCTTGGAAGTTATTCGAAATCACTTACCTAAAAGCAGTGCAAGACTGCATACCATCGAAAATACGGCGTCCAGGCCATAATAATAAGCCCAAATGGTGGAATAAAGATATTTCAAACTGCCTGCTTGCTAAAAAATTTGCTAATGATAGATTAAAATCCTCACAAAATGACGAAGAACGGGTGAAATTTGTAGAGCTACGACGCAAAGCCAAAAAGTTAATTGCAAAGTAAAAAGACCTTAGAGTTACATATTGCGAATCAAAGTAAAACAAACCCGAAAGAATTCTATAGTTATATCAGAAAGAAAAAAGTAGTTACTTCAACTGTTGGACCGTTAGTCGATGACAATGGAGAATACACCAAAGACGAAGTACAAATGAGTAATGCCCTCAATACCTTCTTTGCATCACTTTCTACAACAGAAGACTTCAGTGATATCCCTACACCATCGCCAATTCAGATTGATAATTCAGATGTTCTAAGCAATATCACCGTTACAGAGAGAGAAGTATTGAATTGTTTAGATAAACTCAAGGTAAATAAAACGCCTGGACCTGATACAATCTCGCCTAGAGTTCTAAAGGAAGCTAAGGATGAGCTCTCCAAACCACTGACATTACTATTCAATAAATCCTTGCAGTCTGGAACTATGCCTGATCAGTGGAAGCTAGCCAACGTAACACCGATATTCAAAAAAGGCAGCAAATCCCTACCCAGTAACTATCGTCCAATTAGCTTAACCTCAGTTGTATGTAAAATGCTAGAAACGGTCATACGAGACAGACTCGTAAATCACTTAGAGGAAAATAACATACTTAAAGATACTCAACACGGCTTTCGTAAAAAACGTTCCTGTTTAACAAACCTCTTAGACTTCTTCCACGATATCCTCAACCTCTACGATGAGAGTAAAGCTGTAGATATTATATACCTTGATTTTCAAAAGGCCTTTGACAAAGTTCCCCACAAACGTTTACTGCTAAAACTAAAAGCGCATGGAATACAAGACGGTGTGTTGAAATGGATAGAAAATTGGCTCAGCGACAGAAAGCCATAAACGATAAGGCATCTGAATGGACCAATGTAAGTAGCGGGGTACCCCAGGGATCGGTATTAGGACCAATTATCTTTCTAATTTACATCAACGACATAGATGAGGGTCTCACCTGTACAATCTCAAAATTTGCTGACGATACAAAAATTGCAAATAGCGTACTCTCAAAAGAACAAGTTGACGATATGCAACACAATCTAGATAAATTGTCATGTTGGGCCCAAATTTGGCAAATGAGTTTCAATGCGGATAAATGTAAACTACTACATATTGGATACCTAAACGAGAAAGCAAACTATTCGATGAATGGCACTCAGCTTAAGAATGTAAACAGAGAAACCGATCTGGGAGTAACAATATCGAGTAACCTAAAACCGAGTCAACAATGTTCAGAAGTTGTTAAGAAGGCAAACAAAATAATTGGCTTTATAGGCAGGTCATTTGAGCATAAATCCAAAGAAGTTATCCTAACCCTTTACAATTCCTTAGTCCGCCCTCTTCTGGAATACTGCGTTCAATCCTGGTGCCCTTATTACCAAAAAGATATAAACAAGCTAGAACGAGTTCAACGTAGAGTTACCAAAATGATACCTAGCCTAAAGAACAAACCATACGAAGAGCGTCTTAGATAATTAAATCTATTTCCTTTAACCCAGCACAGATTAAGAGGTGACTTAATTCAAGTGTTCAAAATCATCAAAGGCATCGACAATATGAACTGTAGTAAGTACTTCACTATCAACCAATCTAATTACACGCGGGAAACGGTTGCAAAATTATTGGTAAATCTTTTAACTCACACGAATCTAAGAATTTCTTCTTCAATCGAGTTGTCAACTTGTGGAATGGGCTTCCCCGAAACGTTATAGACTGCATCACCGTTGATTCATTTAAACTCCGCCTAGACAAATATCTCGCATCAAACCCGCGACTGACTGCGTTTGTAAATGAATAACTTTATTTTATCCCCCCCTCAGTTACTAACCCATCTGTCCCCTACTGACTTCCTAATCCTGCCACGGATATTAGTTCCAGGGCAGTAATTCCCTTTCCAATGTTCCCTTACCCACTCTAAACCACTGTTTGGACACTTGATCCTCAGTGTTTTGGAGGACAAGGAAGCTAGAAGGGTCACTAGATCTGTTGTTGCTTGATTTCCTTTGTACTCCTTTGTACAAACACTCTCACAACATACACACACAAACACTATCTATCTATCTATCTATTGCCGGACGCCTTACTCCCCTTAATGAGGGTGGCCATACACAGAATGCCCCCAAGCGGACCTATTCCCTGTAAGAGGGACAACCCGTGCCAGTTTACTGAAGGACTTACAGGATCCACTCAATTTAGGATCCGTCCGACTCCGAGGCCCTCTGTGTATCTTTTATAGCACTATTTTTCTACAGTGGTGTTCGGCTAGTCCATCCACTAACCCACTTTACCCTTAGGTAAGCAGCATGGATTTGTATCAGGTTTACTCCCCTAGAAAGGTTGCCGACCAAGGCTGACGAGTCCCATCCACCCACACAAACACACACACACTCAAATTCTAACGACACCCACGCACAAGTTCATGACACAGACACACACACACACACACACACACCTACACTCTCACGACACGCACACACGCTCTCACGACACACACACACCAGGTAGACAGGTAGACAGGTAATAGTGTTAAACCAAACATCTACTACCATTAAGCTTCACACTACATTACCTCAAAAGACCATGTAGGCAGTCCTCTTCTGCTGATCTGTCCATGCGCAACGACATTGATTTCTTCTTGTGAATATATTATATATGATCATGTTATTAGAATAACCTAAACTAACTAATCTAAAATAATCTAACCTAACCTGTATGTATGTATGTGTGTATGTATGTATGTATGTATGTATGTATGTATGTAAGTACGTATGTATTTATGTATGTATGTACTCAGGCACATTCCCCATAGCTGGGGGTGGCCGACTCGAGACAGAGCCCGAACAGAAACACCACTTAAAACTCCAGTTCTTAGGGTCCGGGACCACTTTCGCATTCCCTCACCCATTACTTTGTCTCATCAGGAAGGTGAATTTTATAAAGGGAGGATTCCTAACCCCATGACACCAGAAGGAAAAAGTAGGACAGTAAAAGAGACAGACAGAAACGGCTAAGGTTGGGTAGAGGATGACAAACCTCACTCTGCATAGGACCAGCCCTCACCATAAAACTCACCTAACCTGATTTTACATCATGTAAATAAAAAAATCTAAAATACAGAAGAAGGTGTGATTGAAGTCTACACTAGCTGGTAATGAGACCAAATATGAGCGACATTCTGCGATCGGTTTGGAAGATCTGTTTAACCTGGGAAAGGTGAGTGAGAGGTTTTGGTGGTGGAAGGCGAAGTTCCTCATAAGATCCAAGGCCTAAAAAAAAAACTTTTAAAACACCCCAGTGGCACTAAAAAAAAAGCCATATATATGTGATTAGGGGACATAATTCCCCTCCATTACTTGCTACCATTCCTACATACAGTTGTGTCCCCTCAAAATACCTCCGCGTAAAACTCGGTCAGGTGGACGAGACGTTGATATGCGCATGTGCGTGGTATTGAGAGTGGCATCGGACTGTTAGAACACAGTTAGAAGCTAGAATACTCAAAAGGAAAAGTAGTACAACAAAAGAGACAGACAGAAACGGCTAAGGTTGGGTAGAGGATGCCAAACCTCACTCTGGATAGGACAAACTCTCACCCAATCACTCATTATACCGTTGATATTGCTCTTTCTGAAATAATTATTTGTTTGTATTCATATTCATCTAATTTATATTTTTCTATTCGTATATCTTCTCCTCTTCCTACTCATTCTTCATCGTCCTCTTATTCCTCATTTTTCTTCTCCTTCCTCTTCCTCCATCATTACATAACAGCAACATAGAGAATATTAAATAAACACACACCCAATATATAAAAAACATGAATAATCACATACACACACACAAACGAGCAAGAGAAAAGGTAAGCGACCATTCTATAAAATCCAATGAGGGCCCAACATACTGCAGCGACAACACCGAACCCTTATTAAGGGGACATGGGCTGTTTTTCTGGTCACCCTTCTTCCTCATGCATACCCCCAACACTTTTCAGATTTGATGACGTTCGGCCCATTAGTTTGGCGATTCTAATACATTGTGCCCCATTTCGTTGTCAATTTTAAGACCTTTCGTGCCATTTAGGTGTCGATTTTTTCCTGGCGAACGAAAGCGAGCCTGTAATCTTAAGAGTAACCGGCCTTTGGCCGGGAAATTTTTCTACCAAAAAATTTACAAACTAATCTAATCTGATGGAGGTTTTGTTAAGTTTGATGGAGGTCTAGGGAGGAAACTAACACAAATTACAAATAAATTAAAAAATCTACCAAAAAGTGTACCATCCCCCCTTAAACGCACAACACTAAGCTTCTCCAGGGTTCCTATACTCCGTTCATGATAGGTAGGCCAGAAATCCTGAACCCTAACCTCTGTAACGCAAAAAGAACTAGAGCAAATGGGCTGTAATCTTCCAAACCTGTTTCCTGGCTGACTCTTCCCAAACGGTCCACATGTTAGCTCCTTTATTCTATTAGTTTTTGAGTTATCGAGGTTTGTAGTTGACATTAATAGCCTAAGGACAATGAATATGGTATTGTTTACAATTTATGTTAACCTCTCATTCAGCTAGACCCTTTGATCTTCACAAATTCCTTATGCTCTCTCTCTCTCTCTTACCAGGTAGACAGGTAAATAGTGTAGAACCAAACATCTACTGCCCATTAGCCTTCACACCACATTACCTTCTCTCTCGCACTCTAATTATCTCTCTCTCTCTCTCTCTCTCTCTCTCTCTCTCTCTCTCTCTCACACACACACACACACACACACAAGACACTCTGGTGGAGTGGTGGGTGGGGAGTAAACGTTCTCCTTTACTGTCCATTTCTTCAACTATGTAGTGCCTACTATTTAGATTCAAGGCCGGACTGCCTAGTGTGCTTAGTCTGTGTAACTATGAAACACACACACACATACACACACTCGCTCTCATTTTACCATACATTCAAAGATGTCATCCTCAGTCTTGTCAATTCCTTAGTCCGTCCTCTTCTGCAATATTGCCTTCAATCCTGGTGCCGTTACAACCAAAAATATATTGACACACAGGAACGAGTTCAACGTAGAGTTACCAAAATAATACCTAGCCTAAAAAACAAAGCATACGAGGAGCTTCTTAAAGACATAAATAAATTTCCTTTAACCCAAAGCAGATTGTGAGGCGACCTAATTTAAGTGTTCAAAATCACCAAATACACCGACAACATAAACTGTAATAAGTACTTTACGATCGAAAAATAAAATTACGCTCGGGGAAATGGTTGCAAACAATAGTAAATCATTTAACTCACATTAGTCTAAGACTGTCTTCTTCAATTGAGTTGTGGAATGCACTTTTTCGAGATATTATAGACTGCAGCACCGCGGATTCCTTTAAACATCACCTAGGCAAACACCTTGCCTTAAATCTGCGACTGACTGCATTTGTAAATGAATAAATATTATTTCTCCTCAAACATATCGATGATTACTACATGTATCAATATATAAATATGATGTTCCTCACTTGTCCCCAGATACACGAAGGATCACTTATAACCACTTATAGTTGCGTTATGTTATTAACCCAGATTGTCCCCTAGTAACACCTAACCCTGCCATGGATATTAGTTCTACGGCAGTACTTCTCTTGCATATTGTCTCACTCTGAACCACTGTTGAACACTCTGAGCAGCTGTGATTTGGAGGCCAATTGCAGCCTCGAGAGGTTGAGACCTGTTGTTGTTTGACTTCCATTGTACTGCTTTGCTCTCTCTCTCTCTCTCTCTCTCTCTCTCTCTCTCTCTCTCTCTCTCTCTCTCTCTCTCAGCTCTTCCACATTTTCGCTCTTCCAACCTCTTCCTATATTTTTCCACTCCCTATTTTTCGCCACACCTCGTTATAATGTTTTCTTTCTCCGCCCATTTCGGCCAAAAGAATCCTAATGGAGTTTTGTTCATCTTTATAATTTACTTCATTAGTGTTCCTCATTAACCCTTTCACTCATTTATGACGCAGAGGTTGCCAGATTAGCAATAAGAAATAGAGTTCTCTCACTCTTATAATTACCTCTCCAAAATTAGTGTTCTGCCCACAGCTAACTCAAAGACAACTGCAGAGGATGAAATAACTAAACTAAAGGTTTCTAAATACCCCTGATGGTAACAAAGGCTTTAAAGTATCCCCAATAGGCTCAACATCGCGTCATATGTCGGAGAGGGTTAACGCCACTCTCGCCTTCACCTCTTCCTTTTATGCTGAAAATCCCTGCATTAATCCCCCCCCCCCTCTCTCTCTCTCTCTCTCTCTGGAAATTAGAATTGAAAAGGTTCAGCACTAGTATTTGTGGACACTTTTTCACATATAAGATCTGTTCTACCTGGACCAAACTTCCTTCCGAAGTTGTAAGCAGTTCTTCAGTAGAGCAGTTCAAAAAGAGAGTAGATATTATTTTGCACACTCTGTAAAGAGTGTAGCACTAAACAGTCTCTCTCCTTCCACTTCGAGTATCTCCTCGGAATGGACTGCAAGGTCTCTGAGATACTAGCTATTCCTTGAAACTCCTTGTAATTCTCTCTCTCTCTCTCTCTCACTCTCTCCCCCAACAAAAGGCCGCTAAATAAGGCCAACAAACGGCCTTAATTAGCCCGGGTGGTAATTGGACAGACGAGGACAGAGCCGCGCACAAACCACCTTAATGGACAGTAACAGCCTGGGGGAGAGACGGGGCTGATAGATGGATGGATGGATAGATAGATAGATAGATAGATAGATAGATAGATAGATAGATAGATAGATAGATAGATAGATGATAGATAGATAGATAGATAGAGATAGATAGTAGATAGATAGATAGATGATAGATAGATAGATAGATAGATAGATAGAATAGATGATAGATGGATAGATGGATAGAGATAGATGGGAGATGGATGGATGGTGGATAGATGGATAGATGGATAGATGGATAGATGGCCTGGATGGATGGAGGATGGATGGATGGATGGATGGAGGGTTGATGGATGGATGGATGGATGGATGGATGGATGGAGGATGGATGGATGGATGGAGGGATGGATGAGATGGCTGGATGGATGGATGGATGGATGGTGGATGGGTGGGATGGATGGATGGATGGATGGATGGATGGATGGTGGATGGAGGGGATGGATGGATGGATAGATAGATAGATGATGGATAGATAGATAATGTAGATAGATAGATAGATAGATAGATAGATAGATAGATAGATAGATAGAATGATAAATATAGATAGATGGATAGATGGATAGATAGATAAATAGATATATAAGATAGATAGATAGATAGATATAAATAGATAGATAGATACATAGAGAGATAGATACATAGCTAGATAGATAGATAGATAAGATAGATAGTGATAGATAGATAGATAGATAGATAGATAGATAGATAGATAGATAGATAGATGGATAGATAGATAAGACAGATATAGATGGTAGATAGATAGATAGATAGATGTGGTATATTATAGATAGATAGATAGATAGATAGATGTGGTATATAGATAGATAGATAGATAGAGATAGATAGATAGATAGATAGATAGATAGATAGATAGATAGATAGATAGATAGAAGGTAGATAGATACTGTAGATATATAGATAGATAGATAGATGGATAGATAGCTAGATAGATAGATAGAGAATAGATAAACAATAGATAGATAGAGAGAAGATAGATAGAGAGAAGATAGATAGATAAGAGATATAGATAGATAGATAGCTGGATAAGTAGATAGATAGATAGATAAGTAGATAGATAGAGATAGATAGATAGATAGATAGATAGATAGATAGATAGATGGATGGATGGATGGATGGATGGATAGATAGATAGATAGATAAATAGGAAAATACATAGATAGTGAGAGAGAAAGATAGTTAGATAGAGTTACAGAGATACTCAGACCACACAGACCTTGCGGTCCCAACTAGGACAGTTGCGAGAGAGAGAGAGAGAGAGTACAAAGGAGTACAAAGGAGTACAAAGGAGTACAAAGGAAATCAAGCAACAACAGATCTAGTGACCCTTCTAGGTTGCTTGTCCTCCAAAACACTGAAGATCAAGTGTCCAAACAGTGGTTTAGAGTGGGTAAGGGAACATTGGAAAGGGAATTACTGCCCTGGAACTAATGTCCGTGGCAGGATTAGGAAGTTAGTAGGGGACAGATGGGTTAGTAACTGAGGGGGGGATAAAATAAAGTTATTCATTACAAACGCAGTCAGTCGCGGGTTTGATGCGAGATATTTGTCTAGGCGGAGTTTAAATGAATCAACGGTGATGCAGTCTATAACGTTCGGGGAAGCCCATTCCACAAGTTGACCAACTCGATTGAAGAAGAAATTCTTAGATTCGTGTGAGTTAAAAGATTACCAATAATTTTGCAAACCGTTTCCCCGCGTGTAATTAGATTGGTCGATAGTGAAGTACTTACTACAGTTCATATTGTCGATGCCTTTGATGATTTTGAACACTTGAATTAAGTCACCTCTTAATCTGCGCTGGGTTAAAGGAAATAGATTTAATTCTCTAAGACGCTCTTCGTATGGTTTGTTCTTTAGGCTAGGTATCATTTTGGGTAACTCTACGTTGAACTCGTTCTAGCTTGTTTTATATCTTTTTGGTAATAAGGGCACCAGGATTGAACGCAGTATTCCAGAAGAGGGCGGACTAAGGAATTGTTAAAGGGTTAGGATAACTTCTTTGGATTTATGCTCAAATGACCTGCCTATAAAGCCAATTATTTTGTTTGCCTTCTTAACAACTTCTGAACATTGTTGACTCGGTTTTAGGTTACTCGATATTGTTACTCCCAGATCGGTTTCTCTGTTTACATTCTTAAGCTGAGTGCCATTCATGAAATAGTTTGCTTTCTCATTTAGGTATCCGATATGTAGTACTTTACATTTATCCGCATTGAAACTCATTGCCAAATTTGGGCCCAACATGACAATTTATCTAGATTGTGTTGCATATCGTCAACTTGTTCTTTTGAGAGTACGCTATTTGCAATTTTTGTATCGTCAGCAAATTTTGAGATTGTACAGGTGAGACCCTCATCTATGTCGTTGATGTAAATTAGAAAGAGAATTGGTCCTAGTACCGACCCGTGGGGTACCCCGCTACTTACATTGGTCCATTTTGATGCCTTACCGCTTATGATACTCTTTGCTTTCTGTTGCTGAGCCAATTTTCTATCCATTTCAACACACCGTCTATTCCATGCGCTTTTAGTTTTAGCAGTAAACGTTTGTGGGGAACTTTGTCAAAGGCCTTTTGAAAATCAAGGTATATAATATCTACAGCTTTACTATCATCGTAGAGGTTGAGGATATCGTGGAAGAAGTCTAAGAGGTTTGTTAAACAGGAACGGTTTTTACGAAAGCCGTGTTGAGTATCTTTAAGTATGTTATTTTCCTCTAAGTGATTTACGAGTCTGTCTCGTATGACCGTTTCTAGCATTTTACATACAACTGAGGTTAAGCTAATTGGACGATAGTTACTGGGTAGGGATTTGCTGCCTTTTTGAATATCGGTGTTACGTTGGCTAGCTTCCACTGATCGGGCATAGTTCCAGACTGCAAGGATTTTATTGAATAGTAATGTCAGTGGTTTAGAGAGCTCATCCTTAGCTTCCTTTAGAATCTAGGCGAGATTGTATCAGGTCCAGGCGTTTTATTTACCTTGAGTTTATCTAAACAATTCAATACTTCTCTCTCTGTAACGGTGATATTGCTTAGAACATCTGAATTATCAATCTGAATCGGCGATGGTGTAGGGATATCACTGAGGTCTTCTGTTGAAAAAACTGATGCAAAGAAGGTATTGAGGGCATTACTCATTTGTTCTTCGTCTTTGGTGTATTCTCCATTTTCATCGACTAACGGTCCAAACAGTTGAAGTAACGACTTTTTACTTTCTGATATAACTATAGAATTCTTTCGGGTTTGTTTTACTTTGATTCGCAATATGTAACTCTAAGGTCTTTTTACTTTGGCTTAATTAACTTTTTGGCTTTGCGTCGTAGCTCTACAAATTTCAGCCGTTCTTCGTCATTTTGTGAGGATTTTAATCTATCATTAGCAAATTTTTTAGCAAGCAGGCAGTTTGAAATATCTTTATTCCACCATTTGGGCTTATTATTATGGCCTGGACGCCGAGTTTTCGATGGTATGCAGTCTGCACTGCTTTTAGGTAAGTGGCTTCGAATAACTTCCAAGATGTATTTATGTCGTTATTGTGAATTAAAAAGCTCCAGTCAATTTCTTTAAACATAGCTCTAAGTTTATGGAAGTTTGCTTTCTTGAAATTTGGGACTTTTTCGATGCTACTATTTGGTTCGTTACTAGTAAACTTTAAAGTGAAAGTTATCGTACGATGGTCGCTGTTAATGAATTCATCACCAACATTCAAATTCTCTATTAATTCTTCTTTTGTTGCAAGTACAATGTCAAGAACGTTATTACCACGGGTCGGCGTTCCAACAAATTGATAAAGCGAACTCTCTTGCAAGTTCGTATACAAGTCATGTCCGGAGTGTGAAGTAAGAGTATCGCCCCACTTGGTCACAGGTAAATTAAAGTCACCAAAAATTACGGTATCTTGTGAGTTACTTACATCTGCAATTTGTTCGTAAATTTCTCGGTCAGTTTGCACTGATTGAGCTGGAGGTCTGTATATTAATGCAAGTATTATTTTGGTACCTTTATTATTCTTTATTAGCACAAAAGATGCGTCGACGTTCACAATTTGAGGTTTTGACAAGAGGGTAGGGTTAAGACTTTCTTTGATATAAAGTAAAACGCCACCTCCATTTCGATTTATTCGGCTTTTCTCACACATTACATAACCGGGAAGTGAATACTCTGCTAAAAAGTCTCTATCTTCTGTATTGAGCCAAGATTCTGTTATGCCAATCACCATCATAATTTTCTGTAAACACTAGCTCCTCTAAATCTGAAAATTTATTGCGTATGCTACGAGCGTTTGCATAGAAAACCTTTAAATTTGTTATTTTAGAAACTCACGGAACGCTCTTTAATAATATTTTTGGTTCTTGTCGGATCTACATTTATGTTCATGGCTGTCCTCGGTCCTCGCTGTCTTCCGTCCTATCGCTGGTGGTCCTCGGTTGCCTCTGTTTTTTTCTTGGCGTTGGATGAGTTATGTCACTGCTGCCTCTGCTCGGATGGCGTTTTTTTGATCCATGGCTGCGGACTGCTTCGTGTAGGAGACGACCCATGCGTGCTGAACCCACAGGGTTTAGATGAGTGCCATCCTTGCGGAACAGAGTAGGCTGGACGTAGAAGTTTGCCCAGAGGTTGATGACTTCAACTTCTTCCCTCAGACACAAATGTTTTAGTCGGCTATTTGTGCTGAAAGCCTTGTCGTAGAATTTGTCAGGTGCGTCGATCTTGGGGAGAATGCCTGGGATGATGATATTCCTTGACTTGTTTTTGTAGTGCTGGATCATCTTGCGATATTTCTCCATCAACTCTTCGGATCTGGTGCGCATGACGTCATTTGAACCAGCATGGATGACAAAAAGGGTATTTTCATTTGCATCCTTTGTGGTATCTTCGAAGGCTTCCACAATGTCGTCCAGTCCAGCTCCTGGGATGCAAAAATCTTTTTCGTTGATTTGGGACTCTGTCGCAGAACTCTTCGACCTGTCCTCGTAGGATGGAATCCCCAAAAGAGAGAGAGAGACAGAGACAGAGACAGAGACAGAGACAGAGAGAGGACGACAGGAGAGAGAGACCAGAGCAGAACAGAGACAGAGACAGAGACAGAGACAGAGACAGAGAGAGAGAGAGAGAAAGAGATGGATATAGGTAGACGATAGACAGACGCAGATAGATAGACAATCATCCATATAAACTAGCACAATGACCAGAGGATAAACGGTAGACTAATTAACACAGGGCCTGGAAACACACAGTAACTTCCTTAAGGGGGGTCACCTGCTTGTTTTCTCTCTGTCTTTGGCTTGTATCCATTCGGCCCCATTCAGCCTACTGTTTAAGACGTTTATCCCCATCCAGGTGTCGATTTGATCCTGGCGAGCGGTAGCGAGCCACCATATGTTTAAAAACAAATTGTCAGCCGGGTAAATTTGTACATTTTTCGATAGAAATATTTCTCCGGCGAAGCCGGATTTCTCCATAAAATGCTGGCTTGCTATCGCTCGCCAGGAAGAAATTAACACCTGGATGGGGATAAACGTCGTAAAACAGTAAGCTGAATGGGGCCGAATAGATACAAGCCAGAGAAAGAGAGAACAAGAGAGAGAAAAACAGGTGACCCCCCTTAACAGCCAGTGAGCCCCAAGGGAACAGACGGGGTTATAACAGTCAGAGGTCTATCGGTCAACAACAATCGGAAATAGCAATGCATTATAGCTTGTCCCCGAGGCAAAAACAAGAACAAAAACAAGCTTTCTCGGATTTCCTTCATATGTTAACTTTATTCTGGCTAACATTCTACGCTTTTACTCAGTTTTGGAAGGCCCTCTAGGGATCAAAAGGGTTAAATTCATTGCAATTGACCACTTGCAAGCTTCAGGCTATAATGATGTTGGAGCCGTAAACATCGATATAAAACATAGATGCAATAATAATGCAGGTTTTTGATGGAGAAAAAGTAAGTTGAAATGGGTTATATTTATTTATGAATGTACTGTACTACAACCACATTATAGCTGATAAATCGGCTAAATATCGATGTCTACAGTTCCAACTTCCTTATAGCATGAAACTCGCAAATGGTCAATTTATCCTCTTGCTTTCAAAATGTCTTCCTAAGCTGAATAAATTCATCCAATTATAAACAGACTACAATTCCAGGATACAAGGTAGGTAAAATAAAGGGTTAGTGAACGGTAATGCCCCGGGAGACTGGCAGGCTGACAGGCGTAGGTGAGAGGAAAAAAGGTCAATGTAGGCCTAAGGTTCACTTTTTGGGCGATTTTTGCATGTATTCATTATTTTGTTTAGTTTCCTCCCTAGACCTCCATCAAACCAAAAACAACATCCATTAGATCCCCCTTTTAGATTAATTTGTAAATTTTTCGGTAGAAACATTTTCCGGCCGAAGGCCAGTTCTTCCAACATTTCAGGCTCACTATGGTTCGCCTGGGAAGAATTCGACACCTAAATAGCACGAAAGGTCTAAATATTGACGACAAAATGGGGCGAAAGGTCTTAAAATCTGAAAACTAATGGGGCTAAACATGAGGGAGAAAGTGGTCCAGAAAACCGGCCCATCCCCCTTTGACGAGTAGGACGTTTGTGGACAGTTTATTGTGGTTATTTTTAGACGACTTCAATCCAGTTTAGGGAAGATCTGTGGGGAGTAGAGGGTGAAGACCATCTCCATTATCCCTCTGACTTCCATATACCCTTCCTAATCTGAATAAAAAAGTCCAATAATATCCAGAATAAACTGTTAAACTGTGTCATAATCCTCAAGGGGCTAACACAGAGAGGAAGGAATGGGTTGGTAGAAGTGAAAAGAAAAATATAAATGTGAAGGCAGAAATTATAAATGCATACACAATATAGATAACAATATATAGATGGAGCTATATACGAAGATATATTGATAGATATACTGTACCTATGGTATTTCACTCTTAATATATCTATCGCACTATTGCCTTATATCTACTTTCCTTCAGCTGACGGTAAATTGGCAGTTCCCTCCCGAGTACCTAACTATTATGAAGAATGTGTAGCCAAATAAGTTGTTATTAATGGAAGCATGGTATAAGGATGCAAAACCATAGCAATTTCATATATTTTTTCGATGAATCAGCTGCTAAGGAGTTAAGGTTTTCGTTAAGTGAACGAAAGGGAACTACACTATAGTGAATGAAGAGTAATGGCCCAGGGGATTAATGGAGCCCACCTCGATGTTTTTCTCTTTCTCTCCCTATCTCTTTTGGTTTGTATCCATTCGGCCCCATTCAGCCTACTGTTTTAAGACATTTACCCCCTTCCAGGTGTCAATATTTTCCTGGCGAGCGGGAGCGAGCCAGCATGAACAGTATATATTTTTGTTTTGACAGCAAGCTAAATTTGTAAATTTTTCGATAGAAAAATGTCTCCGGCGAAACCGGATTTCTCCATACAATGCTGGCTCACTATCGCTCGCCAGGATGAAATCGACACCTGGATGGGGATAAACGTCTTAAACTAGTTGGCTGAATGGGGTCGAATGGATACAACAAAAGGGAACTATAGTGAATGAAGAGTAATGACCCACGGGATTGGCGGACTGACAGGGTGATGGGAGATAATAACATTTGTATAAGCCTAAGCATTGATACAGACAACAATATATTTATTAGTGGCCCCTCCATCATTGACGAACATGCCTATTACATAAGGCATCCTCTTCAAACACTAATCCGGCGTAGTTTGAATCTACCGCGCAGAGCATTTAAAAAACTGAGGAGCCTTCATCATGAGCGCACGCGACCTCACTCATGGCTTCAGTCATTATGAATTGGGTTCTCACTACGAAAAAACTTCGTAAAAAATAAAAACAAAAAGAAAATAAGAATAACTATCCAATAAGCTTTCCATCATATCGTGGATGTACTTGTGTGGATTTCTGACCAGACGCTGATTCAGGCGTCATTCATCCTTCTTTGCTCTGCGCTCAGCCTGCCCGGACGTTCCTTTCAGGCTCCGCTGGTTCCGCATTCGTGGCGTCCCTAGTGAGTTTTTTCTCATTTGTTTACTCTGGGATGTATCGAGTAAGGTTAGGATAGGCGTAGCAGGAGTGTCCTGGGCTGGTTGCCCGCAGTGCAATGTATTTTGGGTCGTATGTATGGGGCATCTATTTCGATTGTACCCTCGTGGTCCTGTTGTGGACACGTGAACTTTTCACAGCTTGCTTTAGCTGCTGATGCGGGCGGCTTTCATTACGCGTTAATTATTGCTGCCTTTCATCCTTCTGATGAGGTAAGCTGTGTGTTTGCTGACGTTCCCAGCGTATTTTTCTTCACTTAGTGAAGTTTTTTCTGGGTCGGTGTCAGGCTTCCCGGGGTTGGGAAGTTATCGCTTCGGTGGTGTGTTGGCGGTGGTTCCTGTTGTGATATTCCAGTGTGTGTTTATATTTCAACTATTTTCATGCCGTCTACCTAGGCCTAGCCAGCCGCTCGTAGCTTTGCCACATGTCTAGTGTTATTATTTATTTTATAAATATGCCCTACTGTGTCATGTGTATCCGGGTTTTAGTTGTGTATTGGCTAATTCTTCGGACTATATTTGTTTCCTGGTTTAGTTGTGTATTGGCTAATTCCACGGATTATGTTGTGACCTTGGTTAGTCGTGCGTGTCTCTCCTCGTGTCGTTTTGTTCAGATGGTGTCTGTTCAGGGTGGGGTTTGCCTTCCGGCGGGTTTTTCTCGGTTTCACCGTGAAAAAACATGACCGATGAGCAGTGTTAGCGCACACGTGGTTGTTAACACTGGCTGGTTCCACGGCGATGGGATGTGTCTGTCGCTTTCCAGCACTGCGTATCTGTGGGTGCCTGGTTTCAGGCCTCCTTTTTATTTCCCGGCGGGATGGCTGTACCCATCCTTACATATATATTTAGTTATATATAAAGAAACGATGTTCGTGAGAACACTCGTTTTTTATAGGTTTTTCTACCTGGTTTACGGCAGACCACGGGGAAGACCTAGCTGTTGTTTAGGCCTTCCGCCGCGGCGATCTTTTGCAAAGTAGTGGGGTCAGGAACTTGTGGGGTTCACTTTTAGACTTCTCACCCGGCGGGTTGCCCCTTAGCAGGGTGGGGTAAAACGACTTAGCACTCTTATAGTTAACCAAGCCATGTCAGTGTTACTCTGTCTACCCCCGCCTTTACTCTTACGCCATTTGAAGGACCAGTGAGGTTTAACCACACCGATTTCCACACCCGGCGGGTGTCCCTAAGTATAGGAACTAAGGAAATTATAAAAAAATTGAATTTTGATTAACCTTAATTGGTTGATAATTTTACTATCGCCGCCTTCTTTTTTTTAGGCGATCGTTTGGGACAATTCCGTTAAAAAATCAGATCTCGTATATTCCTGCCCTGGGCTTATTCTACTAAAATATTTCAAGGGCCGGCGTCTTTATGAGGGGGGGCTTTGTTACAAAATTGAATCTTGAGGACAGTCACCACCTCCTACAGAATATTAGTGCCATACTGGACCAGTATATCAGAGGGTATTCTTCATGTTCTTAGCTAAGAAGACTTGTTTAGCCTCTTTATACCCAGCCGCGTGGCGAGATGTGTTAGCTGTGTCTTTGCATCCCGTTACCCGGCGGGTTCTATTAACACTTGTATGCGAACACTTGGGTTAACCTTATGAGCATTAGATCCTGGAAATCTTCTTTCTTTCGCCAGAGCTGAGCTCCGGCGGACCAATGCAGACCCGGCGGTAGTTCCTCTCACCAGTCTCTGTCATGGCTAATGTCACCCCAGTTTCTGCCCTGTGCATTAACCCTACTTGCGCGTGTATCCCAATTTTTGCACATACCCTTTGCATAAGGTGTGTTAGATGTCTAGACCGTTCAAGGGGTCTCTGGGTTACAGTAATTGTTCTTTTTGCTCCCAATTAACCAATAAAGTCCTGTGTGACAATGACAAGACCGCGGCTGGTAGCGTTGAGAGAGGTCGGACAACAAATGTCGGCCTACACTACCTTGTCGCACATAAGTCACTTCAATGTGACAACGTCCCACTTTGGGATAAGTTGCTGTCAGAGCACCCTCCCCCTAAACGTACCTCTAGAGTAAGTGGTTTTAAGCCGACAGAGACTAGCCAGGATTCTGTATCGTCTGTGGAGACGTTTAAACGCCCGAGAGAGCCTACTCCCCCGGCAGCCACCTCCTCGTCGCAGGCGAGATCGAGGTCAAGGTCTCCCCTCAGACAACGGTCTTCAAGTCGGGCCTCTCCCGGCTAGTAAGAAGTGCAAGACTGAAGCTTCCCCCAGGGACCATGGTGGTGATTCTTCCAAACCTAGGTCCAGTTCGCGGTCACACCGTAGCCACAAATCCTCCAAAAAGGATTCCCATAAGAAGTCCTCTCGACATTCTTCTAAGTCTAGTGCATCTCATCGTACCTCTACACCTGACAATGTTTCTGTTACAGCCTCAGGGTATAGTGAAGCGCCTGTCCCTAAACAAGATTTACCTATTGATATTTTAACCCTAGAAATGGAGAGTTCAGGATATTCAATAATTGAGAATGTTTCAGACTCTCAAGAGAGCGTAGGCCAGAGCCTCGGTGTGTGGCGTTTTGCTCAACCAGGGTCTGTCCATCCACGTCCGACTCATACGAGTCACACAGTAGCCGATGTCCACAGGGACGCGGCGACCCCATCCTCTATCCCTGATTTATCTTGGAAACAAGGTGCCCCTGCCTCGGCGGGGTCTTCTCAGGAGGATCGGGAGGGACAAGATGAAGTGTCATTAATTTCAGATAGGGAAGGACAAGGGTCAGGCTCAGGCCTGGACGCCGCCCATGATAATACTAATTCACCTGAAAGTTCTGCACCTAACCAGTTTGTTACAGCACAAGAAATTGATGGGTTACTTACTCATGCTCTATCAAAATTCTTTAATCAACAACGAGAAAACCCCACAATGGACTTGGGTGCTCCCTTGACAGGTTCTGCGGTACGGCCTCTGATAACGTCAATCCATTTATCTAAGATTCCTAACCCTACAACTCTGTCACCGGCAGGGAGCTCTAAGCCAGCTACGGCGGCATTCACTACGTCAAATGTCAGGGTCATTACGGATGTTAATCCACCCCCTCTAGACAAAGCGCCTCTTAGAAAGGTAGCTATGCCCCTGCTTTATGGGCCAGATGAGTCATGGGTCCCTTTGAACCCCTCTAAGCCAGAGCTTGCCCAGCCTACCTTGTCAGGGGAACTCCCGGTACCACGTGAGTGGTTTATCCAGGGAAATAAGTCTAAGAAATTAAGGGCATTGGATGCCTTGGGTAATGTTTTGGATGTAAATATCAAGCCTATACCTAGTTATTATTATCAGGATTATTTTGTTTATGCATCTAAGCCTGCTTTATTCCCTGCCTCAGCTTCAAAACTTTTTTCAGACTGGTCTAAGCTGGATGGGTTTAATGATATTAAGGCTCTGTTGGCTATTACTCCTGACCTAGATTTACAGACCGTCACAGACGAGGACGCTAATCCAGTGTTGGGGGTGGGACAGTTAGGGCGGGGACCTTGGGTGGATTGGGAGGTAGAGGCTCAGAACTTTGCAACCACTTTCACTTCTAAATCTTCCCACCAGATCCCTCAGGATACACATTCATGGTTCTCAATGCCGGTAGGTTCTGCCGGCGGAGTTCCGTCAGCTTTATTTTCCTTTTTAGCTGCCCCTAAGATCAATCTTTGTGAACTAAAGGAACCATTCATTACCCCTAACATTCTCACCTAGACAGAGAATTTAGGCTTAGGGGAAAAGCTTTCCGCCGGTTTTCACAGTACATAGTTTCTCAACAGGTGGCTAAGTCTTTACTCAGGTCTACTCAGGCAATCGCAGACGCGGATGCTCGAAGATCAGTTGAATTATCCCGGCGTCTGATTCTTCAGTCGTCAATTCAATCCTTAGGTGACATACGCACAGCCTTACTTGAGGCGGGGCGAGCACGACAGGATCTTAGAATGTCATTAGTTCGCAAGCTGCCTGATCGCATTGCTAACCAGGTGGTTATGTCCCCAGTACTTACACCTTCTTTAATGTCCCCTGATGTATGGCGAACAGTGTTTAACCTGGCACAGGCCGTGAAGCACAGTCCCGCACAGGCTAAGAAACCCGCATTTAACTTCCCCAAACCTAAGCCTCCTACTAAAGCTCAGCCAGGGGGTTCTAAGCCGTTTCTTCCGCCTAAGTCCTCCCAATCCCCCCTGGGTCAGTTCAGGCATAGACAGAGAGGGTTTCCAGGACAGAGGGGACGCGGCCAGTATAAGCGGGTCAGGGCCAGTCTTCGGCCCACACCAGCCAGCCGGCGAAGCGGCCACCACCACCAAACCAACCATCAAAAAACTAAAGTCTTTCTCATCCCAGTGCCCACCTTAAGGCCCGAGGAACCGAGGGAACTACAGCCGGCCAACCATTGTCTGCTAACTGGGTCGTTCCGAGGTGTCACCAAGCATGGCCGTTAAACCTGGGCACGGATTGGTTTGGCCGGCCACGCAACCAAGGCATTCACTTGGGCAGCTGGCTCGGCG
>CM064496.1:25705238-25937075 GCA_032716605.1 Paralithodes platypus | reverse complement strand
TGTCAACATGCTAAAGTCGGTATCACATGACCGCTCCTTCCCATCAACTGTCCTCAACACTGGTCTGGCAGATTTTGAATTAAAACGATTAAATATTATTTGTTCTGTCAGTTACATTAACCTATTGTCAGTCATATTTCCAATACCCGTGCAAAAGGTTAGAGAAATGTGTTCAAAATGTATGCCTTGGAATATTGACGATAAAAGCTGTCATATGACACCCCCAGTTTCAAGGAGAAAAAGTTGGTCTAGGCTAATTCATTTTTGATCATACATTCATAGATCAAACTACGAGGCCTTCATCACAAATAGCCGACTAAAATATTTGTGTCTGAAGGAAGAAGTTGAATTCATCAACCTCTGGGACAATTTCTATAACCAGCCTACTGTGTTCCGCAAGGATGGCACTCATCTAAACCCTGTGGGTTCACCCAGCATGGGTCGTCTCCATCCTAGGATAGGATTCCATCCTACGAGGAGGGGATTCCATCCTACGAGGACAGGTCGAAGAGTTCTGCGACAGAGTCCCAAATCAACGAAAAAGATATTGCATCCCAGGAGCTGGACTGGACGACATTGTGGAAGCCTTTCGAGTTAGATACCACCAAAGGATGCAAATGAAAATACCCTTTGTGTCCATCCATGCTGGTTCAAATGAATGTCATGCGCACCAGATCCGAAGAATTGAAGCGAGAAATATCGCAAGATGATCCAAGCACTACAAAAACAAGGTCAAGGAATATCAATCATCTCAGGCATTCTCCCCAAGATCGACGCACCTGACAAATTCTACGACAAGGACTTCAGCACACAATAGCCGACTAAAACATTTGCTGTCTGAGGGAAAGAGTTGAATTCATCAACCTCTGGGACAACTTCTACAAACCAGCCTACTCTGTTTCCGCAAGGATTGGCACTCATCTAAACCCTGGTGGGTTCAGCACGCATGGGTCGTCTCCTACACGACAGCAGTACGCAAGCCATGGATCCAAAAAAACGCCATCCGAGGGAAGAACGCAGCAAGTGACATAAAATCATCCAACGCCAAGCAAAACAAAAAAACAGAGGCAACCGAGGAACCACCAGCGATAAGGACCGAAGACAGCGAGGACCGAGGACAGCCATGAACATAACATTGTAGATCCGACAAGAACCCAAAAACTATATTAAAGAGCGTTCGTGAGTTTCTAAAATAACAAATTTAAAGGTTTTCTATGCAAACGCTCGTAGCATACGCAAATAAATTTTCAGATTTAGAGGAGCTTCGTGTTTACAGAAAATTATTGATGCTGTGAGTAGGTATAAACAGAATCTTGGCTCAATACAGAAGATAGAGACTTTGTAGCAGAGTATTCACTTCCACGGTTATGTAATGTTTTGAGAAAAAGCCGAATAAATCGAAATGGATGGTGGCGTTTTACTTAATATCAAAGAAAGTCCTTAACCCTACCCTCTTGTCACAGACCTCAAATTGTGGAACGTCGACGCAGTCTTTTGTGCTAATAATGAATAATAAAGGTACCAAAATACATACTTGCATTAATATACAGACCTCCAGCTCAATCAGTGCAAACTGACCGAGAACATTTACGAACAAATTGCCAAGATGTACAGTAACTCACAAGATACCGTAATTTTTGGTGACATTTAATTTACCTGTGACCAAGTGGGGCGATTACTCTCCAGCCTTCACCACTCCGGACATGGGAACTTGTATTACGAACTTGCAAGAGAGTTCGCTTAATCAATTTGTTGGAACGCAGACCCGTGGTAATAACGTTCTTGACATTGTACTTGCAACAAAAGAAGAAGTAATAGAGAATTTGAATGTTGGTGATGAATTCAGGTAACAGCGACATCGTACGATAACTTTCTTTTTAAAGTATACTAGTAACGAACCAAATAGTAGCATCGAAAAAGTCCCTATTTCAAGAAAGCAAAACTTCCATAAACTTTAGAAGCTATGTTTAAAGAAATGTGACTGGAGCGTTTTAATTCACAATAACGACATAAATACATTCTTGGAAGTTTATTCGAAGCCACTTACCCTAAACGCAGTGCAAGACTGCATACCATCCGAAAAACTCGGCGTCCAGGCCATAATAATAAGCCCAAATGGTGGAATAAAGATATTTCAAACTGCCTGCTTGCTAAAAAATCTTGCTAATGATAGATTAAAAATCCTTACAAAAATGCACGAAGAAACGGCCTGAAATTTGTAGAGCTACGACGCAAAGCCAAAAAGTTAATTAAGCAAAGGTAAACAAGACCTTAGAGTTACACATATTGCGAATCACAAGTAAAACAAACCCAAAATAATTCTATAGTTATATCAGAAAGAAAAAAGTAGTTACTTCAACTGTTGGACCGTTAGTCAGATGAAAGGGAGGAATACCACCAAAGACGAATGAACAAATGAGTAACTTGCCCTCAATACCTTTCTTTGCACTCAGTTTTTTACAAACAGAACAGGACTTCATATGATATCCCTAAACCATCGCCGATTCAGATTGATAATTCAGATGTTCTAAGCAATATCACCGTTACAGAGAGAGAAGTATTGAATGGTTTAGATAAACTCAAGGTAAATAAAACGGCTGGGACCTGATACAATCTCGCCTAGAGTTATAAAGTGAAGATAAGGATGAGCTCTCTAAACCACTGACAATTACTATTCAATAAATCCTTGGCAGTCTGGAACTATGCCCGATCAGTGGAAGCTAGCAAACGTAAACACCGATATTCAAAAAAGGGCAGCAAATCCCCCAATTAGCCTTAACCTCAGTTGTATGTTACAAATGCTTAGAAACGCAGTCATACGAGGACAGAATCGTAAATCGCCTAATTGGAGGAAAAATAACATACTTAAGATACTCAACACGGCTTTCGTAAAAAACGTTTCCTGTTTAACAAACCTCTAGGACTTCTTCCACGATATCCTTCAACCTCTACGATGAGAGTAAAGCTGTAGATATTAATATACCTTGATTTTCAAAAGGCCTTTGGACAAAAGTTCCCCACAAAAAACGTTTTTTTTTAACTGCTAAAACTAAAAGCGCATGGACTACAAGACGGTGTGTTGAAATGGATAGAAAATTGGGTCAGCGACAGAAAGCAAAGGAGTAGTCATACAACGGTAAGGCATCAAAATGGACCCCCAACAATGTAAGTAGCGGGGGTTACCCCAGGGATCGGTACTAGGACTAATTCTCTTTCTAATTTACATCAACGACATAGATGAGGGTCTCACCTGTACAATCTCAAAATTTGATGACGATACAAAAATTGCAAATAGCGTACTCTCACAAAGAACAAGTTGACGATAAAAAACACACTCTAGATACTTGTCATGTTGGGCCCAAATTTGGCAAAGGAGTTTCAATGCGGATAAATGTAAAAGTACTGACATATCGGATACACTAAATGAGAAAGCAAACTCTATCGAGTTGAATGGCCACTCAGCTTAAGAATGTAAAACCAGAGAAACCGATCTGGGTAAGTAGTAACAATATCGAGTAACCTAAAATCCGAGTCAACACAATGTTCAGAAGTTGTTAAGAAGGCAAACAAAATAATTGGCTTTATAGTAGGTCATTTGAGCATAAATCCAAAGAAGTTATCCTAACCCTTTACAATATCATTAGTCCGCCCTCTTTCTGGAAAACTGCGTTCAATCCTGGTGCCCTTATTACCAAAAAGATCTGATACAACAAGCTTAGAACGAGTTCAACGTAGAGTTACTAAAATGATACCTCAGCCTAAAGAACAAACCATAACGAAGAGCGTCTTAGAGAATTAAATCTATTCCTGTAACCCAGCGCAGATTAAGAGGTGACTTAATTCAAGTGTTCAAAATCCATCAAAGGCATCGACAATATGAACTGTAGTAAGTACTTCACTATCGACCAATCTAATTACACGCGGGGAAACGGTTGCACAAAAATAATTGGTAAATCTTTTAACTCACACGAATCTAAGAATTTCTTCTCTCAATTCGAGCTTGCTCAACTTGTGGGAATGGGCTTCCCCGAAACGTTATAGACTGCATCACCGTTGATTCATCTAAAACTACGCCTAGAAAAATATCTCGCATCAAACCCACGCGACTGACTGCGTTTGTAAATGAATAACTTTATTTTATCCCCCCCTCAGTTACTAACCCATCTGTCCCCTACTAAATTCCTAATCCTGCCACAGACATTAGTTCCAGGGCAGAAATTCCCTTTCCAATGTTCCCTTACCCACTCTAAACCACTGTTTGGACACTTGATCCTCAGTGTTTTGGGGGACAAGCAACCTAGAAGGGTCACTAGATCTGTTGTTGCTTGATTTCCTTTGTACTCCTTTGTACTCCTTTGTACGAAGCAGTCCGCAGCCATGGATCAAAAAACGCCATCCGACAGCGTGACATAAATCATCCAATACCAAGCAAAAAACAAAGGCAACCGAGGGCCACCAGCGATAAGGACCGAAGACAGCGAGGACCGAGGACAGCCATGAACATATATGTAGATCCGACAAGAACCAAAAATATTATTGAAGAGCGTTCCGTGAGTTCTAAAATAACAAATTTAAAGGTTTTCTATGCAAACGCTCATAGCATACGCAATACATTTTCAGATTTAGAGGAGCCAGTGTTTACAGAAAATTATGATGTGATTGGCATAACAGAATCTTGGCTCAATACAGAAGATAGAGACTTTTTAGCAGAGTTTTGACTTCCCGGTTATGTAATGTTTGAGAAAAGCCGAATTAATCGAAATGGAGGTGGCGTTTTACATTCAAAGAAAGTCTTAACCCTACCCTCTTGTCAAAACCTCAAATTGTGAACGTGGACACATCTTTTGTGCTAATAGAGAGTAATAAAGGTACAAAAATAATACTTGCATTAATATACAGACCTCCAGCTCAATCAGTGCAAACTGACCGAGAAATTTATGAACAAATTGCAGATGTAAGACTCAAGATACCGTAATTTTTGGCGACTTATTTACTGAAGTGGGGCGATACTTTACTTCACACTCCGACATGACTTGTATACGAAAATTGCAAGAGACTTTATCAATTTTCGAACGTAATAACTTCTTGACATTGTACTTGCAACAAAAGAAGAATTAATAGAGAATTTGAATGTGGTGATGAATTCAGTAACAGACAGCGTACGATAACTTTCACTTTAAAGTTAACTAGTTACGTAACAAACCAAATAGTAGCATCGAAAAAGTCCCTAATTTCAAGAAAGCAAACTTCCATAAACTTAGATCTACGTTTAACCCTTAACCAACGACGCACAACATCCGTCGAGTTAAATAAATGTGGACTATGTGGCGGTGCACCACATATGTCGGGTGCCATTTTCAGCACGTAATGTTGCTGATTGAGAGAGCTGAGCGGTGGGACGAGCGTAGTAACCTTATGACCGCTCCCCAAAACCGCCGTGGGTGTACTGAACTGTATTCCACCTTCCTCCCCCTCCTCTCACTCGCTACACAGGGAATTATGTACGGAAATTACCTTATTTTAGGTTTTTTGCACTCGTGCTGCACGATCGTTAAAGAGAACAGTGTCGTACAAGGATGGTTCGGTGTTCATTGGAAAGCTCTGTTTACGTCTTCGAAGATACTTAACTCGGGTCTTGTTTATGCACGAAAATGAGCAGGGAAACAACCCTATTTGTAAAATACCATAAACTTTGTGTGTTAAAGAAACTGTCTGGAGATTAACAATAACGACATAAATACATTTTGGAAGTTATTCAAAACCACTTACCTAAAAGCAGTGCAAGACTGCATACCATCGAAAATACGGCGTCCAGGCCTTAATAATAAGCCCAAATGGTGGAATAAAGATATTTCAAACAGCCTGCTTGCTAAAAATTTGCTAATGATAGATTAAAATCCTCACAAAATGACGAAGAACGAGTGAAATTTGTAGAGCTACGACGCAAAGCCAAAAAGTGAATTAATCAAAGTAAAAATACCTTAGAGTTACATATTGCGAATCAAAGTAAAACAAACCCGAAAGAATTCTATAGTTATATCAAAAAGAAAAAAGTAGTTACTTCAACTGTTGGACCATTAGTCGATGAAAATGGAGAATACACCAAAGACGAAGTACAAATGAGTAATGCCCTCAATACCTTCTTTGCATCAGTTTTTACAACAGAAGACTTCAGTGATATCCCTACACCATCGCCGATTCAGATTGATAATTCAGATGTTCTAAGCAATATCACCGTTACAGAGAGAGAAGGATTGAATTGTTTAGATAAACTCAAGGTAAATAAAACGCATGGACCTGATACAATCTCGCCTAGAGTTCTAAAGGAAGCTAAGGATGAGCTCTCCAAACCACTGACATTACTATTCAATAAATCCTTGCAGTCTGGAACTGTGCATGATCAGTGGAAGCTAGCCAACGTAACACCGATATTAAAAAAAGGCAGCAAATCCCTACCCAGTAACTATCGTCCAATTAGCTTAACCTCAGTTGTATGTAAAATGTTAGAAACGGTCATAAGAGACAGACTCGTAAATCACTTAGAGGAAAATAACATACTTAAAGATACTCAACACGGCTTTCGTAAAAAACGTTCCTGTTTAACAAACCTCTTAGACTTCTTCCACCATATCCTCAACCTCTACGATGAGAGTAAAGCTGTAGATATTATATACCTTGATTTTCAAAAGGCCTTTGACAAAGTTCCCCACAAACGTTTACTGCTAAAACAAAAAGCGCATGGAACACAAGACGGTGTGTTGAAATGGATTGAAAATTGGCTCAGCGACAGAAAGCAAAGAGTAGTCATAAACGGTAAGGCATCTAAATGGACCAATGTAAGTAGCGGGGTACCCCAGGGATCGATACTAGGACCAATTCTCTTTCTAATTTACATCAACGACATAGATGAGGTCTCACCTGTACAATCTCAAAATTTGCTGACGATACAAAAATTTCAAATAGCGTACTCTCAAAAGAACAAGTTGACGGTATTCAACACAATCTAGATAAATTGTCATGTTGGGCCCAAATTTGGCAAATGAGTTTCAATGTGGATAAATGTAATGTACTACATATCGGATACCTAAATGAGAAAGCAAACTATTCGATGAATGGCACTCAGCTTAAGAATGTAAACAGAGAAACCGATCTGGGAGTAACAATATCGAGTAACCTAAAACCGAGTCAACAATATTCAGAAGTTGTTAAGAAGGCAAACAAAATAATTGGCTTTATAGGCAGGTCATTTGACCATAAATCCAAAGGAGTTATCCTAACCCTTTACAATTCCTTAGTCAGCCCTCTTCTGGAATACTACGTTCAATCCTGGTGCCCTTATTACCAAAAAGATATAATCAAGCTAGAATGAGTTCAACATAGAGTTACTAAAATGATACCTAGCCTAAAGAACAAACCATACGAAGAGCGTCTTAGAGAATGAAATCTATTTCCTTTAACCCAGCGCATATTAAGAGGTGACTTAATTCAAGTGTTCAAAACAATCAAAGGCATCGACAATATGAAATGTAGTAGGTACTTCACTATCGACCAATCTAATTACACCAGGGAAACGGTTGCAAAATAATTGGTAAATCTTTTAACTCACACGAATCTAAGAATTTCTTCTTCAATCGAGTTGTCAACTTGTGGAATGGGCTTCCCCGAGACGTTATAGACTGCAGCACCGTTGATTCATTTAAACTCCGCCTAGACAAATATCTCGCATCAAACCCGCGACTGACTGCGTTTGTAAATTAATAACTTTATTTTATCCCCCCCTCAGTTACTAACCCATCTGTCCCCTACTAACTTCCTAATCCTGCCACGGACATTAGTTCCAGGGCAGTAATTCCCTTTCCAATGTTCCCTTACCCACTCTAAACCACTGTTTGGACACTTGATCCTCAGTGTTTTGGAGGACAAGCAGCCTAGGAGGGTCACTAAATTTGTTGTTGCTTGATTTCCTTTGTACTCCTTTGTACTACATCAGGCTTTCCTCTTCATACAGTAGTAATTTATTGAAATGCATATCCTACAGTAGTATTATACTATTATAATGTTGAACAAATACCAAGTATTGCAAGTCAGAAATGAATATATGCATATGAATACAAATTGAAAGGCCCAACAATTAAACCTAGATCACTAGCTAAGGAAATGGGAACACTATTATCTGAACATTTATAAACCCCCATCCACTGTACTACAACCTGCAAAGAAAGACGTAGAACATTGGGATTCATTAAATGAAAGTTAAGTTGTTAGAATGAGAACATTATAGTACTGTACCATTATTCAAAAGTATTACAGTGTGCAGTTCTGGTCCCATTATATAAATAACGACATTGAAAGACAAAACAAATATAATCAATGACAACAAAAACCTATATTAGAAAACACTAAATATATTTCACCCCTTCTGTACCACTGACGTCTTATCAATTATATTCTAGCTACAATTAGGCGATTTTTTAAAGCTTAGTAGCTAAACAAATAATTGACATAGTATGTAGCCTTTTAATTGGTAGACATTCTTCCTAAGCTAAATAAAATCGTCTAATTGTTGCCAGAATATAATGCAAAATGATGTCACCAGCACAGAATTGGTTATGATACTGACACCAGAATTCCCCAAGGCCGAATTACTTATCCAAATGAGCGAGAGTCCCTAACTGACCTGGGAGGCTTTAATCAGAAGACATATTAACTTCTTTGTACAAGCTTTATTTAGTATAAGTAAATGGTGTTACACTATAAATATTTAAATATAGACTTACGTAATAAAGGAGTGCGTTTGATATTTAAAACAAGGCTACGTAGGTTTTTTATAGTAAGCACTCAAAATATATACGCAAGATAGAAGTGAGCCTTTAAGCAATAGGTTTTCAAATACAAAATTAATAAACAAGAGAATGGATAGAACCCGAGGTAATGCATATCTATTTTTTTATATCTACCAAGTCGAGAACAAGTGACATACAAATTATTGTGGCGAGCGGAAGTTGTAGGTCAAAATCAAAGAAAAGAGTAAAGATAAAGCAAAGGTTATTACTGAAGACATTAAAAAACTCCGAATATCAGTGTGTTTTTAATGAATACTTTAGGATAGCGAGTGATGCAATTGAGAATTTACTTTGGATGCAAGTAGAGACTCTGACAGCAGACATAATATTAACTCTAAGTATTAAAGGTCACAGAGGCAAATATTTCTCCCAGGTGTAGCTTGGATCTCAGGTGTCTTCTCCTCTTTCTCTGTCAACGCAGGGTACCTGGCATGGAACTTCTTCATATCATTCTTCCTATGCCGCTTCTTGTGTTTCTTCTTAGACTTCACAGGATCGAAAGGGATCTCTCCTGAAGATTCGCAGTGGACCCCTAACGAGTTGGAAGCAGAACAGGGGATGCCCAAACTAGAGATGAACTATAGGTGTGCCTGGCAAACAATGCTAAACTAGGTATTCTCGCAAGGGATGTTGAACTAGAGTGCCTCGCAAGAGATGCTGAACGAGGGTGCGGCCAGGCAGGTTATTCTTAATTTGGTTGCTGGTTTATCTCCCAAGGGATGCTGAGGGAGAGTACCTAAAGAGGGGAGCCTGAGTTTAGGTGAGGGTGCTGAATAATTGCTCCACGCGTTCCTTGTTAATTTTCTTGCTAGGGGGGCTCTTGGTAGTCAGATATGGTCTTAGTAGTGGGGTTGGGACAGTTCTTGTGCCCTTGTGGTGTTGGCCCTATATTGTCCTTCCTCGACTCTGTGCCTTGGGCAGGTGAGGTGGAAGGTGATCTATCAAAATTAATGTGCGACACAGCTCATTGGTGAGTGAACTTTGACATCAAGAGTCCTGTGATTGGCTGTGGTGGCAGTTAAGACGGAAAATTAGGTGGCTGGTGTCAGGGAAAACCGCTTGTGAGGGGCGATTGTGTTGTCTTCTCTAACTTGAAGCATCGCTATTCTTTTTATGGTAGTTGATGTTGGTGTCGGCATGATATTGGTGGTGGTTAGTCCGTTTCTCTATTTCTACGTTATTGTATTACAATATCAAATGAACTTGCACTATACAATGTAGAAAATTAAGATTTCCTTACACCCCCTCTTCCACCCACTCCTCACCTCCTCCACCCCCTTTCACCTCTTCCATCCCTCCTCACCTAATATTCACCCCTCATAACCTCCTCCAGGAAGTGGAGAGAGGTGGGGGAAATGATGAGGGCGGTGGAGGAAGTGGTGATGGGGGTCATCACCACTTCACCCACCCCCTCATCACTTCCTCCGCCGCCCTCATTACTTCCTCCACCGCCCTCATCATTTCCTCCACCTCTCACCACTTCCTTCACCCCTCTACACATTTGATACAAATGCATTCTTCACAACCGATATTAACTCCAAATCTTGTGAAATGGTAATAAGCAGGAAAAGGGCGTATGTAGATGTTCCAAAATGTGTCTTTACGGTCTTTGTGGCCAATATTTCGTGGCACAGATATAATACACTGACGAACCATATTGATAACCTGTTTGAACCATGACAGTCATAATGCCTTGTTTTCCCACTTGGAGGTGATCAAGTACTCCTGATCACTACTGTACACTGGGGTACCGAATAGAATACATTTCAATGAAAAGTGGTGGAAAGCAACACACATAACGTTATTGAGAGGAACCTAGACCGTTATCTAAAGGAGGTTTTAATAAACAGAGAGAGAGAGAGAGAGAACAAACTATTCCAGGCTTTTGGATTGTTATAACTTGGCATCAAGTTGCATGCCGACACATAGCTGGAAATAAATAGTGGGTGGGGAGAGAGTCTTCTACGTAATTGTCCTTGTCTTCAACTCAGCAATAAATATACTATTTCAGAATAAGGCCAGATTGCCTAGTCTGAGTGGTCTGCATGTGTATGTAACTCTCTCACTTTCAGGAACACACAGTCAGCAATTCAAACCAACCAACTTGCTCATTTACTCTCTCTCTCTCTCTCTCTCTCTCTCTTTCTCTCTTATAATCAGGCCTATTATATGCCAATAAAAGTCACAATCTACTTAAAAAAATCTCTCACGCATTCACTCTCTAACTCCCACCCCTTTCCTGTTCAAGTTTCTAACCCAAGAGTGAACTAATTTTCTCAGCCTTTCTTCTACTAAACAATGAAACTTTGGAAGTCTCTCCCTCAATTATGTCTTTCCCTCATCCTATGACTTGAACTGTTTTGAACTGTTTTAAGCTCAGTGTGTCCAAACATTTTAACTTCAGTGTACCTTGATTTGGGCTTTGTCGTTCGTTGACTTTGTGGGGGATGCTTGTTACAAGCAGCTTTGTGCGACCAAGAGCAGCCTAACATAAGCTCCTCCAACTTTATATTATCTATCTACTGTACGTGTGTGTGTGTGTGTGTGTGTGTGCGCGTGTGTGTGTTGGTATGTGTGTGCGTGTGGATGTGTGTGTGTGTGTGTGGGTGTTTGTTTATCTATCTAGCTGTGTACTTGTCTCTCTATCTGTCATATATAATTATAAGTGTCTTCATTATTCACATTTATCTCCTGCTCCTTCATGTCTTATTCATCAGCACACTATATTTTCCATCAATCGATCAGTCCTTCATTTCCTCTCTTCTTCCCTCTTCCTTCTAATTTCCTGAGTCCACGATTATTCTCTTCGTCATCGTCTCTTTCTTGTCTTTAGTAATTTTGGGATGTATATTTATCTACGCTTTATTTCTGTGTTTATATGTTTCTTTGCTTGCAAGCAGGATTTCTCAAAACCAAATGGACGGACTCAAACACACACATACACACACACACACACACACACACACACACACACAAACATGGGTTTGGTCTGGTGGTCTAAGGCATCGTGCGCTAACCCCGTGGTCGAGGGATCAACTCCCACATAATTCTAAAGTTTTTTTTCCAGCTATCCCGATGGTGAGGATTGCATTGTGGTCCCTGTCTTGCCAAGCTGCTCAACTATCAGCTTATGTTAACCTTCACATAATCTCACTCTTGTGCATCTGCGTATGTACTTTGGTGGGAACTCAGGCACCTCACAGTCACGAAAGATCGTAATTAAGCAAGAATAGGCATTGTACTGTATCTAGGTTAAGATAACTATTATCGTTATCATTATTAATAATTATGTAAATGTACCCCTCAAAAAAATGTCCATGACAAGATTTTTGGTCGGCTTAAGCAATGTGTATAGTATTCTGTACTGTTTACCTAAGATCCCGCCCCCCTCCCCCACCCCCCCAAAAAAAAAGAGGGTTTTGCAACTGAACTTACAAATATGTAACATGCCAGTGTCTGTCAAGTATTATATTAAACCAAATACTTGGAATTAAGTGACTGCATTCAGTGGGCACTAACATATTGCCAATTCGACCATTCAGCACTAATAGATCAATTTAACTGCTCGGCCTCCTCTGCCAAAGCTGTGGCAGTCGACTGTCACGCTGTGACCGTAAACTATATTGGTATATATTGTAATAAGAGAGAGAGAGAGAGAGAGAGAGAGAGAGAGAGAGAGAGAGAGAGAGAGAGAGAGAGAGAGAGAGAGAGAGAGAGAGAGAGAGAGAGAGAGAGAGAGAGAGAGAGAGAGAGAGAGAGAGAGAGAGAGAGAGAGAGAGAGAGAGAGAGAGATCTAGCAAGAACAGGTCTTGCGACCCCTCTATAGCTGCTTGTCCTCCAAAACACTCAGGATCAAGTGTCCAAACAGTGGTTTAGAGTGGGTAAGGGACAATTGGGAAAAGAACTACTGCCCTGAAACTATTGTCCGTGACAGAATTAGGAGATGTTAGTAGGGGACAGTTTGGTTAGCAACATAACACAGTTATTAGTGAGCTAGCGTATACCTGGGAACAAGAGAGTAACATCTTGGTAATATACTGTATATACGCAATAATCTTTGATGAATCTGAGGGGGAAAAACATGAAGTTATTCATTTACAAACGCAGTCAGTCACGGGTTTGAGGCAAGATATTTGTCTAGGCGAAGTTTAAAAGAATCAACAGTGCTGCAAGCTATATCGTCTCGGGGAAGCCCATTCCACAAGTTGACAACTCGATTGAAGAAGAAATTCTTATATTCGTGCGAGTTAAAAGATTTACCAAAATTTTTGCAACCGTTTCACCGCATGTGGTTAAATTGGTCGATAGTGAAGTACTTACTATAGTTCATAATTATTGTTGATGCCTTTGATGATTTTGAACACTTGAATTAAGTCGCCTCTTAATCTGCGCTAGGTTAAAAGAAATAAATGTAATTCTCTAAGACGCTCCTCTTATGGTTTGTTCGTTAGGATAGGTATAATATTGGTAACTCTACATTGAACTTTTTCTAGCTAGTCTATATCTTTTTGGTAGTAATGGCACCAGGATTGAACGCAATATTCCAAAAGAGGACGGACTAAGGAGTTGTAAAGAGTAAAGATTACTTCTTTGGATTTATGATCAAATGACCTGCCTATAAAGCCAATTATTTTGTTTGCCTTCTTAACAACTTCTGTACATTGTAGACTGGGTTTTAGGTTACTCGGAATTGTTACTCCCAAATAAGTTTCTCTGTCTATGCTTTAAGCTGAGTGCCATTCATAAAATAGTTTGCTCTCTCATGTCGGTTTCCGATATGGAGTAGTTTACATTAATCCGCATTGAAACTCATTTGCCAAATTTGAGCTCAACATGACTACTTACCTAGATTGTGTTGCATATCGTCAACTTGTTCTTTTGAGAGTACGCTATTTGCAATTTATGTATTGTTGGCAAACTTCGAGATTCTACATTTGAGACCCTGTTGGCTATTGCATCAGTTACAACTATCCTCATGAGGATTATGAAGGGTTTACCATGGAAAGCAAGGACCATAAAAACATTTGATTCCTACTACATTATGGTATTATCAGCTGGTGGTAACTTACAATGTCCCTATCTTGAGTATTCAACTATTACGAACACTCTACAGCTTAATGTGTTGTTTGTATTATGAATTCGAAATTAATATAATGCAGACATAGAAGTTTCATTTTATTCCTTTGTATATCGAAATATCAGCTGCTAAGGAATTGTATATTCTATTAGTTAGTAACAACTTTACCAAGTAGACTATAGATTGTGCAAAGAATAGCTATGACAAAATCAATTGGAGGGTTTAAACTTCAGAAATCTGTATTTAACAAAATGCATTACTCGGTGCGCAAACGGAATCAATCTGGGATTTAAGACAACGTATTTATCTAAGTTACCTGTAAAGGCTTTGACTGTGAAACTCAATATAAAATTAGTTAGGTAATCATTTCATACTCAGGAACAGAAGGTATGTTATTGTTACCATTTATGTTATGTTTGCTCCCTCTCTCTCTCTCTCTCTCTCTCTCTCTCTCTCTCTCTCTCTCTCTCTCTCTCTCTCTCTCTCGGTAACGGTGTGCTATATCTTGACAATAAGACGAGGTTGGGGTACGTCCTGGAAATCGAGACTGACATCAGGAGTATGGGCCGTCCGCTCGTTGGTGAACTTCAGCCAATTTCAGTCAATGTTCCAAACTTTCTTCTCTCTCTCTCTCTCTCTCTCTCTCTCTCTCTCTCTCTCTCTATATATATATATATATATATATATATATATATATATATATATATATATATATATATCTATATATCTATATATCTATGTTTATATATATATATATATTATATATATATATATATGTATACTGTATAGACATATACATATATACAGTATATATATATATATATATATATATATATATATATATATATATATATATATATACAAAAAAAAATATATATATACAGGGTATATATATATATATATATATATATATGTTGGTAAAGCCAGGTAATAAATTTTCTTTAATACATACGAGGTTGAAAGAAATGGCAATTTCTGCGTTGGAAATTTTATTATTCAAAGTTTATAGGTCTCTGATGAGTTTTCGCTGGGTGGCAGGAAGTAGATGAAGGAGATGAGCAAAATTCATGGTGGTACAGGGTTACATTAAAGTACATGAAGATACAGGATATACGACGCGTTTCACTGGACAACCAGCATTATCAAGTAAGGAAGGAATGATATAAAAGGTAAACAGGAAGGGTATATATAGAGGGTGGAGGATCAGAGGAGGCGGAAAACAGGGGGCAAAAGTCTGCTATTGGTGGAAGGGTAAACACCAATGTTAGGAGAGCCCTCACGCACTGCTCTACCTGGGCCAACACCCACCATGAACTAGAAAGACTATCCCAAGTTTTAGTAAATAACGGATACTCCAACTCCGACATCTCCAGCACCATCAACCACCATCTTGAAAAATGGTACACCCAAAGCCCTCCCAACATTGACCCCCCCAATGAAATTAAGATCTTCTACCGCAATTACATGTCCTCTGAACACAAAAATGACGAGGCCGTCTTAAAAGAAATAATCTCCAAGCATGTCCACCCAACCAACCCGGAAAACAAAATCAAATTAATAATTTATTACAAATCCCCCAAGACCTCCAACCTCGTTCTCCGCAACAAACCAGCCTCCACAAAGATAAAGAGCCCGATGACCGACGATCACGTCATTTACCAACATACGTGTAATTATGAGGACTGTGGACCTCATTCCTATATTGGTATGACGCAGACTCGTCTTTCACGTCGGTTAACTCTTCACCTTCAGGCTGGAGCCATGAAAGACCACTATCTCACCCCTAACCACCCTCATCTCACACGCAACGAGTTAGAGAAACACACCACCATACTCGATAAAGAAAGTGACCCAAGGAGATTACTATACTCGAAGCTTTATATATCCAAGCCTTACATCCCAACATCAACAACCAAACTCTGGACCTTCAGATCCTTCCTTCTGCCAAAAGGCACTACCCTACAGGACCTAACACCCCTCCTCGCCCCCCGGTGCCCTTGACGCAGCCCCCCGCGCTACCTCCTTCAGCTTCGTCTTCTGCAGGCGCCACACAACTTAGGCCACGCCCCTCGGCACGCAGCCAATCAGCTTCGACCCCACCTACTGACCACCATCCCGCATCCAGTGCGCATGCGTGAAGCGGTTACCCCCTTTCTCTCCTAGTTTACCCTTCCACCAATAGCAGACTTTTGCCCCCTGTTTCCGCCTCCTCTGATCCTCCACCCTCTATATATACCCTTCCTGTTTACCTTTTATATCATTCCTTCCTTACTTGATAATGCTGGTTGTCCAGTGAAACGCGTCGTATATCCTGTATCTTCATGTACTTTAATGTAACCCTGTACCACCATGAATTTTGCTCATCTCCTTCATCTACTTCCTGCCACCCAGCGAAAACTCATCAGAGACCTGGAAACTTTGAATAATAAAATTTCCAACGCAGAAATTGCCATTTCTTTCAACCTCGTATGTATTAAAGAAAATATATATATATATATATATATATATATATATATATATATATATATATATATATATATATATATATTCCATAATGATAAAACTAAATGGTGGAATAAATATATTACAGACTGTTTGCTTGTGAAGGAAATTGTTCATGAAAGATTCAAAACCTCGGAACTTTATGAGGAACGAAAAAAAATCATAGATTTACGACCTTAAGCCAAAACAAGTTAACTAAGGAAAGTAAAAAGACCCTGGAGTTGAAGGTTGCGAATCAAAGTAAAACAAACCCGAAAGAATTCTATAGATACATCAGAAGAAAAAAAAGTAGTCACTTCAGCTATTGGACCAATAGTAGATGAGATCGGAGATTTCACCAAAGACGATGAACAGCTTATTGATGTCCTCAATATATTTTTTGCATCAGATTTTACAACATAAGGCCTTAATGATATCCCTACATATTCGCCAGTTCAGATAGACAATTCTGATGCTCTAAGCAATATCAACATTACATTACAAAGAGAGAGAAGTGCTGAAATATTTGGAGAAACTTAAGTCAAACAAATCACCTGGACCCGACACAATCTCACCTAGAATATTAAAAGAAGCTAAATGTGATCTCTCCAAACCACTGACATTGCTATTCAATAAATCTTTTCAGTCCGGGACTATGCCCGATGAGTGTAAGCTCGCAACGTAACACCGATATATGAAGGCAGCAAATCTTTACCAAGTAACTATAGTCCAATTATTTTAACCTCAGTTGTCGGTATAATGCTAGAAACACTCATAAGAGGCAGACTCGTAAATCACTAAGAGGAAAACAACATACTCAAAGATACTCAGCATGGCTTGCGTAACAAACGTTCCTGCTTGACGAGCCTCTTAGACCTCTTCCACGATATCCTCAACCTACAGTATATGACGAGAGTAAAGCTGTAGATATTTTATACCTTGATTTTCAAAAGGCCTTTGACAAAGTACCCCACAAATGTTTATGGATACAAATAAAAGCGCGTGCAATACAATGGGGACTGTTGAGATGGAAGGAAAATTGGCTCAGTGAAAGAAAGCAAAGGGTAGTCATAAACGGTAAGGCATCAAAATTGACCAATGTAATAAGCGGGGTACCCCAGGGATCGGTCCTAGGGCCAGTTATCTTCCTAGTATATATAAATGACATAGATGAGGCGCTCACCTGTACAATCTCAGAGGCTGAACCTCTGCTGAGCCCAGAAGTCAAAATTTCAATTTTGTTTGTTCTTTTTCTAAAATGCTTCTTTCAACATAGGAGAATTGCATAGGAGGGAGAAAAAAAAACATATCGCATCCATAACCCCCCGGGGTGGGGGGGTTCGCCCACGCTCCCCAAAAAACGTTTTTTTTTTGCCTTCAGTCACCAACTTTTTGTTGGTGACTTTTGTCTAATAGGCTTCTGTAAGCAATATAAATTATCATATGAGGCCATAAACACCCACAAGACATCCCTAGCCACCCCCTCCGGGAACCCCAATATCATGGATTTTGTTAAAAATATTATGTGTAATGGTTTGTCTAGTCAAATTTCTCAAGAAATTTTAATTTAGTTTGCCATAAAACTCCGCTTGCTATGAGCGCGTACCATAGAAAATGTTCCAAAGGAGGCCAAACTAATTCATTCTCCCCCAATTTTCATTTGGATGATCGATATTCTAAGAATTTCATTTGCCAGAGATCATATATTGGCACGTCCGAGTCTAACTACATTTTTTGTATTGCTCAAATTCGTTCCCCTTTTACACACTATAAATAGGGCTATTAAAGCAATGCTTGTACGTTGAAATAATGGCCGTTTCGCCGAAAAATTTCGAGATTCAACCTGTTTATGTCGAAAATTGCTCTAACCAAACAATATATACCGTATATTATATATATTTTTTCAGCACCTTCTATTATTCAATATGGGAAAACGAGATCGGACAGCTGTAGGGGATGCATGTAGGATGCGCCATAAACAAATTGGGGAAAATTTGAAATTTGTTCAATGACTCATTCGATTTATCATATTGTGCAATGAAATTCTCGTTTGCACGCACATAAAGAGCTGATTTTTTCAGCGAGTCCTATAATTTCCATTGGTATTAAGATGGCATAATGCCAGAAACAAACTCTCTTATACAGGGTTAATTGGGGGTGTATGGTTCAGCCTGCCCTTATTAAGATGATACAAAAATTGCAAATACTGTACTCTCAAACGAACATGTAGAAGATATGCAAAATAACATAGATAACCTGCCATGTTGGGCTCAAATTTGGCAAATGAGTTTTAATGCGAATAAATGTAAAGTACTCCATATCGTGACCCAAAATGATAAAGCAAATTATTCAATGAATTGCACTCAGGTTAATTGTGTATACAAAGAAACTGATTTAGGAGTAACAATATCGAGTAACCTAAATCCCAGTCAACAATGTTCAGCAGTTGTTAAGAAGGCAAATAAAATAATTGGCTTTGTAATTGATGATTAATGTTAAGAACGGGGTGTTACTTATTTATTGGCAGGTCATTCGAGCATAAATCCCAAGATGTAATCCTCACACTTCACAAGTCCCTAGTCAGTCCTAGGTGACCCTACTACCAAAATTATATTTATAAACTTGAACGAGTTCAACGTAGTTACCAAAATTATACCTAATCTAAGAAACAAACCATACGAGGAGCGTCTTAGAGAATTAGGTATATTTCCTTTAGCCCAACGCACATTAACCCTTTGAGTACCAGCGACGTGAACTATATGTTATTCTAGCTATATTCAGAAGATATTATGCAGCCTAAGAAGGATCTGTGGTAGTTAAAAGGGTTGGTTGAGATAGTTTAGAAGCTTTACTATTGCTAGTCATCCTTCCTAAGCTGAATAAAATCATCTAACTGTTGCCAGAATATGATGAAAAGAACGTCGCTGGTACTGTATGGGTTAAGGGGTGACGTAATTCAAGTCTTCAAAATCATCAAAGGCATCGACAATATCTATCTATCTATCTATTGCCTGATGCCGTGATCCCCGAAGGTGTGGCCACGAACATACCGCCCCCATGCACCTCTGTCCCCAGTCAGTCGACGCCCCTCCCCCCAACCAGCACCGCCTTCGTTCATGTACTAACTCACTCCATCCTTCCACCTCTCATTCGGTCTACCTCTCCCTCTCTGTCCCTCCACCTCGCTCTCGTACACCCTCTTAGTCATTCTCTCGCTTTCCATACGTTCCATATGGCCGAACCATCTCAAGTTGTTCCTTTTCACACTTTCCAGCACATCTACCTCCACACCACACCTCCTTCTTACTTCCTCATTAGTCTGTCTATCCCTCCATGTAACTCCGCACGCACTCCTTAAGTAATTCATTTCCACTGCTCTCACTCTTGGTCTGAGTCTCTCAACCAACATCCATGCTTCGCTTCCGTAAGTCAGTGTCGGGATTACCACACTGTCATGCAAGGACTTCTTCACTTCCATACTGACCACCCTATTTCTTGTTACTGCTTTTAGCATTCCTACAACCCTCTTTCCCTGTTGTACCCTCTCCGGAACTTCTTCATCCATAGTCCCAACTTTACTCAACACACTGCCCAGATACTTAAAAGAGTTGGCGATCTCCATAGCCTGACCGTTCAGCTTCACCTCACACTCTGTGACTTCACCCCTTTCGAAGACCATAACCTTGCTCTTCCCCGCATTTACCTTCAAATTCCGTTTTTCGCACACTGTTCCTAACTCATTTACCAGACCCCTGCAACTCCCATTCATTATCACTCATCAGAACTGTATCATCCGCAAAAAAAAACAAAAAAACAGCAGTATAGGTAGCTTCCACTCATTTCCCTCCCTTTTCAGCGATACACCAACATCCACTGCTCTTGATAGTATTTCTTTCATGACTCCATCCATATATACAGTAAACAACCACGGGGACATCACACACCCCTGTTTCAAACCAACATTCAGGTCAATATGAACAATATGAACTCTATTAATTATTTAACGATCGACCAATCAAACTACACACATAATACACACTCCGAACCATTGTTGGACACTTTGAACAGCAGTGATTTGGAGGGAAAACAACCTTGAGGGGTCATTAGACCTGTTGTTGCTTGACTTCCTTTGTACTCCTTTGTAGTTTGTACTCTCTCTCTCTCTCTCTTTCAGTTGTAATAGCTGGACAATTAGCGAAAGCCTCTTTGTTATATTAGTATTTCCCTCTTTTACATAGCTTAGGTAGATCACTACAAGCTGTTTCGTATGGAAATGTGGATGTATTGTTGTTGTCATTCTATATAAATATATGTTTTCAGTATATTTTGTGAACTAAGGTAGCCAGTGATCAACAAACTTCGATATTGGTGACAAAAATCAATATTAACGATATTGTTTGTAACTAGTGAACACCAAAACGACTGTGTACCCAAAGTGCCATCAACGACAATGACCAATAACAAAAACAACTGCGAACCCAAATCCCTGTGGCCCTAAATTGGCCCAAACTAATATCATCGTAGACCAAGCGTGTAGTTAAAAAATCAGGTTAGTCAACTGATCCTGTGTGTGTGTGTGTGTGTGTGTGTGTGTGATTATCACAAGAATGCAAATATGTAACTTCATCAAATGTTGGCGTGATGCTCAATGGAGAACTGCCTCGAGTTCAATACATATCTTATACAATGCATGATTTCGGAAATTGTCTCAAAGAATGTCTCATACATTGGTGACAGAGCTGCAGCCCATCTATAGTAGTGTTGTACACTTACAAACACACACACACACACAAACATACACACACACACACATTTACTGTATGTTTAGAACTGTACTGTAAATATAGTTAGTGTTAACCATCCTATAGAGGTTTCAATACATAAGCTACTCCCTTGTTTTGGGCGCTAGACATAACACCTTAGCTTGCTTTGGTTCTCATGATCTCACAACGTGACCCGGGAAGTCGATTGCCGATACTCCAAGGGATTGCTAGCAACTAATATCTGTCACACGACGTGCCACACCCTAGTATACTTCCTTGACCAGAGGCCCCCTCTAGTCATGGACAATCAGTAGCAGTACAGGAAGGTGGTCAAACCCCAACACTCAGGGTACCTAGAGTAATTAGTGTTCATGTGAAGTGAAGATATTCAGTGATATATATAGTGTTTCAATATATACACTTAGATCAGTGCATTCTAATCATGTATTTTTTATATTTCAGAATATACAAAATACAAAGAACATATACTAATTCCCTAAGTTGCTCTAGATGTTGTTCTTTACGACTCTAAATGTCTCTTAGTAACTCTTAGGCTCACAAAAATACTTAGTTAACAGGAAAGCAACCTGTCTGAACTAATCTGTGATTACGCATATGAAACCTGTACAAACTCCTAACAGTTTATACATATGTTGGTAATAACTCCTTCAGACATATTATGTTCCAGTAAGTCTACGGAGGCGGGAGCCCGGTATCCTTGCCACCGCCTCGCACTACACTCACAACAACACTGCGGCCGTTAGAATTATCGGAGGTGGCTGAGGTTGCCACCAACGGTTTTATCGTAAGCTAACCTATCAGACTTACTGAGCTCCATATGACGCACTAGCGTCATATAACTTATTAGAGAGCCATGAAGATAAGTCCATATGACGCACTAACATCATATGAGTTTTTGGCGCACTCGGCCATATGACGCGGTAGCGTCATATATGTCTGAGGGAGTTAAACAAGGCTGAACAAATATCTCTCTCAAATCCACTGTTTTCAAAATTAGTCATTTTCAGAATTAGTACAGCAGCCAACGGACCAAAAAAACAATTCTGCAGAAAAAGACAATCGATAGAGGTAAGCCCAATATAAAACACGAATATAACAGTATAAATAACGAATAGGTTGTACACCCCTTCATAGATGCTTTAATTTATATGTATATTTGTTTACATTTTGTATCTACATATCTCTGGTGTTAAATCCCTCCAATTGCATTTGAGGACACTAATTCCTTTCCTCCAACAAACAGCGAATTCAAAATCATTAGGTCTGTTGTTGCCTGTTTTCCTTTGTTTTGTATTATTTGTATTTTATTTGATAACTTCATTCCTACCTCTATTGAACATTATATTTACTAAATCCTAAATTCTTAAATTATATATCTCATTCCTGCCTCCATGTCTTCATTGTCGTTCCTTTACTGGCTTAACCCCTTCTGTAACATTACTATATTTTTAACATTATTCAGGCTACTATTTGATGATTTTATTCAGTTTAACATGAGTCTCCAGCAATTAACAGGGTTCAAACTATCTTAATCAACCCTTTATGCTACCACAGATCCTTCCTACGCTGCGCAAAACCGTCTAAATATAGCTTGATTGAAATAAAATTTACGTGGCCGGTACAGAAGGGGTTAACCTCTTCCTCTTTGCCTTCGTTTCCTTACTATATATTAACTCTCATCCTTCCTGTCTTCATTTCTTCTTTCTTTCCTTCCTCTTTCACCCCTCCCTTCATTCCTTCCATCCTACCTTCTGCTTTCACTTCTCCCCCTCCTCCTCTATGACTATGAACTATGACCTATGAACTATGACCTATGAACTATGACCTATGAACTATGACCTATGAACTATGACCTATGAACTATGAACTATGACCTATGAACTATGCCTGATCAGTGGAAGATAGCCAACGTAACACCGATATTAAAAAAAGGCAGCAAATCCCTACCCAGTAACTATCGTCCAATTAGCTTAACCTCAGTTGTATGTAAAATGCTAGAAACGGTCATAAGAGACAGACTCGTAAATCACTTAAAGGAAAATAACATACTTAAAGATACTCAACACGGCTTTCGTAAAAAACGTTCCTGTTTAACAAACCTCTTAGACTTCTACCACGATATCCTCAACCTCTACGATGAGAGTAAAGCTGTAGATATTATATACCTGATTTTCAAAAGGCCTTTGACAAAGTTCCCCACAAACGTTTACTGCTAAAACTAAAAGGCATGGAATACAAGACGGTGTGTTGAAATGGATAGAAAATTGGCTCAGCGACAGAAAGCAAAGAGTAGTCATAAACGCTAAGGCATCTAAATGGACCAATGTAAGTAGCGGGGTACCCCAGGGATCGGTACTAGGACCAATTCTCTTTCTAATTTACATCAACGACATAGATGAGGGTCTCACCTGTACAATCTCAAAATTTGCTGACGATACAAAAATTGCAAATAGCGTACTCTCAAAAGATCAAGTTGACGATATGCAACACAATCTAGATAAATTTGTCACATTGGGCCCAAATTTGGCAAATGAGTCTCAATGCGGATAAATGTAAAGTACTACATATCGGATACCTAAATGAGAAAGCAAACTATTCGATGAATGGCACTCAGCTTAAGAATGTAAACAAAGAAACCGATCTGGGAGTAACAATATCGAGTAACCTAAAACCGAGTCAACAATGTTCAGAAGTTGTTAAGAAGGCAAACAACATAATTGGCTTTATAGGCAGATCATTTGAGCATAAATCCAAAGACGTAATCCTAACCCTTTACAATTCCTTAGTCCGCCCTCTTCTGGAATACCGCGTTCAATGCTGGTGCCCTTATTACCAAAAAGACATAAACAAGCTAGAACGAGTTCAACGTAGAGTTATCAAAATTATACCTAGCCTAAAGAACAAACCATACGAAGAGCGTCTTAGAGAATTAAATCTATTTCCTTTAACCCAGCGCAGATTAAGAGGTGACTTAATTCAAGTGTTCAAAATCATCAAAGGCATCGACAATATGAACTGTAGTAAGTACTTCACTATCGACCAATCTAATTACACGCGGGGAAACGGTTGCAAAATTATTGGTAAATCTTTTAACTCACACGAATCTAAGCATTTCTTCTTCAATAGAGTTGTCAACTTGTGGAATGGGCTTCCCCGAAACGTTATAGACTGCAGCTCCGTTGATTCATTTAAATTCCTCCTAGACAAATATCTCGCATCAAACCCGCGACTGACTGCGTTTGTAAATGAATAACTTTATTTTATCCTCCCCTCAGTTACTAACCCATATGTCCCCTACTAACTTCCTAGTCCTGCCACGTTAGTGGCAGGGCAGTAGTTCCCTTACCCACTCTAAACCACTGTTTGGACACTTGATCCTCAGTGTTTTGGAGGACAAGCAGCCTAGAAGGGTCACTAGATATGTTGTTGCTTGATTTCCTTTGTACTCCTTTGTACTCCTCCTGTCCTTTCTCATTCTCACCCTCCCTTCCTTCCTTTGTTCCCTTGTCTTTTCTTTGTAACCCTTTCTCTTGTACGTACACTTTGTTGTTGTCATCAAGGGCTCTCTCTCTCTCTCTCTCTGTCTCTCTCTCTCTCTCTCCTCTCTCTCCGTTAAAATTGAAATGTTTCAGCACTTGTATTTTTGGAAACATTTTTCTCATATATAATCTGTTTTAATTGGAACAAACTTAATTCAGAAGTTAAAAACAGTTTTTCAGTAGATGAGTGCAAGAGGAGAGTAGATGGTGTTTTGCACACTCTGGAATGAGTGTAATTAATGCACTACACAATCTGTCTTTTTCCATTTCCAGTATCTCCCCGTAATGGACAGCAAGGTCTACGAGATGCAAACTATTCCTTGCCACTCCTTGTAACTCACTCCCAAAAACTATCTCTCTCTCTCTCTCATAATTAGCCTTCTTTAACTTTCTGGTCATGCTCCTCCCCCCCCCCCCCCCCCCCCCCCCCCTCCCCCCCCCCCCTCCTTCTCCTCCTCGTACTCCGCCTTCTCTTTTACTTCATGGATACTTTTCCCTTCCATTTATTTGCTCTTGCTCACTTTCTTTAATATGACTGACCCAAGCAACTCTTTTACTTTATTCTTTTAACCAACTCCTTTACCAACTCTAGCGTTGTTTACCTTTAATTGACTACAACCAACAAGTGGTTTGTCTTACTTAAATGTACTGTAGTTTCATCTATATTTATCATTTTTTTTCAAGTAGCCTTCATCGTTTCCTTTAATTGGCTTTAACAACACATTTTCCTTCTCATTTTTGTTATTCCTGTATTCGTAACCCTTAATAATACTCTACATTATAATACGATCATGAGCATGCCAAAGGTAAATAAAATGTCCATAATAATCTACCCATTAACCCGTTCAGTGCCAGGGACGTCGGTTTCATCATCTTATTCTGACCACTACTAGAACATTTTATCCAGCTTAAGAAGGACCTCTAGCAATAGAAAGACTTCAAACTATCGCAACCAACCCTTTTAGCTACCACAGCTCTACAGTATAGCTAGAATATAATATAACACACGTCGCTGGTACTCAAAGGGTTAAAATGTATATAGGTTATAATAAACTAATCTTACACAAGGGTATTAAGGTATATAATCATTGCAATACCCAATGACTTTATGTTCACTTTTCTTACCATTTCGTGTAGGCTACATTGTTTAACAACTTTCTAAAACTGACTATTCTATTGATGAGCACCTACCTTCCTTCCATTTCAAGTATTTGTCTATTGTTATTATTACTATTGTTCATTGCATTCTTATTATCTTATTCTTCAGTCCATTCTTTGTTATATTCTCTTTTGGTCCTCCATTCAAGCGTTTTTTTTTTTTTTTTTTAATTCTTCCATATTTTGTTTTCGATTTGTTCTCCTTCCTTTCCTTTTATTGTCTCTCTTGTTCTTTCTCCTTTCCAATGATCTTATATTATCCCTTGCTCTTACATTCTATTTATATGTTCGTCCCTCCTCGCATCCCCTATAATTTATATCATGCAAAGCATATATGTTACTCTTTCACCGCAATATATATATATATATATATATATATATATATATATAGAGAGAGAGAGAGAGAGAGAGAGATAGATAGATATAATATATAGGAGATCGATTTGTCCCGTGGAAAGTGTAGTCTCAATATAAAGAGCAGACCAGGGTAAACAGCAACATCTTGCTCCAGAATGTTAAGCAAGATGTTTTTTGTTCACTTTGTCTTGCTCTTTATATATACTGTATATATATATATATATATATATATATATATATATATATATATATATATATATATATATAAGTTCCTATGTAAAAGACGGAGACAAAAGGCACAACTGTCTTTTGTAATTAACATAATGTCCAGGTTGAACTAATGATAGAGAGCCAAAGTCATGGTATACAGTGTAGAACCGAGGCCACCGGGAGTACCAGGCCGCACGGATGGGACCTTTAAATTCTGTGACGTAGGCAAAGGTAGGGTTCATTTTCGCACTACCCTCACAGGTCAATATACATTTGAGTGAGATATGGGGAAGCTAGCTCTGTGTTTCCAAATTATTTCCCCCTTCTAAATACTTTATAAGTAGCCTATATTAGAACTATGTTTACCCATACTCGACAAGAAGGTCATTTTAAGGAATTTTGAAGAAATTAACTATGAAGAAGTAAAAACAGATGAGGAAATTAATTTTGGTTTATGTCATACGAATGTTGAAGTTTGTAAGGAGGATATAAATTATAGATAGATTGATAGATAGATATAGTTAAATATATAGATACTATAGATAGTTAAAAAGATAGATATAGTTAAATATATAGATACTATAGATAGTTAAAAACAGAGTGAGAGTGAGTGAGTGTGTACAAAGGAGTACAAAGGAAATCAAGCAACAACAGGTCTAGTGACCCTTCTAGGCTGCTTGTCCTCCAAAACACTGAGGATCAAAGTGTCCAAACAGTGGTTTAGAGTGGGTAAGGGAACATTGGAAAGGGAACTACTGCCCTGGAACTAATGTCCGTGGCAGGATTAGGAAGTTAGTAGGGGACAGAGGGGTTAGTAACTGAGGGGGGGATAAAATAAAGTTATTCATTTACAAACGCAGTCAGTCGCGGGTTTGATGCGAGATATTTGTCTAGGCGGAGTTTAAATGAATCAACGGTGCTGCAGTCTATAACGTCTCGGGGAAGCCCATTCCACAAGTTGACAACTCCATTGATTCTTAGATTCGTGTGAGTTAAAAGATTTATCAATAATTTTGCAACCGTTTCCCAGCGTGTAATTAGATTGGTCATAGTGAAGTACTTACTACAGTTCATATTGTCGATGCCTTTGATGATTTTGAACACTTGAATTAAGTCACCTCTTAATCTGCGCTGTGTTAAAGGAAATATATTTAATTCTCTAAGACGCTCTTCGTATGGTTTGTTCTTTAGGCTAGGTATCATTTTGGTAACTCTACGTTGAACTCGTTCTAGCTTGTTTATATCTTTTTGGTAATAAGGGCACCAGGATTGAACGCAGTTTTCCAGAAAAGGGCGGACTAATGAATTGTAAAGGGTTAGGATAACTTCTTTGGATTTATGCTCAAATGACCTGCCTATAAAGCCAATTATTGTGTTTGCCTTCTTAACAACTTCTGAACATTGTTGACTCGGTTTTAGGTTACTCGATATTGTTACTCCCAGATCGGTTTCTCTGTTTACATTCTTAAGCTGAGTGCCATTCATCGAATAGTTTGCTTTCTCATTTAGGTATCCGATATGTAGTACTTTACATTTATCCGCATTGAAACTCATTTGCCAAATTTGGGCCCAACATGACAATTTATATAGATTGTGTTGCATATCGTCAACTTGTTCTTTTGAGAGTACGCTATTTGCAATTTTTGTATCGTCAGCAAATTTTGAGATTGTACAGGTGAGACCCTCATCTATGTCGTTGATGTAAATTAGAAAGAGAAAGTGTGTGTGTGTGTGTGTGTACTGTATGTGTGTGAGTAGTGCGTGTGTGTGGTGAGGAGTGCGTGTGTCCTTGTGTGTGTGTGTCTGTTAGAGAAATTACAAATTATTGCATAACAGAACTGAAGATGGATTACATACTAACAGGAACAATTCAAATAGACCATTTGGAAGCAAGATTTGGTCACTATCGGCAGTTAGCAGGAGGAAATTACAATATTTCTGTACGCCAAATATATGAGTGTGAAAAGAAGATACGGATGATGTCAGTGTTAAAACTAAGTTTACCCATACTCGACAAGAAGGCCATGTTAAGGAATTTTGAAGACATTAATTATGAAGAAGTAATAACAGATGAGGAAATTTATTTTGGTTTATGTCATACAAATGTTGAAGTTTGTAAGGAGGATATTGATAGGTGTAAAGACATCATCCCAGTGATAGTTTATTTAGCTGGCTATTGCTGTTACTCTGTGATAAAGAAAATTAAATGTAATGCATGTAAAGAAATGATTACGTGTTCAGATAGTGGTGAAGACATCCCTGAAAATCTAAGTTACATTGCTGGAATTAGCAGAGGTTCTCTTATTTACCCAGATATGTGACAGCCAACATGATCATGTACAACTATATTGTTATTAAAAAACTTGTTCAACTTCCTGCCTTTCGAAATGCTACTAGCCAAAGAAATATAGCAACACAGCTCACAGTTACGGCTTTAGCAGATGTTGATCTCCTGTCCCCTAATGATATGTGTGAAAATGGTCATAACACCGACAAAATAGAAAGTATGGTGGTATATGCTTCTATAAATGCAATATTAAATAATTACTGTGCTAAAGAAAATAACATCACAGCAGCTACCAGAGCTAATAAGAATGTAGGCATGAAGAGAAAGCTTCAAACCCTAGACAAATATACTATGTGTACTGTATTGTATAATTATTATATTGTGTGTGTGTTTGTGTGTGTGTGATTGTGATTGTGAAGGTGAGTGTGTCTGCAGGTGTGGTTAAGTAAGGGAATTGGATTTAAAAAGTATAATCCCGGAACGGAGATTAGATTAGGCCTAGTACAAAGGTCATTCCTTTATGTGTGAGTGTGTGTGTGTTACATTAATTATATGTTTATATTAATTTATATAGTAATACATTTAGTTAGTTACTTATATGTATTTGTTCACGAATAATAGTGGATGTCGCTTATATTGGCTCTCCAGTAAGGCTCTCTTTATTGGCTGTCTATAAAATATAGTAATGTATAATAGCATTTTGTAATATATTTTCCAATAGGAAAAAAGTAATAGTGATATACTTGTAATACGTTTTCATCTTGTACAAATACTGTTCAAGGTATGAGTGTAATTTGCAGTAAATACCAAAGTATGTAGTTATAATATCGGCATAATAATGTATAATAATATAATTTTGCGTACACAGTAAAAGATAAATATAGTTTTAAGTGTACTTTAATTTAAAACTAAACCGATAAAATATAAAAGGGAGAGTAATTATAGACTTGGGAGACACAGCGGTCCCTGAATGTCGCACCACCTTGCTAACTTCACAGTATGGTCGACGCGGCCTGGTACTGTAGGTGACCTCGGTAGAACACAAATGGCAACGCACCCAAGTCAATCAGTATCAAACACAAACGAGACAATACAATGCAAGTTGCCTCATAACTTGGCATTAAGGGTTCAAAGATTCGAACTGGTGTAACTTTTTCTATGCTGGAGATAATACAGTACGATGGAGTCATATTAACTTGACTTATGGAGTTACTAGGTGTTTAGGTCATTGGGTGGGTGGAAAATAGAGTGAGGAGGACAGTTCTAGAGGAATACACGCTAGAACTCTCCACTCTCGCGAGTGAAAGAGACACTGTAATATGGGTTTACTCTTGTTCACACAAGATAATAATTATATCATGATTAGTTTTGGAAGTTAGTGTATGCAAACTACTAAAAATACTATGTATAGATATATTCAGAGAGAGAGAGAGAGAGAGAGAGAGAGAGAGAGAGAGCATCTCTCTCTTACAAACTCATTCCCATATCTCCCCCTTTTGTCTCTCCCGTTCTAACCCTAACTTATAGGGTGAGGCCACACCAAGCCCGTAACCAGAAAGAATCCGTCGCAAAATGTCTGACCGTTTTCGTCAAGAAAATACGGCATCAGATCACCCGTTGAAACAGATTCACCAGACAATCCAAAGCCGCAAAGTGGGCAGTGTCTCTTTTGCCGGAATTGTTGATGAGCTGTAGATGAGTGTTGTCCCGCAGTTATCGACCATACTTCCACGACGAATAGTTAATCATCGCAGTACAGTTCCGTGAGGCTATATATCACAAGACCCATCCTAAGCATAGAAACCGTGATGTTATAAGATCAACGTGGGATGGTATGGCACAGGAATTACCTTTTGAAGAAGGTAAGATGACGAATAGTATGTAACATCTTTAGAGATGTGGGAAATATTTCCCACAGATATGTATAGACTATATTTGAGACTATATAGAGGACATTTTCGTTGTCTCGCCCGAATCATCTCGAGCCACCTGTAACTAGTTCCCGCCACACATTCAACAGATGGAGTTAACTATATGTAAATACGTAAATGTTAGTGTAAATAATATGGGATTTAGATATTAAGCATGGACAAAATATATTGTACAGTATATATATATTTATATATTAATTTAAATCTTAAGATAAGTGTATATACATAATTTGTCTATAAAGTGTTATATAATTTGCACTTTAGTATTCGTCCTTGATTACTGTGGCAGGGACTACTTTATTGTATTGTTCCGCCATTGTCAACAAAGCCGGCTGAGGAAAATCTGTACAAAGAGCAGTTCGTTATGGACTCATGAAGTAAACGGTCATATATATCTCAGTGAAAATTAATAACAACAAAAGACGGTTACGTGAAAATGACTTTACTTTGTATATTCTCGACATAGACTAATTACTACTATAGTCTGATATATATTGCATAATTAAAGTAAAGTTTATATTCTCATATATATATTATTTTTGTTTTTCTTCTATATTCCAACTACTCCCTCTCGGGCATAGGCTGATAGCCTTTACACTCTACCGCTGAACACGGTGAGGCCCGTGAGGTCTTGTTCCAGTCTAGGGAGTGAGACATGCGAAGCACCTATTCACGGCTCGAACCAAACTCCATCTCTGAAGCTGCTTCGCCTCTGCGCTTCACAGTCTCACTCCCCAGGCTCGGACCCTCACTCTCAGAAAGCCACCTATTGAGCAATTAAATCACTAGGCATTGCCCCCCTGTAGCATATTTTGAATATGGGAATATTCATACAGTGCTATTTAATCAGGGAACAATGAGGGTATTTTGTTTTGGCATTTCGGTGTGCTGTGGTAATGCACTGAAACTAGGTACAGCACAAATTCCATCCCAATAATATCTTCCCATTGACATATTGGGATTCGAACCCGGGTCCATTGGATTACCAGTCCAGTGGCAAGACCACTCTGCCACACCTCCCCTGGACAACAACCGCCGACCATCAGACGATCGCTACCTATACACAAAACAAGATAAGTACCCATATTATACCACTGGTCAGTACAGTAGGTAGGATAGGGTTAATAAAACAGGTGGCGTTACGAGGCGTGACCATAACAAACACACACGTAGGTTTTCATTTAATTATAACTTGTCTGTATATCATGCTAATAGTGTATATTTAATCGTAATCAATAATCGATCCGGTATACAAGTTCATTTTCAATTCTTTTCAGTGTGTGCTTCAATTCCATTCTAGAGACATACCGGTAGCTACATACTGTGAGTAGATATATATAAGGTAATGTTAACTAATTCATAGCACATTCGCCCAATATAGTTCACTTGCCTAGTTGTGGGAAGTCTAGGCCAACGCAGGGAGATTAGGGCAATGTAGTTCTAGATATCACGCAAGAGTATGTCATTTACATTTAGCCACATTCATTTATGTACACTCGCTGACTTCATTTACAGAAGGATAATTGTATTAATATTATATAATTATACTTCCTTATACAGTATTAAATTCATGTGATAACAAAATAATCCTGTAACTCGACCACACTATTTGCATTTTCATACTCAGAGATTGTATAATTTGGCCAACTATACTGTATGTGTACGTATATAAATAACTGCGTACAGTGTACATAATTTGTCAACACCTGTTGTGTTATACAATATATCTATGACTTATATAAAGAATATTGTATATGTATGTTTGTGACTATGTGTATGTGTGTACGTAGCTCTTTGTATGGCCTATAGGTGGAATATTAGTTATGGTAGGGTGGTAGTGGTGATCAAGATATAGAAACAGAGTAAACAGGTATATAAGAGTTTTCTATATCGTTGTGGTGATGGTAGTGGGCCAACCGGCTTTCTTCAGTCACCTTATTAATTGTCTTGTGTTCTTAGTGATCTTTGCCCCATTCTATGTTCTTTCCTCTTACTAAAACATTACGCTTTCCATAATGCAGTTGGGTCTGAGTACATGATTAGATTGATATCCAAAACGTTGTAGTGGTGTTGGTAGAATGGTATCAGTTATGGTAAGAAGTCAACAGTACTGACATCGAGTGTTTCTAATACAGACAATATCTGTCATTACATATCACCATCAAAGTATAGACATGGGGTTATTTCAGTAATATAACTCAGCGAAGATATTCTGTGTGTGAGTGTGTGTGTGAGTGTGTGAACGATAGTAATGAAAGATTGCGTGTTATCGGAATGTTTATGGGATGTACCAGTGTTTTCATGTCCTACGACTATGTCGTAATTGTCGTTTGTGCAGCCAAAGTAATATTAGTGTCGTCGTTTCCCTCGAGAGCACTATCCTCCCACGTGCACTGTCAGTGCTGGACTACCACTCACATAACCGTATTTTTATGAAGAATTTTCGTGTCTGGTGTGAAAGGTTTCTCCGTTAAGTTTTTCCGCTCTAATCTGGCGTCAGACCATAGTCTGTCTCCGGATATTTGGCGTCGGATTTTGTCTGGTTACGGTCTTGGTGTGGCCGCCCCCCCCCCCCCCCCTCCCCCACCCACACACACACACACACACACTCTCTCTCTCTTTCTTTCTGTCTTTCTTTTTCTTTCTTTCTTTCTTGTTCTTTCTTTCTTTCTTTCTCGCTCTATCTCGCTCACCCTCTCTCTCTCTCTCTCTCTCTCTTGTTTGATCACCGCCTCAATGTCAGCGTCTCCCTGTGTCTCTTTACATCACTTCAAACGGTCGCAGGATTTTACTTTCGGCCGTTTATACATTTCTGGGATAGTCAGCATTTTTCTTTATGATCTGATTGAATCCTCCCCTCGCCTTCATTTTCTTCTTGTAATCTTTGAGGACACAGATCTTGACATAAAACAATCGCAAACGAGGTCACACGTACAGACACACTCACTCACACTGAATCCATCCTGATCACACACACACACACACACACACACACACACACACACACACACACACACACACACACACACACGTTCGCAAGTAGAATATGCACGTTCAATTAATACTTTTCATAATCCATTTACTTTCAATATAATTTTAGTATATAAATATGTATAAATTATTATTCCTACACGTTTAATAGCGTACTTCTTAAGATTAAGAATGTGTGTTCAATGTCATTGTTATATATATATATATATATATATATATATATATATATATATATATGTCATTATACATTAACATTGCATCAAAATATGAAGACAAAAACTGATTATTGTCCATACAACATTTTCTTTATTATCCACACTGAAAATAAGTATCGGTTTAGAGAAGGCATGGACAGGATACTTAGAGGGAGGTTTTTATATTGTTCCCTAGACCTCCATCAAGCTAAGAATTACACCCCGTAGACCCCCTTTCAAGATAAATGTGTACATTTGTTTTGGTACAATAGTGTCCCGGCCAAAGGCTGGTTCCTCTTAAACTACAGGCTCGCTATCGCTCACCAGGAACACATTGACACCTAAATGGCACTAAAGGTCTTAACATTGACAAAAATGTAGGCAAAGGTTTTTATAATCGCCAAACAAATGGGGGCGAACGTCTTATAATCTCAAAAGCAATGGGGCTAAACATGAAGGAGAAAGAAGTCCAGAAAAAATCACTCGTGAAAATATCCCACTAAAATATCCATAATAATTACCCTTTAAAGAGATACTAGTAGTGATTATTCCACTTGATATATAAATAGAAAGTTATGTTATATAATCAAAGGTATATCCTTATCATCATTCTAAATTTAATTGTATTTACTGTATTCAAACCCTTCACTTCGTGCAGTGTTAAATATGGAGGTGATAGGTAAAGTTGGTTCCTTTGCAGACTTATGAAGGATTCTTGGGCTAGTCTTGCTGGGACCTAAAGCTTTGTCAGTGCCTAAAGAATTAATATAATATATATATATATATATATATATATATATATATATATATATTATATATATATATATATATATTATATACTGTATATAAATATATATATAATACTGCATATATACATAAAGGGAGAGAGAGAGAAATAGATAGATAGATAGAAAGAGAGAAAGAGAAAGAGAGAGAGAGAGAGAGAGAGAGAGAGAGAGAGAGAGAGAGAGAGAGAGAGATATTATCTTTCTATATCTACACATTTTAAAAATTGATATACCTGTTCTCATACGTTAAAATAGTCCCGTTGTGTATTTACCATTCGTGTGGCCAGATGATTGTATCCATTCTGCGTCAGAGGGTAAAATAACAGCAACTACAGTATATATACAGTATATACAGTATATCCTGAACCAACATTACATATCAAGCGGTATCAGAGTCATGGCTGGCCCTTGGGTATCATAAACCTGTATTGTATTGTTCCTATATCCGTATTGTAGTGTAATATAGAGCATTGTATTATTTTATAGTGTATTGTATGGTCCCTATATCCGTGTGTCTGCCATGGCGCGCTGTCTGTCCAATCTGACCTTTATTATTCAATATGTATATTTTCTGTACACTGTTATTTTATACAATACTATTCATTTATTTTGCAGAATTCATGTATTTTATACCATTGCTTTACCTGCAAACCTTTTAGTGTACGTACTAGTTCGTACATATTGTGTACATAATTATCGTCTGTAAATATCCCTCATATTATCGTTCTATATAATATTATCTTCTTTAGACATTGCTATCATACAATATTATCCAATAATTTGGAAGAATATAGTATATAAATAGTTTTGTATATACATTATTTTATGTATTACCAAATTACTTTCAATTCAATTCGATTCAGATATATTCAATGTTATTATGATTCATAGCATACATCTTAATTAAATATTAAAGTATACATATTTACAACATTGCAGTGTATACAGTATATACAGGTTGTCCATAGCCCGAAACGTTAGAGAATAGGTGATACTACATTATATCGTAGTTATCACACATTTAATAGAAAAGGATTATGGAGAAGGTAGATTTCGAATCGATAATTCTTCTTGGTATTTCACTCAGTTTTGCTTACTATGGTACGAGCACCAATGTTTCATGTGTTAGTATCGAAATGTTGGATGAATCTGTATCAACTTGATTGTTAACCCTTAATTAGCGGCGAGCAACATAAGTCGAGTTAAAAAAAGCTGGACTATGTGGCGGCGCTCGACATAACTCGAGTGGCAATTTCAGCACGTAATGTGGCTGAGAGAGAGAGACAAGTGGTGGCAGGAGACTAGCGCGCGTATGACTGCTCCAGACCACCGCGGCGAACCTACTGACACAAATCTCAGCTCCCTCCTCCCTCTCTCACTCGCTACATACTCAATTATGTACCGAAAGTACCGAATTACCTGCTTTTTGCACTCGCGTTGCACGGTTATTGCAAGAAAACTATCCATCATACAAGGATCGTTATGGTGTCATTCGAAAGCTCTGTTTATGCCCTTTCAGGGATAGGTACTTGTTTTACGTTCTGGGTCTTATTTAGGCATGAAAATGATCACGTAAACAGCCCTATTTTGGCTAAAAACACCCCCCTGGGCGGTACACATAAATAAACCGCATAGGCCGCTCGTAAGGTGTTAAACTAGCATAACGCCAAAGGCGGCTTTCTAGGGCCTTTCCTAGCTGATGCTGAGAGGATTGGGTTCTAGTCATGTGGTGATGGGCTGGTCTATCAGAGTGAGAACTGAGCAATCTCTGCCATACCCATATAGAGTGAAAGCCCAGACCATTTATTCATGTGAAAGACGGCAAAAGGTTTGACATCATGACTATCAGGATTGACCCTCAGACATTAAATTTCTACATTGCTGCCGGGGCACAGCCGGGGCTTTAACCCTTAAATACCCCACAGTAGGGGGGTTAAAATTTACATTTATTCATGCGAACACCGGCAAGGCTTAAAATAGTTTTAAAAGATGCGCAGGAGTCTCCTGACCACTAAATGGAAAACGACAGCAATTTTGGGTGGGGCTTTGCCCCCGACAGCAAGCCCCACCCCTAGGGCATAAATGATATTTATTCATGCGAAAAGTGGCAAGGCTGGAAATGGTCTAAAATTGTCCCCAAGAGTCCCCTTTACACTAAATGCACAACGACAGCAATTTTGGGCGGGGCTTTGCCTCCGACAGCAACCCTCCCTCACCCCCGAGGCAAGAATTACATTTATTCATGCGAAAAGTGGCAAGGCTGGAAATGGTCTAAAATTGTCCCCAAGAGTCCCCTTTACACTAAATGCACAACGACAGCAATTTTGGGCGGGGCTTTGCCTCCGACAGCAACCCTCCCTCACCCCCGAGGCAAGAATTACATGTATTCATTCAAAAAGCGGCAAGGCTGGAAATGGTATCAAATTTTCCTCAGGAGTCCCCTGTACACTAAACGCACAGCGACAGCAATTTTGGGTGGGGCTTTGCCCCCGACAGCAACCTACCTCCACCCCTGGGGCAAGAATGATATTTATTCATGCGAAAAGCGGCAGGACTGGAAATTGTCTCAAATTGTCCCCAGGAGTCCCCTCTACACTAAATGCAAAGTGACAGCAATTTTGGGTGGGTCTCAGACCCCGACAGCAACCCTCTCCTGGGGGGATCGGGAAAAATCTAGCCGATTTCGACTCTTTCATTTCTTTGTTTATTTATTTAATTTAAGCAAGTTTTAGCTAGATTTTACGCTCTATTTTTATAACATCCATTCAAGCATTACAGACCCCAGTATTTGACAATTTGATAATATTACAGAGTAATTTCTACCTAGAGATGGCTTTCTTTGGAGCCATTGGAACATTCATTGCAGATTCTGGAATTGAATACCTTCTAACTGAAGCTGGAGTTTTGGCCACTGGATCACTTACAGGTTTCCTGAAAGGCAAGTTCTACAATCGTTGTACCAGAATCCATCAAATTGTGGCAACAGTGGTGGAACAAGAATTGCTTACAAGAAAACCTTGACCGACGAAGAGGCATTATTTCTGCAAGAAATATGTCCAACTCCTCTGATGAGTTACAAGATAATTAGGAAGTTGCTGAAGATGCCCTCTTCAAAGACCTGTTGAAAAGATATGATGTATTTTTCCATAATGTGATGGATGGCCAACAAGGAAGCACAGCAGCCTACTGGGGAATGGGCTGGTCTATCAGAGTGAGAACTGAGCGATCTCTGCCATACCCATAGCTTACTCTGACTGTTCCTTTTACTTATATATTTTCTAGATCTCTTCCGTGGATTGACCTCCCAATCTACCAAGATTGGAAGCCAAAGCGTCACATTTTTCCTTTGCCCCTCAACTTTCTCTTCATAATTGCTGAGGGGCACAGGGCCCTGGGTGGGTCTTTGGTTTCCCGGGCGTTTCCGCACCCTCCTTAGCTCCCCGCCATGGAGTGGCTTCAGTCACCCAGGCTTTATTGTGGTCGGCAGGGAGGGTTCTGTGGGGGCGCTCGGTTATGACCTTGGCCTTCAACGGGGCCTTGGGGCTGTTCGGCCAGGCAGCTTGGGGAACAACAACAACAACAACAACTGGGGAATCTATGTGTACCTAATCAATCGAGTTTACCGGGAGTTGCAGAGAGCTGTACGCACTGACAATGTAATGGAGTACATTCAAGTCCTTCCAGATTGAGATCTTCTTTGCAGTAAATTGGCCACATTATGCAAGATGGGGATCTCTCTTCCTGCACAAACTACTACAGATGGACCCTAAAGCACATGACATTCTACATGCAGGTGCATTCTTCATCCGACGCACCGACAAGTCATATTCAAGGTGTGCAGTTGACTTAACATTAGAGCAAACCGTCAATAGGGACGCTGCATCCCCTATGAGAGGAATATCTGCTTTCAGAAACTCTGAAAGTGCCATCAGGAGATGATCCATTACCCTGATGCAGCGTGGTATGGCCCTATCAGAATTAAGACAACTTGTTGGCATTCAGTCTGGGGAGAAGCCAGCCAATCAGTTGCGGCCATGGAGAGTGAAGCGTGATAACACTTGACATTAAAACCCTCACCAGTGCCATTAGTACTACCTGTAACCCATTTGACACTAGATCACCACAGGAACTAGTCAATGTGGCATCTGGGAAATCAACAAAGGAAGAAACAAAGGATTATCTTCTGGGCACTCTGAAACGGGGAGCAGACCTTCGATCAAAATTTGAAAGTGAGTGTGAAGCTGAGAGTTCAAGATTTCTGAGAAATGTGGCATGAACAAAGGTGATAAACTCTGCTGCAGAAAACATCAAAGCACGAACATCTAGCACACAAAAAGTGAAAGCAGCAGAAGGGGTTAGAGACGTATTCACAAGAAATCTAGCCTTGGAAAGTCAAGCAAGCAACACATTCAACCTTCAGCATATTTTGTCTTTCCCAATCACTGATGTGGCACTCTCTCTTACCCACAGTGATGGAACTCCCAATAAGACGGACAAGGCACCTCTCACTAAACTGCTTGAAGGAAGACAGGACATAGTTCTGACCGACGTCACTCTGCCTCCAGTCAGCGTAGCGTGGTTGATGGTGGGTACATCCTACATAAAACCCTATTTCGCCACAGCAAGTCAACCTATGGACCTATGGCCAGGGATCTGTTTGTCAAACAGTCAAAGTATGTTCCATGCGAGTTGAAAAGATTCGCCTTGTGCGAAGTATGTGTTCCCTTCGATTAAAGATCCCGAGGGGAAGCTTCGGGGTGCAGCAAATCATCCTACATTCGTCATCAGTGGATCAAATCAAGCACAGCGACACAGTGGAACAGATCTGAATAATGGTGCATTCAAAGAAGAGTTTGCCCACTTTATTATGCAGGAATGGAAGAACCCACAATATGGACCAATTTTCGGGAGGAGAATTCTATATGTATGGCATGGTGGCAAGTGTTTAAGGTTCATGAACACAGAGACAGAGGGTGGTAGCCAGATTCAAGTTGATGAACCAACTCACCTCAGCATGAAGAAGCTGATATCCTCATAGCTTTCCATGCTGGGAAAATTCCAAGGGGGACCATTTTGGTAAGGTCCGCCGACACCGATGTCCTGGTCATCGTTATTGGTCTCGTTGGTCGATCTGATCGCATGTCATTGATAATGGACTATGGTTCAGGAAACCATCGCCGTTTCATCAATGTTTCACTTATTGCTGGTCGGCTTGAAGAGAAACAGTCTGGCCTGACTGATGCTCTCATAGGATTGCATGCCCATACAGGATGTGATTTCACATCATCTTTCAACAGACGGTAAAGCTAACCTTCTTGCGGATATTTTCTCCACCAACTCAACCTTAGATGAAATAAATCAAGATGTCCCTGTACTTAATTTTAATTCCCCTGAAATTCCCTCACTTAAGATCCACACCAGACATGTCAAAACTACTTTGCAGAATCTCTCAGTAGATAAGGCTCCTGGTCCAGATGAAATTCCTCCAATAATAGTTAAGAATTGCTCCTTGGTGCTCGCTCCTATATTGGCAAAATGTTTCCGTCTGTGTACTCATACCTCATGCTTCCCAGTACCCTGGAAAGAAGCAAACTTCCATCCAGTTCCTAAAAAAGGTGCCTCTTCAGATCCATCAAACTACAGACCAATAGCTATAACTTCCACTCTTGGTAAAGTCTTTGAAATTATATTAAATAATCACATAATTAAGCATCTTGAGAATAATAAATTAATCAGTGATAGGCAATATTGTTTTAGACGATGTCGATCAACTGCAGACATTCTTTGCCTTCTTACGCATCAAATCAACCAAGCTACAGACCAACATGGTGAAACACATACAATTAGCACTGGATATATCAAAGGCATTTGATAGAGTCTGGCATCAATCCTTATTGTCGAAGATGTCACACTACGGCCTTGCATCATTAGTTCCACTAATTTCTTCTTATCTTCATAACAGAAAAATACGTGTAATGGTAGATGGCCTTTATTCTCAATTTCACTCAATAAATGCTGGTGTTCCCCAGGGATCAGTTTTGGCCCCAATTCTGTTCCTCATTCATATCAATTATCTCATATCTATCACTCATAATCCAATACATTCCTACGCAGATGACTCAACACTCCACAGTTCCTTCACATTTACCAATTCTTTCACCCAACCCGATCTTATAAATTCAAAAATAAACACTGCAATTTCTCTGAACCAGGACCTTTCTAGAATTAATGAATGGTGACAAAATAATCTAGTTTCCTTTAATGCACAGAAAACCAAGTACATTCAATGTTCTAACCGACAGAATCTCACTGACTCCCATATATTTTTTAATGATGTAAATATTCCCACTTCCCCTAGTATTGACATTCTCGGTGTAACATTAACTACTAACTTGAGCTGGACACATTATGTTAGAAGCATTGCTAAGAATGCCTCTAAAAAACTGGGACTCCTGTACAGAGTTCGAGAATTCTTCAGTGACGAGCAGTTGGCCATAATATATAAAAGTCATGTGCGTTCTCAGATGGATTACTGTTCACCTCTGTGGGGTGGAAGTGGAGTGCTTGCATTGAGGCAGTTAGACAAAATTCAAAATAAAGCTATTAGATTAATCAAGAACCCTGCAATCACACAGGACCTTCCTACATTATCCATACGAAGAAACGTTGCATCCCTTGCATTATTCTACAGATATTTTCACAGCAATTGTTCCGAGGAACTTGCTTCAATTGTGCCGCCTCTCCACATCTTTCCCCGTAGAACTAGGGCAGCTGAGAGCGCCCATGAATTTACACTTTCTCCTCCACAATGCAGAACTTCTGCTTATCAGAATTCGTTTATCCCCAGAGCTACTACTCTTTGGAATTCACTTCCCTCGAATTGCTTTCCACAAACTAACAATCTACAAATGTTTAAATCCAGTTGTTACAAACATTTTATGAATGGAGGATGCCTTTAGGCACATGGACCTTTTTGTTGTATCTGTATTTTTCCTTCCTCCGTTCATTGTCTCTAAAAAAAAAAAAAAAAAAAAAATGGGCAAGGTAAAGCCCTTTCAGCAATTGGAAGCAAATACTGCCGAAATACTTGTAAGAGGTATGCGCTCCTTGACATTAGAAGTAGACGTGACTGCTGTGACTTCCTATGTGCGTGCTCTATATGGGTTAAATACTACAGACATCAATGAAGCCAGGTACAAGACATTCATGCGCATAAGTGGTGGTAAACAGACAGAACCATTGGCCAGGATAAGGAAGATTAACTGTGCATCCCTTCCTTCATGTTCCAAATGGCTTGCCAATCACATCAAGGTCAAACTTTGTAGCAAAAATGTGGGAAAGGGCTGATCAAGTTGACCCGACTGGTGGGGAGAGTCCAATCAACTATGGCTGGATGAACACTGATGATGGTTTCCAGCCAGATTGCTTCACTGAATGTCCTGTCCTTGGCTCTTTAACCAGTGCTGCTAATGAAGAGGATGGGGCCCAAAAGATTCAGACAGTGTATGGAGTGAGGATGATGATGGCAGTGAGGAAGACGATAACGTGTGATCCATCCTCACTTCCTACCACTGCACCATACTGAGCTGCATAAATCATAACATAATAATATTATAGCCTAATTATTTTCCAAATTTGAGTTCATGAAAATGCTGCTAGTTGTTTTAGTGCTAGGTATATGAAAAACGAGATTCATTTACATATTTAATTTTTTTACATTTACATTTCATTTTTACATTTTACTAATAATCTCCAGTCAGGAGAGATATCTGTCTATGTCAACAAAGTATTATCTTTGATAATCGTATCACTGATATGACAGCTGGTAAATGCTCATGTGTGAACATGCCCTGAACAGTATTGTATCTTGAGCATGTAATTTATGGAATCATCAGTGAGCTTTTATAGTTCAATAAAGTTACTTATATACTTGACTTTAATATTGCCTTGGTTAAGAATTTAGTATTTTATCCATATGGAGAACCTAAATCGGGTGATGTTAGGCTATTTCCATATTTGAGGCTTTATGAATGAATGTATGCACCATCTGTCTCTGGGGTGGGGGAGGGTTGCTGTCGGGGGCAGAGCCCCGCCCAAAATTGCTGTCGCTGTGTGTTTAGTGTATAGGGGACTCCTGAGAACAATTTGAGACCATTTCCAGCCTTGCCACTTTTCGCATGAATAAATGTCATTCTTGCCTCGGGGGTGGGGGAGGGTTGCTTTCGGAGGCAAAGCCCCGCACAAAGTTGCTGTTGCTGTGCGTTTAGTGTACAGGGGACTCCTGAGGACAATTTGAGACCGTTTCCAGCCTTGCCGCTTTTCGCATGAATAAATGTCATTCTTGTCTCGGGGGTGGGGGAGGGTTGCTGTCGGGGCATAGCCCCGTCCAAAATTGCTGTCTTTGTGCATTTAGTGTAGAGGGGACTCCTGGGGACAATTTTAGACCATTTCCAGCCTTGCCACTTTTCGCATGAATGAATATCATTCTTGCCCCAGGGGTGGGGCTTGCTGTCTGGGCCAAAGCCCCTCCCAAAATTGCTGTCGTTTTCCATTTAGTGGTCAGGAGACTCCTGCGGATCTTTTAAAACTATTTTAAGCCTTGCCGGTGTTCGCATGAATAAATGTAATTTTTAACCCCCCTACTGTGGGGTATTTAAGGGTTAAATCCCCGGCTGTGCCCCTGCAGCAATGTAGAAATGTAATGTCTGAGGGTCAATCCTGGTATTCATGATGTCAAACCTGTTGCCGTCTTTCACATGAATAAATGGTCTGGGCTCCTGGTCTAATAGCTTAATCTGACTATTCCTTTTACTTATATATTGTCTAGATCTCAAGTGACGGCGTCTCTTCCGTGGATTGACTTTCCAATCTGCCAACCTAGTAGTGGGCAGATTGGGAACCAAAGCGTCACATTTTTCCTTTGCCCCTCAACTTTCTCTTCATAATTGCTGAGGGGCACAGGGCCCTGGGTGGGGCTTTGGTTTCCCAGGCGTTTTCGCACCCTCCTCAACTCCCCGCCATGGAGTGGCTTCGGTCACCCAGGCTTTATTGTGGTAGGCAGGGAGGGTTCTGTGGGGGCGTTCGGTTATGGCCTTGGCCTTGCTCGGGGCCTTGGAGCTGTTCGGCCAGGCAGCCTGGGGAACAGCAACAACAACAAAAACACACACACTTACCCAAAATCCTAAGAGTAACATATGATACTCAAATGACATTCAAACAGCACACCACAAACATTAAAAAGAAACTGACACCCAGACTTACTGCCCTCAGGTCACTTGCCCACAACACATTTGGACACAACAAAGAAACCACCATCACAGTTTACAAACAATACATAAGATAAGTGATAGAATACACAAGCCCGGCCTGGGCTTCTAACCTAGCTGAAACACATCATAAGACCTTACAGACTATTCAAAATAAAGCCCTAAAAATCATCACATGCTGCACAGCTACTTCACCTACAGATCACCTACATCAAGAAAGCAAAGTCCTCAAAGTCAAAGACCATCTGGACATGAGAGGCACTCTATTCCTGGCAGCAGCCTCCACGAACCAACACCACCCACTACACTACATGGCAACACATCCACAGACACCAACAAATATTAAAACAACACCCCGCACACCCTATCACACATAAATACTATCTTCTCTCCCTCCCTGCCCACCCCAACCCAGCTTCCAGAAGCACATCCATACTCATATCTCTCGCCGTTCCATCCACTCACTCATAGACAATACTCAGCTGCAGGCACGACCTCCCGAAATCCATCCTTCTGAATCCTCCCTTCCTCGCGAGGACAGAGTTCACCTGGCTAGGCTGAGATCCGGACACCATCCAGCCCTTCTGAGCTATCAGAAGAGACTGGATGACTCCGTCGTCGACTCCTGCCCAGGTTGTAACACAGCACCCCATACTATTAAACACATAAAAAAAAAAACTGCATTACACACAACCACTTACGCCAACAACACAATCTACACTCCTTGAGAGCTCTGTGGGAAAGCCCGACCGTGGCCATGGCATTCCTTAGGGACTCGGGGCTGTTCGGCCAGGCAGCTTAGGGAACAACAACAACAACAACAACAACACACAGGATTTCTCTTCTGCACAACAGGCCATAAGTGCATTTATATTGGAAACTGTCCTAGCACTCCCAATAACCAGCATAATCATCCAAATTTGACATGAAACAATCATCTTGATGTAATATATCTAACTAGTTTGTATCATGTTTGTAAATTAATTGCATATGTAGGTCTAGAAATCTCGTTTTCCACTCTGTAGACCTCATTAATATCTATCAATAGCCTTTAAGCCTGTATCAACTCCAAAATAGCAAAGCTCCACCCCGAGGGTCATAGGGTAACAGAGTCCTTAACTCGTAAACTGCAGCTAGCCTTAAGTGATGATCTGTTGACGGACTGCGGGAAACTTGACGAAAGGCACACTATCTAATCCCAGTTTTTGCGGCAGTCCTTGGAATTGCCTCAAAATTGGGAGATATATAGGACTACATGCCATCTTTCCACACCACCCCTTTCTCTCCTCCCCTTCCCCTTACTTCCCCTCATCTACTTCCTCTCCCTCCCTCTTCTTCCTCCTCCTATCACTACTACACCCTCATCCCTCCTCCAACCCCAACTACCTTCCCCATCCTCTACTCTCCACCTTCCATCAATCTACAACCACGCATCCCTCACACTCAGTATGTGCGAGCTACACGGGCATATCAGTTGCTATCTAGCCATGTGTGTAGGAGGATGCCAGCCACACGTAAGTCCTGACCCTCCCTCCTCCCCCATACAACAGGTCTGCTTCTTTGAATATAATTTATATTACTCCTCATTTTTGGGTAGGCATTATTCACAATTGCATTGCATTAACATAATAATATTGCTTTATACAGTAGATATATATAACACATAATTTCAGAATAATTTCCTCCCTCCTTCCCTTCGACAACAACAACACCGCCCTCACTCATTGCCAACACACGCCAACCATACAATTTCCGACCACATGTATGCCATAATAACACTAGTTTGGAGGGAACAAAATTAATGGTCGGATGCAGGAATGTATTTTGATGTTGATGTACAGTTCCGACCAGATGAAACAGGGATTATTTTATAATATATAATATATATATACTGTATATAAATATATATATAATACTGTATATATGCATAAAGAGAGAGAAAGAGAGAGAGAGAGAGAGAAATAGATAGATAGAGAGAGAGAGAGATTATCTTTCTATATCTACATATTTTAAACATTTATATCCCTGTACTCATACGTTTAAATAATCCCTGTGTGTATTTACCATTCGTGTGGCCAGATGATTGTATACATTCTGCGTCAGAGGGTAAAATCACTCCAACTTGATTTATATCCTGAACCAACATTACACAATATATATATCAAGCGGTATCAGAGTCATGGCTGGCCCTTGGGTATCATGAACCTGTATTGTATTGTCCCTATATCCGTATTGTAGTGTAATATAGAGCATTGTATTATTTTATAGTGTATTGTATGGTCCCTATATCCGTGTGTCTGCCATGGCTCGCTGTCTGTCCAATCTGACCTTTATTATTCAATATGTATATTTTCTGTACCCTGTTCTTTTATACAATACTATTAATTTATTTTGCAGAATTCATGTATTTTTTACCATTGCTTTACCTGCAAACCTTTTAGTGTACGTACTAGTTCGTACACATTGTGTACATATCGTCTGCACATATCCCTCATATTATCGTTCTATATAATATTATCTTCTTTAGACATTGCTATCTTACAATATTATCCAATAATTTGGAAGTATATAGTATATAAATATTTGTGTTTATAAATGATTTTATGTATTACCAATTTACTTTCAATTCAATTCGATTCAGATATATTCAATGTTATTATGATTCATAGCATACATCTTAATTCAATATTAAGGTATAAATATTTACACCATTGCAGTGTTTATATATATGGGTTGTCCATAGCCCGCAACGTTAGAGAATAACGATTCAAAGCTCTTTCCTGTGTTTTCCCCCACCCAATCCATCTACCTGTCAGTATGAATCATCCATCTATATATATATATACTGTATATATGGTGATTCAAAGACGTGCTCATACTATTAAGGAACGTATTCGCTAGGCAGTAACAAGACTTATTCTATGACACTCGAGGTGATACTACGTTATTTAGTAGTTATCATACATTTAATAGATGGTTATCATTGAAAGAAAAGGATTATGGAAAACAATATATTTCGAATCGATACAATTCGTCTTGGTATTTCACTCAGTTTTGCTTACTATGGTACAAGCACCAATGTTTCATGTGCTAGTATCGAAATGTTGCATGAATTTGTATCAACTTGATTGATAAACCAGCATAACACACAGGATTTCTCTTCCGCACAACAGGCCATAAGTGCAATTGTATTGGAAACTGTCCTAACACTCCCAATAACCAGCATAATCATCAAAATTTGACATGAAACAAACATTTTGATGTAATGAATCATGTCTGTAAATTAATTGCATATATAGGTCTGGAAATCTCATTTTCCACTCTGTAGACCTCATTAATATCTCTCAATAGACTTTAAACCTGTATCAACTCCAAAATAGCGAAGACCCACCCCGAGAGTCATAGGGTAACATAGTCCTTAACTTGTAAACTGCAGCCAGCCTCACGTGAGGCTCTGTTGACGGACTGCGGGAAACTTGATGAAAGGCACACTATTCAATCCCATGCTTTTGCCAGTCCTTGGAATTGTCTCATCTCAAAATTAGGAGACATATAGGACTACATGGCATCTCTCCACACCATCCCTTTCTCTCCTCCCCGTCCCCCTACTTCCCCTCATCTACTTCCTCTCCTCTCTCTTCTTCCTCCGCCTATCTCTACTACACCCTCATCCCTCCTCCAACCCCAAGTACCTTCCCCATCCTCTACTCTCCACCTTCCATCAATCTATAACCACTCATCCCTCACATTCAGTATGTGCGAACTACATGGGCATATCAGCTGCTATCTAGCCATGTGAGTAAGAGAGTGTCGGCCACACGGAAATCCTGCCCCCTCCCTCCTCCCCCATACACAGATCAGCTTCTTTGAATATAATTTCTATTACACCTCATTTTTGGGTAGGCATTATTCACAATTACATTGTGTTGGCATAATAATATTGCTTTATACAGCAGATATAACGCATAATTTCAGAATCATTTCCTCCCTCCTTCCCTTCGACACCAACAACACCACCTTCACTCATTGCCGACACACACCAAGCATACAACTTCCGACCACAAGTATGCCATAAAAACATTGGTTTGGACGGAAAAAATCATGGTCGGATGAAGGATTGTATTTTGATGCTGATGTACAGTTCCGAGCAGATGAACCAGATACAACTATTACAAAAAAAGGTTGGCCATAATTGACCACCATCAGGAAATATTTTATACTAATATGGTGAATGAATGATGACACTCCCTGGTAACATTACTACAAATAGGCAACCTCTTGCATTCAACATTCAAAATGTATATTAATCAGTGAAAACAATAGATTCAACCACACATCGACAGCAACTGTATCTGCTTAGATGAGCTCGAACCTGAACTTTTCAGCCCATTTTGCATGACTCGATTTATAGCCGATATTGCCGCATAGGGTATACCGGTATATATATATATATATATATATATATATATATATATATATATGTGTGTGTTAGTGTAGCCAGGTAATTAACTGCAGGTATATATATATCTACGAATATGTATATATACCTGTAGTTTGTTTAGTTTAATCATTCCTCGTAAATGCTAGGTGTCCAGCGAAACGTCGGATTATAACCATGAACTTTGCCAACTTTATTCACCTTTTTACTGAACCTCAAAGAAGATTGATTAGAAATATTGAAAACCTGAACAATAAAATTTGGAATGCGGAAACAGCTTCATCTTTTAACCTCGTATGTCTTAAAGAAAAACAAAATATATATATATATATACAGTATATATATATATATATATATATATATATATATATATATATATATAGAATATATATAATATATATATATATATACAGTAAATATATATATACAATTCCAAAAAGTGTATTTAAATAACTTTTAGTGTGGATACTTCACATTGCTTGTTCGTAAATAGTCCAACCATATATTTAATTGTTTGCAGTATATACATTTTTAACACATAGGTTTCCCGTACCAAATCATCCTTTTATGTAACAATGCACATTTCGTGTTTGTTTCCATTGCCATCCCGTTCAGAAATTTCCGATAGCGTCGAATTTATATTTTTGTTGCGTTCTGAATCGGTTGTGTTTGTATTGGGTTCAAAGATTCAGTTTTTTTACCATCGCGTGGTGTGTGTGGGTGTGGGTGTGTAGTGGTGCATGTATGTGCCTGTGTGTGTGTGTGTGTGTAATAATAAATAAACATAATAACATTTTAAGACTGAGTGTTCCACACATAAGTGCAGTTTCAGTCTCTTGTCCTAATGGCGGCGTTCCAGGCAACCCTGTTAAGGGCTGCTTCACTTGTCAAGTTCTTGGATTTGAGATCGGCGCGTATAGTCCGATCCCAGGTCTTCCTCGGTCCAACCCTTGGTGCAGCTCCCTCCACAATCACAGACCTGCATTTTTTCACCCAATTTTGTTCATCCATTCTCTCCACATGTCCATACCATCCCAGTCTACTTGTACGCATCACCTCGCTAATACTCTTTATACCTAAACGTCTCCTCAGCTCAACATTTGTTATTCTATCCTGTAGCCTGGCCCCACACATCCATCTCACCATTCTCATCTCATTACGCTCCATTCTGTTGACATCCTCTACTTTAACGGCCCATGTTTCTGAGGCATACGTCATTGCACTTCTAACACATGAGGCATACACCTTTCCCTTCAGGGGAAAGGTGTATGCCTCATGTGTTAGTGAGAGCCTCATGTGTGTGTGTGTGAGAGAGAGAGAGAGAGAGAGAGAGAGAGAGAGAGAGAGAGAGAGAGAGAGAGAGAGAGAGAGAGAGAGAGAGAGAGAGAGAGATAAAGAGAGAGAGAAAACAAACTGGAGCGAGAATGGACAGTGTGGAGAGCAGTGTGGAATATGTAAGAGAAAGAGAAATGGAAATATATGCTATGTATGGGTTATTTTGAACTGGATGGAGGGGGAGACATTTCCATGACAGGTATATAGGGTAGAAGGGAATTTGGTGGGGTGGGGGTTGGGAATAGGAGGAGGGAGGGAGGGAGGTTATGATGAGGAGGATTAGGGGGGTCACCAACTTTTTTTATCTTTCTCTCCTTTTCTCTCTTTCTCTGACTTGTATCCATTCGGCGCCATTCAGCCAACTGTTTTAAGATGTTTATCCCCATCCAGGTGTCGATTTCTTCCTGGCGAGCGATAGCGAGCCAGCATTGTATGGAGAAATCCGGCTTCACCGGAGACATTCACCGGAGACATCTATCGAAAAATATACAAATTTAACTTGCTGTCAAAACAAAAAAATATACATGCTGGCTCGCTACCGCTCGCCAGGGAAATATTGACACCTGGATGGGACAAACGTCTTAAAACATCCTACTGTATAATGTGCATGGTGTGAGGGGTGGTGATGGTGGTGGAGGGAAGGAGAGGGGAGGGGAGGGTGGGAGGTGGAAGGGAGGGAAGGGGAACTGAACGGCAAGCAAGGGGTCGGAGGGAGAAAAGGATAGGGAGTGGGAGGTTGAGGATGGTAATTTTGAAGAGTATTAGGGAGAAATATAAAGTGAAGGTTAAGCAAGGACAGGATAATGAGGATAAATGGGAGGAAGGGGGAGGGAAGAGAGTGAAGATAATATGGAGGTGAGGATAGAGGGATTAGGAATCGTGTGGTGAAGTTCAAATACACTATAATGTATCAGTACAGATAAAATGAAATCCCAGCAAATGATCGCTATTGGAAACCCTTTTTATCTTTACCTTTAACCTTTTGTTTGTAACATCGGGATCGTAAATAAGCAATGATAACAACGATTTTATGGTTTTTGACATTTAAAAATACGGAAACATGTTGGTATTAATTGTGCTGCCAATCCTATGACCATAATAATATCTGCAGACTTTGTTTAGCAGTATAGGTTCGGGAGTGACATGTTGGGAGGAATATCATCATCTCAGGCATTCTCCCCAAGATCGACGCACCTGACAAATTCTACGACAAGGCCTTCAGCACAAATAGCCGACTAAAACATTTGTGTCTGAGGGAAGAAGTTGAATTCATCAACCTCTGGGACAACTTCTACAACCAGCCTACTCTGTTCCGCAAGGATGGCACTCATCTAAACCCTGTGGGTTCAGCACGGAGGGGTCGTCTCCTACACGAAGCAGTCCGCAGCCATGGATCAAAAAACGCCATCCGAGAAGAAGCAGCAGTGACATAAATCATCCAACGCCAAGAAAAAAACAGAGGCAACCGAGGACCACCAGCGATAAGGACCGGAGACAGCGAGGACCGAGGACAGCCATGAACATAAATGTAGATCCGACAAGAACCAAAAATATTATTAAAGCGCGTTCCGTGAGTTCTAAAATAACAAATTTAAAGGTTTTTCTATGCAAACGCTCGTAGCATACGCAATAAATTTTCAGATTTAGAGGAGCTAGTGTTTACAGAAAATTATGATGTGATTGGCATAACAGAATCTTGGCTCAATACAGAAGATAGAGACTTTTTAGCAGAGTATTCACTTCCCGGTTATGTAATGTTTGAGAAAAGCCGAATAAATCGAAATGGAGGTGGCGTTTTACTTTATATCAAAGAAAGTCTTAACCCTACCCTCTTGTCAAAACCTCAAATTGTGAACGTCGACACATCTTTTGTGCTAATAAAGAATAATAAAGGTACCAAAATAATACTTGCATTAATATACAGACCTCCAGCTCAATCAGTGCAAACTGACCGAGAAATTTACGAACAAATTGCAGATGTAAGTAACTCACAAGATACCGTAATTTTTGGTGACTTAAATTTACCTGTGACCAAGTGGGGCGATACTCTTACTTCACACTCCGGACATGACTTGTATACGAACTTGCAAGAGAGTTCGCTTTATCAATTTGTTGGAACGCCGACCCGTGGTAATAACGTTCTTGACATTGTACTTGCAACAAAAGAAGAATTAATAGAGAATTTGAATGTTGGTGATGAATTCAGTAACCGAGACCATCATACGATAACTTTCACTTTAAAGTTTACTAGTAACGAACCAAATAGTAGCATCGAAAAAGTCCCTAATTTCAAGAAAGCAAACTTCCATAAACTTAGAGCTACGTTTAAAGAAACTAACTGGAGCTTTTTAATTCACAATAACGACATAAATACATCTTGGAAGTTATTCGAAGCCACTTACCTAAAAGCAGTGCAAGACTGCATACCATCGAAAACTCGGCGTCCAGGCCATAATAATAAGCCCAAATGGTGGAATAAAGATATTTCAAACTGCCTGCTTGCTAAAAAATTTGCTAATGATAGATTAAAATCCTCACAAAATGACGAAGAACGGCTGAAATTTGTAGAGCTACGACGCAAAGCCAAAAAGTTAATTAAGCAAAGTAAAAAAGACCCTAGAGTTACATATTGCGAATCAAAGTAAAACAAACCCGAAAGAATTCTATAGTTATATCAGAAAGAAAAAAGTTGTTACTTCAACTGTTGGACCGTTAGTCGATGAAAATGGAGAATACACCAAAGACGAAGAACAAATGAGTAATGCCCTCAATACCTTCTTTGCATCAGTTTTTACAACAGAAGACCTCAGTGATATCCCTACACCATCGCCGATTCAGATTGATAATTCAGATGTTTTAAGCAATATCACCGTTACAGAGAGAGAAGTGAATTGTTTAGATAAACTCAAGGTAAATAAAACGCCTGGACCTGATACAATCTCGCCTAGAGTTCTAAAGGAAGCTAAGGATGAGCTCTCTAAACCACTGACATTACTATTCAATAAATCCTTGCAGTCTGGAACTATGCCTGATCAGTGGAAGCTAGCCAACGTAACACCGATATTAAAAAAGGCAGCAAATCCCTATCCAGTAACTATCGTCCAATTAGCTTAACCTCAGTTGTATGTAAAATGCTAGAAACGGTCATACGAGACAGACTCGTAAATCACTTAGAGGAAAATAACATACTTAAAGATACTCAACACGGCTTTCGTAAAAAACGTTCCTGTTTAACAAACCTCTTAGACTTCTTCCACGATATCCTCAACCTCTACGATGAGAGTAAAGCTGTAGATATTATATACCTTGATTTTCAAAAGGCCTTTGACAAAGTTCCCCACAAACGTTTACTGCTAAAACTAAAAGCGCATGGAATACAAGACGGTGTGTTGAAATGGATAGAAAATTGGCTCAGCGACAGAAAGCAAAGAGTAGTCATAAACGGTAAGGCATCAAAATGGACCAATGTAAGTAGCGGGGTACCCCAGGGATCGGTACTAGGACCAATTCTCTTTCTAATTTACATCAACGACATAGATGAGGGTCTCACCTGTACAATCTCAAAATTTGCTGACGATACAAAAATTGCAAATAGCGTACTCTCAAAAGAACATGTTGACGATATGCAACACAATCTAGATAAATTGTCATGTTGGGCCCAAATTTGGCAAATGAGTTTCAATGCGGATAAATGTAAAGTACTACATATCGGATACCTAAATGAGAAAGCAAACTATTCGATGAATGGCACTCAGCTTAAGAATGTAAACAGAGAAACCGATCTGGGAGTAACAATATCGAGTAACCTAAAACCGAGTCAACAATGTTCAGAAGTTGTTAAGAAGGCAAACAAAATAATTGGCTTTATAGGCAGGTCATTTGAGCATAAATCCAAAGAAGTTATCCTAACCCTTTACAATTCCTTAGTCCGCCCTCTTCTGGAATACTGCGTTCAATCCTGGTGCCCTTATTACCAAAAAGATATAAACAAGCTAGAACGAGTTCAACGTAGAGTTACCAAAATGATACCTAGCCTAAAGAACAAACCATACGAAGAGCGTCTTAGAGAATTAAATCTATTTCCTTTAACTCAGCGCAGATTAAGAGGCGACTTAATTCAAGTGTTCAAAATCATCAAAGGCATCGACAATATGAACTGTAGTAAGTACTTCACTATCGACCAATCTAATTACACGCGGGGAAACGGTTGCAAAATTATTGGTAAATCTTTTAACTCGCACGAATCTAAGAATTTCTTCTTCAATCGAGTTGTCAACTTGTGGAATGGGCTTCCCCGGAACGTTATAGACTGCATCACCGTTGATTCATTTAAACTCCGCATAGACAAATATCTCGCATCAAACCCGCGACTGACTGCGTTTGTAAATGAATAACTTTATTTTATCCCCCCTCAGTTACTAACCCATCTGTCCCCTACTAACTTCCTAATCCTGCCACGGACATTAGTTCCAGGGCAGTAATTCCCTTTCCAATGTTCCCTTACCCACTCTAAACCACTGTTTGGACACTTGATCCTCAGTGTTTTGGAGGACAAGCAACCTAGAAGGGTCACTAGACCTGTTGTTGCTTGATTTCCTTCCTTTCCTTTGATTACCTCTCTCTCTCTCTCTCTCTCTCTCTCTCTCTCTCTCTCTCTCTCTCCTCTATCTATCTATCTGCTGCAATACTAGCTTTCTATTGAACCCTATGTAACAAACATAATAACTGTTGTATGTATTAATAATAAAATCCTGTTCCCTTCTATAATTTTACAATAGTATTCATAATCTTTTTTAGATGGTCAAATAACCATGTGTTACCTAGCTTCATATTGTTAGCCTACTTGCCTGCAAAGCTAACTAATTTTAGCTTCTGCTTAGTTAGCAACATTTGCCTATTATTTAGTTATGTATCAATATATCCATTAAATTGACCTATATGGCAATAAAGTCTACCAATCAATCAATCTATCTCTCTTTCTCTCTCTCCTTCCAGACGAAGGAGTCGAGTACTTGAGTGAAATACTAAACAAGGCGGTTTACAATGCCTATGAAAAATCGCAAACTTCAGATAATACTGAGTTAAGAATCCATCCATCAGAGGACTGACATAATCCATCAGCGTCCTCCTCCTCCCACCATACAACTCCTAAGTCCCTCAAATTAATAACCCAGTAAAATCCTCCTAGATCAATAATAATACCATCATTAGCGAGGATAACCCTCCCTCCACCCACTTCCTCTAGCCCCACCCTATTCCGACCATAGAATAATTAGGTTCGATGTTAATTGCAGCTAAACTATTGAGGAAACATAAATCTGGGTGCCAGACCTTAAAAATGCGGTTTTGACGGACTTAGGCAGGCACTACATAACACACACTCATTGCTAGATATATATATATATAACAAAATATATGAGACGTGGGAACAGTTTAAACACATGTTTTTCATGGCACAGAACAAATATGTACCGAAGAAAGTTAAACGAACGAGTTAATTTTAAAAAACACCATGGTTCAACAATGAAAACCGTAATCCAATAACAAATAGAAAAAAATGATCAAGTTTAAAACAAAAATAAAATCTTTTAATGACCAAGTAAAGGAATTATATAACATTGCTAGAAGAAATGTTAAGAAACTGATTAGATCCGATTATGAAGTTTTTATAGCCAGGAAGAGCACCGACAACCCAAAGCATTTTTATAGCTAATTAAACAACAACAGAGAAATAAAAATTGGAATAGGCCCATTAACTAGAGATGATCAAATAGTGACAGCCGACATAGATAATTCAAAACACTTAGCGATTATTTTTGTTCTGTTTTTACAAACGAAGTAAAGAATAATACAAAACATAGGGGAGTAACAACACATGAAATAGTAGGACACTTTACTATCAGCGTAAGTGAAGTGTTATGTAAACTAAATTAATTAATTATCACCAAGACTCCGGGGCTCGATAATTTCCATAATAGAGTATTGACACAAGTAAAATAAGAAATATTTGAATCCCTGACCATTATCTTTAACTCATCACTACAGCAGGGTAGCGTCCCTAATGATTGGAAAACAGCCATTATGCCCATTCACAAAAAGGGTGATCGAGCCAAAGCAAATAACTATAGACCAATAAGCTTAACATCAGTAATAAGAAAAATCCTTGAAACTGTTTTAGGAGATAGAATAGTTGAGTATCTCGAATCTAATGAATTATTAAGAGACAGCCAGCACACGTTTAGGACCAAAAAATCGTGCCTAACCAACCTTCTCGAATTTTATAATAATTTTTTTACTCTCAATGACTCAACTAATAATGGCTTAAAAGCTGGCTTTCGAACAGAAAGCCAAGATTTGTTATTGATGGTATAGAATCCAATTGGGTGCCTGTTACCAGTGGTGTGAGTGGTAACACAGATGTCGTAGTATTTGAAGATTTCAATTTGCCAGTAGCTCAGTGGGGCGGGCATGCCCAAAAAAAAAAAAAAAATGCCCACAACACTTACAGTAAAACAGAGAACGAATCAGAAAGGGTAAGCTATCTGACTCTCCGACGAAATGCTAAGAAAACTGAATAAACTTAGTAAGACAAATGTGGAAATACATACCGGTATTGCAAACTAAAGCAAGTCAAACCTAACGAAGTCTATGGATTCAATGGAAGTAAAAAGTGATAACTGTCGAGACTCGTAAGCATCTCGTCAATTTAAGATAAGTAATATACTGTAAGTTTGAATTAGGCGCCAGCAGTTGCCTAGCATGCATATCTTAATAACATAAGTATATGTACAATTTCGTATCAAGTGTCTATGGATAAAGTATCCCTAGATAAATCGAGTTATTATTATATTTAATCCGGTATATCTTGTAGTTAGTTAAATGACACATTAGTGAATAGGATATTCACTGCGCATGCGTCATTTTGGGAACTGTGTGGGTCCCCCGCCCAAAAACCCCAGATCTGCTCTTACGACCGTCTCATCAACATTCTAGCCGCTCCTAATACAACCACCTTATTCACGCTAAGTCATCCTAATTCTTAACTCCTAGTGGCCACTATAGCTTCTACCTATTCCTAACTCTTATCCTTGAGCTATCGATAATTATCAACATGTAAAGTAAGTAAATACTTATAAGTTCTTGGCAATTTAGATATTTGTTTACTCCCGAGTTCTTATAATAACTTCTCAAGTCGGACCACTAACCAATACAAATGGAGATCTTGTTGATGATAAAGTCCAAATTAAATCAATAATAGTCTCAATAACTGTTTTGCCTAAGTCTTTATTGAAGAAGATTTGAATTTGATTACACTTGCCACACCATCTTTAATACTAACGGCATTCTAAGTGATATCGTAATTACGGAAATAGATGTATTAAACAGCATAAATACACTAAAGTCTAATCAAACCCCTGGACCTGATACTATTTATCCAAGAGTTTTGAAAGAATTACATGACGAAATATCAAAACCATTAACACTACTTTTTAACAATACAATGCAGAGTGGCATTATACCCAATGACTGAAAATTACCTAATATAACTCCTATATTTAAAACAAAAAAATAGCAAATCACAATCTTGCAAATCTCGTCCAATTAGCTTGACTTCAATCACATGTTTGCTCGAAACAAGCATTAGATAAATTTGTAAACCATTTAGAAAAAAACACAATTATAAACTAATCACAACATGGTTTCCAAAACAAGCGTTCATGCCTGACAAGTTTCCTTGACTGTTTTCACAATATCTTTATTATGCATGAGGAAATTAAATCCGTTGACATTTTCTACCTTGATTTACAGAAAGCCTTCGACAAAGTCCCCCACAAGCATCTCTTGTTAAAATATAATCCTCAAGGCATAGAGGGGTGCGTTCTTAACCCCTTCTGTACCGGCGACGTCTTTCTAATCGTATTGTAGCTATATTTAGACGATTGTGTGCAGTTTAAAAAGGATATGTGGTAGTAAGAAGGGTTAAGTTTGATAGTTCGAAACCTGTAAATTGCTGGAGGCCCATTCCAAGCTTAATAAAATAGTCTTATAGTAGCCAGACTAAAGTTATAAAGACGTTGCCGGTACATAAGGGGTTACATAAGGCGTTGTGTGTGTGTAAGTGTGAGAGTCCGAGTGTAGGGGGTGAGACAGTGAAGCACGGGAACGAGGTGGCTTCAGAGATGGGGTCGTTTCGGGCCATGAGTGAGCACCGTGCCTCATGTGAAGGCAATATGGCAGGTGCTCGTTGTACTCTACGTGCTTCACATGTCTCACTCCCTAGACTGGAACAAGACCTCACAGGCTTCACTGTTCATTGTAAAGCGATGAATGTTAAGGCTCTCAGCCTATGCCCGAGAGGAAGTAAGTTGGAATATAGAATAAAAAAAAAAAAAAAAAAACATGGATTGACAATTGGCTTTTGGGGCATAAACAACGAGTAGTATTAAATGGTAAAGCCTTAGACTGGAATAATGTCACAAGGGGTTTGCTGCCTGGATTAGTGCTTATTTTGTTTTTAATCTATAACATCGAGGACGATCTTTCATGCACAATCTCAAAATTTGCAGACTATACCAAAATAGCGGGAATAGTAGTGTCTCCTTTGCAGGTTCAACAGATCCAAAAGATTTAGATATATTAGCAACTAGGGCCCAAACTTAGCAAATGAGTTTCAATACCGATAAATGCAAAACAAAATACATATAGGATATAAGAAGGAAAAATCAAACTACTCAATGAATGATAGTCAGCTCAATAACACTGATAAAATAACCGACTTAGAAGTAATAACATCAAATAGGCTAATATAATCCCAGCCCAATAATGTACCGAAGTACAATCATAATTGAGAATAAAACAAACACATTTATCGAGTTCAGTGGAAAATCATTTGAATACAAATCCGAAATTGTTATTCTCACTAAATATATTTCTTTGGTTCGCCCCCATCTGAAATACAGTGCACATTTCTGGTGTCCATATTATCAAAAGGACATACCTGTACATAAACAAAACAGAATACAGTGGAGAGTAACACAAATGATTCCTAGACTAAGAAACAAGTCATACGAAGACCGTCTAAAAGAGTGTTTTGTTTTTGTTTAACAAAGCACAGGCTATGACGCGACCTCTCTCTCTCTCTCTCTCTCTCTCTCTCTCTCTCATCGTCTAGGTTCACATAAACACCAATAACATTACGATGTCATTTGCCCCATCCACATCTACACACACACACACACACACACATCACACACATTCAATTTACTCACATTAATTGGTAGAGCCCTCTCATTTAGCGGAACCTTTGATGAGCCATTATACGGCGGGTTACAGTATACAGGATTATACAATTGTTGATTACCTTCACACAGACAATGACAAGATTACCTATTATACGGCGGGTTACAGTATACAGGATTATACAATTGTTGATTACCTTCACACAGACAATGACAAGATTACCTATTATACGGCGGGTTACAGTATACAGGATTATACAATTGTTGATTACCTCCTTCACACAGACAATGACAAGATTACCTATTATACGGCGGGTTACAGTATACAGGATTATACAATTGTTGATTACCTTCACACAGACAATGACAAGATTACCTATTATACGGCGGGTTACAGTATACAGGATTATACAATTGTTGATTACCTTCACACAGACAATGACAAGATTACCTATTATACGGCGGGTTACAGTATACAGGATTATACAATTGTTGATTACCTTCACACAGACAATGGCAAGATTACCTATTCACGGAGCCGGAGGATAGGAGATTATATTAGTGTTAGGAATTTAGTAATCAGAATGAGGAGAGTTTAATAGAATGCTATATCGTTATAATGATAAATTCAGAATGAGAGATATTTTGGACTAGAATTAGAAGATTTGATAATGAATGTATTTGGAGCGCCAACAAAACGTTTACCAATATATGCGCAGTACAACCAATGTGTTGATAGACGCCTTACAAAACATTACATCTGTTGGCCATTGAGATCATCCCGGATCAACAGGTAGAGCCGGTAAAGATGTTGAAGGAGCCAAATGGGCCATGTAAATATATTGGTTAGTCACTATCCTCGGGTAGAAGCCATGAATCACACGAATAACACGATAATGTTGGACGTGAGAGCTCCTATTATCAGTAGAGGTCATATAGTACATCATAACATATTAATATAACTGGGTACTAATCGGTTACAAACTGATGTTACACGTTAAACTTAGCAGCAGCAGATGATTATGATGATGCGTTTATTATATACTAGCCGTCTGGACCACAGGCCCTCTTCATACATTATACTTAGGGACATTTACATAGGAATATTAATATTACTCTACTGTATTATAGGTCTAAGCATGATCATTTTGTTGTTCTATGTGGATGAGGGAGACAAAAGGCAAAACTGCCTGTGACGAGTGCCTCCCCCAGATACATGGTCGAGTCGATGTTTTCCCTCAATTAATGTTCAGTGCTTCAAGTTTAACATATAGGTGTATACCAAATACTTGTGCACGCGGTTGTACGTATTGCTCTGTAGTCGTTTGTAGTACCAGTATATCAAAGTTATTATTGAAGCTCTATAAACTGTGTGTGCACAATATAGACCCAAACGTTTTGGACGAATAGTGGTCTACTAGTTTTGAACAACAAATGTTATTGTACAAAACTGTGTTCCTTTTATTCTGGCTATAGTAGACAGCAACAATAAATCAAGAAAGGATATTTGTAAATCAGAGGATACATTGATATAGACTGTATTTCATTGGTTCCTATAAGGCCTTCTGAAGTTAAATAAAGTCATCTAGCCTAATGATAGCCAGCATAAAGTGAAATATAGACTCATCATTATTATGAAATGGATAAGGAGGAATTATTACCAAACGTTTAATAATGCTTGTACGTTTTAGCAAGTCTAATTGTGGTCTCTTTAATTTTGTAAATAGTCATCTACATTAATTAATCAAAAGTTATATAATTTCCTGAAGGGTTAATCATTTTCAAATATGACTGACCATTCAAAATTAATCAAGATAAACAATCAGAGCTGGATTAACTTCAAGGTACAGCTGGACTAAATACAAATGTCTGTGAAGGGTGATTAAGGGAGCCCACCTCGCTTTTTATTCTCTCTCTCTCTTTTTGGTTTGTATCCATTCGGCCCCATTCAGCCTATTGTTTTAAGACGTTTACCCCTGTCCAGGTGTCGATATTTTCCAGGCAAGCGGTAGCGAGTCATCATATATATATATATATATATTTAATAGTGGCCCCTTCATCATTGACAATATTGCCTATTAATATAATAGTCTCCCTTCAACACCCGCAGCAGCAGTTTCGAATCTCCCGCACGGAAGGGTCTCAAAAGTGCATGATTAATTCTCTTATGGAATCGTCCTTATGATTGGGTACCCTACAGAAAAAAACTTTATAGAAAAAACAAAAGACATTAACTTAATATCTGTTATATTATGGCTTTCCATGCGTGGATTTCTTGTCCGCAGCGCCCAGGCCCCCTAGCGGCAATTTCATCCATCTCTCTTCCGCGCTCGTGCCAGGTGGGCGGGTGTCCCTAGTGCTTCAGCTTCATTCTTCTAGGGGTTCCCATAGTAAGTGTGTAATGTTACGTCCTGGGATATATAAACACTGGGCTCTTTCTATTGGACTAGGTATGCGGCAAAAAGCAACAACGGAAAAGGCTAGATCCAACCCTTATCTATAAACCCAGGCAACAAACCACCCTAAACCGTCAAGAGTCCTGCCTGGACAACGAGGTATCCTATGACTCGGTTACAGGGTGCACGCACTATAGACTGCTGATAGTCAAGCAGGCTATATAAAAGATCACACAATTAAGTTGGCTTTAAGCTTCAAGGAAAAGATAGATAACGGAATTAAATTGCAGAAACAATTTAATAACAAACTAGAAGAAAGTACATTTAACGTTACGTTAATTAATACAACTAATCACCCCTGCGTGAAAGAAGGTGAAATCAAAAAGTCCTCAAAACATCGTACAGGTAGACAAGATGCGGGTCTCTAAACTGCATGCGGCTACTGTAGGATCTGATGCTGAGCAAAAAAAGTACGTTACGGATTTAGAGAACTCTTAACTCATAAGCAGGAATAAATACTAGTGATAGGCCATACAGTGTATAATGGCATAGGTATAATTAAATAAAGGTAGCAACTCGCAACACAACCACATACAGGTGTGCTTCTCACTCTTAGTCAGGCAAGCCTGCTCGGACAGAGTCTCTAAGCCACACCCTGACTCACAATGCTCACAAACACGGTAAACTGTGGCACAATAACAAGCATACGGAGATGATAAACCCCTAGCTGTTAATCTGCCAGGTGGCAGAGGTCTAGCTGGAAGGATATAGGCTTCGGATACCCGGGCTGAGCCACCTGCTCTAGCCTAGGGACGTTCCCAGGTCTGTGCGCCAAATTACTCTAATTGAAGGGGTGCTCTCTTGAGAGACTCAGATCGCAAGTATCTGACTCTCTCCTGGCGACCCTAAAACAAAAGCAAGACGTGCTAGCGCAGTGCTGAGTGGACTAGGCAAGGGCCCTCACACAACACAACACTAGACACACAGGGACACAGACAAGGAAATGCCCCCAGACTCCCACGGGTATCCTAGTAAAGTCGTGCGGGTCCACAGGACTCGCACCAGCAGACTTTACTTAAAGGATCGCAAAAAGACTCCCCTCCGGTCTAGCCCCTGCTAACCTGACACAAGAACACACTAGCAAGCATGAAACCACCAAATATGAGACAACAAAAAAGCTTCCTAGGTCTCATTAACAATTATATCTCTGCATAAGGCCCAAAATCCTATCTAGTTATCTGAGAGCTCGTCGTTAATACAATAATAGATATAAGGTCTATCAAGGGGATGGGATAATTAAATAGATTGGTGAAGTAGTGGAAGGAAGGTATACAAAGTAAGAGAGAAAGTTTCTAAGTGGGGTTGAGAGGGATAGATATCAAGGGGATCCGATGGGTACGATAGTGAGGTGAGCTCCGAGTCTTGAATCTGTCTGGACCCCACCCTAGGCATGCGAAATACATCCCATGCTTGGCAACACTCAACACCGTTGCCGGGTCAAAATCCTCTACCCCTTGCGTGAGTCGAAACTAAGCCTAACGTTGCGATCAATTTGGCAACAATCAGGCTCGTCCCAAGCTAGTCTCTCCGCGCCCGCGCGAAGCAACGTCCCCCAGCCGGTCTCTCTCTCCCGCTCGTCTCCTCCCACTCTCACTAGACTTACATCTTATATATTATAATGAAACAATCAACTATCGAGAATAAAATATACTAAGATGCGTTGGTTAAGAATAAGGGCAGCTTCAAGCTGTGAAACAACATAAGAATATCCCAGACATTAGTTACATTGTCGTAGGATATATACTAAGGAAAAGCCGGCCGGCCGGCTGCCGCCAGCCGGTTTCTAAACGGCTGGGCAGCCGACACCCGCGCATGCCCGCACGTGGCTACTATGCAGGAGCGTCACAGTAACCACGGAGGAATTAAGTAACATTATGCATAGGGTCCTGCAGCAATACCATGTCTCTCCCTCTCCTGATCCTTCCTCTAGTCGACCGGTGGCTCCCCCGAGTAGCTACACGATTAGACCATTAGAGCCTTCAAGTTTTCCCACCCCTATAGTAGGGTCATTTGCTTGGAATCCGTGACCAATTTGTTCCTACCTTTTTCTCTCGATAGATTTGACAACCTGAACCATTTTAAAGGAAAATTAGCTCCTATGCCCCTCTGAAGAATGACGGCTAACTCTGCTATAGCCCAATATTCAAAATGGCCGCCAATACCATCTTGAAAAACATGAAATGTATTATCTCTTTGTATCAGATGAGCTACAAGGACGAGTGAGGTGTCCTTTTTCACTGATTCTGGCATTACAAATCCACTGGAATGGTTATTGTATTGTATTGTATTGTATATTGTATTGGTATTGTATTGTATTACACTAATTGTACATACTAATCTGCCACTTCACTGTCACTACATGATTCACTGTATGAGCCACTATCAGAATCACTGTCTCACTTTCGCTGCTATCATCACTGTTGTTCTCTGCCTGCGAATTTGTAGGTAGTGGTATGGATGGGGGAAGTGGGGGCTGGGTTGAACGGACAGGCAGACATAGGCCATTTACAAGATGCCATCCATGGCCGATCGGTGAGGGGTGACTTTGGAGCTGATAATGCTTTTGCAAATATGCAAGATCGTTTGCACGTTCCAAGTGTGGACGGAGACTGTCCAAGTCAGGAACAAGTCGGATAGTGCTTTTTTTCTTCTGAGCTCTCCACTTCGCTGCCCTCGCATCTCCCAGGGTCTTGCTTTTGGTATCACCATAGACATATCGAATGACAAACCGCTCCAAATCACTGATGACCTGTTCTGTGACTAGGAGCTGTGTACCACATGCTGCTAGCAGGTCGTGTGCCTCTTTAGACTTCTCCAGACGATCTGCGATGAGCTTCTTGCTTGCTCCATAGAAGCCAGAGTTGTGGTCACACCCAGTGAGGACATGAAGTGGTATGATGGATGCAGCCATTGCCTCACTGCACAAACATCGGGCATCGATAAGCTGACGTTTGCGTTTCACACACAGGATTCCTGTTGTCTTCTGAGCAACATATGCCGCTTGCACGTAGTTGTCTGTGTCCTCTGTGTCAAGAACGACAGCTGCTGAGTAGCTGTCTGACCGGAGCACACTATATACGGTGAGCATTGCCGTATCTGCCTCTGCATGGGAGCATGTGAGCTCCGGCACAAGCTTGCCTGTGATGAGATTATTTGCAGTGCTGCCAACTACACAGTAAATGATCTCTGTGCTAGTTGTTGCTGCTGTTCTCTGGAATTCCGTTTGAAGAAATGCCTGAAGACGGATTTTGTTCTCAGGTTTACCCAGAAGAGCATGGACAAATTTACTAGAAGGAAATTTATCTTCTGTCTTCATGAAGACATTGCTGATTGGCAGGTTTTTTTGGCGCAGTATTCTCTTACTGTCTTTGATCGTGTAATTCTGATCATATGAATCATTGACGCAAATGATGCGCTCAGCATGCTTGTGTCTCGTTAGAACGAAGTGCACCAACTTCTCTGCATAATCTCCCCAGGTATACTTGGTACCGTCTCCCTTCTCTCTGTCTTCAATGGTAGGAGTTGTTAGGCGCCAGATGAGGCCCATATCAATAATAGACGTGTATACATCAGGCTCTGGAATGACAGTCATAGTTAGTTTTTGTTGAAGCTTGCTTTTCTGTGCCTTACGGATGGTTCCATTGACGTTGAAGATGGAAAGGCACTCGGCTGTAACACGATGCTGCAGGACTTCTTGAAGTTTGAGGGCACCACTCGTTTCAACCAGTCCGAGAACAGAGGCCAAGGCAATACGCTCCATTTCCTCAGTCTTTCCCTTCAGGTTCTCACCATCTGCTTTCTTCAATTCCTGAGTTGAAAAGTTCAAACGCTTGCTACGGGGAACTCTGGCGTTGAGAGACTTGGTCTTGGAATACACTCTCTCATTCAAGAACTGCTTCAGTTTGCTTGTGCCATCCTCCTTTGCCGATTTCAAGTTGGCAACGAGAGCATCTGAGGCTGGGATTCCTGACTGTAGGGATTGAAGTGTCTTGTTTGTATGGTCAAATGGATCACACTTGAATTCGGTGAGACATGCGCTTATATCCTGTACAGCTTGTTCATCCTTCTTCATTTTATTCGACGAGCAATCAGCATGCTTCCCTTTTCCTTGTTTCTTGCAATTAGCATGGCGATGGACCTTTGTTCTCACCCGATTGATGTTATTCACATTCCGAGTGTTTGAAAGGAGCTGCTTTTCATTGTTCAGAATGACCAACCAACCAGACTTCAGCTTAGAGCCCTTATTCATTGTTGACTCTATCCATATGTCGAGAGCGACACACGAATATGGTTTTCCTGTCATTGACTGTGCAAACATACCACTCTCCATGAATGCAACCTGATCGTCAGGAAGGGTATCAAGCACTGCGGTGAAATTGGAGAGATGCCGACCATACTTGTCATTATCATAGATTTGCATCAAAGGAAGCATGAGCTTGAGTGAGGACTTGAACTCAGTCCAGTTGCTTGTTCTGATTGCATGGATATTTTGAGTTAGAACCTCAACCATTTCCACGAATGACATCCAGTATTCTGCTTGTGGGGCACCCTCGAAGTCCTTGTAGAGAGCATCAACGAGGTCCTTCAGCTCAGCATTTCTCTCTAGCTCTGCATGTTCATCTGCAAGTTCCTGTGCATCAATCGGATGTCGAAGCTTGGCAAGGGATGCCTTTACTTCTTCAGATAGAGGGGAATCTTCCAAACGTTTGTCTATGACATGGTGGACCAGGGTCTCGTAGAATAGTCGCAAGCAGCGAACCCCACGCTTAACATGTTTTCCACGAAGGGCCTGATCAACAGACCCGTCTGCTATAACACCAGCTGCCACCAACACATCTGAGATGCCAGATCCCTTAAACCTCTTGTATATAGTGTAGACGAACGACATTTGGATGTGGAAGGGTGCCAGGAATGGTAAGATTTTGCTGAACAGCTCAGCATTCTCACTTTTCAACTCTAGCATGAACACGTAGACAGGATGATCACCAACAATTTTTGCAAAAGGCATCTTTTTTTCTTCAATTGATTTTGCAAGCTTACACATCACATCATTGAGAATTGTCTTACTGGGTTGGTTGGGATAGGTCATGTCGTATATTGCTCGACTCTTCTCATCTGCATTTGACATGCTGGCGTGAAACCCTGAAAACCCAGGCACAGTCTATTCTTCTGGCTTAGGTCTCGTTCGGTCATCTTGCGCCCTGGCCAATGCATGGATCACACCACGAATTCTTTGCACCGATGTGTCAGGAGGAGGAGTACTTTGATCAGCTGGTGGCGTCCTGAGAGGTGGTTCCCCACGCTTCGCTGTCTTGTATGGGTTGACTTTTTGCATTTCACTTCCGAGCTCTTTGAGAGTTGTCGAGAGGTTTGATGCAAAGTTGGCACCGGGAACTGGTCTATCCTCGTGATTCTCGGAAGGAAGTTCTGTATCAAATGATTCTGGCTGCACAAACATGACATTAGTGCGGTGTGACTGGCCAGCACCAGTCAGTGTGTCGCTCTTGAAGTCATCGTTGTCGACTATGCTAGTTCGAAGGGGCACTCAGATGAGCACTTGAGGTCATTGACCACCCAAAAATCTTGCAGCATAAGTACGTCATTGTAACTGATGCCCAGTCCATCTTTGTGCATTATGTCGACTATCTCCCTACTCTTGGTTAGTCCATGTAGCAAGACAGAGAGATTTATCGCAAATGCAGTGCGGTTTCAAGTGATGTAGCTTGTGAAGATAGATACAATCGATCGGACGGATGGACTGTCATCAATTGCAGACTTATTTGGGTGTGTCAGCCATGTGAGCAGCTTCAGCAGGAACTCACTGAGGTCTTCTTCTCTCTCCAACTCGTGTATATATGGGAGCCAGGGAATAGTATTTGTCCTGATGACTTGCTCTTTGAGTCGTGCCGCAACATTCATCACCAACTGATCATTGCTGACACCCAATGAAGATATTGCCGCCTCGATGTATGTACCTGCTGCTGTTGTATCATATACCAGTTCACTCACATTCTTTTGAATGCGTTCATGAAATCCGATGTCTTCCCCAAATTCATTGACAAGAATTACCTTTAAGTAGCTGGATTTTACTACTGAGTTATGTCCGTGATTTGAGATAATGCGCTTATAGTCCTGCAGCAGGCCTTGCAGTGTGCGAATTTCATGGTCTTTGAAGATGACTTGACGAATATGATGAAAGAAGAGAGCTTGGGCCTCTCGGAGGTTTACACACTGCAGATGTTGAGGGCTTTCATCTGAAAGGGGCTTGTGGTCGCTTACATATTTGTGCCAGCACGCACGATGGTAGCGGATTTCCAACCCAAATGCTGTTTGACTATCTGGGATGGATGCAATCAGAGTGTCAAGTCTCAATCTCATGACATCATCTTCCAGACGGACAGTATGTAACTTGAATTTAGTCCAGGCATCTACTGTTGATAGGAGTAAAATCTGCTTGTCACGATCACTACTCTTGTATGCCCCTTTCATGCACCACACACATAGAGTCTTATCGTGAAGGACACCCATACTGGAGCGGAGCCTTTTAGGTGCAGTGGCCTCTGGGGAAGGGTCTTGTTGATCTGATGCTTCATCTCTTTCAAGACGTTCCTCGGATTTGTGTTTGCGTTTTCGGCTTGAGACAGCTTGCGCTTGCTGGATAATGATGTGTAACAAGTGCTATGCATGTGGTGACCCTTTGGTCCCTTCTCCCAATCCACATTTTCATGTATATGTTGAAACTTATCAAGTTCTTTCCATTGTAAAGACTTTTCCCGGATGGATTCCCACTTCTCAGGTGTAATGTTTTCCAAACGATCATCTGCGGTACATCGCTTACCACAGAGTAAAATGCACTCATATTCATTTAATGTCTTGTCTGGTAACTCTTCACTCTCTCTTCTATTATCCATTATTTCGGTCACTTCACAAGTCGGCGATTTTCATCAGATGGGCATGCGATCCATCTGAAACAGTAAAAAAGTAATATTAGATATACACTGCAGGCAGATAACAACAGTGATGATAGCAGCGAAAGTGAGGACAGTGATTCTGATAGTGGCTCATACAGTGAATCATGTAGTGACGGTGAAGTGGCAGATTAGTATGTACAATTAGTATAATACAATACAATAACAATACAATATACAATACAATACAATACAATACAATAACCATTCCAGTGGATTTGTAATGCCAGAATTAGTGAAAAGGACACCTCATTCGTCCTTGTAGCTCATCTGATGCCAGAGATATTACATTTCATGTTTTTCAAGATGGCGTTGGCGGCCATTTTGAATATTGGGCTCTAGCAGAGTTAGCCGTCATTTTTCAGAGGGACATAGGCGCTAATTTTCCTTTAAAATGGTTCAGGTTGTTAAATCCATCGAGAGAAAAAGGTAGGAACAAAATGGTCACGGATTCCAAGCGAATGACCCTACTACTAAGTCCTCATTACCTGCTTTGGTTTTACCCCCAACAACGTCCACGGCGGCAGGCACTACAGTGCCAGCTACTATGACTACCACTAATGTGCGGGTAATTTCTGATATCACTCCTCCCCCTTTACATAAGGTTCCACAGAGGAAAGGACCTATGCCTCTCCTATACGGTCCTGATTGCTCTTGGACTCAGGTACACCCTTTGAAACCATTCCTAGCACAACTGACTATTTCAGGGGAGCTACCGGTTCTGGGTGAGTGGACTAATGAAATCAACAAGAATAGGAAACTCAGAACCAAGGATGAGGTAGGGAGAATACTGGACATCTCTATTATGGCCATACCGAGTACATATAATGTTGAATTCTTTGTCTTCTCAGCTGCCCCGGCAGTTCCGCCGGCCTCATCTGCACGACTCTTTGCAGACTGGTCCAAAGCAGATGGCGTTAATGACATTAAAGCTTAGAATGCACTCACGCCGGAACTGGCTACAGTTCCGGTCCTTGATCAGTCACATACACCAGTCCTGCAGATGGGGCAGATAGGTTTGGGGCCATGGGTAGACTGGGAAACAGAGGCGCAGGTATTTGCTTCTACTATTATATCTAAAACCTTCCATCAGGTCCCTCAAGAGTTGCATGCTTGGTTTTCGGTACCTGTTAATAAGGCAGAAGAGGTTTCTCCAGCCTTGTTCGCTTTCTTGGCGGCCCCCATAATAGCTCTTCACCAATTAGATGACCCTTTTTATACCCATCCCCTAGCCCATCTGGATAGGGACTTTAAGTTACGGAGCAAAGCCTTTAGATTATTCTCACAATATCTTGTCACTCGCCAGGTTACCATATCCCTAGCTAGGACTATTTCGGCCATTGCAGACCAAAATGTGAGGAAAGCCACAGAGCTGTCACATAGGATTCTATTACAAAATTCAATACAATCCCTGGGTGACTTTAGAGTTGCTATCATGGAAGCTGTGAGGGCACGCCAGGATCTCCGAGTGTTTTCAGTAAACAAGTTACCGGAAGATATTGGCCACCGGGCAACCCTTTCCCCAGTTTTAACTGCCTCCCTCCTCAGTTCAGAAACTTGGAATGTAGTTTAAAATTTGGTGGATGGGTGGAAACCGACTACCTCCCAGGCTAAAAGGGAACCGTTTAAGAAACCTTTCAATAAGCCCAAAAGCGGCGGTAAGTCATAACCCCCTCATGCTAAACAGTCCTTTCGAGACCCTAGGCCTCCTCCACAGCAGGGAGGTAATCAGCCCAAGCCCAAACAAGGTAAATACTCAGGTTATAGAGGTAAGTCACACCCCAAACCAAATCTGGGACAGACGTCAGCCAAGACTAGCCAACCGTCTGATACCAACCCACCACCCCCTACAAAAAACTAGCCAACCATACTCTCAGCTTAGGCGTGTCGGATTTGAGAATTGCTCCACCAAACGAACCCAGTTTGCAAACGGGGTCATTCCAGGTACGCCACAGAGCCTGGCCCAAGCGAACCTGGTCCAAAACCGTAGTACGCAAAGGCCTCACCTGGCGGTGGATCTGGCGACCCTGACTGCGTCAGGCGCTCGAAAACACCCATGTTTCGCCGGGGGTGGAGGCCCTGGTCCAAGAAATTATCTCAAAGAAGGTCATTGTCTTAGTAGAACCAACTTGCCGAGTATTCACCTCCAGACTTTTCTTAGTGCCAAAGCGGGACAGTGTGCAGATGCGACCAGTAGTGGATCTTCCGCTTCTGAACACTTATATCATAAATCCATCATTCAGGATGCTTTCAGTAAATCAAATCAGGCTTATCCTTCCGCCGTTGGGCTGGATGTGCTCCTTAGACCTCAAAGACGCCTATTGGCATGTCTCTATCAACAAACGGTTCCAAAAGTTCCTCGCCATGATGATGGTAAGGCAAGAGACTTATGTCTTTCAGAGAATGCCTTTTGGGTTGAACCTGGCACCCAGAGTTTTCACAAAATTAGTCCGGCAAGCCCTTCTGCCATTATTGGCCAAGGGCATCATGGTGTTATGGTATCTCGACGACTGGCTGGTGGTGGCGGATTCAAGAGAGTTATGTCACAATCATTTCAACCAAGTAATCAATCATGTACAAACCCTAGGGTTCAAGGTGAACTTGGCAAAGTCTCTCCTTGTTCCTACACAGGAAATTCAGTGGATAGGGCTGGTCTGGGATACCGCCAATCTGACTCTTACTCAGATTGCGGACAAACGCCACAGATTTCGCAAGAAACTGTTTCTTTTTCTCCACAGTCTGAATATGACAAGGAAGGCGTGGGACTCCCTGGTCGGCTCACTCAACTGGATCCAATTAACTGTGAAGTTGGGCCGGTTGAAAGTAAAGAGATTAATCATGGAGGGCAACAAATTTTTCCCACTACTGCCGGCGGGAAAACTATGGCCGATTCCTCGATTAATTCACAACTTACTGTCGGTCTGGGCGAAGACCGAAACACTGTACTCTATGACAACTTGGGTTTCTCCTCCTCCTTCGGTATGGGTAAACACAGACATTTCCGGAACACTGGGTTGGGGGTATCAGTCCAATCTAGGCCATCAAGGGCAGGGCACTTGGGACCAGTGCATTTCATGGCACATCAACAAACAAGAGCTTCTAGTTCCCCTATATTTTCTCCAAGCCCACGGCTCGTCATTGCAAGGGAAATCAATAGCGTTTCGAATGGACAACTTAGTTGGGGTCCATTGCATTCAGAAACAAGGTTCAGTGAGTTCTCGAGAGTTGCTAATAGTGTCAGAACAGATTTTTGCTCTAGCCGAATCGCTGAGCATTCATCTGCATGTTTCATACCTCCCAGGTGTGGCGAACGTTTGGGCGGATGCTCTGTCCCGGCGACGGAGCACCTTAGTAGAATGGGCTCTCAAACAAACCGTCTTCGACAAGATGATTGCCAAGGGTTACCGTCCACAAGTGGATCTGTTCGCATCCGAGGAGACTCACAAGCTACCTCTCTTCCTGACCCGCCAGGGGATGACTCCGGCGGAGGGACCAGATGCATTACTGGAGGACTGGAACAAGAGTAATTCAATCTATCTATTTCCACCACCAGATTCTGTTCTAATGTGCAGGATAATTCACAAACTACGAGGTTACCGGGGCTTAGCCTGGATGATCGCGCTGTTATGGCCGGCTCAGGCGTGGTACCACCAGTTGAACGAATGGTGCAAGGACCCGGTGTCGCTCCCGGTCTCCGCATTCCACTTAGAGACAATTGGCAACCTTCAGACCTCGCTCAATTTTGCCTTCTGGACATTTACAAGGCCAAATGGCTAGCTCAGTATGGGGAAAGTGTCACTAGTAAACTTATGAACCAATATACTATATCTACCAGGAGGCAATATCAATCACATTGGAAAGCTTTTACGACCTGGATTGTTGAGTCAGGGCAAACCGATACCTCAGATGCCCTAGTCTTCAAATACTTAGATTATATATTTGAGCAGAAGCATTTTTCCGTTGTTACGTTAAAAAATCACTTATCTGCTATCAGAACCCCCTTCTTTGATCTCACTGGCCTCTCGATGCTGCAGGCTGAGGAAAAAGGGTTTATGAGGGCGTGTTTCAAGATCCGCCCACCACCACGTCAGCTCATGCCCACCTGGTCGCTTGATAAAGCCATATCTTTGCTTCAATCGCGCAAATACAATACTGCGCCAGATTTTCATTCATTACTTAAAGGCTGTGTTCCTGATGGCTTTAGCTACAGGAAATAGGGTCTCTGAGCTGGCGGCGATAAGCAACGAACCTAATTGCCTTAGGTTTGGGAGACTGCACGACAAGGTCCAAATCGCTCCATCTTCCATTTTTATAGCTAAGAATGAGCACTCTGATCATGTTTTCTCAGAATTTTCTGTTCCGGCATTAAACCGTGGACACACTCATCACATTTTATGTCCAGTGGTGGCCTTAGTTAAGTTTATGAGGGCAGCTCACCCTCGACAACCAGGCTTTCTGTGGGTGAACCAGACAGGTAATCGTGTTACTAGGAGACAATTGGCTTCTCTGTTAGTAGAGGTTATTAACACCTTAAGAGCGGCCTATGCGGTTTATTTATATGTACCGCCCAGCGGGGTGTTTTTAGCCAAAATAGGGCTGTTTACGTGATCATTTTCATGCCTAAATAAGACCCAGAACGTAAAACAAGTATCTATCCCTGAAAGGGCATAAACAGAGCTTTCGAATGACACCATAACGATCCTTTTATGATGGCTAGTTTTCTTGCAATAACCGTGCAACGCGAGTGCAAAAAGCATGTAATTAGGCACTTTCCCCATACAATTCCTTATATAGCGAGTGAGAGGTAGGAGGGAGGTGAGATTCGTGTCAGTAGGTTCGCCGCGGTGGTCTGGAGCAGTCATACGCTCGCTACTCTCCTGCCACCACTTGTCTCTCTCTCTCAGCAACATTATGTGCTGAAATTGCCACTCGAGTTATGTCGAGCGCCGCCACATAGTCCAGCTTTATTTAACTCTACTTATGTGGTGAGCCGCTAATTAAGGGTTAAAGAAAGTAATCCCGGCGTAGTGGGCAGGGCCCACGACACCAGGAAGGGTGCCGTCTCTCTTAGATTTTTACAAAATCTCTCTATAGACGACATTGCCAACACTCAATTGTGGGCATCAAACCATACTTTCCTTACACGATACCTGTCGGTCGCTCTGGACAAGCCAAAACGTACCTCTGTAGTTGTACAACAGAAGGTTTCGTAGGCTCTGTGCTATTATGTATTAAGGTTAAGGCGAGAAAAGGGGGGGGGGGGGGGCGAATAGCCCAAAACCCCACAGAACCCTTCCGCCGGAGTTTGTGATAAATCACGAGCTGTGATCGAACTGATATGACAGTTTAAAAGTTTTAAATTTTGTTTTAGAAAATCTATCATAGTTGCAACTATACAGGATTAATAGAATGTACAAACATATATACACTGTACAAATATTGTTAAGATTAGAACGATATTCCAAAGAGTTTATAGTTCTAAGTAGGGGCACAACGATGTGCCCAATTTATCATGTATAGATTTTAACGCCTTACGAGCGGGCCCGTCAGTAACTTCTACTACCCGCCAAGCGGGTTTTTTTTTTACCCTAAACGACCTTGTTTCCGTGCTCTTTGTCATGCATAAACAAGAGCCAGAGTGTAATACAATTATGTATCCCTGAAAGGGCGTTAATTGAGCTTTCCAATGACACCAGAACCATTCTCCTACGACCTCGCGTTCTCTTGCAACGATCGTGCAAGACGAGTGCAAAAACCCTAAAATACGGTAATATCAATACATAATTCCCTGTGTAGTAAGGGAGGGAGGGTGGATGTGTGTGGAGTAGACGTCAGTAGGCGCGCGGGACCCGTGCCGAGCGGTCATGAGCCGACCTATGCTCCTCCCACCGCTCGTCTCTCTCTCAGAGCCATTATCGCTCAAAAATTGCACACAGACTTAAGTCGGGCCCCGCCACATAGTCCTTTCTTCTCTAGCCCGACTTAAGTCCACCCCCGCTAGACAAGGGTTAAAGTAAAGATCTGGTCATGAGTAAGTAGACTTTCTTCGAAGTCACGCCCTGCTTGCAATCTTTTATATTTTTGTATACTATTTATTGTTAGTATACAATAAAACTTAAACAAATTTTATACGGCATATTTTTGTCCTGAGGTTAAGGCATTGATACGAATGTCCCCCTCCAGTCTTGGTACTCAGGCAATATCGTCAATGATGAAGGGCCAGTATTAAATTATAGGTTTGATTCCCAGAGGGAAGTAATGAAAACCTAATATTTAGTAGGGCTCCATAATCATTGACGATGCATGGCCCTCCCATCCATCCCCTTCCCATTCGTTGATGTTCTAGTGAGTCTTGATATATCAGTGAAGGAGGAAATGGCCGCTAGGGGGCCTGAGCCTGGGCACTGCGCACAAGAAATCCACGCATGGAAAGCCATGATATAACAGATATTAAGTTAAATTTTATTTTTTATTTTCTACAAAGTGTTTTTCTGTATGGTACCCTTATGATATAAGGACGATTCCATAAGAGAATTAAGCGTGCACTTATGAGAGTACTCCCTGACCCTTCTGCGTGGGAGATTCAAAACTGCTGCCGCGGGTGTTGAAGGGAGACTATTATATTAATAGGCAATATCGTCAATGATTACGGGGCCCTACTAAATATTAGGTTTTCATTACTTCCCTCCGGGAATCAAACCTATAATTTGTTTCGACAGGAAGCTAAATTTGTAAATTTTTCGATAGAAGAATGTCTCCGGCGAAGCCGGATTTCTCCATACAATGACTTACAACAGTTGGCTGAATGGGGCCGAATGGATACAAACAAGGGAAAGAGAGAAAAGGAGATAAAGATAAACAAAGCCAGTGACCCCCATTAAGGCTCTGTTCTAATTCAATGAAATAATTTGTAATAATTATATTATGGTGATCTGTGAAGCACTAGAGAGCCTTAAGGGGGGTCACCTGCTTGTTTTATCTTACTCTCCTTTTCCCTCTACCTCTGGCTTGTATCCATTCGGCCCCTTTTAGCTAACTGTTTTAAGACGTTTATCCCCATCCAGGTGTCGATTTCTACCTGGCGAGCGATAGCGAGCCATCATTGTATGGAGAAATCCCGCTTCGCCGGAGACATTTTTCTATCGAAAGATGTTCAAATTTAGCTTGCTGTAAAAAAAATATATATATAAATATATTTATGCTGGCTCGCTACCGCTCGCCAGAATAATATTAACACCTGGATGGGGGTAAGCGCCTGAACCCTCTCCGACATATGACGCGATTTTAAGCCAATTAGGGATACTTTTAAACCTTTGTTACCATCAGGGGTATTTAGAAACCTTTAGTTTAGTTACTTCAACCTCTGCAGTTGTCTTTGAGTTAGCTGTGGGCAGAAAACTAATTTTGGAGAGGTAATTATAAGAGTGAGATAACTCTATTTCTTATTGCTAATCTGGCAAACCACTGCGTCATAAATGCGTGAAAGGGTTAAAACAGTAGGCTGAATAGGGCTGAATGGATATAACCCAGAGAGAGAGATAAAAAACACGAGGTGGGCTCCCTTAACCAGTTCCGTGTTTAGTCCCGAGGGGTTATGATATTATTTCCTGTAGTAGTTGTGCTGTAAGGTGTGAGTGTCACCGGAATATAGAACAGTTGGTTACTTTGAGAATTCTGCCAACACGACTATAAGATATAATTATCCTTCATTGCCATAGAAGCCTCCAACACCCTTCGTTTACGTAGTCATATTCACTAACTGTTTTCTCCCACACAGAACACAAGTCACAGGTTCTACTGTATTACCTCTGTATATATTGTATTGTAATGTTATATAATGATTGTAAACATTATTTGCCAGTCACTTCCCTATGTTTGCCAAACTTACCATATAACTTACTTTTTTTCTATTTGAATGAAGGAGACAAAAGGCAAGTTTCCTGTAACGAGTGTCTCCCTCAAACCAAAAGAGAGACAGAGAGCAAACGTCAAGGGACGTTGAGGTCAAAATGACTGGAAATACGAAGTTTAAAGCAGTTTAAGTCAAATACTGAGGGAAAGATTGAGCGAGGGAGAGTGTTCCAGAGTTCACTTGTTCAGTAGAAGAAATACAGAAAATTTGCTTATTCTTGGCTTGGAGACTTGGACAGAATAGGATGAAACTGTGTTGAAAGGCGGGTGCCTCGCACTTGCCGCAAGGGAGGAGGTATGCACTGAGAGAGCTCTGAAGAACACAGATGGTGTACTGTAATAGCAATAGAAGAGTGAAAGATATGTAACATTGCGGCATATAGAAAGAGATTGTAGGGCACTATAGTAAGACGAAATGAGTTGATGAGGCGAAATGCTTTTGATTCTACTCTTTCGAGAAGTGCGGTATGGGTGGAACCTCCCCACACATGCGAACAATACTCGATACATGGACACACTTTGCCTGTACAGAACAAGAAGCTGTGCGGAGATGAGGAACCCACTGAGACGGTTGAGCATCATAACTTCTGGGAAGCTGTTTTAGCAAGAGTGGTAATATGATCTTTCCAAGCAAAGGTCTGATGAAAAGGATACACCAAGAATATTGAACAAATATGAAGGGTTGATTTGTGTATTGTTGAAGTGTAATTGATAGTCTTCTAGCCGATTGCAACAGTTAGATAGAAGGAGAAATTGGGCTTTTGAAAATAAGAAGATTTTCTCTGCCTCGATCAGAAATAATTAATAGATCAGAAGATAGGCTAGCTAAGGAGGCAAGGGATTTTTGGAGTGATTGCATGCTGGGTTGTTGTGAAAAACTTGTTGAATAATGTATGGCAGATTCATCAGCATATGAGTGGATAGGACTTATGTAAATATTTCTTATAAACCGTACACATGTGATCTGTTCTCTAAGTATAATAAGGACCTACTGCACTGTCTATAATGGTTAATCGAGTAATGTAAGAAGCCTGAAATAACGCCAATTGTTTGGCTATTTAGGAACTACACACTATAGTGTGCTTCTCTTAGCTGCCGGAAAATTCGTATTTCCCCATCTTATTGTTCAATTATAATAAAGTTTTTGTAGCCAACTATGTTAATAATTATACAAAAACACTTGGCATAGATATGATTTAGAGATATGTTTGCATTATTCATCGATAAATCAGTAGCTAAGGGACTGAACTTTCCACCAGGTGAAGACAAACAATAAGTAGTTCAACTCAATCGAAGTTGGTCAACATTAAATCTCTTGATTGCTTAAGCAAACGATTGCCAAAGGATCTTCGTTCCGCAATCTTCTACGGCAATTCTGGTATAACGCGTTACTTTGTAATAATTGCCATGAACAACTCGTGTGTACCCGCAATACAGAACACAAAGCTAGAGGGGGGGGGGGGTCTTTCACAGCTAAGATTGAGGGGATAGAGACGGTCCAGGATTAACACTAAAACTTCTCCTTAAGGCGCGGTTACACATGCCCGAGTCGGTGACAAAAGTTGCTTGGGTGGCAAAAATTCGGGCATGTGTAACCGCACCTTTATGTGCCAAATTATTTTCGCGATTTTAAGACGCTCTACCCCATTAGTTTTGCGATTACAAAATGTTTCGTTCCATTCAGGTTTTGGCTGTTGTCTGGCAAGCGAAATCCAACCTGCAATTTAGGGGTAATTGGCCTTCGGCCAGGACATTTTTTCACCGAAAAAATGTAGTGTATAAATATAGCTCGAAGGGGGTTGGGAGTCGTGTTTAGTTTGAAAGGGGAAAAAGACAAACTAGCTCGAAAAGCGCAAATACAGTCAGTCAAAACCCCCAATAATAATTATTAAAAACCCAGAAAACAACCCCTACAAAACGTGGAACCAGCTAGTGTTAAGGTACAGACATCAGATAAGGCATAACCGGGAAATTAGTTATTCCTCTCACAGCTGGAAATTGGGGGGGATGGAGACGGTCGAGGATTTCCACTAAAAGTAAATTTGAATACCAATCTTTTTTTCTTTTTTCTTTTCGGAACGGATCTGGTGAAACGTTTTTGGGAGGTTTGCGGAAAGGGGAGGGCAAGGGGATGAATAGTAATTAAGGATGTGGGTGAGAGAGAGAGAGAGAGAGAGAGAGAGAGAGAGAGAGAGAGAGAGAGAGAGAGAGAGAGAGAGAGAGAGAGAGAGAGAGAGAGAATGAGTTAGAGGTAGGGTTAGTGGTACAGGATAGCTGCTATTTTTGTTGTTGTTGGCGGTACTGGTTCTGGCCATGATGGGGGTTGTAGTGTTGACGGTGGTGGAGTTGGTAGTGGTCTGTCAATTAATCAATCAATCAATTTTGTATCGTATATGACTCACATAAAAAAACAAATTATATACAAAAATGCCTTGATGGTGTAATGGTTAGTGTTTAAAATTTGTATGTGGTAACCCAGGTTCGAATCCCGGTGGATCACATGCTTTATTTCATTAATTTCTTTGGAAGGTGTTTGGTGTTGGAGAGAAATAAATACAAATAGAATATGTATGTATATACTCAGACACATGAACAATAGCTTGGGGTGGCCGACTCGAGACAGAACCCGAACAGAAACAACAAAACATAACACAAAACAAAACAAAAACAAAACAAAACTCACTTAGAAAACCCAGAGACCAAGGATCACTTGGGGCCTCTAATACTACCCCGGTCCCAGACCTCCTGGAGAAGTTAAGGTCTCAGCAGGCAGAAACGCAGCAGAACCACACTACAATGCCCGCCCACATTAATTCCAGGCATGGCCCTTCACAACATTCTCCGGCTATCCGGGCCAGGCACCTGATGGACTATTATCTAGTCCAACTGGCTGTCCGACCCATTCTCACTCACTCACTCAGAGTACAGGTCAGTTCATTGAAGTTTTAAAAATACTTAATGAGTTTGACAATGCAGTTTAAAGCAAAATGTTTAGCTTCATTATGAATACAACACGCAATCATGACTGGAAGTTAGAATTAAAAAGATTCAGCACCAGTATGTGTGGACACTTTTTCAGGAGATCTGTTCTACCTGGGCAAAGCTTCTATCAGAAGTTGTAAACAGTTATTCAGTAGAGCAGCTTAACCAGAGAGTAGATTGCATTCTGCACACTCTGTAATGAGTGTAGTGCACTAAACAATATCCCTCCTTCATCTTCGAGTATCTCCCCGGAATTGACGGCAAGGTCTCGGAGATATTAACTATTCCTGGTAACTCTTTGTAAATCTCTCTCTCTCTCTCCTAATCATAATCCCCTCATTTGTTTTCCCTTTCCTGTATGCAAATACATTTTATCCATCTATTGCCAAACACCTGGCCACGAATGAACTGCCTTCACATGCTTCCATATACCGAGGCAACTCATTCGATTATCTAGCGAGTTCCTGCTGACGGTGAGGGTCGCTGAAGTCCACCTGGCCATTGGTGTGTATAGTGTTTGGGGCTGCATGTGGAATACCATTGTACTCTAGGCGGCATGGTTGTGGATGTCAATGTAATTTTCATTCACTGTAATCAGCTTGCTCATTCTGATCAGGTAGTATACCGTGTTCATTATATGTAAGCCAGAAATCCCGTCTCCAGCCTCTCGTAACTCAAAAGGAACTAGAGTAATGGAGCTAATTTTACTACCATTTGGGAAAAAACAGCCAGGGAATAGGTGTAGAAAATTAAAGCCCATTTCCTGGGCGGATCCAACCTTGAAATAGGGGAGCTATCCCCCCGCCAAAGGTGGCTTTTTCGGGCCTTTCCTAGCTGATGCTGAGAGGATTGGGTTCTAGTCATGTGGTGATGGACTGGTATATCAGAGTGAGAGCTGAGCAATCTCTGCCATACCCATAGCTTACTCTGAATGTTCCTTTTACTTATATATTTTCTAGATCTCAAGTGACGGCGTCTCTTCAGTGGATTGACCTCCCTACTGTCAACCTAGAGGTTGGCAGATTAGGAGCCAAAGCGTCACATTTTTCCTTTGCCCCTCAACTTTCCCTTCATAATTGCTGAGGGGCACAGTGCCTTGGGTGGGGCTTTGGTTTCTCGGGCGTTTCCGCACCCTCCTCGCTTTGAAGTGGCTTTGGTCACCTGGGCTTTATTAGTGGTAAGCAGGAAGGGGTTTGTGGAGGAGCTCGGTAATCGCCTTGGCCTTGTTCGGGACCTTGGGGCTGCTCGGCCAGACAGCCTGGGGAACAGCAACAACAACAACAGCCCATTTCCTCTTGCTCCTTTTTTAGTTACAGATGTTAGAGGTCACGATTTCCGGCGTACTTATAATGAACGGACTATAGTATATAGTATAGTATATAGTATATAGTATATAGTATATAGTATATAGTATAGTATATAGTATATAGTATAACTATAGTATATAGTATAGTATATAGTATATAGTATATAGTATATATAGTATAGTATATAGTATATATAGTATATAGTATATAGTATAGTGTATAGTATATAGTGTATAGTATATAGTATATAGTATATAGTATATAGTATATAGTGTATAGTATATAGTATATAGTGTATATAGTGTATAGTATATAGTATATAGTATATAGTATATAGTATATAGTATATAGTATAGTATAGTATAGTATATAGTATATAGTATATAGTATATAGTATAGTATATAGTATATACTATATAGTATATAGTATATACTTATGTACATGCGACACTGGTTAGGAAATCCATGCCCTTCATTAAAAAGTCATGGCGGTCGCCCTCTCCACCGTTATGTGCTACGGCTAATGGGGCATTAACCGTAGCATCGCCATCCTCATAACTATTCCCCCCCCCCCCTCTCTCTCTCTCTGTCTCTCTCTCTCTCTCTCTCCCTCTCTCTCTCTCTCGCTCATCTGCTTCACCTTTGCTACCCTTTCCTTCCACTTTCCCTTACTCTACCTTCGGGGTTGTTGTCTCTATTAGGATTAAGTCCTGTCTACTTCGCTGTGATCATAAGATCTGTGTGGTTAGTGTATCTGTGCAACTATATGTAAATCTCTCCCTTATAATCATAATCCCCTTCCTTCCTTCCTTTCCTGTATGCAAATATAACTTCATTAAAACCCTGTGTCCCTCGCTACTACCACCATCTTGTACTCCAGGTAATGCCCCTATCATTCTCAAAGCTACCCCACCTCTCTCTCTCTCTCTCTTTCTCTCCCTTGCCTTCCTTAATTAAGGGGGTAGTACTCTCTTTTTATGGACCCCCTTCTCCCTCATGTTTAGAATATTAGTCTTGAGGTTTTAAGAAGTTTGTTTCGTTAGTTTGGCGATTTTGAAACCTTTCCCCTCAATGTTTTGACCTTCCGTGCCCTTTAGGTGTCGATTTCTTCCTGGCGAGCGTCAGCGAGCCTCTAATTTTAGAAGGAACAGGCCTTCAGCCGGGCCACTTTCCTACCGAATAATTTACATATTTATCTTGAAAGTGGGTCTAGGGAGTGTTTTTTCTAAGCTTGATGGAGGTCTAGCGAAGAAACTCAAAAATAAATTAATAAATCAATATATACACCAAAAACCAAGCACTACCCCCTTAAAACCCTTGGCCCTGTTACTGTACCAACGTCTTGTGGTCGCCGTAATACCCGGATCCTCCTCAATACCAGCCCCTGGAGAATGGAGGGAGAAGAGACCAGACTTAGCGGAGTCTGTGGGAACAGATTCAATTTTTTTTTTTTTTTTGTTTTTTTGGCCTTTTTTTCTTTTGGCGGTTTTTTTCCCACACTTCATTCTCTTTCAATCTCTGTTTTGTCCACACTTAACCTAAGCTAACCTAGCTTATTCTTAACCAAAGCTAGTTGTATTATAAAATAAGTTAACCGAAGCGTAAAAGTCTATCCATTACCTTAGCTAACATCGCCAAAAATAACCCTAACCCAAGGTAATCTAAACCTAAGCTAGGGTAATCTAACCCTATTCTTAGTTACGCTAACCTTATCTAAGCCAACTTAACCTTAAGGGGGGTCACCTGCCTTTTTCTCTGTCTTGGTTGTATCCATTCGGCCCCATTAAGCTTACTGTTTTAAGACATTTATTCCCATCCAGGTGTCAATTTTTTTCCTGGCGAGCGATAGCGAGTCATAATGTTTTGGAGAAATCCGGCTTCACCGGAGACATTTTTCTTACGAAAAATGTACAAATTTAGCCAGCTGTCTAACTCATTATCCAAAATATGGTGGCTCACTATCACTGGCCAGGTATAAATCGAAACCTGGATGGGGATAATTGTCTTAAAACAGTAGGCTGAATGGGGCCGAATAGATACAACCCAGAGACAGAAAAAAAGTAGGTCACCCCTCTTAGCCAAAACTAGCTAAAGGAATAGTTAGAGAAGGGCTTCAGCTCATACCAATGAAACATATACTATTTTTGTTATAAGGAAACAATCAGTATTAATTAGATATCCACCTCGTCGACACAATGATTTCGATTGTGAGTAAATATCTAGCCAAGTAAATTTAAGGAGGTCAATGATTGAATAATAGTTTGTAATCTTGTGAATTGACCTGAAGGACATAACGTTCTAATATTGTAAAGGTGATGTAAATACCTGTTGATTTAGTATTTGTATATACAGTAATATTGCAAAGGGGATTTAAGAACGCGGACCAAATAATTGTTTAGTAGTACGGTCATTGTGATGTAATAGTCTAAGGATTTATTATTCTAATATGATTAAGGTGATTTGATCTTATGAAAGGAATAAGTGTTTCTAACATTGTCACGGTGAGGTGAGAACTTATAGGTAAAATCCTCGGTCCTAATATTGTTCAGGTGATTAAAGGACATATAGAGGGAAAGTAATAATATAGTTTTGTCAAGCATTGTGAAGATAGTGATGTGCCTCTGGCTTGAAGTCGAATTGAGTCAAGACTCTGAATAGCGATTGTCCAAATAAGTTGTAATGGGTATGTAACAATTCCGAAGTGCAAACTATAGTGGGCCGTCGTAGGTATTCAAATAATAGCTTGAACTAATTTTGACCAGAACAGAGAATCAATTGCTATGGGGATTTCGGCTACCATGGGAGTATGTTAAATAAAAACACAAACTTCTAAACAACTGTCGAATTATTCCAACCCTAGTAGAACAGTGTATTTAACAATCATCAGTTACCATCACTTTTTCTTGGCAATCTTCTGGTGTTTGGAATGGCTCATAACTAGTAGTATGTGTTTGAAATGGCTCATAACTAGTAGTATGTGTTTGGAATGGCTCATAACTAGTAGTATGTGTTTGGAATGGCTCATAACTAGTACAGTAGTATGTGTTCCATAAAGTAAAACTATATAGATAGTTTCCCTCTCTATAAATATCATACAAATCCTCATCAAGGTTTTCGGTGAACTATTGCTTTATACTGAACATAGGCTTAGGAAAGCGGTAGTAACAACTGAAGCTGTACGGAATAAGTCCTCGTCTGTCATGATGGGCTTAAAATAAGTGTCGTGTTGCCGACATTATATATACGGCGAATTAAGGGGACACAGACCTTTTTTCTGGTCCCCCTTCTCCCTTGTGTTAAACCCCATTTGTTTTGAGATTATAAGAGGCTCGGCCCATTAGTTGGGCGATTTTAACACCTTTCACCCCATTTCTTTGTCAATATTAGGACGCTTCGTGCCATTTCGGTGTCGATTTGCTCCTGGTGAGCGGTAGCGAGCCTTTAATTTTTGGAGGAATCGGCTTTTGGCCAGGACATTTTTCTACCGAAAAATGCACAAATCTATCTTGAAGGAAGGGTCTAGGGTTTGTTTTTCTAAGCTTGATGGAGATCTAGGGAGGAAATTAAGCAAATATATAAATAAATTAAATAATAGACCAAACAAACAGCAACTGTCCCCTTAACCACTCGGAAGGCCGCGTTGATGGTGAGGGGAGTAGTTCCACAGATGATGATGTGGCCGACTAAGCCGATGTTATGGCCTCTAACTACTCTGGATAACAACTCAATTACACCAGTTTGTCCGGCATCTTTCCTCCGTATTTCTGGTTTGTCAGCTTCTAAATTTAAGTTGTACATCATTTTCGCCACTCATGCAAAGTTTTTCTGGTCCCCTTTCTCCCTCGTGTTTAGTCCCATTTTTTCAGGCGATCGATAGCGAGCCAACATTGTATGGAGAAATTCGGCTTCGCCGGAGACATTTTTCTATCGAAAAATTTACAAATTTAGCCTGCTGTCAAAAAGCATGTAAAACAAATATGCTGGCTCGCTACCTCTCGCCAGGAAAATGTTGACACCTGCATGGGGATAAGCATTTTACAACAGTAGGCTGAATGGGGCGGAATGGATACAAGACAAAAAAAAGAGAGAAAAGGAGAGAAACAAAGACGAGTCACCCTCCTTAATGTTCATGTTGTTTGTATCATGTTATCTGTATTTCCATATTCCATGGTACCCAGCTGTGCTTTTATCTTCATTGATATTTACTTATATCTCCATGTTGTCTTTAGTTATATATATCTATCTATCTATCTATCTATCTATCTATCTATCTATCTATCTATCTATCTACTCAAGCCCAATCCCCACTTCTCCTATTTTTTTTTTCTGTAGTTCTGTACTGCATGTAATCTGTGGTTTTACTGCCATGTTATCTGTAGTTTTATGTCTGTTTTATTTGAGATTTAATATCCATGTTTTCTATGTCTTATCTCCATATTTTCCACGGTTATATATCAACGTTATTTATAGTGTCAATGCCATGGTTTCTATGGCATTTGTTTCCATGTTATTAAATTTGTGGTATATATCCATATATTTATAGTTTATCTCCATGTTATGTGAGGTTTATCTCCATGTTATCTGTGGTTTATCTCCATGTTAGGTAAGGTTTATCTCCATGTTATATGTGGTTTATCTCTATGATATATGTGGTTTATCTCCATGATATGTGAGGTTTATATCCATGTTATCTGTGGTTTATCTCCATGTTATCTGAGGTTTATCTCCATGTTATCTGTGGTTTATCTCCATGATATATGTGGTTTATCTCCATGATATCTGTGGTTGATCTCAAAGTTATTCATCTCCATGCTATTAGTGATTTGATCTCCTTGTTATATGTAGTTTAATCCGCATGTTATCTGTGGTTTTATCAGTAATTGTGGAGTGGCTCTGGGGTCTGGGGAGAACTTAGGCATTAACGATGCACCATGAGCGTCTGAAGGAAGGGTTGGAGCTCCTTACTTGGTTCTTAAGGAGGGGAGTCTATACAATTGTATTAAGGTTGCTAGTCCCGGGACGCAGAGGCAGAAGTAAGGTCAAATATGCTATGTTTATATGAAAACAATAATACTAAATAAAGTAAGATTGGTAACTGAATATTATAATTATATTTATCAAGTTGACAATATTGAATGCGAATAGAGTAACCACAATAATCATATTAATAACAATAATAATATTATTATTATTATTATTATTAACACAGACAACAACAATAACAATAATAATAATAATTAAAGTTGCAAGCAACGTTTTCCGGGGTTCGACGGTTTTGCAAGCAGGGTATTGTGTTGGATACAAATGCTGCGTCACAGATATCAAAAGATAACTTATCGGGCATGGAGAAACTACAGAAGGAGCAGATTGTGCAAACAAACAAGAGCGAGAGAGGGAGAGATTGGCTGTAAAAGGGATCTGCCTCTATCCGTTTAGTAACAGAGTTGTAGATATGTGGAATAGGCTACCGAGTGCTATAATGGGATCAAGAGCAATAGAGCTTCAACTTGAAATTAGATAGAACGAGATGGGTTGGGTGTGAAAGGGATCTGCCATGTGTAGGTCAATCGGCTCTGGAGACTCCCGTTTTCTTATTTTTTTGTTTTCTCATTTGTGAAGTAGAGAGAGGGAGTATGGTATGAGAGAATAGGATGTCGTAAACGTAAGGAAGATAGCGATAAATATGAGAGAGAGAGAGAGAGAGCGCGCGGGATGGGTTGGGTGTGAAAGGGATCTGACATGTTTGGGCCAATCGGCTCTCTGCAGACTCCGGTTTTCTTATGTTTTCATTTGTGAGAGAGAGAGAGAGACTAGGATGTCATAAATGTAAGGAAGAAATAGATAAATGGGAGAGAGTTTTTATGAGATGGGTTGGGTGTGAAAAGAATCTGTCTTGTGTGGGCCAATTGGCCCTCTACAGACTCCCATTTTCTTATGTTCCTATTTCTTACAAATGTGTTTTGGTTGCAGGTATATGATAATAGGGGTGTATAGTAAGTAGTGTAAATAACAGGTAACGTATATGAGATGGGTTGAGTATGAAAGGGATCCTCCTTATGTGGGCCACTTGGCTCTCTGCAGGCTCCCATTTTCATCTTGGTTGCATGTGTAAGGAATCTGCCTCATTTGTACCGGTGTGCAAACAAACAAGAGCGAGAGAGAAAGAGATAGGCTGTGTAAGGGATCTGCCTCTATTCGCTTGGTAAAAGAGTTGTAGATATGTGGAATAGCCCAGCGAGTGCTATATTGGGATCAATAACAATAGAGCTTCAACATAACATTTGATAGGACGAGACGGGTTGGGTGTGAAAGGGTCTCTCTGCAGGCTCCCATTTTCATCTTGGTTGCATGTGGAAGGGATCTGCCTCATTTGTATACCAGTGTGCAAACAAACATGAGCGAGAGAGAGATTGGCTGTGTAAGGGATTTGCCTCTATTTGTTTGGTAACAGAGTTGTAGATATGTGGAATAGGCTACCGAGTGGGATCAATAACAATAAAGTGGTTGATTAAGGTTGGGTGGTTGATATGAGTTGGGTGGTTGATATGGGTTGATTTTGATTAAGTGGTTGATTTTGATTGAATTGTTGATTTTACTTGGGTTGATTGGTTTATTTGGGTTGAGTGGTTGATTTGTGTTGATAATTTGATTTGGGTTGATTGGTTAATTTGGGTTGTGTGGTTAAATTTGGCTTAGAGGTTGATTGGTTGATTTAAGTTAATTTGTTGTTGAATTAGGTTGCGAGGTTGATTTTTGTTGATTGGTTTATTTGGGTTAGTTGTTGATTTGGGTTGATTGGTTGATTTGGGTAGAGTTGTTGATTTGGACTGGCCTTAAGGAGAGTGGTGTTTTTGGTAGTAGTGGGGCGGATAAGTGTAGATTTTACCTTGAATCGTTCAAATGATGATACAAGCACCAAATTTGGCATGAATATTCGCGAGAGGCTATATTTTACGAAACAATTGTTAGCCACCTGAAAATGCCATTATTCAAGATGGCCGCCAATGCAATAACATTTTGACATGAAATATGACACAGATATCCAACATAAAAGATATTGGTACAAATTCTAATGTTATTTACAATGCTGGAATTTTTAAATGTCTCACAATCTTATAAACCACTTAAAAATGCAAGATGGCCGCCATTTTTCAAGATGGCTGCCAACGAGTTCATGAAAATACACATTGTGATGCACAATTTGATCAGTACGTCCGATATGAATTATATTGGCCACCATTTTGGATATTATATCAAAAGTTGCCCAATACAAAAATGCACCTTGTGTCAAAGTTTGGTCCCGATCGACAAGAAGTTCCGGAGTTATTGCGTATAAACCGGACTATATATATTTTTATGGAAGAATGCAATACTCTTGAACCCCTGAAGACGTTGCTTGCTATTTGAGGGGATACAAAAGCTGTGTCACAGATATCAAAAGATCATTTAACTTATCGGGCATGGAGAAACTACAGAAGGAACAGATTGTGCAAACAAACAAGAGCGAGAGAGGGAGAGATTGGCTGTATAAGGGATCTCCCTCTATTCGTTTAGTAACAGAGTTGTAGATATGTGGAATAAGCTACCGAGTGCTATAATGGGATCAAGAACAATAGAGCTTCAACTTGAAATTAGATAGAACGAGATGGGTTGGGTGTGATTGAGAGAGAGCGCAGGATGGGTTGGGTGTGAAAGGGATCTGACATGTGTTGGCCAATCGGCTCTCTGCAGACTCCGGTTTTCTTATGTTCTCATTTGTGAGAGAGAGAGAGAGAGAGAGAGAGAGAGACTAGGATGTCATAAATGTAAGGAAGACAGAGATAAATGAGAGAGTTGTTATGAGATCGGTTGGGTGTGAAAAGGATCTATCTTGTGTGGGCCAATTGGCTCTCTACAGACTCCCATTTTCTTATGTTCCTATTTCTTACAATTGTGTTTTGGTTGCAGGTATATGATAACATGGGTGTATAGTAAGTAGTGTAAATAACAGGTAACGTTTATGAGATGAGTTGAGTGTGAAAGGGATCTGCCTTATGTGGGCCACTTGGCTCTCTGCAGACTCCCATTTTCATTTTGGTTGCATGTGTAATGGATCTGCCTCATTTGTGCAAACAAACAAGAGCGAGAGAGAAAGAGATTGGTTGTGTAAGGGATCTGCCTCTATTTGCTTGGTAAAAGAGTTGTAGATATGTGGAATAGGCTACCGAGTGCTATAGTTGGATCAATAACAATAGAGCTTCAACATAAAATTTGATAGGACGAGATGGATTGGGTGTGAAAGGGATCTGCCGTGTGTGGGCAAATCGGCTCTCTGCAGACTCCCATTTTCATCTTGGTAGCATGTGTAAGGGATCTGCCTCATTTGTACCAGTGTGCAAATAAGAGAGAGAGAGAGAGAGAGAGAGATTGGCTGTGTAAGAGATCTGCCCCTTTGAGGGCCACTTGTCTCTCTGCAGATTCCCATGTTCATCTTAGTTGCATGTATAAGGGATCTGCCTCATTTGTACCGGTGTTCAAACAAACGAGCGACAGAGAGAGACTGGGTGTGTAAGGGAGAGAGAGGCTCCCTATTTCCTATGTTCTCATGCACTAGTATGTCGTAATCGTAAGGAAGACAGCGATAAATAAGAGAGAGAGAGAGAGAGAGAGAGAGAGAGATAACTAATACGTAGCCTATAGCAAAACTCAAACAAGCACACACATAGCTACACAAGACCATCACACAAGCACACACACGCCTATCTAGCGATAATTACTTTCTCTCTCTCGAACTGTCCCGTTAGCATAGCATACACACTCTCCCCATCCCCGTTCCATCCCTTCGTATGTACGATATTATTTCCGTCTTTTTTACTGTGTATGGATTAAGTTATTGGTGTTCACTCTTGACGTAGGTGTCCTGCTACTTCTGCTTGCATACATAATAGCATGAAAGTGATCAATACACGCATATGAAGCTACGTATCTCGTATAACGGGGTCCCTTCAGAGCTATGACACATCCTTGGAGGACGAATACTAAAGGAGGGAGTGTCAGGGTGAAACAGTGAAACTAACCTCCCGCGCTTCTACCTTCCAGTACTTTGATAAATTATTTATTCAATATAAGAGTTAGGGCGACAGATCGTAAAGAGATACTTATATATTAATTATATGTTACTAAATTACTATAGCCTATCATTATTTTTGCTTATCCATATGATGCAATATGATCAGTTAGCCAGATTCGCCAGTAGCCTACCTGCCAATATATTATCTGGCTTCACGTTTACATAGGGTACGTTCTAGCATCTATCCCTTCCCCTAATATAACCTCCTTGATGACAAGTAAGTGACTCAGTGTTGCCAATATAGCTACTTTAACGCTACATCTTAAAATGCTACATTTAGCTTGCATTTTTTACATTAGCAACATAATTCCCAGTGATACTCTATAAATATCACAAATTCTAGAACCATATTTAATTGTAAAACATGCAAAACAAGCCCTTCCAAAGGTTGTAGCATCATTCATACGAGTGTTTGCATTTATTAAATATAGATGATATTCTAGCTGCTTTTGAGAACGGATCTAGTGATATAGTCACTCCCTCTCTCGCTAACTACGTACGCAAGACTACTGCGCAGACTCGAACCCAGACTTGTTATATAGTGTATATTTGAGTTACACTTGTCCAAACTAGTTATATTAAGTTATGGCAGTGAGTTATGTGTAGGATGGATTAGGATTGAAAGCCTAAATCATAATTATTATGAGCAGATAAGGTTTATGTCAGCATAAAGTTCATAATAGCAGGGTCAAGGCAAGGAAAGGAGCATTAGGAAAGGATTGTCCTCTTCAATAGGCTCCCGACACCCAGTGCCGCCAAGCAGCTCATAGGTATAAACAAAATCTGCCAGGCATTAACTGAATGGGGAGGAGGCGTTTTATTCTTTAGAATTCCTTATTGTTCGTACATTCACACACTGTATACATGCAAGTGGTCTTCAGAGTATCATCTTAGTTTGTATAAACAATATCAAGAGGGAAACAAATGGGTTGATCAACATGTTATCACCTATGGGCCTCTAGAGGCGCCACCGTCGCTGTAGAACATATTTATTATATTGAGTGGGCTCTCCTCTTTTACACTACCAAATTCCTTGGTGAAGGCTGTCACACGGGCAATTGTCAAACTCTGAAGGTCCATATCATTGTTATTAAACAAAGCATTTGGCAAAGGGAGGAATTGTTAAAAACCTTAGCCAATACTCTGCTATTCACCAAAAAGTTATTTGAATTATCATTATTATTTGGTAGGGTAAGTATGTATAGGTAGGTTGGGTAAATAATTGGTGGGATTCGTAGGGACTCGAACTGTTTTGAGAGAGTTAAATACAAAAATAAATAATAGATCTGAATAATAAATCGACTATGTTATTAAGCAAAACTGGGGATGCGTGGAATCCTATAGACTGTAGACGATAAACTTTGTGTGGGTAGCGAATACGGTTTTAAAGTAATTTAAGAATAAACAGTTTTCAATGTTGCGGCCAAACTATTCCACCCATTTATATTCTTTTGGTATCAAAACGTTAGGAATCGCGAGCCTCACCCAACTACGCAAACATGGCTTTGATCATCGGCGTAGTTTTCAAGATGTGGAATTTTAAGTGGAATTCAAGTTTTTTTCAAGATTGCCGGAAAACAACCAACGTGCAAAAGCAAAATCTTCTCTATAACATTTGCGGAGCATTAGTAGTGGAGTCCATATGCCAAAGCCCAATCATTTCCTATGAGTGGGAGAGACGGTATTTAGGCATCACATTTTTCGGGAAATCAGCTGCCACGGACCTGTTTGGCCGCCATGCCGGATGCTTACATATCAAAAGTTGCCCAATACAAAAACGCACCTCTTGTCAAAGATTGATCCCGATCCAAAAAGCGGTTCTGGAGGTATTGCGTCAAAACCGGGGTGTAAAAAGAATTTGGATGAATAAGTTGGTTTATTGATTACAATAGGGGTTCCCCGTAGGGGTCGAACCCCTAATAATTATTATTATTATTATTATTTCTATACTATTATAATAACAATAATAGTAGTACCAAATCTCCCTGCCAATCAGCAACGAGATATAGACAGTGATAATCAGCAGGCAGGACGTGCATTTGACGAAAGGCGTGTCCTTGCAAATCTCCCAGCCAATCAGAGCACAGCATTACCTGTGAAATGGGAGGAGTCTTGCCAGTCACCTAGACCCGCCTACTCGCGTGCTGCTTGGTCAACTGTATATCCGACGTCTTCACCACCTCTTGAGACCTCATATCCCGTGAACAACCAGTTCATTCCCATCATGCAAGCCTCTTACTTCCATAAGCCACGAGATGATAAAGAAAAACTGTTGCCAGAATTCTCCTATGATGCGAGGAAGCAAGATACACATAGAGAAATTGAGCAAAGAAGATGTCCGGAAGAAGATATCACAGTCTTCCCGGCTCAGCCAATCAGTGCCCTTGCTGGTGTGATGAGCAGGTATAAGGAGGGGACAGAGGCTGCCTTCCAGCATGCCTGCTGAAGTCTCCAGTGCCACCACCACCCTTTCTGGCCACGTTAAATGGTTCAATGTCAAGATGGGGTTTGGTTTCACTACCTACGATGGAGGGGCCATTTTTGTCCCCTCGACGGGCATTTCCAAGCCCAACCCTCTCCATGCTCTGAACCACAGCCTGGCACTCTTACTATCAACTTTTGCAATATTTACGGACTTTCCTCTAATTTTCACTCCGTCGAACACCATCTCTCCTCCTACAAACCTGATCTTCTTTTCCTCACCGAAACCCAGGTATCTGAGACAACTTCCAGCAGCCCCTTCTCTGTATCCTCCTACTTTCTCTATCCTAGTTTCAAAGCCAATGGCGGGTGTTGTGCATACGTGCACAACAAACTCACTTGCTCTCGTGTTCCCGATTTCGACTCCTCTGAATTCTCAACTTTATGGCTCAAACTATCCTGTCATTCTCATACTAAATATTTCTGTGCTGTCGATCTTTCCCCTAACTCTACCGACTCTCCCAAATTCTTTGACTATCTAAACTCTAAAGTGGAACACATTCTATCCATCTCTCCCTTCTCTGAAATCTCCATCTTAGGAGATTTCAACGTTCACCACCGCCAATGGCTTTCATCTCACACTACTGACCAACCTAGTGAACAAACTTACGTCTTTTCTATCATAAATTACCTGGAGCAGCTGGTCCAACCCGTATGCCGGATCGCTTCGGAGATCGGCCCAACATATTTTACTTATTTCTGACTTCTAACCCTTCTTCTTATACTGTCAATCTTTTCTCTCAATTGGGCTCCTCTGACCATAAATTTATCTCTGTCAACTGTCCTATCTCTTCAGTACGGCCACCCGATCCTCCCAGCCGGCGGCGCTTGTGACACTTTGGCGCTGCCGACTGGGAGGCTCTACGGCAGTACTTCTTTGATTTACCATGGAATGACTTCTGCTGAGGACCCTCGGAGAGTGCTGAACGCATTACCGAGGTAATCCTCTCGGGCATGGAAGCGTACATTCCATTTTCTTTCTCTCAGACTAATGCAAAAAAATCTTTGTTTACTCACACTTGTTTTACTGCTGTCCATAACAAGGAGGAAGCATTCAAACGGTACCAACACCTTAAAACTCAAGAATCTCATTCTTCCTATGTCTCTGCCCGGATTCAAGACAAATCTGTTCTTGGACTTGCCAAGCACTCTTTCATCAATAATAAATGCACTGAACTATCCAACTCTAGCTCTTCCCAAGCTTTCTGGCATATAGCCAAAAACCTCTCCAACAATTCTTCTTCCTCGTCTTTCCCTCCCCTTTTCCACGCTGATGGCACAACCATCACTTCTTCCTCTGACAAAGCTGAACTCTGCGCTCAAACTTTTGCTAGAAACTCACGCCATGGATGATTCCGGTGCTATTCCTCCCTCTCCACCCCCCTCTCTCCCACTTATGCCTAATATCCTAATCTCTTCTAAAGATGTACTTTCTACCCTCTCTGGGCTTAATACTAAGAAGGTGTACGGTCCGGACGGTGTTCCTCCTGTTGTACTCAAAACCTGTGCTTCCGTGCTGACCCCCTGCCTAGGCAAACTCTTTCGTCTCTGTCTCTCCTCTAACGTCTTCCCTTCTTACTGGAAGTTCGCTCTCATTCAACCTGTCCCAAAGAAGGGTGACCGCTCTCAACCCTCCAACTATTATTCAATGGCTCTCATCTCTTGTATCTCTAAAGTTTTTGAAACTATTCATGCTTCCAAATTTCTTAAGCATTTCTCTTCTCATAATCTGCTCTCAGATCGCCAGTATGGCTTCCTTAAGGGTCGCTCCTCTACTAGTGATCTTCTTTCATATCTTACTAACTCTTGGTCATCCAACTTTCGGGACTTCGGTGAGACTTTTTCTATTGCACTAGACATATCGAAGGCCTTCGATAGAGTCTGGCACAAATCTTTAATTTCCAAACTACCCTCCTTCAGTTTCCATCCCTCCATCTGTGCCTTTTTCTCTAATTTCCTTTCCGGCCGTTCCATAGCTGCAGTTGTGGACGGCCTGGTGTTCCTCAGGGCTCTGTCCTATCGCCTATTCTCTTTCTATTTTCATAAATTAATGATCTTCTCAACTGTACATCCAGTCCCATCCATTTATATGCAGACGACTCTACCTTACACATACTACTCAATTAGCCGGTGACCCCCCTTAAGATTGTGTACTATTTGGATATGGCCGTATAGGAGTAAGGCCTTGTTGACCTACTTCCAGACGGATGATAGGCGCTTGACTGCAGGAAGACTTACGAGACAGGAGAATATAACGCTTGCTAAGATGAAGGTGTCAGATAGCACAATGAGTGAGGAGAGCTGGGGAGACACAGTAGGTTTGGGTGAGGTAGGGAGAGGGAAGTGGGGAGGGAGGTGAATGGGAGGGAGGTGGAGGAGTGGGAAGAGAGTAGAATGGGAGGGGAGTGGAGGAGAGGGGAGTGGGAAGAGAGGGGAGTGGGGAAGTGGCAAGAGAGGGGAGTTGAGGAGTGGGAAGGGAGGGGAGTGGAGGAGTGGGAAGAGAGGGGAGTGGAGAAGTTGGAAGAGAGGGAAGTGGAGGAATGGGAAGAGAGGGGAGTTGAGGAGTGGGAAGAGAGGCGAATGGGAGGGGAGTGGAGGAGTGGGAAGAGAGTAGAATGGGAGGGGAGTGGAGGAGTGGCAAGAGAAGAAGATGGGAGGGGAGCGGAGGAGTGGCAAGAGAGGAGAGTGGAGGAGTGGCAAGAGAGGAGGATGGGAGGGGAGTGGAGGAGTGGCAAGAGAGGAGAATGGGAGGGGAGTGGAGGAGTGGGAAGAGAGAATGGGAGGGAGTGGTGGAAGGGAAGAGGAGAATGGGAGGGGAGTGGAGGAATGGGAAGAGAGGAGAATGGGAGGGGAGTGGAGGAGTGGGAAGATAGGAGAATGGTAGGGGTATGGAGGAGTGGGAAGAGAGGGGAATGGGAGGGGAGTGGAGGAGTGGGAAGAGAGGAGAATGAATGGGAAGAGAATGGAGGGGAGTGGAGGAGTGGGAAAGAGAGAGAGTGGAGGAGTGGAAAGAGAGGAGAATGGTAACGGAGTGGAGGAGAAAGGGAGGGGAGTGTAGGAGTGGGAAGAGAGGAGAATGGTAAGGGAGTGGAGGAGAAAGGGAGGGGAGTGGAGGAGTGGGAAGAGAGGAGAATGGGAGGGGAGTGGAGGAGAAAGGGAGGGGAGTGTAGGAGTGGGAAGAGAGGAGAATGAAGTGGATGATGGGAAGAGAGGAGAATGGAAGGGGAGTGGAGGAGTGGGAAGAGAGGAGAATGGTAGGGGAGTGGAGGAGTGGGAAGGGAGTATAGGAGTGGGAAGAGAGGAGAATGGAGGAGTGGAAGAGAGATGAATGGAGGAGTGGAAAGAGAATGGGAGGGGGTGGAGGAGTGGGAAGAGAGATGAATGGGAGTGGAGGAGTGGGAAGAAAAGTGGGAGTGCATGGGAAGAGAGGAGAATGGTAAGGGAGTGGAGGAGAAAGGGAGGGGAGTGTAGGAGTGGGAAGAGAGGAGAATGGTAAGGGAGTGGAGGAGAAAGGGAGGGGAGTGGAGGAGTGGGAAGAGAGGAGAATGGGAGGGTAGTGGAGGAGAAAGGGAGGGGAGTGTAGGAGTGGGAAGAGAGGAGAATGGGAGGAGTGGAAGAGAGGAGAATGGAAGGGGAGTGGAGGAGTGGGAAGAGAGATGGTAGGGGAGTGAGGATGGGAAGTATAGGAGTGGGAAGAGAGGAGAATGGGAAGGGAGTGGAGGAGTGGGAAGAGAGATGAATGGGAGGGGAGTGGAGGAGTGGGAAGAGAGGAGAATGGGAGGGGAGTGGAGGAGTGGGAAGAGAGATGACTGGGAGGGGAGTGGAGGAGTGGGAAGAGAGGAGAATGGTAGGTAGAGGGAGGGGATGGCGGGGGAGTGGAGATGAACCAAATGGGTATATACTTATTAGAACTCACGTACGCGTATGTAAAGTTGCGTTCATTAAGGGGGGTCACCGTCTTTTGTTGTATCTTTCACTCTTTTTCTCTCTTTCCCTGGCTTGTGTCCATTCGGCCCCATTCAGCCAGCTATTTTAAGACGTTTATCCCCATCCAGGTGTCGATTTCATCCTGGCGAGCGATAGCGAGCCAGCATTGTAAGGAGAAATCTGGCTTCGTCGGAGACATTTTTGTATCAAAACATTTACAAATTTATCTTGTCAAAATATTTGTTTTAGCCTACTGTATATATGCTGACTCGCTACCGCTCGCCAGGAAAATATTGACACCTGGATGGGGGTAAACGTCTTAAAACAGAAGGCTGAATGGGGCCAAATGGATACAAGCCAAAGAGAGAGGTAGAGAAATATAAAAAAGCGAGGTGGGCTCCCTTAACACTAACATCCCCTAGTGATAAACACAAAAATGTGAGCAATAACTAATGATTTCTAGTACATTGATTTGTGTGGCTCAAGTAGTCTGTGAACATACTGGATATAGCTAGTAATATCATAATTTGTGTGGCTCAAGTAGTCTGTGAACATACTGTATATAGCTAGTAATATCATAATTTGTGTGGCTCAAGTAGTCTGTGAACATACTGGATATAGCTAGTAATATCATAATTTGTGTGGCTCAAGTAGTCTGTGAACATACTGGATATAGCTAGTAATATCATAATTTGTTGGCTCAAGTAGTCTGTGAACATACTGGATATAGCTAGTAATATCATAATTTGTGTGGCTCAAGTAGTCTGTGAACATACTGTATATAGCTAGTAATATCCTAATTTGTGTGGCTCAAGTAGTCTGTGAACATACTGTATATAGCTAGTAATATCATAATTTGTGTGGCTCAAGTAGTCTGTGAACATATTGGATATAGCTAGTAATATCATAATTTGTGTGGCTCAAGTAGTCTGTGAACATACTGTATATAGCTAGTAATATCATAATTTGTGTGGCTCAAGTAGTCTGTGAACATACTGTATATAGCTAGTAATATCATAATTTGTGTGGCTCAAGTAGTCTGTGAACATACTGGATATAGCTAGTAATATCATAATTTGTGTGGCTCAAGTAGTCTGTGAACATACTGGATATAGCTAGTAATATCATAATTTGTGTGGCTCAAGTAGTCTGTGAACATACTGTATCTAGCTAGTAATATCATATTTGTGTGGCTCAAGTAGTCTGTGAACATACTGTATATAGCTAATATCATAATTTGTGTGGCTCAAGTAGTCTGTGAACATACTGTATATAGCTAGTAATATCATAATTTGTGTGGCTCAAGTAGTCTGTGAACATACTGTATATAGCTAGTAATATCATAATTTGTGTGGCTCAAGTAGTCTGTGAACATACTGGATATAGCTAGTAATATCATAATTTCACTTCCAAATGTTGTCCAAAAAATCCTACTGACGACTGCACATTAAGGTGTATTAAGGGGAGACTGGCCGTTTGTTTGGTCTATTAATTCATTCATTCATATATTTTTTTAGTTTCCTCCCTAGACCTCCATCAAACTTAGAAAAACACCTCGTAGACCTCCCTTCAAGATAAATTTGTACATTTTTCGGTAGAAAAATGTTCCGGCCGATTCCTTTTACAATTGCAGGCTCGCTGTCGCTCGCCAGGAAATAATCGACACCTAAATGGCACGAAAGGTCTTAAAGTTGACAACGAAATGGGGCAAAAGGTGTTAAAATGGCCAAACTAATGGGCCGAACGTCTTATAATCTCAAAACTAGTGGAGCTAAACATTAGGGAGAAGGGGGTCCAGCAAAACGGTCTGCCTCCCCTTAACCTCTCCGCGGCGCACAGGTTTTTTTCTACATCTATGTACTGTGTGCATGTATGATGATTTTGGGACCCATTGCCAATTTCGATAAAAAGTACATCAGCGTGTAGGGAATGTTTGCGTGCATCGGCCCATATATATTTGACCCCCCAAAAAATGTCTGGGGGGGGTGGGGGAATGGTCCGTAGTTGAAAAATGTGGAGCGAATGGCACCGCGCGGCTAGATTGTCATCGAGCGGCGAGGTTTCCCGGCCGAATTTTCACGCGCCCAGGGGATAGAACCTGAGGGAGGAGGGGGTGGGTTACCACGTAATATCACGTATATCTCCTTTTTTTATCCCTTTTAGGCTATAGAGCACGTATACGTGTGTAGGCCACCCATATAACAATGAATATGCCTCATAGTGACCAAAAATTGCAATATATAAGGGAATTATCAATGAATTTTTAGGCGGGAATGAAGACGGGTTGGAGGTTTGGCGGCAATATATGAGATGAGAGTGTGGTTTGCGCTATAATATCACGTATATCTCGTACTTAGAGCACTGTCATGCTATAATACAGACTTGTACGTATGTAGACGTCCCATATAACAATATATATACCGCATATAGACCAATTCATGCGATATTTACGCACATTATCAATGAGTTTCTATGCTTGAACCAAGGTGTGATTGAGTTGTGCTGGGACTGGAAGGGGGAGAGGGTGTGTTGCGCCATAAATATCATGTATATCTCGTACTTAGAGGACTGTCATGCTATAATACAGACTTGTACGTATGTAGACATCCCATATAACAATATATAATACCGCATATAGACCAATTCATGCGATATTTACGCACATTATCAATGAGTTTCTAGCAGAGGGAAGCCTAAAAGGGTGGGTGGGGATGGCTGGGTGGGAGGGAGGCAGGGAGTGAGTCGTGGAGAGAGTGAAGGCAGGGAGATCTATCAAGAAACATACGCAGCTGTGTGATAATTGTGGAGGCGCCCGAGGCGTATGGATTTCTTGAGATTTTGAACCTTATGTCTAGCAGGCGTCTGGGGTTCGTTGCCACCCAGAGGTCTACAATAACATGAGTCAGGAATGGAGAGAGAGAGAGAAAGTGAGACATGCGTATGTCGTACGTATAAATGGCTTTCAGAATTGCATTTTTATGCAAGCAGACATTGCATTTTAGACACATGTGAAGTACCACAGAAATATGTAGGCCATTGACTGTAAATAAAGTACTATATTATAGACCAGGAACGAGGGTGGTCAGTAAACATCGGCAGTTAACCTTTTTTGATAGAGAGCTATATATAGACTGGTGTCACCTGACACTTGCGAAAGGGTCGATTGCCACCAGAAAACTTATATTTATTTATTTCCAAGTAATATGCAATCTAAATGTATATTCGAGACCTACTGCAAGTATTTGTATGACAGTCATAACTATGTATAATCCAATATACGCGCGTAAGGGCGTAGGCGAGATATAAGAAAGATGGTTGAGCAATTTTCGACACCCACACAGTTATTATTCATTATTATTTACAATATTATACAATACAAATGTATTTGTGAAGAGTATTTTATTCATTATTGTATTTATACAAATTTTGTTCCCAGACAAAGCTGCTGTGGCTGGAGGGAGCGGCAAGGGTCACCCACTGACCGCTTGACCGTGTGATAATGACTGGAGTCACACTGAGAGGGGCAATTTTGCTGAGTATTTGGGCAATTTTTGACAGAATAAATTTATATAATTACTAATTTTTGACAGAGACAAACTTGTATAAACCTTTGCATGATATAATTGATAATCCCATCAATTTACAAACGTAAATTGGTGGGATAATTAATTTTGTTTTGTATATTGTCATTTCGATTGTAGACACAAAGTTTTGAGTGACATTTGGTATGAGCTCCTGTGGCATGGTTGGTAAGGTCGCGGACTGGAAAACTCAAAGTGTGGTAGGGTAGTGGGATCGAATCCAAGAGCGGGTTATGGGGAAGGTTTTATAATGTTTAGATAAATTTTGATAAAAAACAATTGTTTACAAGATCATGCCATTGTATTCAAACAATATGAAATATTCATAGAATATATCATATTGTAAGAATACAATGACATGACCTTGTATTTTTTGTTTATTTTTGTATTTATTTTTTTATTATCTTACTGTAGTAGGTTTGACATGATTTATTGAAACATATTTATTTTGGTACAATTCATTTGAGGTAAGAAAATATATACACATTAATTTGGCTATAACAAACATATATATTGATATGCCAAAAAAGAAGGCATATTACATGGAAATCTTTGAAACTTATAAACTAAATAATGAAAGATACAATTATATAATGTAAAAAGCTATATCACAGGGACATCTTTGGAACTTATACATTATATAATATATATGTAACATTATGAGGTAGCGTGATCAATTTGGTCAGGTCAGGTAAGGTAGGGCGCGAGTCCAGGGCAGGGCAGGGCAGGGGGCAGCACTCAGTAGTTTTTATACATGTGGTAGTCCCTGAAGCAGTCACCAAAGCAGAGTGCAACTTTGCACTCGGCGCACATTGATGTGACTCTTTTGGGTATGTGGGGTTTCCTGACACTGGTGCTGCAGACGTGGCACTGCACCTGCCTGTGACGAGTGCCAACCAGGTTGGTGTTGGTTGGGTACTGTCTTTCGACCCCCAGCTGGATGCGGTCAGGGACGTGATCCCCACGCCATGCCGTACGTCTGTGAGTGGTGGTGCCATACTTCTCCAGGAGTTGATATGCAACGTTGTACACAAACTCCCGGAATTTTAGCTTCTGGTTTGGGGCCATCTCTCTCTTCACCAACCACAAGTTGTAGGCGTTGAGCATCGTGATGTCAACTAGGTGGAGGAAGAGCTTGTGATACCACTTCACAGTCTTCCTCAGACACTCAATGCCTGACAGTTGACAGTCAGACTTGTCCACCAGGCGCATGTTCTTTGTGTAGTCCACTACCATGTCGGGCTTATAGATGGTCTTCTTGGTTCGGTAGTGGATTTTACCAGAGTCCATCTGGGCACCTGTGTGGACTGTGGAAAGCAGGTGAACGTCTCTTTTGTCCTTCCACTTCAGGGCTACCACTTTCCCGGACTTTTCCAGTTGCTTGTACTTCTGTCCCCTTCGTCGCCTTCTTCGGACATGCCTCTCGCGGTGTTCCTGGGCCAGTTCGTCTTCAGAAGGTGTGTCACTGGAGGAGGCATCTGACAGAGGAATGACATCACCTGTGAACTTGGGCATAAACTTTCTTGTCTTTCTGACAGTCCCACATGACCCCGTTTGGTTTTCATGAAGAAACTGGCAGAGAGCAGGAGAAGTATACCAGTTGTCAGTGTAGATGATGTGGCCTTTGCCCAGGTAAGGTGCCAACATTTTCCTGACGATGGCACCTGACATGCCCATGGGGTCACCGGCAGCGGCTTTCGGTACGTCAATGTCAGTTCCTGTATACACGATCATGTCAAGCACTATTCCAGTTTCACAGTCGCACAACACGAAGAGCTTGATTCCGAACCTATGCCTTTTCAAGGGGATATACTGCTTGAAAACAAGACGTCCTTTGAGCACGAGCGACTCATCAATCACCAAATTGAGGAAGGGGTAAAAGTATTTCCTATACCTCTCCAACAACATGGTGAACACATCCCGAACTTTCCATATCCTGTCAATCCTGTTAGGATTTTCGTTGTCTGCAAAGTGCATAAATCTTAGCAGCAACAAAAATCTGTCACGAGTCATGAACTTATTGAAAGTTGGGGTGGCGATGAGAGGGTCGTGCTTCCAGTAGTGTTGCAACACATGCTTCTTGCAAAGAGGCATGAGGAACAACAAGGCAAAAAACGTCATGAATTCTTCAACAGTCGTATCCACCCAGCCTCGTATTCTTGCTTTTGGAGAAATGACGTCCAATTTGCCAAACACCCACCTGTAGTAGACGTTTGTTTTGGCAACGATGTAAGTCATTACCTCCAAATTGAAAAAAGCGAGGAAGAACTCGCTTTCGTTTGAGTTTTCGTCACAGGGCCAGTCATCAGTTGTACCTGACGTACCAGGATTGAACTGGGGCACGTCAGGCACAAAATTGACCCCGTCAGACCACTCAAACGAAGGCATGCCAGGGATCGGAATGTCGTCTCCATCTGCTTCTGCGTCTGAAATATCGCTGCCATGTTCGCGATACAACACAGCATCATCATCACCCTCCACTTCACTAGACAGACGCCCTTCTTCATTTTCATCACCGACGTCTGACTCACTTCCACTATCCACTCCCAAATCCCCCCACCCTTGGTCCCGTGCTAGGGCGTCGTCGTCAAAACCCGCAGGGCTGCAAATGCCCTGAGAATCACCACCAAACAGCAGGGTGGCGTACTTGGATGGTGTCAGATTTGTTCTGCTCGCTCTAGCACGTAGGGGCGTCTTATGGGCAGGGGCAGGGGCAGAAGGGCCGGCAGGGGCGTCGGCATGGGCGGCAGTGGTGCGTGGTGCAGTGGGCCTGGAGGCAGGCAAGTTGATGGTGGTGCCTGTCGCCCTTTTCCTTTTCCCTTTCCCTCTTCCTTGGGCAGGGGCGGCAGGGGCGGCAGGGGAAGCAGGGCCGGCAGGGACAGCAGGGACAGCAGGGCCAGCAGTCGCTTTCCCTCTCCCTTTCCCCTTCCCCTTCCCTTTTCCTTGGGCAGGGGCAGCAGGGGCGGCAGGGGCAGGGGCGGCTGGTGGTGGTGGTGGCAGGGTCACTGTGGCAGGCGTACGGGTTCTCTTCCCTACGCCCGTGCTTTTGATTCTGCCAGCCCCCGCAGGTTCTGCAGCCCTAGGGCGGCCTCCTGCGTCGCTGGTACTGGTGGCAGGGGTGGCAGGGGTGGCAGTGGTGGTGGTAGTGGTTGTTGCAGTGGCCTGGGTCGTCGTGGCAGTGTCCCCAAAGTCCAATGACCTCTGTGCCATTGCCCTGCTTGCACGTGTTTTACGTGCTTTTGGTGCTGGTGCTTCGTCCTCCGAGCTGTAGGGCGTGTCGTACTGGTAGCTAGGTTTCGGGTAGCCACCCTCTGCCTTCCACGGCGGCTGACATCACCAGAAGGAGGGCTGGTTGTGTCATCAGGGCGCGAGCGTGAGGGACGTGTGGGCTCCATGACTAGTGCTTGGGTTCTGGCTTGGTGGTGCTTGTACTAGTGCGGGGCGAGCGTGTGGCGGGGTGGTATCGAGAGTTGCCATGTAGTACTACAACCACACCAATTTATAGCCGCCTGCCTATAAACCCGCGGTTTTGGTACATGTTCAAAAGCCTTACTCTTAAGAGTCTTCCCGCAGTCCACCGTGGGAACTCTTAAGAGTCTTCCTGCAGTTCCCGGGTTAAACAGTGAGCAAACACCGGTAGCCTGAGTGCCACTGTGTTAGATTAGTATTCACAAAGCATTTTATGTGAAATGTACACTAATTAGGGGTTCTAAATTGTGATGCCTCATATCTATGCAATATATGTTTTTTTACAGACTTAGGTTTGCTCCTATACTGTATTTAGGATGTAAAGCATTACAGTATATAACTTCTAGTCTCTAGATATCAGCGGCTAGTTATTCTATAGTTTGTGGATAACTCCTGCAGTAAGTGGATACATCATCATCATTCTCGACGCATTGTTTCTCCTGTGGAATCCCCCGCTAAAGGATGGCCATGACAGAAACATCTTCAGGCCACTTTTGTCAAGACATGCTGTTTTTGCCCGTGCCACAATGCCCCTTCCTCTACGTGGCAGATTTTCCCCAATACATTTTCCCCTTTCTTCTCCCATATAGGTGGCCTTCCACTACCAGCTGCTCCACTCACCTGGCTCACATATTGGCATTCTATCCTCATCTATTCTCTTAACATGACCATACTACCACAAAGTACCACACAACCACTCTGCATCCAGTGCCCAATCCATGCTTTTCCATTCCAAAAGATTTATGCGCCTCTCCATAACTTGGTGCATCTAGCCTATTCACACCAGCTGTCATTCTGAGATGGTTCATCTCCACAGTTCTCAGTTTGGATAGCCTGGATAGGTCCTTGTTACTGGCTGTCCATGTCTTACTTCCATACTAGGGCGTACGAAAGTGTTGGGAGTGTATGCATCCCATAATAAGTGGATACCACCTGTAGTCTGTTGCTACCTCCTAAAAATCGTAGATAACTCTTAGTCATTATATAATTATGTTATGTAAGCAGTATCTAAAGACTGTAAGAGGTGTTATGTAAAGTTTTATTCAAGGAGGATAGATGACAATAGATGAAAGCGTGACGTCAAACGGATAGTTCCGCGTGCGTCCTAGGGATTTGGTAGCACCACTGTCGTGGGGCATACAACCAAAAGACCTTCGTTGTTTCTCCTAATTAGATACTCCTTGATATTTGCGAGTCTGGGGCCGGATGCTCAAAACTATTTAGGACATCCCTATCTCATCCTATCTCACTTAGGGCGCCCTAACTGCTCCAGTACGCTTATGACACTATACTCAAAACTAGTTAAGACGGCATACTCAGAAGCTGTGGGCAGCCATTTTGTGAAAAGTTAGGATGTCCTGACTTAGGGTAGGTCGGGGCTACTCTAACTCAACTTAGGACACTCAACAGCGGAAACAAATTTATAGTGGGAGCCGTTATTTAAGGTGTACCTCCAAACATTGGCTGAGCCTCGGCGTTGATTAAATATGGCCGGCCTCAAAATGAGTCTAGCCTATTGTAATCGTCATATAAGGAGGCATTGTAAATTTTTTTTTTTTTTTTTTTAAAAAGACCTCCGTCTACGTATTGTGAAAAACCTGTTATCCTCCGGCAAATTGTGGGGGTGAGTGAGTGAAGGGGGGGACAGTGAATGAAGGAGGATGCATGTTTTTCATAATACGTGTTGCTAGCCCCAAACGCGCGAGCAACTGTGGCTTTCAACCATCCGACACATCCCCTTTTATTTATGTGCATCACACATGTTACATACAAATACAGTTTATGTTTTGTTTTACCCTACTGTGGAAAGACTACGGATACACCACTCCTGCCCGGGCCTCACACAGTGGCATGACCCAGTCCTGTCGAACTGAACTCATGACGCTGGTGGCATTGCCCCGGAGGATAGCCATCCCTAGTCTTTGCTTGAGCCAGAGGGTTTCCCGGGGTTCTCCTGAAACTTCTCTGATTTTACGGCCTATTTCATTCACCATCTTAAGGGTGGTAGGGCCGAAGACTCCTGAAGTTTCGAATGCCAGGGGCTCGAACTAATGATTTCTGGCAATGGCTTGATATTTTTCTCGCTTTTTATTTTCTGCTATCCGGGCGGCTTCACCTGCTTCGTCGGCGTTTCTGGCGGTGTTGGTTATGGAGAAAGTGTCAACACATGTGGCATCCCCCACGAGGCACCGGCCATTCTTGTACGGGAAAGTGGTCATCCCATCTGGCCGTTTGCCGTCTTCTCTGTGAAGTCCAAGTGGTTCGAGGATTGATGCACGGTTAGCACTCTGCAGGGCCCGTTTTATGACATCATTTAGTGCAGAGTGTCTTGGCAGGCGGCCTACGTTGTAATTACATGACAAGGCATGGTGACCATGAGCATCCATCCACCCACCACACTTGCAAGTGTGTGGGTGACAAACTGCCGCACCCACTCTGAGCGCGATGGCAACCCGGAGCGCTTCAGCATCCAAGTGAGTTCCAAGAGGTGGGATGGGGATGGTGTGTAACCACAAGCCACTCTCCGAACGGGCGGCTGCCTGGAGGCGTGCTTTTGCAACCTGGTCTGCATTGGTTAGGAGATTTTCTTGAGTTTTCTTCGCCGAGATGGTATCCCACGCTTTCTGCTTGCTCCTGGAGGTACCCTGAGGCTCCTCCTCTACTCCTGTACTTCCCTTCCAGGTGTTAATCGCTGCTGTTACGTCCCCATTAAGTGTCGTTCCGGGTTGAGAAGAAAGGATGGACAATACGAGGTCGTTGGTCGCGATGAGGGAAGAGATAAAGGCTGTGGAGGCAATATCCGAGGCTCTCCGTATGCCCAAGCCCCCGAGGCGGACAGGAAGGGTGGCTTGTGTCCAGACCCGTTCTTTAAATTCCACGTTGGTGATGCTGGGCACTGCTTCTCTGATTATGCTGTCTAATTCTTGGAGGCCACCATTGTTCGTGTAAGTCATCGATGTGCGCAGGAGGTATTGGAGTTTTGGGATGGAGAAACAGTTCTTGAGCAGGGCCAGAGCTGAGTGGGCATCGATGTGTATCAGGCGACTCACGAGACGTTGAAGCTCCTCCTTTTTAACTTGAAGTGCTGGTGGGATTGCTGCCAGAGTTAGTGGGGAACCTAATAGGGTTTGCTGGTGCTCCTGAAGGATCTTTACATCTGGCAATATGTTCGAAACAGGGCCTGAGTCTCTTCTCCTTGTTCACGTGTGTGGTTGAGGAGGACAAGTTCACATTTGGTGTCATTTATCACTAGCCCGGCCTGGCCGAGGTCAGTTACGATGTTATTTAGGTCGGTTAGAACGTTCTCTACTGACCCACCCAAGGTTGCATCGTCCAGGTACCATACATTCAGTTCTGACCTTACTTTGTTAGCTGCTGCATCCACCCCTATTGAGAAAAGAGCAGGACCACCTGGATCTCCCTGCTGTAACCCGGTCGCTGATGGGATTACCGTCTCGCCAAAAATCAGGATTGAAGGTTTGGAATAAGCCTGCCAAAGTAGGGGGTACAGAGTGGGGATGTGTTCTTGAGCTGCACGGAGGAAGACATCCCTGCGAATACTGTTGAATGCGTTCCGCATGTCAATCTTTAGAAGCACTCGTTTTTCTTGGGCTTGGCTGATGTAGGTGCAGGTTGCATGTACAGCAGCTTCACAGCCCCCTGGAGTTCCGAAACCTAGTTGAACTGGTCTTAAGTGTTGACCTAGGCCATTCGAGAGTGGTTTCAAACCCACCTTTGTGGCAAGGCGGCGGAAGGTGTTCCCTACTGCTATTGGGCGCACTCCGCCATCTTTTTTTGCCAGTGCACAGAGTGATGCCCAAAAAAATAGGGGTGTGGCACAGTGGGGTACTTCCCCTCTTAAAACTATGTTGATGTAAATAACTGGTGTAATTAATGGTTACAGGGGACATTTGTTAATGGAACTAGTGGTCTTATACCGTTTTGGTCGCTTTTTAAGGCGCGAGAGAAAGTATGTAAACAGCCAAATAAAAGGATACTCTCCAAGCCTATGATTCTGTGATTTTACTTGATTAACCATTTCAATAATGGTTTTATACTGTGTAATATGTACTCAATATACTGGATTTGGGGGCTCATTACATTTTTTGAAGAAGCATAGGCTATTGGTAACTTCACACACTAGGGTTTTGGCCTTTTGGGTGGTGGATATTGAGCTTAGCCTAGGTCAAATTAGGCCTAGGCTTAGCCTATATATATTTCTAATTTACAACCTTTACTTAGCCTACCTTTTACGATTCTAATAATGAGTTAGTTGTTTCATTATGCAATTGCATGCATTTTTATCTATTTTCCAAGAATATTAAAAGACAACCCTACTAGCCTAGTGGAAAGGACTATAGCCTAGCCTATGAAAATCGGGAAATGTGGTGTAAAAAAAAAGCACATATAAATATTATATACAGCATGGTGTCTAGGCCTAGAGAGACTTGTTGATATATTTTACTTTGTTTGATTTATGGAGAGATTAGTTAGTGAGGGGGTTTTGCCCCCCTCTCCTCCCATGACTTAATGTCATCCTTAAATAGGCCTATATTACCAGCAGGGGCAAATAACGGCAGTCAAATTAGACGTGAATGTAACTGCGAGTGTGCTAATATGTAAACAAAGCGGGCGGTACACCCGCTAATACAACTTTTTACCAAAAAAACTAACCTAGGCTAACTTACTTTAATCTACCCTAGGTAAGGATGGAGAATTCGGGCGTATCGCCTGCCTAGTTTAGACTACTCCCATGCTCAAGATCACGTCCCCGTCTAGTTTGACTGCCGTGGAATACAATAATAGGCTTTGGCCCCCCTCACCCCCCATGACTTATTATCATCATAATATTATCACCAGGGAGCAAAATACTCCTTCCCCTACCCTAACCTAGTGACAAACTATAAATGGGACTTCTGGGGAAATAGCCTATCCTAACTTAATCTGGACTAGGCCTAGCCTAATACGCTGCAAACTACTGTACACAAATTGAGTTCATGGGAAAATATAACCTAGCAGAATCTAATAGCCTATAGACCTACAATAAACAATGTAAATGAGCCTTTGTTAGGGGTAACGATGAACGATGGGATGTTGGGGGAGACCCCACGAGTGATGAAAGTAGAGTTTGAAATCCAAGGTAAAGTGAAGAAGGATGAAGAGTTGGAGAGGTAAAAGATGGTGGGTTGAACCACCTTGTTATTTTTCTTGTTGGTCGTTGTTGTGGATCATTTTGGACTTGTTCAGCTTGAGTTTTTTCCTAAGTGTTTTTAGGTCACTTATGCTGGGTTGGTCAGGAGGCTCGGTGGTAGTTGTAGGAGTTGCAGGCGGGTCGTTGATGTTGCTGTTGATGTTGGCGAAGCAGGATAAGGAGATTATTCGGTCTCTGGGTGCGATGGCACAATTGAGATGGGTAGATTCTTGAGCTGGCTCCTGCTCCTCCATCGGTGACAAATCTTGAGAAGTTTCCTGCTCCTCCCCTGGTGTCGAAGTTGCTGCCTCCTGGACTCCAGATGTTGGAGTCTTCTGAAGGCAGAGTGGTCTAGGCAAAAGTTGAGTCTTCGGGTTGTTGGAAGGCTTCTTTTTATGGGGGAAGCCCATTCTGGTGAAGAATTTGATCAGTTCCTTAATAACTGTTTGGGCTGAAGTATTTCTTAAAGGTATAGCTTCTGGGTATCGAGTTGCCATGTCCATTATAGTTAACAAATATTTATGCCCCTGGGATGTCTATGGCAATGGGCCAACGATATCCACTACCACCCGAGTGAAAGGGTTCTCGAACACTGGTAAGGGCACCAGAGGGTGTGCAGGCACCTTTTGATTAGGTTTTCCTGTCATCTGGCAGGTGTGACACACTCTACACAACTCCACTACATCTGCACGCATTCCTGGCAAGTGAAAGTGGGCTCTAATGCGATCTAAGGTTTTCCTCACACCTAGGTGCCCTGCTAAGGGTATACTATGGTCCATTTCTAGTATATCTCTACGACAAGGTTTAGGAACTATGACCTGATGTATGTCCCATGCCCCGTCATCAATAGGTCTATGTGGCGGTCTCCACCTACGCCACAAAACTCCTTTCTTCATATAGAAACATTCACCCTTCTCCTTCTCACTCTTTTCTTCACTCACGGCACTGGCAGCTAACTCCTTACATTCACTGTCATCTTGCTGCAACTCTACCAGGCCACTAGGACAATTAGGAGGGGTTTCAGGATCATTTGGCTCAAGGTTAGCCATACAAGTTTCAGACAGATCTACTTCAGTCTCCGCATCAGGCACAGTTAGAGCATCATTCACTACTTTTTCATCCCTTTTATCTACCTTCACAGTTGGTACAATTATATCTGAGGGAACTGCTACTTGGGCCATAGATCGAGTGACAGCACACACGGGCAAAACCTTTGGAATCTCCTTCTCGAGCTCACTGGTCAGTGGCTCGTCAACAGGGAAAAGTGACAAAATGGGGTCTAGTCGGACGCTCTCACCATCTCGATCTCGATCTCGATTGATAATGTGTAGGGCACTAGACTTGCGCATATCACACATATAAGGGTATTAGGGTGGAGGATGGGGGGTCAGGATATAGGATGGGGGGAGCTAAGTGGAGGGTTTATGGTGTGTGTGTGATGTGGGCGAAATGTTAGTTTATTCTGTGTTTGAATGTGTCTAGTGTAGGGCTATTTATTGTATCTTCTGGGAGACTGTTCCAATCCCGTATGGTTCGTGGAAAGAATGAGTGTTTGTAGAAGTCAGTATTAGTGTGGTATGTTTGGTACTTATGAGAATGTGTGTTACGAGTGTTGCGGGTGTTTGAGTTGTGTAGGTATTCATGTTTTTTAATGTCAATATAATTGTGTGTGATTTTATACATTACTGTGAGTCTGTGCCTGAGTCTTCGTGTATTAAGGGTTTCCATGTTTATTTGATTTTTGATACGGGTTGTGATGCCTGGGGTTTGCGTGTAATTGTGTGTGAAGAACCTGGCTGCTTTTGTGTTAATTTTTTCAAGTGTGTTAATGTTAGATTGAGTTTATGGATCCCATACTGCAGCGCAGTACTCCAGTGTTGGGCGAACAAGGGTGTTATAAGCTATGTGTTTGATGTCTCGTGTACAATTGTGTAAATTCCTCCTCAAGAACCCTAGTGTGCGGTTTGCCTGAGTTTGTATGTGATGAATGTGGGTGTTGAATCTTAGGTTGGTGGAGAGGTGGACGCCAAGATATTTGTATGAAGGAACCGATTCTAGTGGTTGGTTGTGTAATGTGTAATTGAAAGTGATGGGTGATCGGGAGCGGGTAAAGCGGAGAAGTTTACATTTATCAGGGCGGAAAGACATCTGCCAGGTGTTCTCCCAATGTTCGAGGGCATATAAGTCTTGCTGGACAAGTCCACAGTCGTCTCTAGTCAGTATGGGCCTAAACATCAAACTATCGTCGGCAAATAGTCTAGTAGAAGAGTTAGGTGTTGACAGAGGAAGGTCATTAATATAAAGTAGGAAAACAAGAGGGCCAAGAACGGTGCCTTGTGGGACACCAGAAGAAACAGGGACAGAGTCTGAGGAAGAGCCGTCAAGGAGTACTCGTTGAGTCCGTTTTGAGTCCGTTTTTACCAGCCACATCATTCCCCAAAAGGAGTGTTACCCCAGGCACAGGGATGTCCTGAGGAAGCTATACAGGCTTCACCCTTCAGCAAATCACACTCAATCTCACTATTCACCAAGTTAGCAGAAAATTGACCTCCAGCACCTCTCATTATTACTGATTCGCCAGTTGGGCATTCAGAATAAGGATTCACCATGAGGGTGCTAGTAGAACAAGTATCTCTCAAGATATTTACCTCATGTACACAACCATTTATTTTCACACATCTATCTATCTATCTATTGCCTGACGCCGTGATCCCCGAAGGGGTGGCCACGAACGAACCGCCCCCATGCACCTCTGTCCCCAGTCAGTTTTCACACATCCAGATGAAATAAAGGGACGGTAGTTATCCTGAACTGTTGGGGACACTAAGACAGGCTTAACCCTTGCGGGTTGCACCACACACGCTACTACACCATTACCTGTCTGATTTACGTTAGCTAGGTACTCCTGTGGTCGGGAGTCCTGCATCAAAGGCACATTTGGGTGGTGTTGGTTATTTGGGGAGGCAGTTACGGCGGCTACTGTCGGCCCCGATCTCTCGGCTCTCTCCTTAGCCCAACATTGATAAGCTAAGTGGCTTCTCTTGCCACAATAGGTACACACTTTCTGGGATACATTCCCCTTGTAAGCATTATTATTATGGGTTTGGGCCCCACCTCTGTTACCATTACCAGGAGTCACATTCTTAGTTGGGGGAGCATTTTTAGTTTGGCTTGTATGGAGAGACGTTACAGGCTTTTGCGATTGACTAGATTTATCAGATTTATGATTGGAGAACTTATTATTATCATAGGGCTTTTTCCCACAAAATTTGTTGTTTAGTACATACGTATCAGCCATGTCTGCAGCGTCGGCAAGAGTTTCTACCTTTTTCCCTCTCAAATGATAGGCTACTGATGAATCTACCTTCCATAGGAAGTTCTCAAGCAAGATTAACTCTTTCAGACCCTTAAACTCAGTGACATTCTTACTTGTTAGCCAGTTATTTAAAGCTTTGTTCATGGTCCTGGCAAACACCGTATGAGTTTCCTCAAATTTTGTATGAGTCTTTCTGAAAGTCTGTCTATATGCTTCAGGCAGTAGTTTGTAGGTTTTTAGAATGGCTGCTTTGAGACGGTCATAGTCTTGCCGAACCTCAGACTCTACTGATATGTAAGTTTCCCGACCTTGTCCTGTCAACACCGTTTGCAAAATAAATGGCCACCGATCCCTTGTCCACCCCATACCTGTAGCAACCTCCTCGAACAACACAAAAAAGTCCTGAACATTGTCTTCGGTGAACGGGGGAATTACACTAGTCATGGTTAATCCTGGAGGGGGAGCAAGCACATTGGTTTTGGACTCTGCTTGAGCAGCTAATTGGGCCATGCAAAATTGATGATCTAGCTCTAGCCGAGTTTGGGCTTGTTGTGCCTGTGCTTGTAGCTGAGCGGCTGCCTGGGCAGCATTTAATCTAGCTAAATCAAGATATTGCTCAGGGGTAAATCCCTCTGGCAAATTATCACCAAACAGCATCTGTATCCCATGACCAAGTCCTCCACCAGCCGCTCCATTTGGCTCGCCGCCCTCGGCTCCATTAGGCTCGCCGCCCTCAGCTCCATTATGCTCACCGCCCTCGTGAGTCCCAAATAATTCTGACTTTATGATCAGGGCTATTTCAGGCTTTGTCATGTCCAAGACCGTTAGCTCATAATACGAGGCTAGTACTATTAACTCTGCCTTGGACAAGAGATCGATGTCCTCGTCAACGGGTGACAATTCTATAAAAAGCTTAACATCTTCCTTATTTATAATTTCAGGCATGATTATGATATGATATGTACTTAGTGAAACTTATACAAAACGTATCCTGGCGAGGTCGCCAGTTAATCTGTTACGTATCTTGACTTAGAAGTGGTTAACTAAATAAATAAAGATAGAACAGTTTATGTGAAAGTGTAGTAAACAGTTGAAGGCCAAAAGAACGTAAAATATTAAAGTTAGTTATGTTGTTACTTGCTTTCCCTCAGTTGTTGGGACAGTTATCCTTTATACTCTGATACACTTCAATTATATTTAATCAGTAAACTATTTAAAGTTACATTGAATGTTTTAATATGAATGAGGCTATTAATTACGAATACAAAAGTTTGGTATGTAAGCAATGTTTTAAGACACTAGAATATCTCAATTAATCTTGATTATCAGCAAAGTACTAAGATCTTTTATATATAATTAATTTAAGTTTGTTAACCCTTTCAAGATTGTTTAAATCTTTATATTATCTCTTTATTCTTAGTTTAATATTATTATTCTCCTTTAGTATTTAATCTTATTTATTCTTATTACTGAAAGACATTTGACTAAATAAAAATGGTAAGGAAATATTATAAAGTCACATATCAAATGGAATTGTATTTATAAACGTAATAAAGGTATTTTACATTTAATCAAAATAATAAGCAATGAAAGTTATGATAGAGTTCAGGATCGTTTTGCATACGTTCTGATTTCACTAAAGTACAAATAAAAGTTTAGTAGACTTAGGCCTTTACAATGCCTATTCCGAATAATAGTCAGGTAAGTATTTAACTTATACAAGGCTTAATCATTATTTATGAATGACAATAGCTTTACATCAATTTAGTTAATTGTTAATAAGTAAAGTAGAATATTCAATCACAAATCATCTCTGAATAAAACATTAATTCTAATCACCAAAAGTAAACAGTAATTTAAAATATATCTCTCTCCAATTAAATTAAACACATATTATTTCTCCAATTAACATCTATGATTCTCCAATCACGAAATATTAAATCAAAGGAGTGTATGTTTTCGACATACCTCTGGTTAAATAATGATCACGAGATCACAAGCGGTTCGAAAACTCACTGAAGTAAACTAGCAACCTATCTATACAAGCCTGTTCTCTCCATGCAGCTCTTTCCACCTCCCAGCTATGAATGTACTTGTTTTAACTATCAAATCTCCGGCTTATATATGATTCCCCGGACCAAGCTAATCCAATCCGAAGGCAGGAAACAGGTGCCGCAACCAGTAAGAAATCATGAAACACGTCGACCAATTACAGGTGAGAAGCAGGTGTGGTGGTCCAATGAGGTGTTAGCAGCTCACCACCTCACAGGTGCCCCGCCCCTCTCACGCAAGTTTTGGCTGGAAAGCGAGGAATGCGAGTAGCCTGGCCGCTCTCCCCCTCTCTCTCTCTCTTTCTCTTTCTCTCTCTCGTCTCTTAAGCAGGTTGAGTTGTTGCCATGAGGTAGTAGTTGTAAAGTCACGTTCAACAGGTTGGTCTGGTCACATGACATCTGGTAGGTACGGATGTTACAATATATATATATATATATATATATATATATATATATACATACACACAAAATAAGGTAATACAACAGCTGGGTAGCTCTCTCTGCCACCGTGGCGTTTGTTTATTTTGATCAGCTGATTTTAATGTCCCATGATTGGTTGATCCACCCAAACAATGGGATATCAGGAGTCCCGTGATTGGCTGAATAACATAGGGCACCCTAGAAAATTTAGGACAATTTAGGAGTTCCTAACCATTTAGGAACAGGATAGGACATCTTAAATTTTGATTGAGTATACAACTTAAGACACGAGATAAGTTGTCCTAACCTGTTCATATCTTAGGGCGCCCTAAGTCAGCTAAGAAGTCCTAAGTGCCCCAAGTTAGGACAGTTTTGAGTATCCGGCTCCTGGCTTGTCTGCAGCATAGAGTACAGAAGGATAGATCTGAAAGCGTGACGTCACACGGTTATTTTGCCGCGCGTCCTAGGGATATGGTGGTAGCACTGTTGTAGGGCATACAACCAAAACACCTCAGTCGTTTTTCCTTATTAGATAGTCCTTGATATCTGTGCGCCTGGCTTGTCTGCAATGTTACCAAAGTTAAGGACAATTCCGCAAAATGAGGGGGCAATAGATTAAAGAGGGAACGTCTTTACCCCTTTGGCTGCGGCTATGTTTGGGCTATTTAGGGCATATTCAGGCACTCATGAATGATAAATCAAGCATCTGCATTAAATGAAGTGTATTCTGCCGAAAACTAGGAGAAAATAGCTTCAAAATTACACCTGAATGGACCCTGTATGTGGTCTGGTTCACCCGCAGTGGTGCCAGTGAAACGCGTGAACCCCGCTATTATGTAACACTCGCTCGCTTGGCTACACTGTTGAGAGAGACAGAGAGAGACTCGCCCGAGACACAGTCAACTTCAGTGAGCCACTCGGTGCTCTGAGGGTCGGAGGTGGGCCCCTCACGCTCCCGCCCACTGACACTCGATTTTTACGTTTTTTACAGGCTTTTACAGCCTGCAAATTGCTGTAACTTGCCAGGACGTTCCGGAACGTCACCCGCAGCGAAAGGGTTAAGAGTGATTTAATGTTTGTAAAAACACTTGTAAATTATTTAAAATATATTAGATATATAAAAACAAGAGGAAAATATTTGGAATACATGATTATACAATATAAAAAGTATTTTATATGATGTAAGCTGTATAACTACAAGCAACACAACAAAAATTATAATGTATTTTTGAATATATATTATTAGTTACGTGTTATGTAGATGTTAATTTATAAAGTTGCACTAAAACAAGACATTTCACGAAATACGTTCATAGGTTATACTTATGACATCTAGGGATATTTTGGCCCAGCATGTTTGACGTTGGCAACTCCCCACTCTCACAACAACAATGGTGGGGGTAGAAGAGAAGTGGCTTTGAACCTCCTCGTAATGACGACAATTTCACGATGATCTGGCCTTTAAAGTAGCCTCTACTTATGTTTATTTAACTCTGTCATGTCTATAGAGTCTCTGGATAGCGTAGAATTGATTATTACTAGCGTTATTATTACAAGGTAGGGATTATTACGAATTAATGGGGACCCTCCCATTTTCCTTTTCGATCGTGCTGCCATCTCTCGAATGCGCGGCTCGCTATTTTCAGGTTTGTAGCGGCTTTCTTTCCTCTCTATCCTTATTTACTCTATGGTCTGCAGGGTTTCCATAGTTATGGAAACTCCGGACAATGAGAGGGCGTTATACTTAGGGGGGAATGTCTTTGATAGTGAATTATTATGGGTAAAAACACTTGTGAATTATTTAGAAACAAATAAAATATGAAAGCAAGAGATAAAGAAGTAAATATACCGGTAATTATACAATATCTGAATATACTTATATTATGATCCAAGTTTAACTCCAAGCAACTCAACAATAATAAAAACGTAATTACGAATATATATTATTAGGTGCATTTTATGTAGATGTTAAATTGTAAATGTGTATGCAAACGAGACATTTGAAAAACATGTATAATAGGTTATAATTACGACATCTAGGGATATTATGTTGGGGGAGATATCCCAGCCTATTAGACGTTGGCAACTCCGAGTTTCACAATAACAATGGCGGCAGTGAACGAGACTTATCTCTGAACCTCCTCATCATAACAACAATTTCATGATGATCTGACAGGTACAGTAGCCTTTAGATATGGCTATTGACCTGTGTCATGTTAACAGACTCTGTGGGAATATATAAATTTTTATTAATAGCGTCGTAGTGCACGGTAGGGAATATTATGAACTATTAGGTACCCTCTCGTTTTCTCTTGTGATTGCACAGCCATTTCTCGTGTGCTCAGATCACTAATATCAGAGCTGTGACCTCTCACTTATATATGCTTTCTTCTATAATCCTTGGTTTTATTAATAGCCAACTGCACTTCCTAAAAGAGATATTCGTAGTTGTGTAATATGTTTTGTGTTCATATTATGGGTTCATATACATGATTTCTGGTTTGTTCTCATACATTCGTTCATGAAACAAAGCTGATAAATGAGCTTGTGTAGTGAGCTTCATTATATAATTCTTTGCTTCATTGAGTTGCATTGTATGTTTCCTATCTGATACCGTATGTTTCTTTTCTGTTTGATTGACTGAGGGCTTGTCCAGTGTGTGTGTGCATGTACTGTATATGTTTGTTATTACTCGTTGGGTTAGGAGGCGACGAGGTGTTTTGTTTTTTCGACAAGGGACTGGAGTTCTCGAGAAGGGGCTCCAGTCCTGACGCGATTCTTGACTGTCAGTGTGCTGGCTGAATAATCCAGAAAGATTGATAGCCTCTGAAATCTTATTTACAAAAAAAAAAAAAAATCGAGTGTTACAAAATTGTTTTTCGAGTGTTAAGAGAGTTGTCTGCAGTGTGACGAGTAAGGATCAGTGTTTTGAACCTTTACCTGGATGTGTGTGTACTTTGTTTTCGCCATGAAGTTCTGCATTTTCAGCTAAGTTTCGTGTTATGTTTTTCTTGCATGTCTTTATAGGTTAGGAATTGTGTGAATTAAATATATTTACATTTTATGCCAGCATTGTAAACATAGGTCGGACTTTAATACACTCACACTTCTCTGCTCAATTTAATATATATATTTTTAGATAATGAATCATAACAAAATGTATATATACTTCGATAACCCATTTGAGGGTATATACCAATCAGATACATTAGTTTAATCGTGGGTTTATGTTAAGATAAATGGCCACCTTTTTTCCTGAAAATTGTATTGCTATTATATCGAAAACACATGACTAATACTTCATATAAATACATGTAAACACTTATGGAAAATAATGTCAAGGGAAATATACAAACCTGAAAATTGAATGTAAAAAGGTTGTTGACTTTCCCATTGACGACGCGCCACTTTTTTCGAGCTATGTCTGTGTCACAATATTAGTCTAAAATAATATGCCACCTTCCAGTTTAGTTAGGCTAGGCTAGGTTAGTTTGGATTAGGGGTAGCATTCAAGAGAGCTAGAGCCGCCTTATTTACCAAGTTGTTTTTATATTTTGGTTATACTGATGTTTTGGACCGACAGTTAGCCCATCGATCTGTTTAGGCCTAATAGGTCCGGTAGAGCATATACATCATTGCTATATATGGCATTAAGAGCTGAAATGTATTATAAGGGAGAAAAAAAACAAAAACGCTAAAATACATGTATAGGCCTAGGCTACTGTAAAACAATAAGTTTTTCAGCCAGTACCCAACCAGCGGGGGTGTGGAGGCGGCAGCCCCCACCCATATACTAGGTTAGGTTAGGTTAGGTTAAGTTAGGCTAGGCCTAATAGCCTAGCACATACAAAAAAAAAAAAAAAAAAAAAAAAAATTAACCTAACCAGCGGGGGTGTGGGGGCAGCAACCCCCATCCATATACTAGGTTAGGTTAGGTAAGGTTGTTAGGTTAGGCTAATAGCCTAGAACATTAAAAAAAAAAAAAAAAAAAATCTAACCCAACCAGTGGGGGCGGCAGCCCCCACCCATAATACTAGGATAGGTTAGGTAAGGTTGTTAGGTTAGGCTAATGTCTTCCCAAAGTTGACTATTTTTATAGCATGAGATATTAGGCTACCCACTCCACCCCTTGAAATCCGAGCCAGCTTTCGTCAAAAGTTGGCTCGGGTATTCACAAAATTGGGTTGTATGGGTTTGCAATTTGGGAAAACCCGAGCCAAGTTTTAATACAAAACGCTATATTATTGTATTTTTACGCTTTTAACCCCTCATTTTCCCTGAACTTCATAGCCCTCCCCACTTGTGGGGGGCGTGTTTTTAGATTGTTGGATAATGGGTAAATACTCTTTTCCGCTCCTCTTCAGTATAAAACAACACTATATCTGAAGGAAAAATTACAAAAAACAAAATAAAACTTACTGAAATCGCTGTCGGTCCAAAAAGTCAGGTTTACCTATATTTTTTTCAAGGAATATAGTGTTTTATTGTTGTTCTTCATGTTTTGAGTGGAGGATTTGCATTAACTTACCCATTATTCATTAATCTGAAGATACTATGTCAAATGGCGCCATTTATTGGGTAAATCACGCTTTTACAGTAGGGAAGGGAAATTGTGGGGTAAATTGGATACACGATGGGTTGCCCCCCCTCAACCCCCCTTGATTTATTGTCACCTCATATATGTAGATCTGTATGGGGGGCAAATGCGGGTTGCCGGTATTTCGTTTTTGTGAGTAACGCACCCACCGCATCGTTCAAAACAAAAAGAAGGTCAAGTCGAAGGATTCATTGGACGCAATGCTTTGTTTACGGTCGGGACTTATTATTTTGGTGTTATTTTTGGGTGTAATCTGTTTTTTTCAAGTGTCGATAACGAAATTCCTCCATGTGGACTATAATGAGAACAATATGGCGAGTCTATAGGTCCCTATTTTCCCTAATAATTTGTTTCTAATAGTGCGGCGAAAGACGTCTTGGAAAATATCAAGGAAACCGACCACCTTTTATTTCGTGATTTTTGTTTTGGTTTTAGCTAGTTTTTATCATTATACAGTGGTTGTCATTAATTAGAATCTCCGGAAAAAATGTTTTCCCCATTATCCAACAATCTTAAGATAAGGACCCCGATAGTGGGGAGGGCTATGAAGTACAGGGAAATTGAGGGGTAAAAGACGAAAATAAGGGGTAATATTAGCCTAACGTAACAACCTTACCTAACCTAACCTAGTATATTAGGTGGGGGCTACCCCCACTGGTTTGGTGTTTGATTAATAAAAGGTTGACGGTTGAAAAAAAAAAAAAAAATCTACGGTATTTACTCCGCAATCTTCAGCTTTAACAGGAGGTAAATATTAACTTTTTCAAAGTAATTGAAAAAAAAAATCCGGAGATTCTAATTAATGACAACCACTGTATAATGATGAACACTAGCTAAAAAAAAAAAAAAAAAAAATCACGAAATAAAAGGTGGTCGGTTTCCTTGATATATACCACATCTTTAATGATATCGGATTAGGTTAGCTTAGCTTAGTTGGGTTAGGTTGGTTAGGTTATGTTCAGTTAGGTTAAGTTAGATTGTTTTTATTTTATGTACAGTATGTATGTATGTATTTATTCAGGCCCATTCCCCAGTTATCCTTTTTTTCTGGGGGTAACCGACTCAAGACAGAGCCCGAATAGGGACAACACAACAGAAAACAACGAACACACAAAACCAGCCCCATACATCACTGTTGGCACAACAATTCCTTGATACATTGCACTTTTAACATTCATTCAAAGATTTATCACCTTCCACATACTTCCCATTGCTCTGAAAACTTTCCTTCCTTCACATACTCTGTTTTACCTCCATTTCCATACCTCCATTCCTGCTTATTGTCCCTCCTAGATATTTAAAACACTCTACTTATTCCAATATTTCCCAATCCAGCCTCTCATCTAGATTCACCCTACGATCACCCATATTACACACCATTACTTTACGTTTATTGATGTTCACCTTCAGTTTCCTCCTCCTACAAACCACACCAAACTTTTTGACTATCCACTGCAGTTTCTCATCAGAATATGCCACAAACGCTGTGTCATCAGCGAACAGCAACTGATTCAACTCCCAATCTCTACCATTTGTTTCCTACTAAACCTAATCCTCTTCCCATTGTTCTTATTTTCACCTCCCTCACCACACCATCCATAAATATATTAAACAGTCATGACGACATTACACAACCCTGTCGCAAACCTACATTTACCTCAAACCATTCACTCAACTCATTATTTCCTACTCAAACACACGCTCTGCTCCCTTCATAAAAACTCTTAACTGCTTTTTACAAATTTCCTCAAATTTCATAAATCTTTAACACATTCCACATTGCTTCACGATCCACACAATCATATGCTTTTTCCAAATCCACCAAATCCCAAAATATCTCCTTATGCTTCTCTAAATACTTCTCGCATAACTGTCTTACTGCAAAAACTGATCTTCACACCCTCTTTCCCTCCTAAAACCGCACTGTTCTTCTCCTATTGCAACTTCTGTACACTTTATTATCCTCTCTATCAACACCCTGCCATACAGCTTTCCAACCACTGATAATAAACTAATACCTCTATAACCTGAACACTCTTGCCGATCTCCCTTCCCCTTGTAGAACGGCACAATACATGCACTCTTCCAGTCTATTGGTACCATTGACACAACAAAGCACACATTGAAAAGTCTCACCAACCAATCTATTATCACATATCCACCCTTCTTTATACACTCCACAGCAATACCATCCAAATCTTCTGCTTTTCCCGCTCTCATTTATTTCACTGCTTCTTTCACTTCATTTTACTCAATCCTTTCATTCATTCCCAGTCACCTGGGTGGCATGGGTAACCTATCTACATAAACCACTGTTGCAATCACTGCTTCTCTTCCATCTCTTGCATTTAGCAAAGATTAAAAATACTCGGCATATCTTTTCCTCACTTCAACTCCTTCCACTAGTAATTCTTCATTTGCATCTTTCACTGACTCTTCCCTCTTTTGTTCTCCTTTCCTTACTCTATTTAACTTCTTCCAGAAATTGTTCTTTCGTTCTTCAAAATTCTCACTCAACCTTTGACCCCACCTTTCGTTTGCATCTTTGTTAGCTTCTCTAATTTTCCGTTTTGCCACTCTCCTTTTCTCCTTGTACCTCTCCCAAACCTCAACATTACCATCCTGTAAAACCCTCTCAAAACAGTCTCTTCTCCTCAACTGCCTTTCTCACCATATTATTCCACCACTCCCTTCCCTTCCTGATACCTCTGCCCCCTACTTTCCTTTGACTACATACTACCTCTGCACTTGCTTTAACTCTTTCCTTAAACTGCTGCCATTCAACTTCTACTTCTCTCTCTTCCATCTCTCTCACTTCCATGCACTTTTCATTTAGTCTTTCCTTGTACTCCCTCTCTTTTGTACTCTTCTCTAACTCACTAATTTGTATTACCTCTTACTTCATGCTTGTCTCGAATTCTCCTGTAACTCCTAACTCTTAGCTTTCCCTCCACAAGGTAATGATCCGACATACCCTCCGCCTCACACACTTCACATCCAGCAGTCTACACAATCTTTCCCTTGTCACCAGCACATAATTCATCAATGCCCTCTCTACAATATTTCCATCAACAAGTCTATGCCACGTGTACTTGTGTATATGCCTTTTTTAGAAGAACGTTTTACCTACACTCATTCTGCACTCTCCACATACATTTTTCATTCTTTCTCCACTCTCGTTTACACGGTCCACACCAAAACTACCGATGACTCCCTCAACAGGCTCATTTCCTACTTAGCATTTAGGTCCCCTAAAACTACAAAATTTTCATTTTTATCAAACCATGGTAGACAATCTCTCAAATCCTCCCAAAAACTCTCCACCTTGTCTAACTTCCTTTCACATCCTGGCCCATAAACACTTACAAAAACCCACCTTTCACCTTTCTCCGCATTTGCACCCACATTAGCCTTGATGACACCTCTTTCAACTCTTATAAACTCTCTCAACTCCTCCTTCACAATAATAGCGACTCCCTCTTTCCCACAGATGCCCTCATCTACTCCAGACTTCTACCTATCATGTTTCCAAAATCCACTTCTCCCTCTCCTATCATCTTTGTTTCATTCAGTGCAAGCACATCATACTTCCTTTTTTCAAATAACCTTCCAATGTCCTCTCGCTTTTCATTCGTACTACATCCACGCACATTTAAAGTTCCCATTCTTAGGGTTTGGGACCACGAACGCGTTCCCTCAACCCTATTTCTGTCTTTTTTTTTTTTTTTATTTTTTTTTTTTTTTCTTCTTTTGGTAGATTTATTTAAGGGGAGAAGGATACCAGGGCCCCCGCCCAGATCCCTTCTAGCCGACTTATACGTCTCGTCTCGCACGAGAAAGCGGTGGTGGAATTTTCTCACCCCTCCATATATATATAATTATATATATACACTATGTGTAGTTGAACTCGCTTGAAAAAATGAAACATTTTAACACCAAACTTTCGTCTATTCTATCAAGACATCTTCATATCCTGAAGATGTCTTGAGAGAATAGACAAAAGCTTTGTGTTCCATTGTTTAATTTTTCCTAGCGCGTTTTATTACATAACTTGATCACACGTATTTGTGATTTAACCTCCATATGTATGTATGTATGTATGTATGTATGTATGAAAAGGAACCCCTTGAGATGGTTCTGGCATTTGGAACGTATGGGAAGCGAAAGAATGACTAAGAGAGTGTACGAGAGTGAGGTGGAATGACAGAGAGGGAGAGGTAAACCAAGTGAGAGGTGGAAGGATGGACTTAAGAAGTATATGAATGAAGGCTGTGCTGGATGGGAGGAGGGGCATCGATTGACTAGGGACAGAGGTGCATGGGGCTGTTTCGTTCGTGGCCACCCCTTCGGGGATTATAGCGTCCGGCATATTATATATATATATATATATATACATATATATACATATATATATATATATATATTATATATATATATATATGTGTGTGTGTGTGCGCGCGTGTGTATGGAGGAGACAATAGGCAGACTGCCTGTAACGAGTTTCTCCCTCAAAGCCACAATAGAGACAGAGCCAAATTCAAGGGACGTTGTTGTCAAAATGCCTGGACACACGAAATTTAAAGCCGTTTAAGTCATAGGAAAGTTAGGTTTGGTTAAGTTAGCTTAGTTTTGTTAGCTTAGTTTTGTTAGCTTAGTTTGGTTAGGTTAGTTTGGTTAGGTTAGTTTGGTTAGGTTAGTTTGGTTAGGTTAGTTTGGTTAGGTTAGTTAGGTTAGCCTAGGTTAGGTTACCTTGGGAACATGTTTTTTATCACTTGATGACAAAATCAAAGATATACAAAAATCCAGAATTCCCCTAGCTAACCTTGGGAAACTGGGCTATTTTCCCTAGGTGAAAAAATCAAAGATTTGTTAAATATTTTTTCTCAGGTAATTTGCATTTGAAAAACTGCAAAATCCAAAGATAAATAGTTTGATATTAAAAATCTAGAATAGAAAAGACAAGTTAACAAACAAATTAATTGAAAATATATTCTAACTATTTGTCTAACCCTTATACTTCATACCTACAAGTGAACAAGTCCTGAATAGGATGTACTGTACTAGTATTCAGTTGAAAACCTGGGATCTCTGTTTTACCCGTCATCTTTGAGGCTTATGTTTAGTGTCTAGATATAATATATGCCCCATAAGGGCAAAGGGGAAAGAGGAGTGTGTGGTAACCACCGAGGAATATGTCTTCTAAGCGTAGTAGGGATGGTATACAGTAGGGTAGTGATTGAGAGAGTGAGAGTGAGAACGGAGAAATGGATAGGCGACGAGCAGGGAGGTTTTAGGAAGGGAAGAGGATGTGTAGATCAGATTTTTACCCTGAATTGTGTTGTGGAGAAGTATCTGGAGAAGAAACAAAAGGTGTATGTTGCCTTTATGGACTTGGAGAAGGCCTATGACAGAGTGGATAGAGAAGGTTTGTGGAAAGTACTTAGAATATACGGAGTAGAGGGCAAGTTGCTGAAAGCAGTGAAGAGCATGTATGAGGGTGCAAAGGCGGCAGTACGTGTGGAGAGTGAGCAGAGCGAGTTCTTTGACCTGAATGTTGGTTTGAAACAGGGGTGTGTGATGTCCCCGTGGTTGTTTACTGTATATATGGATGGAGTCATGAAAGAAATACTATCAAGAGCAGTGAATGTTGGTGTATCGCTGAAAAGGGAGGGAATTGAGTGGAAGCTACCTATACTGCTGTTTGCGGATGATACAGTTCTGATGAGTGATAATGAATGGGAGTTGCAGGGTCTGGTAAATGAGTTTGGAACAGTGTGCGAAAAACGGAATTTGAAGGTAAATACGGGGAAGAGCAAGGTTATGGTCTTCGAAAGGGGTGAAGTCACAGAGTGTGAGGTGAAGCTGAACGGTCAGGCTATGGAGATCGTCAACTCTTTTAAGTATGTGGGCAGTGTGTTGAGTAAAGATGGGACTATGGATGAAGAGGTGCGGGAGAGGGTACAACAGGGGAAGAGGGTTGTAGGAACGCTAAAAGCAGTAACAAGAAATAGGGTGGTCAGTATGGAAGTGAAGAAGTCCTTGCATGACAGTGTGGTAATCCCGACACTGACTTACGGAAGCGAAGCATGGACGTTGGTTGAGAGACTCAGACCAAGAGTGAGAGCAGTGGAAATGAATTACTTAAGGAGTGCGTGCGGAGTTACATGGAGGGATAGACAGACTAATGAGGAAGTAAGAAGGAGGTGTGGTGTGGAGGTAGATGTGCTGGAAAGTGTGAAAAGGAACAACTTGAGATGGTTCGGCCATATGGAACGTATGGAAAGCGAGAGAATGACTAAGAGGGTGTACGAGAGCGAGGTGGAGGGACAGAGGGGGAGAGGTAGACCGAATATGAGGTGGAAGGATGGAGTGAGGAAGTACATGAACGAAGGCGGTGCTGGTTGGGGGGAGGGGCGTCGACTGACTGGGGACAGAGGTGCATGGGGGCGGTTCGTTCGTGGCCACCCCTTCGGGGATCACGGCGTCAGGCAATAGATAGATAGATAGATAGATATAATTGGACCTTGTTTTATAATCATATTTCCTTGATGTTATGGATTTGACGTCAAACAGTAACAAAGCTAGGTAAGGATATAGTATTCAGGCGTATCGCCCGACCGCGATCATGTTCCCGTCCATAATTGGATGAGGAATAGGCTTTGCTCCCCCTCACACCCCATAAATTATTGTCATCATCAAATATACTGCCAGCAGGAAGCAACTAACAGCAAAAAAATAGCCGTCAAATTAGACGGATACGTAACCACCTTACAACCTATATAGACATAACGCCCAACACCCGGATTGTACATCCGTCCCCAAAGATATCTGCATTATTTAGACCATATACACCGAATTAGAGATCTACGCATAGTAGAAGGTAACCACTGATAGTAGGATAGAATGAGTATTCCAAACCCATAAACCAAATGTTCAATAATTATATTTCAATCCTGCATCCACAGATCTTAGAAGACGTATATATACTATAGAGCACATCTAAAGTTTGTTTGACTTAATTACACATTGTAAGAGAAGTATCCACAGTCTGTGAGGGGTAAACACAAACTGAATGAAATTGCCACAGATTGTTCTATTGAATTCATCTACAGACTTCAGAAGTTGATCAGCATGAATGAGAACACTTCCAATGGTATTATGAGTAGTGTACACATTACAGGCTGTATCTATAGATTGTAGGAAGTAGCCACCGAGTATATGTTGATACTTGTTTTATTGTAGGAGTTATATGGTGTCTAGAAATTATCCACAGAATGTAGAAATATTTGAAACTGATATTTAGATATAGTAGACGATATTTAATGCTATAGAACTTAAATACCTTATGAGGTGTCTAAAGATTATAGGAGGAAGCCAAAGTACGTAAGTAGTGATATTCCAGAGCTATAAGGCATCATATTGAACATTATAGTTTGCGTTTTAATTTACATACAATTTACTGTGAATACTAAAACCTAGTGGCACTCGGTGGCACACGTATGCCTGTTCACTTACCCTGAAATATATTTGTAAACAACCTATTGTACATAGTCGTAGATCCGCAACAAAACTGAGACGGAGGATATATGTACATGACTGCAGGAAGACATAGGAGACAAGATAACCTAAGGTTAGATACCCCAAAGGAGTCAGCCAGTACAATGAGTGAGTGAATGTTGGGGGCGAGAGAGACAATAGATGTGTGGGTGAGGAGGGGAAGGAGGTGGGGGGTTTGAGGGGGAGGGAGGAAAGGGATTAATCAAGCAGAATGAGTGAGGAAGTGCTGGTGGGCGGGGGGAGGAGAGACTATAGGTGTGGAGAGGGTGAGAGGGGGAGTAGAGTAGGGGATCAGAGGGAAGGGGTTAGTCAAGCACAAAGAGTTATGACTGAGTGGGTTAGACAAAGGATGTGGGGGGTATGCGGGAGAGTTCAGGGGGGTAAGGTGGAGAGTGAATCAAGCGTAATGGCTGAGGGAATGCTGAGTGGAAGAAACGATGGGTATGAGGGGTTGAGGGGGAAGATAGGAGAGGGAAGGTGCTGGGAGAGGTGGAAGGGGGGTGGAAAGAGGGGAGGGAATTAATCAACCACAATTAATTTATGTGTGTGCTGAGTGGAAAAAGACAGTAGGTACAGTGGATGTATGGAGGGATGCAGAAGGGAGAGAGGATAAATTAAACAAAATGAGTGATGGAATTCAAGTGGGGGAGGGTAGCAATGAAGCATATGGGGTGAAAAGAAGGAGGGAGGAGGCGAAGGGGAAGGGAGGGGGGGAATCAACCAATGTGAATGAGTGATGGTGTGGAGAGGCTGTGGGAAAGAGGGAGAGGGGGAGGGATAAAGGGAGGGATGGGAGAACAGAAAATATAATTGAGAAGATGAGGGGAGAGGATGACACAGCACAATAGAAGCATCAGTAGAAGCGACAGACGAACAAAGCAGGATACATTTGAATATATTAATCATTAGCATAATTCTTCATTCCATAGGGTGCTACTATTAGATTAGGGAGGGACATAGCTCTCTGTATGTGAAGCCGAATACCATTAACTGATCTCAAGGGATGCACATAAAGAAGTAATCCAGCCTTTCTTGAATAACCCGTCCAGTACCGTCAGTATATTCTGACAACTATTAGATGGTTTTATTCAGGTTCGGAAGGACCTCTACCAATTAAATGGCAACATGATATTTCAATACTTCCTTTTAGCTACCCTAGATCTTTCCAAAACTTCATAAAATTGTCTAAATGTGGCTGAGAAGAAAAAAAAAATCTCCGGTACTGAAGGGTTTAATACGATCAAAGCCAAATAAAACTAGTTATAATATAGCAATGCTTATATATTTATATATATATATACAGTATATACAGTATATATGATAACAGCGTAAGGAGAAAAAGAACGCTTGGACATTTTTGGCTGACCTCTCAGTCAAAAAGAACTTTTTATTAAAAACGCTTGCATATCAAACTAAAAACATACGAATGACTGAATTCGAATACTCTACTTTGTCTAAATACGCAACCTAAGTGTAATATTTATTTTAAAGTTAGCGCACCTGTCCTACTTATATGTTAACAGGACGATCTGGGTAACTTGTTTCTAGTTATTTGAATTCGACAATCAAAGTGGCCGCGAAAAAAGCGGCAATTACCCAACTCATCCCGACGGTGTATTCCCGAAGTGTATAGGAGTTCATATCCTTGCATTACATTTTTTGTTTATCAGGATGATCACAGTTTCTTCTGGGTCTTGAAACGTGTGCGCAACCGCAGCTACCATAACACATTACTAGTTGGGCCGGGAGGTCCAACATGCCTCCGAGTGCAGAGGTTCCGCGAGCTTTGACCTGTGCTCATCACGATAGCCTGATCTAATCTGATTGGCCAGGCTGGATATTCCGCAAGTGACAACTGCTCCAACCAATCCTAACACAGCTCCAATGTTCTCAACCAGACTCTGCCCTGTGTATCTGCGTGTTTACATTATATTATTACATTAAGTCCGTAAACTAACCTAACCTTGCCAAACCTAACTCAGCAATGTCTAACATATCCTACTATACTAACTTAGCCATTCATATTCCAACCTTTTAATTCTACGTGATATAACATTGTTTTATTACATTCACTGATGAATATAACCTAACTTAGCCCAAACTAACTTAACTTAGTTTCTAATATATCATAATCTGACATTTTCTAGCTTGTCCAATCATATGCTATCCTAATATTTCATAAACTAACTCTAATCTATGTTATTCTAACCTAATATAACTATGGTTAATTCCTTATCATAAACTTAAGATATGTAAGTTGGAAAATACAAAACAAAAGAAGCCACACAAACACATTGTTAAAGGGACTCGATCCCCAGACTCGCAGAAAACCAGCCACACACAATAGCACATAACCACCACAGCGACGGTGTGGTATATAGTCAGTGAGGGTATTAAAACTATACACCACTTCATAGCACCAATGCCCCCAATGGTCCGACCCCTCAAAATCCCTGGATCTTGTACTCTATCTATCGACTTCTGCAACATACGTGGCCTTTCCTCTAACTTTTTCTTTGTGGAACACCATCTCTCTTTTACCAAACCTGACTTAATTTCTCTCACCGAAAAACAGTTATCCAAGGCAACAGGCAGTAAACCCTTCTCTGTATCCTCCTACTATCTCTATCCTCAATTCAAAGCCAAAGCCATAGATGGATATTGTGTGTATGTATGCAACAATCGGTCTTGCTCTCGTGTTCCCATCTTTGACTCTTCTGAATTGTCACTCTCTCACTAAATATATCTGTGCTGTTTATCTCTCCCATAAATCTACTGACTATCCAAAATTTCTTTGACTATTTTACTTCTAAAGTGGAACACATTCTATCCATCTCTCCCTTATCTGAAATGTCCATCTTATAAAATTCCAATGTTCACCACCACCAATGGCTCACCTCATATATCACTGACCAACCTGGTGAACAAGCCTACATCTGTTCTATCCTAAATCTGTTCTATCCTAAATGGCCTAGAACAGTTAGTTCAGCACCCCACCAGTATCCCGGACTGCCCTGGAGATTGGCCCAACATTCTCAGCTTATTTCTAACCACTAATCCTTCTGCTTACACTATAACACTTCCCCCTATATTGGGCTCCTCCGATCATAACCTTATCTCTATCACCTGTCCTGTCTCTCCAGTACGGCCTTATGACATCCCAAGCGGGCGGCGCTAGTGGCATTTTGGCGCTGCCTACTTGGAGGCTCTTCGGCAGTACTTCTTTGAATTCCCATGGAATGATTTTTGCTTCCATGGTCGGGGACCCTCGGAGAGTATCGAGCACATTACTGAAGTATACTACCGGGCATGGAAGCATACATCCCATTTTCATTCTCTCAAAGTAACTTACAAAAATCTTAGTTTAGTCGCGCTTGTTCTACTGCTGTCCGAAATACCAAAGATACCGTTTGAATGCTTCCTAATAGGAAGCATTCAAATGATATCATCGCCTTCAAACTCAAGAGTCCCATACCTTATATATCTCTGCCCAGAATCAAGGCAAATTTGTCCTTCGACTCGCCAAAAACTCTTTCATCAATAACAAATGCTCTGAACTTTCCAACTCTAGCTCTTCTCAAGCTTTTTGGCATTTAGCCAAAAACCTCTCCAACAATTACACTTCCTCGTCTTTCCCTCCTTTTTTCCACTCTTGATAGTACAACCGTTACCTATCCCTCTGACAAAGCTGATCTCTTTGCTCAAACTTTCGCTAAAAACTCCACCTTGGATGATTCCGACGCTGCTCCTCCCTCTCCAGCCCCCTCTAATTACTTATGCCTAAGATCATAATCTCTTCTAATGATGTACTTTCTGCCTTCTCTGGGCTTAATACTAAGAAGGCGTATGGACCGGATGGTTTTCCTCCTGTTATACTCAAAAACTGTTCTTCTGTCCTGACTTCCTGCATTATGTCTCTGTCTTTCCTCTAACATTTTTCCTTCTTGCTGGAAGTTTGCTCTTATTCAACCTGTCCCAAAGAAGGGTGACCAATCCCAGCCCTCCAACTATTTTCCAATTGCTCTCATTTCTTGCATCTCTAAAGTGTTTAAAGTATTTTTACCTCAAACTGTCATTATAGCATTTATCTTCCTATAATGTACTTTCAGATCGCCAGTATGGTTTCCTTTAGGGCCTTTCTACTGGTGATCTTCTTGCTTATATTACTAAATCTTGGTGATCCTCCTTTTGGAACTTTGGTGAGACATTTTCTATTGCGCTAGACATATCGAAAGCCTTCGAGAGACTCTGGCACAAATCTCTAATTTCTAAACTACCCTCCTTCGGTTTCTATCTTTTTATCTGCGCCTTTGTCTCTAATTTCGTTTCAGACCGCTTCATAGCTGCAATTGTTGATGGCCATCGCTCACTTTCTCAACCTATCAACTCCGGTGTTCCTCTGGGTTCTGTCCTGTCTCCAATTCACTTTCAAATATTTACAAATTATTTTCTCAACTGTACTTCTAGTCCTATCCACTCATATTCTGACGACTCTATCTTCTACTATTCAACTAGTTTTTTCACATCAACCCAGCATGCAAGTACTCCAAAACAAATGAGACAAGGCCATAGAGTGCCTATCTTCTGATCTATCAATTATTTCTGATGGGGCAGAGAAAATCTTGTTACTTTCAACACCCAATAGACCCAGTTTCTTCCTCTATTCTTCCATCACAATCCTCCACAAGACTATCAACTATTCTTCAACAATACACAACTCAACCCTTCATTATCTCAATATTCTAGGTGTATCTTTCCTATCTGAACTTTCTTGAAAAGATCATAATTAATACCACTCTTGTTAAACTAGCATCCCAAAAGTTAGGTCTGTTCAACCGTCTCTGTGGGTTCTTCACTCCAGCATGGCTTCTTGCTCTATATCGGGGCACAGTGCGCCCATGTATTGAATATTGTTCGCATGTGTGGGGAGGCCCGACCCATACTGCACATCTCGAACTAGTAGAATCGAAAGCATTTTGCCTCATCAACTCACTTCCTCCTACTAGTTTCCGACAATCTCCATCTACATGCCGCAATGTTGCATCTTTCACTCTTCTCTTGTTATTATAACAATCAGTGTTCTTCAGAGCTATCTCGGTGCATACCCCCTCCATTGCGGTGAGTGCGAGGAACCCGCCTTTTACCACACTCCCACTCCTATTCTGTCGACCTCTCCAACCCAAGAAATGGAAAATGTTCTCTCTTTCTTCTATTTACCAAGTGAACTCTGGAACTCTCTCCCTCAATCAATCTTTCCTTCATCCTATGACTTAAACTTCTTCAAACTTCGTGTGTCCAGGCATTTTGACTCCAACGTCCCTTGAATTTGGCTGTCACTCTTTTGCCTTTGGGTGAGATACTCACTACAGGGAACCTGCCTTTTGTCTCCTTCATACAAATAGCAAAAGAAGAATCAGTTGACTTATTAGATGAGTTAACCACTGCATAAAAAACACTCGTAAATTGAATAGTGCGTGTTATATTCCCATGTATAAAAACACGGAGAGGAACAGAACTTAAGTGGGCAGCTATGCGGCCTGGTAAACCAAAGCAGGTTGGTAGGCCTGGTCCACCGGCCCCTGGCAGCCGACAGACGGGCCTCCAGCAAATCTGGGCCGGGGTCGATTTTGCAACCTTTTACTACCTTGCCTATAGGAGTTCGTGACCATGCCGTGAATATACTGTAAGTACAAAAGTAAAAATGGCCTACTTGACTTAGGATATGTTTGTATGGAAAACTTAATTGATTACATACTCTCCATGCTGTACGGAAAAGCACGGCGTTAATACAAACTCATGTGGACAACTGTTTTGTACATGACTAAGTACACATGCATAGAGCAAGTAGAACACATATGAAATAGCTAATAGATGCACTCGGTTATAAAATTAACACCAATGCACAGGCAACATAATAAACACATGTATAACACATGTCATTTAAGGGGGACAACCTCGCTTTTGTCTCTCTGTCTCTCCCTCTCTCTCTGATTTTTATCCATTCGGCCCCATTCAGCCTGTGGTAAACTATCAATGGAAGTTAAATATTACTAAGCTATAATGAATAAAATAAAATAAATCTAAATGAAAACTACTCCATATCTAAATTGAATTCAATCTGAAACAAGCTAATTTATATCCAAAGGTCTCACATAATAAATGTATATATAGGGTATGGTTATAAGGGTTAATATTAGCCAGGAATTAACTCACCAATAGTTCCACATGGCAATGAGGCAAGGGAGAACGCTTTACCCAATATGGCGGTGGACAATGGGGAACGAGACTTCGGTCCCAAGACTCGAGTCAAGTTAAAGAAAGAATAAATGATTACATGGGAATGGACATGAATATTATGCTTATCTATCAATCAGTCATGGTGTCGATGAGAGCGTCGTGATGGTGTAGCTGAGTGTATTGCTGTATGTGTATTGTGATTAGAGGCACAAAAGCTCGATCAACTGAGGGCGGAAATTTAGATGTTAACTGGTTGGTGTTCGTGAAGGCTCTGGCGTACCTCAAAAGCACACCTTGCTGCCTTGGCAAACCGCCAGGAGCCCAAATTATCGTACCGCATTTATGTTGCTCTATACGATAAATTATATTAATATATACAATAAATACATATATACTACATAAGACCATGGCAATATTGCTTAATAGCATATTAGGCCTTTTATAACTTAACTTATTTACAATCTTATAATATACGATCTACTCGTCCTACGTCGTGCTGTAGGAGAGATCGTGACGTCACAGAGACATACGAGATCACAAAAGAGTCATATTCTATCGTATTTATACGATACACTTCCCCCACAAAAAAAGACCTGAACCCCACCTTAAACCTAAAGTTGCCCAGTGGCTATCTTCTGACGCCACAAGTCGACGGCGCAAGCAGCAGCGCGTCTGGGACGCGTCCCGGTCCGAGAATGATCACCATCAGTAAGAGGTGAGTCGTTCCTTTGAGAATCTTCGGACCCAGCAATAACAGGTGGAGCATCAGATTGCAATGCGGAATCGAGCTCCAAAGCGTACAAACGTGCAATAGGACGAACAGTAGTTCCAGTGGCTGTCTTCAATAGCGCCACCCGCTCTACAGAGTCTGCCCCCTTGTATACCTCCAATACGCGGCTTAATTTCCAGTATAAACGAGGACTATCTTCTTTAATTAAAGCAACTTCGCCAACTGTAGGTGCCGTTGGTCTACCAGAGGGAGTAACACTCCTTTCCCTCAATGCTAGCAGATATTCACTAATCCACCGTTTCCTAAAATCCTCGATTATCCTGGATATATACTGGTATCTCTTAGACACCGCTACCTCAGAGTACAACGAGGGATCCTCTAACTCTACTATGGATTGGAAATCAGATGGAAATGCAGTCAATTGTTTCCCATATAGCAAGTGAGCTGGCGTTAATGGTAGTGGTTCTTGCAGGTCGGTGTACACATATGTAAGCGGGCGATCATTCACGACTGCCTCTATCTCTGTGAGGACTGTCGTCAACTCACTCTTCTTTAATAGAGCATGTCCTACAACCGCTCTGAGTCCTGACTTTACTATGCCGACACACCGTTCCCACATTCCACCAAACCAAGGTGCCTTAACTGGAATGAACCTCCATTTGCACTTCTTCTCTCCCAAAAAAGTGATGATAGTAGGATCACTACTCATATCCTTTAGATATTTTGATGCTTGGACTTAAGTGGGAGCATTGTCGCTAAGAATGAGTTGAGGGAATGAACGACGGGCACAAAACCGTCTGAACGCCAGCATAAATTCTTCGCTAGACATATTATCACATAGTTCTAGGTGTACCGCTCGAGACGTCGCACAGGTAAACAATAATATATAAACCTTCTCATGCTCCCTCGTCTTCAATGCCCCTGTGTAATCTAATCCTATCGCTTGGAAAGGTTCTACGTGCTTTACACGGCATTCAGGTAGAGGTGGAGCTGGTCCAGTTGCATATGGTTTACCCTTTAGTCTCTGGCATATTACACACTTTCTCACTACGTGTCGAGCTACTTGTCGAACTCTGGGTATCCACCAAGTGAGAGGTAAATTTGTTATAATATGACATACCCCGTAGTGTTTTACTTCCCTATGTGCACGTATGATCAATAGATCAGTAACGTAATGTCTTGTTGGCATAAGTATAGGGCGGTTTGTGCCGTCTGGTACACCCGACCACTTCAGGCGACCCTCACACCTGATGAGGCCATTGTCTAGGTGCAACCTTAGTTGATACACTATATTAGGCATTAATGTCTTACTCGAGCTTTTCAAGGATTCTAATTCATTGGAAAAGGTTTCTATTTGAACCCATTTGATCAAAGTTACTTCAGCTGCTTTAAATTCACGAGCATCAATGTTGTGACCCCGGTTGCAGAGTTGGCCCGTTACTTTAAGCTTGAGATTGGATACATATCGCAACACCCAAGCTACAACTCTGACTAGTTTATTATAGTCACCGAATCTTGCCCACTTCATGATAGGACCCGGTGGCTCTTTTGGTTGGGCTGTAACTGCCACTGTTTCCAGTGGCAGAAGTCCCTCACCAACAGCATGCCATTTCGTCCATTCACTTTCATGGAGCAGCCACTTTGGACCATGCCACCACAATTCGGACTTCATTAACTGGCTAGCCGTTATACCCCTAGTTATGAGATCACTAGGGTTTTCTTTTGTATTTACATAATGATAAGCAACATCTGGCAAAAGGGCTCTAATCTCATCTACTCTATTCCGCACATAAACTGGTAGAGACTTCTTGCTATGTATCCAGTTGAGTGCGACCTGACTATCACACCATACATGAACGATTTCAATATTTAATTCGCTCTCGTATGCTGCGCGTACATGTTGCACCAGACGTGCTAATAGCAGCATGGCAGTCAATTCCATTTTAGGGATAGTTACCTTCTTAACCGGGGCTACCTTGGCCCGGGCTGTAACTAAATGTGCCCCAAATGAAGTAACGACATATATGGATACCCCGTATGCCGTGGCGCTAGCATCGCAAAACGTGTGTAACGTAACTTCACCGAACGCCGCCACTTTACGAGGTATAGGTTTAGTACATAGGATGGCATATTCATTCAACAACAATGTCCCTTGGTCATTCAGGTCCTCGGGCAAACTGTCATCCCATCCTATCTTACGTCTCCAAACTTCCTGCATTAGAATCCTAGCTCTTATGGTAACGGGTAATGCTAGACCCAAAGGATAAAAAAATTGCGCTAGTTTGCTCAACAGACTTCTTTTTGTGTGTGCTCCTGTCTGCTGAGCAAAAGACCTTGTTTGAAAAGTTAGTATGTCATGTTTAGGTTGCCAGATCATCCCCAAAATTCTGGACTTTTCCTGGTTAAGAGATGCCTATCTCACCGTTCTTCCAGGGTAAACTAACTTTATATTGCTTGTCTGAGGCACAGTAGCACACAGACTCGTCAAACCTTTGTAGCGCAACTTCCGAGTCAAAATCAGTCTCCATAGGATTAATGCCTATGTGATCCAATCTCCACAGTCGTTCCAGGTCGAACTCAGCAGCCATCTTAGGGTCACTAGGTTGGGAATCCTCCCTTCCCAACTCCTCTGCCGCGGTTACATTGACTCAATATATCGAGACCGTGTCGACCAGGACCTTTGACTGTGTAGTATGCACCTTTCCGCTCATGCAGTATCCAAATTTAGTGGGGATTAAAATTACACCACACATCTTTTTAAATCCAGGGTATACTACTTCATAATAATGATCCACACCAAGTAGAACATGCACCTCACTCTGATTTCCCATGGGATCTGACAAGTTAACCCCTTTGCTACGTAATGCGTGTTCCACCTTCTTCACACCCACAGATACATATTCTGGTAGGGTGTCTACTACGATACAAGTCATAAAGTAGCGGTTTTTACGATAGAAATATGAAATCTCCGCTATTTCTTAGTCTTGTTTATCAGTAACCCCTGTGAAGCCCTGTAATTGAAGAGTCTCAGCCCCTACGATTCGGTGCTTCAGTCCCACTAGTACGGACCTCTTTATAAAGGAACGTTGAGACCCTTGATCTAGAAGTACCCGACAAACTTTGTTGCTGTCATTACCTTCCATGGGAATCTGTATCGTGGGCAATATAGTGGTGTCTTGCGTGCTACCTAGTGTCACAGTTGTAGTACCCTCTTTTTTGACGTCTTTGGCTTTATCTGCTGTACGACACAACTTATCAAAGTGATGTCCTTTGCAGTGGCGACAGGGCCTTAAGTATGTAGCAGTACATTGTCCCTGCTTACCATGTTCTTTACTTAGACAACCTACACATAGCTTCAATCTTTTCGCCTGTGCTAGTTTTGTCTCATTTGTTGGGTATTTTACGCAGAAACTCCATTTATGATTGTTGTTACATATCTTACATAGAATCTGAGCAGGTTTCTTATACGCACCCTCTTTCTTTACTTTAGTCCCCACTGTCATGCTTATTGTTCCCCTCTTCTCCACATGCTCACTCCCTCCCGACACATACATTCTCCCTTTGTTCAACTGTAGATTATTGATCTCCTTGCTGAACTGAGTTTTGAACTCCCCCAGCTCAAATGATCTATCCTTATCAAGTATTGCCATAGGAAGCTTCTGACGCAAGATAATGACTATCATTTCCTGCGTGGTAAGCCCTAGGGTGTCTAGTGATCGAGTATTGCACTCCATATTTGCCCTGAAGTTTGTCAACTCCTCAACCTTATACCGTGGTTCTGGGAGCCCCAACAAGGCAACGACATGGGCCATCTTCAACTGCTCTCTATCCCCGTATGTGGACTCTAATAAGTGTACCGCTTCAAGATAACTACCACCCACTACTGCAAAACCCTCTATTAAATGTAAGGCCTCTCCTTCCATTTGTCCCTTCAGATAGTGAAACTTGCGGACATTATCCAAAGAGGATTCATGAACCGTAGATCGAAATACGTCCCAAAAAGCTAACCACTCAGTCAACTTGCCCCCAAATGTAGGAAGATTGAGCTTTGGGAGGTGTACAGTATGTTTTGGGTCAGCCCTTCGTAGGGCCTCATTATCGCTTCCCTTCTTACTCGCGACAGCACGCTGTAATAGGTACTTCGCTCTAAAGACAGGTTTGTCATAGAGGGCGTGATTATCACACTCTGTAACTATCTCTTCCTCCTCTGTCATGTCAGCCACAATCACCTCATTCAGAGCCGTAATACGACCGTGGGTAGCTTGGACGTTTTCTATCTAGCCTCCAATTCCTCTAGTTCAGCAGTAGTGATGAAAGTGTTTACGTCCACAATTAGCCTATTTAATACTCCCCGAAGTCCCGCCCTTTGATTTTTAGGGGCTTTGCTTAGCACCCCACTAGACGGTGTCTCTTTATGGTCTTTATCCATTTTGCATGTGAGCCTATAGGCTATGTATCTAAATATTACGTTACAAAGACAATGGCCAAATAATAGTCTAATTAACACCTTATTAGCGGCCTAGGCGGTTTATTTATATGTACCGCCCAGCAGGGTGTTTTTAGCCAAAATAGGGCTGTTTACGTGATAATTTTCATGCCTAAATAAGACCCAGAACGTAAAACAAGTATCTATCCCTGAAAGGGCATAAACAGAGCTTTCGAATGACACCATAACGATCCTTTTATGATGGCTAGTTTTCTTGCAACAACCGAGCAACGCGAGTGCAAAAAGCATGTAATTAGGCACTTTCCCCATACAATTCCGTATATAGCGAGTGAGAGAGGGAGGGAGGAGGTGGGATTCGTGTCAGTAGGTTCGCCGCGGTGGTCTGGAGCAGTCATACGCTCGCTACTCTCCTGCCACCACTTGTCTCTCTCTCTCAGCAACATTACGTGCTGAAATTGCCACATGACCTATGTCGAGCGCCGCCACATAGTCCAGCTTTATTTAACTCGACTTATGTTGTGCGCCGACAGTTAAGGGTTAAGAGACGCCAACCAGCGGACTTCTATGTTATGGAGAAAAAATAGTACACTAAATAGCAATACCAACTAATGGATCATATTGAACAAGAAAAAATGTTAGGTCAGGTCATATGTCACAGGAAGTCTGAAACGGAAAAGAAAATTATTGGGAAAAGATGATGGGTGGGATGCAGGACTTAGGCAGGCGCAATGATATAACCCCGGCGTCCCTCTCTAGCCAACGCTTCGTTAGCCCTACAATCTTGTCATACAGGACTTGATTGGTGTCTAAATCGAGGTGGACACCATCCTGGTCGAGGTCCCGGATGCTGAGAGTGAGAGAAACAAAGCGGTGCTTCGTTTCTACTAACAGACACCTCAGGGCGCGGTTAACAGAATTTTTTATAGCTTGATAGTCCGCCGCCGAGAACCCTCAGACTCTCGTCTGGCTCTCAATTGCCACGATCTTACAGCTTCCTCCGGACTCACGCTCCAGATCCAGCGCCACCTCTTTGATAGCGTCAGCTAACTCGCGGGGTACTGTACCGGGGCGTATATCATTGCCGCCTATAAACAAAAAGATCATATGCGGCCTAAACCGAACCACCTGCCCCCACTGGGGGGAGGGTTTCAGGGTGTCAACGGTTGCTCCCGGTACCCCGAAGTAGGTCAGCCTGAAAGTCCTTTCCCCCTCCGACGCCCGATATGACTCAGTTCCTCCGTCAGCTGCCCTTAGCCTAGTTGCATATGAATGCCCTACTATGGCTATTCGCTGAGGTACCGGCGCCTGAGGTACAGGAAGATAGCCAAGCCCCACCCCTCCGGGGTCCTTGCTCCTGCATCCCTGGGCTAATCCCTTGCTCATTGCCTAAGAAAAATCCCCTACTGGTAGCTAAATCCCGGGTCTGGGCACCAATGTGGTAAACTATCAATGGAAGTTAAATATTACTAAGCTATAATGAATAAAATAAAATCAATCTAAATGAAAACTACTCTATATCTAAATTGAATTCAATCTGAAACAAGCTAATTTATATCCAAAGGTCTCACATAATAAATGTATATATAGGGTAAGGTTATAAGGGTTAATATTAGCCAGGAATTACCTCACCAATAGTTCCACGTGGCAATGAGGCAAGGGAGAACGTTTTACCCAATATGGCGGTGGACAATGGGGAACGAGACTTCGGTCCCAAGACTCGAGTCAAGTTAAAGAAAGAATAAATGATTACATGGGAATGGACATGAATATTATGCTTATCTATCAATCAGTCATGGTGTCGATGAGAGCGTCGTGATGGTGTAGCTGAGTGTATTGCTGTATGTGTATTGTGATTAGAGGCACAAAAGCTCGATCAACTGAGGGCGGAAATTTAGATGTTAACTGGTTGGTGTTCGTGAAGGCTCTGGCGTACCTCAAAAGCACACCTTGCTGCCTTGGCAAACCACCAGGAGCCCAAATTATCGGACCGCATTTAGGTTGCTCTATACGATAAATTATATTAATATATACGATAAATTCATATATACTACATAAGACCATGGCAATATTGCTTAATAGCATATTAGGCCTTTTATAACTTAACTTATTTACAATCTTATAATATACGATCTACTCGTCCTACGTCGTGCTGTAGGAGAGATCGTGACGTCACAGAGACTTACGAGATCACAAAAGAGTCATATTCTATCGTATTTATACGATACAGCCTACTGTTTTAAGACTTTTACCCCCCATCCAGGTGTCGATATTTTCCTGGTGAGCGGTAGCGAGCCAGCATATATATATTTTTGTTTTGAGAGCAAGCTAAATTTGTAAATTTTTCGATAACAAAAATTCTCCGGCTTCTGAAGCCAGGTTTCTCCATACAATGTTGGCTCGCTATCGCTCGCCAGGAAGATATCGACACCTGGATGGGGATAAACGTCTTAAAACAGTTGGCTGAATGAGGCCGAATGAATACAAGCCAGAGAAAGAGAGAAACGGAGAGAAAGATAAAAAAAGTGAGGTGAGCTCCCTTAACACCTTAAGAGCGGGTGGAGGAGTATATTTGACCGTACCACCCAGCGGGGGGTTTATACCATAAATCGCCTTGTTTCTGTGCTCTTTTTCATGCATAAACAAGAGCCAGAGCGTAATACAATTATCTATCCGTGAAAGGGCGATAATTGAGCTTTCCAATGACACCCGAACCATCCTTCTACGATGGCTGGTTGTCTTGCAACGATCGTGGAAGCGAAGGGCAAAATCGCTAAAATATGGTCATTTCGCTACATAATTACGTGTGTAGCGAGGGAGAGAGGGTGGATATGTGTGGAGTACATGTCAGTAGGCCCGCCGCAACGGTGGCGAGCGGTCATGAGGTAACCTATGCTCCTCCCACCGCTCGGCTCTCTCTCAGAGCCAATATTGCGCCAAAATTGCACACGGACTAAAGTCCGCCCCGCCACATAGTCCAGATTAAAGAAGGGTTAACACAAGCGTATGACATAATTAACATGCGCACATGACAGCCTTAAATCACTAAGGCAGAACATAATATAATCAATGAATTAATATATAATATAACTATTCAATGAAAACTGTATGTATATATGTATATACTGAGGCACATACCCCATTGCTGGGGGTGGCCGACTCGAGACAGAGCCCGAACAGAAACAACATTCAAGGGTTCTAATTCTCAGGGTCCGGGACCACTCTCACGTTCCTTTGCCCGTTTCTCTGTCTCGATTAGTACAAACAATTTACAAGGGGAGGAGGATTCTAGCCCCCTGCCCCCAATAAAAACTAATACATACAAATTAATAAGCTAACCAAAGCACCATTACGAAGTTAACACATGTTTAATAAAACTAACACACATCTAACAAATTCATAACAACCGAACACACGCGTGTATGACAACGTTAAGCAAGCTCCTGAAGCATATTGGTTGGCTCAGAGATACCAGCTAGCATTGCAAATGAACAGAAATTGACGTAAATGGATTTCCAGTGCATGGCGACGTGTGTGGGTGTGGGTGTGGGTGTGGGTGTGGGTGTGGGTGTGGGTGGGGGTGTGTGTGTGTGTGTGTGTGTGTGTGTGTGTGGTGTGTGTTACTCAGTTACTTGTTCGTCAAGGGGAATCCACGCAATGCGAGCTAAGCTCATTATTATCGCGCCTCCTTAACTGGGAATGTATTGCGTGAAATGCATGTTAAGTGTTTTATGTACCGTTGGAATGGCTGTGGATGTGTGTGTAGTCTGTATTTTAGCCAATTGGCGACATTGGAAACGAAGGCTTAGGGTGGATCTGTATGGTACCATTCTCACTATAGACGGTACCGTCTCGCCTGAAGGCTTAGGTAGCCATCAGCTTAGGTGAACCATATGATACCCATCTCGCCTTGTACCATTTTTGCCAACCCCAGATGGGACGTCACAACGTCGTCCACTTATTCCAGGTACCTATTTACAGCTAGGTGAACTGAGGCTAACACATGAAAGGAGACAAGCCCAATTTGTCTCCGCCCGGCCGGGGATTGAACCCCCGACCCCTCGTGTGTGAGACGAGAGCTCTACCTACTAGGCTACGGGCTGTGTGTGTGTGTGTGTGTGTGTGTGTGTGTGTGTAGCCTAGCATGCTGGATTCATGGATACAAGTTTCGTAATATATGTAGGTTTATTAATTAAAGTAATTGAACCAAGAGCTTAAATATATATACATACAAGCTACTATCGGTGCTGAAGTGAGAGTCTTTGAAAGTGTTAGTCTTTGAGAGTGTTAAACGCCTTCAGGCGTTTCTTGTCTTTATGTGTCAGCTCATGTAATGGATGCGAAGCCTTTAACGAAACGCCGGTAGTAGGGACGCTAAACTGAGTAAAGATCGTAGCTGATTGCGGTAGTTGAATTTCGTGGATCGCAGCAAGTTTGTCCGGGTTGGGTGAAATGCCTTGTTTCGAGACTATGTGACCTAAGTAAGGGACGGAGTCTCATGCCACGGTACATTTTGAGGGATTTAACTTTAAACCAGCTTGTCGTATGCACTTAAAAACTTCCGTGAGGCGGGCGAGGTTTTCTTCCCACGAGGTGGAGAAAACGATGACGTCGTCTAGATATGGTAGGCAGGTTTCCCAGATGAAGCCTTGCAGGACGAAATCCATTAATCTGGAAAAAGTAGCGGAGCCATTGCATAGGCCGAAGGGTAGAACGTTGAATTCATAGTGCCTGCCGCTGCTTGTAGAGAAAGTAGTCTTTTGTTTGTGGTCAGGGTGTACGGGTCCCTGCCAATACCCGGCTTGCAAGTCGAGGGTAGAAATTTGTTTCGCTCCGTGTAAAGATTCAAGGGAGTCGTATATGTGTGGCAGGGGGGTAGCATCTTTAACTGTTGCATTATTCAACTGGCGGTAATCGGCGCAGAACCGCAGCGAGCCGTCTTTTTTTTTTACTAGTACGACGGGTGAAGAACAAGGACTGGTGGAAGGGTTTACTAGTCACGCATCTAGCATCTGACTTGTGTTTCCTCTTCACGGCGCTGAATGGGGTTCTTCTGCCGCAGAGGCTGCCTGATGGGGGGCCTGTGGTGTGTATGAAGTGGTTGAGGATCTTAGTGTGGCCAATTTCGTCTGGGGTTTGTGAAAATATATCCTGAAAGGATAGCAATACCTGTTATAAGGCTTGTTGGTGATGGTGGGGGAGGTGGTGTGGTATTGACGGCAAGACGGGGGTTTCTGGGAGGGTGTATTAAGGAGGGCTCACATCGTTGAATGTTTCCAACTCTCCCATCAACAGGCCCTTCGGCAGGGTAATAGAGTGGTTGGAAATGTTCGCGATTTTTAGACAGTTCATGGATGTGGAAAGTAAAGCGGGGGAGGTTAAGCAGTGTGGTGAATTGTGAAAGGCAGGGGAGAACATCAGGGGCACATTGACGGGGCGGTTAATGGTACCCAAGCTTGATGCTGTGGGGGAATTGATTTGGCTTCAACCGTGGTGGCCTGGGTAATGAGGTGTGGTGTCTGAGATTGGGCTTCGCATTGTAAGCGTCGTTTGCAATCAGTCTGCGCATTCAATATTTGTAGAAAATCTTACCCGAGGTACCCGTCGTAGGTGTCGACTTGCGCATCTAACACTACGAATTTGTGGCCAACTGAAGATTTGTGGGGAAGCGTAATGGTGACAGAATAAGTTTCTCCCGTGTATTCCGAGCACCGATGAGCGTCAGTAATAACGGTTGAATTGGGCCAAATTTGTGGCGCAATCGCTTTTAAAAATGGGTGTGAAGACAAGGCATGCAACACCTGTATCCACAAGCAGGCGAAATGGTAACCCGTTGAGCTTAAACTTGTGGTATATGGGTGATTTATGGATTAACGACTGGACCTCCGCAACCTGGAAAGGTGTTGGGGGTGTAACTAAAATTCCAACTCCTAATCAGTGAGAGGACTGGTGGGGTTGGGGAGGAGAGGCTGAGGGCCGGTGTGGGGTGTTGGGGAGGGATATTGAGGAGGGTAGTGGTAGTCCTGATGGCCCGCCTCCGTCAAGGCCAGTCGTGGGGAGTTTTATGAATGGTGGTGGTATGGACGACGCCCGCAGTAATGGTTTGACTGATATTGGTTGGATCGAGGTTGATACGGATGCGCAGATTGTTGATTTGCAAAGTGGTTGGGGGGAGGGTTCGATTGTTTTCGGTTACAAGCTCGCCATGTCCGGACGGGACAATTATTTGAACATAGTCCTTGTGGAAATTCATACAAGTTTACGGGAGAGAGGCAGGGTGCATATGGGTCGCTCATCAGGGCTAATTGGGGAAACGGTGGGGGTGAGGGGCTATAGGAGAGTGGGTTCGTTGGAGCAACACTGTATGGGTGGGCATAGCAGAAGTAGGTGCGGAAGGCTGAGTTTGGTAGGTAACATTGTATGTGTGAAGGGGAGGTGTAGCAGAAGTAGGTGTGGAAGGCTGATCTTGGTGAATCTGGGAGGTTGAATCGTTTTTGGCCTGTTAGGGATGCGTGTGGGTGTGGCTGGGATCACAAATGTGATCCCAGTCCCCCTGGGAAATAGTCAAGAGTTTTCGGATGGTGGCAAAATCCGCAGTTGGGGTGGTGGTTTCTTGAACAGTGAAGTATTGTTTTACATGAATTGGCACGATTCTGATTAGCAACTTCATTTATGCGTTCGGCGGATGCTGTGGGATAGGCACTCTGCGTACACTGGCGTAGTTTATGCAAGGTGTCGTCAAAATCCCCTGTGAGGGAAATGTCTTAAAGTTTATCTTGGGCGGGGATGCGGCCCATTGAAGGTTGCAAGGTGGTGATAATCAACTGTTTCAGGTCATCCCATGGTGTTTCGGTGGTCACGGTCCCGGTTAAATGAGAACCCTATGTTTGAGAGGAAGATGGAGGTATGTTTAGCTTTGGGATAATTCATGGCGATGGTAGGCATGACCATTTCTAGGTACGTCTTGATGTCCATTGTTTCCGGGCAGAAAGCTGTGATGGAGGGTTTTGATCCTTCCTCTAACATTTTAAATTATTCTTACTTTACATGGGTAACTAGTAATTTCCTATTTCGCTTCACACGCTCTTTTACCTCTAGCCTTGCACAGCTGCCACCAGTAAGATACCAGCCCTTGTTATAGATGTGGAGGAGTTAGGGCTGAATAAACTGTATTGTATGATGCGGGTCTTTACTTGCTAAGGGAGAAGTATCGGAGTGAGTAGTCGAGTTAGGCTTCACACATTGATTATATTTAATTGGAGTAGAATTATAGGACGTAATAGTCCCAACATGACATGTAATAGAATGGGGTATTTTATATACAATAAGTCTACCTTTAACCCCTTACGAACGGGGATGTTTGTAAATTCTACTATCTGCCTGGCGGGCATATTTACCCTAAACTAGCTTCATTCCATGCTCTTTTTCATGCATAAACAAGAGCCAGAGCGTCATACAATTATGAATCCATGAAAGGGCAATAATAGAGCTTTCCAATGACACCTGAATCATCCTTGTACGACCAGGAGTTATCCTGTAGAGATCGCGCAACACAAGGGGAAAAACCCTTCTTCTTCCAAACGTTTGTCTATGACATGGTGGACCAGGGTCTCGTAGAATAGTCGCAAGCAGCGAACCCCACGCTTAACATGTTTTCCACGAAGGGCCTGATCAACAGACCCGTCTGCTATAACACCAGCTGCCACCAACACATCTGAGATGCCAGATCCCTTAAACCTCTTGTATATAGTGTAGATGAATGACATTTGGATGTGGAAGGGTGCCATGAATGGTAAGATTTTGCTGAACAGCTCAGCATTCTCACTTTTCAACTCTAGCATGAGCACATAGACAGGATGATCACCAACAATTATTGCAAAAGGCATCTTTTTTTCTTCGATTGATTTTGCAAGCTTACACATCACATCATTGAGAATTGTCTTACTTGGTGGGTTGGGATAGGTCATGTGGTATATTGCTCGACTCTTCTCATCTGCATTTGACATGCTGGCGTGAAACCCTGAAAACCCAGGCACAGTCTGTTCTTCTGGCTTAGGTCTTGTTCGGTCATCTTGCGCCCTGGCCAATGCATGGATCACACCACGAATTCTTTGCACCGATGTGTCAGGAGGAGGAGTACTTTGATCAGCTGGTGGCTTCCTGAGAGGTGGTTCCCCACACTTCGCTGTCTTGTATGGGTTGACTTTGTGCATTTCACTTCCGAGCTCTTTGAGAGTTGTCGAGAGGTTTGATGCAAAGTTGGCACCGGGAACTGGTCTATCCTCGTGATTCTCGGAAGGAATTTCTGTATCAAATGATTCTGGCTGCACAAACATGACATTAGAGCGGTGTGACTGGCCAGCACCGGTCAGTGTGTCGCTCTTGAAGTCATCGTTGTCGACTATAGCGATAGCAGGCTTACCCTCAGCTAGTTCGAAGGGGCAATCAGATGAGCACATGAGGTCATTGACCACCCAAAAATCTCGCAGCATAAGTACGTCATTGTAACTGATGCCCAGTCCATCTTTGTGCATTATGTCGACTATCTCCCTACTCTTGGTCAGTCCATGTAGCAAGACAGAGAGATTTATCTCAACTGCAGTGCGTTTTCCAGTGATGTAGCTTGTGAGGATAGATGCAATCGATCGGACGGATGGACTGTCATCAATTGCAGACTTATTTGGGTGTTTCAGCCATGTGAGCAGCTTCAGCAGGAGCTCACTGAGGTCTTCTTCTCTCTCCAACTCGTGTATATATGGGAGCCAGGGAATAGTATTTGTCCGGATGACTTGCTCTTTGAGTCGTGCCGCAACATTCATCACCAACTGATCATTGCTGACACCCAATGAAGATATTGCCGCCTCGATGTATGTACCTGCTGCTGTTGTATCATATACCAGTTCACTCACATTCTTTTAAATGCGTTCATGAAATCCGGTCTTCCCCAAATTCATTGACGAGAATTTCCTTTAAGAAGCTGGATTTTACTACTGAGTTATGTCCGTGATTTGAGATAATGCGCTTATAGTCCTGCAGCAGGCTTTGCAGTGTGCGAATTTCATGGTCTTTGAAGATGACTTGACGAATATGATAAAAGAAGAGAGCTTGGGCCTCTCGGAGGTTTACACGCTGCAGATGTTGAGTGCTTTCATCTGAAAGGGGCTTGTGGTCGCTTACATATTTGCGCCAGCACGCACGATGGTAGCGGATTTCCAACCCAAATGCTGTTTGACTATCTGGGATGGATGCAATCAGAGTGTCAAGTCTCAATCTCATGACCTCATCTTCCAGACGGACAGTATGTAACTTGAATTTAGTCCAGGCATCTACTGTTGATAGGAGTAAAATCTGCTTGTCACGATCACTACTCTTGTATGCCCCTTTCATGCACCACACACATAGTCTTATCGTGAAGGACACCCATACTGGAGCGGAGCCTTTTAGGTGCACTAGCCTCTGGGGAAGGGTCTTGTTGATCTGATGCTTCATCTCTTTCAAGACGTTCCTCGGATTTATGTTTGCGTTTTTCGGCTTGAGAGAGCTTGCGCTTGCTGGATAATGATGCGTAACAAGTGTTATGCATGTGGTACCCTTTGGTCCCTTCTCCCAATCCACATTTTCATGTATATGTTGAAACTTATCAAGTTCTTTCCATTGTAAAGACTTTTCCCGGATGGATTCCCACTTCTCAGATGTAATGTTTTCCAAACGATCATCTGCGGTACATCGCTTACCACAGAGTAAAATGCACTCGTATTCATTTAATGTCTTGTCTGGTAACTCTTCACTCTCTTCTATTATCCATTATTTTGGTCACTTCACAAGTCGGCGATTTTCATCAGATGGGCATGCGATCCATCTGAAACAGTCAAAAAGTAATATTAGATATACACCGCAGGCAGAGAACAACAGTGATGATAGCAGCGAAAGTGAGGTCAGTGATTCTGATAGTGGCTCATACAGTGAATCATGTAGTGACAGTGAAGTGGCAGATTAGTATGTACAATTAGTATAATACAATACAATAACAATACAATATACAATACAATACAATACAATAACCATTCCAGTGGATTTGTAATGCCAGAATTAGTGAAAAAGGACACCTCATTCGTCCTTGTAGCTCATCTGATGCCAGAGATATTACATTTCATGTTTTTTCAAGATGGCGTTGGCGGCCATTTTGAATATTCGGCTCTAGCAGAGTTAGCCGTCATTTTTCAGAGGGGCATAGGAGCTAATTTTCCTTTAAAATAGTTCAGGTTGTCAAATCCATCGAGAGAAAAAGGTAGGAAGAAAATGGTCACGGATTCCAAGCAAATGACCCTACTAACATGTGTGGGGAGGATCCTCTAACACCGCACTCTTAGACAAAGTAGAAAGGAAAGCCTTTCGTACCATTAACTCACGCCCACTCACCAACTCTCTGCAATCTCTCTCTCTTCGCCGCAAAGTTGCATCTTTCTCGCTATTCTATCGCTATTATAATAATCAATGTTCCTCAGAGGTTTCCCAGTGTATACCACCTCCTCTACGTAGGGTACGTAGTACCCGTCTTGCAGCACAATCCCACCCCTAGTCTGTGCAACTCTCCAACCCATGAGTGAAACGTTTTTCTCAGACTTTATTCTATTCAACTGCTGAGCTCTGGAACTCTCTCTCTCAGAATCAGTCTTTCCCTCTTCCTATGACTTAAATTGCTTCAAAACTCCGTTTGTCAAGGCATTTTGGCTCGAACATCCCCTGATTTTGGCCCTGTCACTCTTTCAACTCTGGGGGAGGCACTCTTGGATCTATCTTTTATTAGTTGTATCAAACTCAAGAATCTCATGCTTCCTATTTTCTGCCCGGAATCAAGCCAAATCTGTTCTTCCACTCGCCAAAAACTCTTATATCAATAATAAATGCACTGAACTATCCAACTCCAGCCCTTCCCAGCTTTCTGGCATCTAGCCATAAACCTCACCAAAAAATTGTCTTCCTCGTCTTTCCCTCCTCTTTTCCACTCTGCGGCACCACCGGCACTTCTCCCTCTGACAAAGCTGAACTCTTCGCCCAAACATTCGCTAGAAACTCCACCTTGGATGATTCCGGTGCTATTCCTCCCTCTCCAGCCCCCTCTCACTTACTCATGCCTAATATCCTAATCTCCTCTAAAGAAGTACTTTCTATACCCTCTCTGGGATAATACAAAGAAGGCATACGGTCCGGATGGTGTTCCTCCAGTTGTACTAAAAAACTGTACTTCCGTGCTGACTCTCTGTCTAGGCAAACTCTTCAGTCTCTGTCTCTTTTTTAACGCCTTCCCTTCTTGCGGGAAGATTGCTCTCATTCAACCTGTCCCAAAGAAGGGTGACCGCTCTCAACCCTCCATCTATCGTCCAATTGCTCTCATTTCTTGCATCTCCAAAGTGTTTTAAACTATGCTTACCTCAACATTTCTTAAGGATCTCTCTTCTCACAATCTACTCTCAGATCGTCAGTATGGATTCCTTAAGGGTCGCTCTACTGGTGATCTCCTTTCATATCTTACTAACTCTTGGTCATCCTCCTTCAGGACTTTGGTGAGACCTTTTCTATTGCGCTAGACATATCGAAGGCCTTTGATAGACTCTGGCACAAACCTAATTTCTAAACTACCCTCCTTCGGTTTCTATCCCTCTATCTGTGCCTTTTTCTCGAATTTCCTATCTGGCCATTCCATAGCTGCGGTTGTGGATGGCCATCATTCACTTCCTCATTCTATCAACTCCGGTGTTCCTCAGGCTTCTGTCCTATCTCCAATTCTCTTTCCAATACTCATTAATGATCTTCTCAACTGTACGGTACCTCCACTCCTATCCATTCATATGATGATGACTATACTTTCCACTATTCAACTAGTTTAAAAAACAAAAAAAAACAAGCAAGCACTCAAAAAATCACGCGAGGATGCCATAAAACACTCAAATTCTGATCTATCCACAATTTCCATTTGGGACAGAGCAAATCTTGTTAATTTCAATGCTTCCAAAACACAATTACTCCAATTATCTACCTGTACAGAATTCCCACAGGACTATCCATTGTACTTCAACAATACACAAATCAATCCTTCATCTTCTCTCAGTATTCTAGGAATCTCTTTATCTCCTGATCTCACTTGTGAAAGACCATATTACCACCATTGCTAAAACAGCTTCCCAGAAGCTGGGTGTGCTCAACTGCTTCCAGGACTTCTTTACCCCTGCACAACTTCTTGCTCTGTACAGGGGCACAGTGCGTCCATGTATTGAGTATTGTTCGCATGTGTGAGGAGGATCCTCTCACACAGCACTTCTTGACAAAGTAGAAAAAAAAGCCTTTCGTCTCATTAACTCACGTCCACTCACTGACTCTTTGCAATCTCTCTCTCTCTCTTTGCCGCAGTGTTGTATCTCTCTCGCTATTCCACCGCAATTACAATAATCAATGTTCCTCAGAGCTCTGTGTATACCACCTCCTCTATATAGAGTATGTAGCACCCGTCTTGCAACACAATCCCACCCCTACTCTGTGCAACTCTCCAACCCAAGAGTGAAACGTTATTTTTAATCTCTCTTCTATTAAACAGCTGAGCTCTGGAACTCTCTCCCTGAATCTATCTTCCCCTTATCCTATGACTTAAATTGCTTCAAACTCTGTGTGTCCAGGCATTTTGGCTCGAATGTTTTTTTTTTTGGCCCTGTCACACTTTCAACTGGGGGAAGCACTCGTTACAGGCAGTTCTGTCTTTTGTCTCCCACATCCAAATAGAAAAAAAAATGTGTGTGTTTGTGATTTGGTTTACCTTTGCATGATGTAGTGTGACGTCAATGGATGGAGGCACACAGGAAGGGAGAGAGGCTGACTGACTGACCGCATGAAGGAATATTGTCTGCCTGATAATATATTCGCATCTGATTTTCACTCAATATATTATCATATTATAATATTTCAAATTTGTGATAAATAATATACTAACATAGTTTTAGCATCGAGATTAACTAGTAGATCAGTTAAGATGTATTTACATAAACTAATGGTAGTAATGGTACTAAAACGGGTATGGAATTAAGATTAGATAGCATGTCATGAAAGGCATAGTTAATCAAACCCATGCTAGTTAAATGTCACACTAGTTATTTAGTTGGGTTTATATATGAGATATATGTCATATATATTCGACCTCACAATAGGCAAGATACTAAACCAGCTATACAATTGAAATTAGCTACAAGATCAGGTAGGGCAGGAGGCTAAGAATCCTCCTCCCCTTGAATAATTCCCCTACTCAACGAGAAAGAGAAACGGGCGAAGGAACGCGAAAGTGATTCCGAACCCTGAGAATAGGAACTTTAAATGTTGTTTCTGTTCGGGCTGTCTCGTGTCGGCCACCCCCAGCAATGGGGTATGTGCCTGAGTATATACATACATACATACATACATACATACATATTATGAAAACAACAAAAATAAAAACACTGATTGCCTGATTGAATACTACCTCCATAGCTACCCCCACCTCCAAAACCACCACCCTCACAACTAACACCATCCCAAGTATCACCATAACAGCTACCACCTCCAAAACCAATCACCAGAATCACAACTACCACAACCATCACAACTACCTCTTCCAAAAACGCCCCCATAACTATAACCTCCACAACTACAACAATCACAACATTCACCATTATAACTACCGCCTCCCAACTACAACGATCAAACCTTTCACCTCCACAACTACAACCATCACACATTCACTATCACAACATTCGCCATCACAACTACCATTTCTAATACTACGACGATCACAACTACAGCGATCACAACATTCATCTCCACAACTATCACAATCACAACTACTGACGTACCATAGCAAGTAGGCTACCACCTCACAATTTCCACCATCATAACTACCTCTATAACTAGTACCACCATCACACCTTTCACCATCACAACTACCACCATTACAACTCACACCATAGCTACTACCACCATCACAACTATCACCATCACACCTACCGTCACCCCAACTCTCATCATCATACCTATTACCATCATATCTACACCACCACAGTTCTCACCATCACAACTACCACCATTACAAATATCACCATTTTATCAACCATTTTACCACCAACCAACCCTCCACACATACCAAAGGATCCACCAAGTCTCTGAACTCTCAATACACCTAAAGAAACAAACACATATATCCGTACAAAAATCTAATCACATTCTACTTTTAGTTCTTCTCCCCCTCCCCTTTCTTTCCCCAGTTCCTCTTAATATTCTGTGCTTCATTCATCAAAGACCTCCAGGCCAATTCTGTTATCTGTTTTATTCGGTCTTTAACTTCATATGCATCTCTCTCTCTCTCTCTCTCTCTCTCTCTCTCTCTCTATATATATATATATATATATATATATATATATATATATATATATATATATATATATATATATATATATATTATATACAATATATATAGTAACACTCGCAGACAAATAAAGCTTACAAGATTATTGAGTTTGAAGGCAATGGTGCTGTTTGAATACTTCCTCCTTATTGCGGACAGCAATAAAACGAGTGTGAGTAAATAAAGATTGTTTAGCATTAGGTTGAATGACATTGGAATACAGTATATGCATTCATGCTCAAGATGATCAAGATGATCACCTCCGTAAAGCACACGGCACACTCTGAGGGGTCCCCGGTTAGATAAGCTACCCCTCCCAAAGGGAGGGTACTGCCGCAGAGCCTCCCAATCGGCAATGCAAAGTTGCCACAATCACCGCCGGCTGGAAGGATCAGATAGCCGCACTGGAGAGATAGGACAAATAACTGAGATAAGGTTATGATCGGAGGAGCCCAACGGAGAGGAAAGATTGACAGAGTAAGCAGAAGGCTTAAAGGTTGGAAATAAGTCAAGAATGTTGGACTGATCTCCAAGGTGATCAGGTATATGAAAAGGGTGGTGAACTAACTGCACCAGATCATTAAGGATAGATAAGATAATTATATGCTTGTTCACCATACACATAACATCCACTTTTGTATTGAAACTGAGGATAGAAATTGTAGGATGATACAAAAAGGGATTTGCTGTCAGAATATAGTTTATTTATTCAATAAGATAACAAAACCAGTAAATACAATACATGCAATGTACACAATAACACGATGAAGGAAATATTCATAGAATACAAATAAACAAATACAAAAACAATGTCTAGGTAGTGAGGGCTGGTTTCTCTCCAGTGTCCCGTTAGAGGTTAACTATCCCAAAGGGACCATTAAGGGGATTAACAGCGGCTCGGGGAAAGTGCATAGATTCGTTGGGTTGTGGGGGATACGTCCATGTAGGAGACAAGAGTAGCTGACAAGGGGTTTAATGGGACTCAGGGCAGACTCCCTTTTCTTGAAAGGGTTGGCGGCTCTGGTCAAAGGTGAAAAGAAAAGTGGGTGGGTGGGCGATTGTGATCTTTGGAATAAAGAGGAGGGAGTCCACGTTGACTAGGGCGCTGCGCCCTAGTCAACGTGGACTCCCTCCTGTCATTTTACTGTCATTTTCAGATCAATGGGTGGATAAGAGGAAGGGAATGGGTCCGCACCGTGGCACTGTCCAACATCTTCTATAAATGTCATTAAGGGAATAACGTGTAAAAGGCTGCTGGGGGCGACAACTTTTACAGGAACAGCTACACCTCGGGTTCTGTCACCGGCGATCCGTCGCACCACGTTTGTAGCATCCTGGGAAGCTCCTCGGAATAGTCGTCCAGCTCGGCAAGGGCTAGGTCCTGTAACTCCTGTAACTCGTCATATTCTGAAGGCAGCATTCATTCTGGATAAAGATAAAAGATTAGCGACACCAATCCCGGTCGCTCACCTACCGTACGTAGGTGAGTGACTGGAATTAGCGTCCTTATCTTTGTTTCAGTAGAATTTTCAGCCCTTAGTCTGTCACTTTTTGGTTTCTCTTTCAGGATATCCTTTAGATCTTTGTGCCTTCTACCAAAGATCGTGTCAGTTGAGGGAGGGGTAGGGGTGAGGAGGAGGAGGATCTGTACGCATGCCGCATCTGCAAACCTGTGTGTCTAGGGTAGGGATTCCAGGCCTTATTAGGCCCTGTCCTGGATTGCGAGACCTCTCTGCTACGTCGGTGTGGACCAATCACATACTGAGGCCCATCTCATAATTGACTTAAGTAGCAAGGCGATGGTCAAAGATAGTGTGGTGACTGAGATAGAGGGATACCTCGGGTCGAGTCTGAAGCAGGTTGGAGAGATGATACAGTTCCGGCTGGACAATCAGCTTTCGTGACCATCTCCACTGCCCTTCTCAACCCCCGGTCCAGTGCTGGCGCCGGGAACAATTAGTTTGTCCAATCAGATGTCCTGGCTGGGGCGTTGGAGCATAGGAGCTTCAACACTCAGCATCATAAGGGCCACAGGCAATCGCACTCCCGAAACTACATGGATATTAACTCCGGCACCCTTGAGCCTGGGGGAACGTGGACTTCTCTTGTTATGTGGGGTTGTGGTGTGTATTTTCGCCTGCGGTGTCGCTGGTGGTGTTGTCTGAGGTGCCATCGGATCCTTGCGGATTTGCTCGACAATATTTATCTTATATATTTGCTGTAGGCTACAGCATAATGTATTAAAGATGTATCTTAAATTATACTTCATATTTTGATAGCAGAGCAAAAGAATATTATAAATTATGAGCACTGTTCGCATACTATAATCTATTATTTTATTAGTGATAAAATATAGCATCAGGATACGTCTGGCATGTTTCATTTCTAGCTGAAGGCTCCTATTACAGCACCGAAATAATGTCCAACGAAAATGGGAAATCTCTCTTACTACAGGATCTCTACCTGAAACCTGACATCACCAAGCAGACAATACGTTGTGAACTGGAAATTCAATCACGTCAATTTCTGTTCGTTTGCCATGCTAGCGGGTGCCTCTCAGTCGACGAATTTGCTCAAGGTGCTTTGCTTAACTTGACGTGTGTGCCAAGTTTGACTTGGGTTTGTTAACTTTGTTTTGTGATAATGTATTATCTTAGTCAGGTGTTCTTGCTAGTTTTGTGTGTGCTAAGATTGTCATCAGCGAATGTCATTAAGCTTGAAAAGTGTGTTTGTGTTCGTTTGTTTGCATGCAATGGTGTTTTAACCCTATGGGTACCAGCGACGTGTTATATAAATGTCTAACTATATTTAGGCGATATTATACAGCTTGGGGAGGATCAGTGGTAGTTAAAAGGGTTAGGTTGAGATAGTTCGAAGCCTGTTAATCGCTGGAAGGCCTTTTAAGCTGAATACAATCGTCTAACAGTTGCCAAAATATAATAAAGAGGACATCCCCGGTACTGAATGGGTTAAATTAGTTAGGTGTGTGTTTTTGTATCCATTGTCCATTTCTGTAAACCTGACTAGCTCTTATATTGTTTGTTTTCTTCAGCCCTTCTTGAAACTTCCTATTTTTACACGGTTTCATCGGTCATTTTAGCCAATACTGATTTTCTGTATCCCCGTTCTAAATCATAAACTATACTATATCTCTTGCTCATAATTTTCAAATTAATTTTCCTGTATAATATGTTTACATTTATATTTTCTAATTGTATTCATGATTACTCCGGTTGGTTTCTGTTTCATAAAATGGACACTCGATACACTTATTTTATCCAATGTCTACCTCTAAATTGTGCAATATGTATTCTAAGCTTTCTGTTTTACCCATTTTTTTTCTAACATAATTTCCTCTACATCCGTTGCCTATATATAGCTATTTCAGCTTCACTTTTTCTCCAGAATTTGATCTGTATACACACTAATTATTGTTGATTGATATAAACCTATAATGAAAGAATTCCTTTAAAACTTTCTATGTTACCGGTTTGATGAAATGTCCTATCTGCGTCCATGTATTGAGTATTGTTCACATTTGTGGGTAGGATCCTCTCACACAGCACTTCTAGACAAAGTAGAAAAGAAAGCCTTCCGATTCATTAACTCACGTCCACTCGCCATTCTCTGCAATCTCTCTCTCTTCGACGCAATGTTGCATCTCTCTCACTATTCTACGCTATTACAATAATCAGTGTTCCTCAGAACTCTCTCATTGTATACCACCCCCTCTTCGTAGAGCACATAGCACCCGTCTTGCAACACAATCGCACTCCTACTCTACAACTTTCCAACCCAAGAGTGAAATGATATTCTCAATCTCTCTTCTATTCAACAGCTGAGCTCTGGAACTCTCTCCCACTATCAGTCTTTCCCTCATCCTATGAATTAAATTGTTTCAAACTCCGTGTGTCCAGGCACTTTGGCTCGACCGTCCCTTGATTTTGGCTCGGTCACTCTTTCAATTCTGGGGGAGGCACTCGTCACAGGCAGTTCTGCCTTTTGTTTCCTTCATCCGCATAGACAAAAACAAAATATGCATAATACATTTATGGATACATGAGTCTGTACTACCCATATTATTCTATTTCTGTTTATATGCACTTTATGTTATCTGATAACATAGCAGGACTCAATAACATTGACCATTTGTCTCCATTACTTGTTATATACAATGTCTTCCCTGTGTTTCCTATTGTAATATATTAGATAAAACCCGGCTCTAAATTGAATTATGTTGTCTGCACCACTCGTCCTCTCCAATTTGCAACAACTCGTGAACGTCGGCCCGTTTTCATCCTGGTGTGTAAACTGTTCACTCGCTGTGCATTACCTTGTTACGGTCCTGGCTTCCGGTGCGCTCTCTCCCACTTTCTCTCTCTCTCTCTCACTCTCTCTCTCTCACTCTCTCTCTCTCTTGCTCTCTCTCTCTTTCAGTATCTCTCTTACAATCTCTCTCTCTCTCTCTGTCTCTCCTTGTTTGAGCAATCAGAACTCGATTTGTTTGTAATTATTAGATGACGTGACCAACACATTATAATACAGTATTTAGAAGCTAGATACAATGTTTCGTCTATTCATACACACACAAGTATGCAAGGTAACAACACACAGGTTTGACACTTTAGTTGTTTTTTATTTGTTCTCCAGCTGATGATAAGGTGGCATATCCCCATCTTGATCACTCCGCTATTCCGAACATTATGTAGTGAAACGTGTTGTTAATTATGAAAAGATGGCAGTATAATTATCTTTGTTTCCATTAAGTAACGATATATCGGTTGTTAAGGGATTCAATTTGACGATCAGCTGAAAACAAACAGATTACAGTATATAATATTTTGTTCCCATACAATTTTCATGTCCTTCGGAGGCTGCACATTTGTCTTTATCAGAGCATTGTAAAAATATATTTGATTGATCACTGCACATATTGCAAGGAGTCTACAACCATTTGCCATATAACATTTTCCACATGGACTCCTTGGAATGAGCCGCAAGATTACTAACTATTTGCTGCAACTCCTTGTAACTCACATTTCCCAGTTTGGAAGCTTCTTAAATCACTACGCATATTTTTCTTATCCAGCACTTATTTTCTTATGAATTCAATTTCATCATACAATAATGTTTTCAATCAATCTTTCCTGTGCATTAGCGTTTCCTTGGCTGCTGCTCTCTCTCTCTCTCTCTCTCTCTCTCTCTCTCTCTCTCTCTCTCTCTCTCTCTCTCTCTCTCTCTCTCTCTCTCTCTCTCTCTCTCTCTCTCTCTCTCTCCCTCTCTCTCTCTCTCTCTCTCTCTCTCTCTCTCTCTCTCTCTCTCTCTCTCAACGCATATTCCTACAAGTTAAAACCCTCAATGTTTTAACTTTGTCCATCTTAAATTTTAATTTTCAGTTATCAATTACTTTTTCAATGTTATATATTTTAAACTTACTATTCATCTCTCTCTCTCTCCAGTTTGTAAAATACATTGTCTTAAATCCCAGAGCCAGGGCGTTCAATTATTTCCGCCTGTCTCTCTAGCCGGGAGTTCACGTTAAAACAGGTGTATTGTGTAATTCAACAAAGCACAATTCAATGTTGATTGCATAATACAAAATATGAAAGCGTGTTGACGTGACTACACCAACGTGACTATGGTGAAAACTGCAGCCTCCTACCTAGTGTTGTTACCATTTGGGGGGCGTGTGAAGATGCCATTTTTCCACCTTACGCACCCTCTCCCGCAGGCGTGACTTAGACAACGCGGAAGAGCGGAAGACGCATAGTGCGTGACACCACCTAGTCCACTCTACCCCACCTGAGCACTGTTTTATATAGTCATGGTATATATATATATATATATATATATATATATATATATATACAGTATATATATATATATAATAAATATACATTCATTTTCTGGTGATTTGATGTTAGGGGCAGATAACTGGAATAATCGTTCATTTCCGGAAACAAACACCAAAATTGGCACACATACTCCTTGGGGATTGCTCTTTTGATAAAACCCTTTAGCCACCTAAAAATTCAAGATGGCGGCCATTTTTCAAGATGGCCGCCATTGAATATACAGAAACATTGCATTTCGCAATAAAATCGCAAAGACTTGTCCTATTTGAATGATCTTGGTGTCAAATCATACATTTTTCACTATGTAGAATCCGAATTTGGAACTATGGACTTACTCACTAGCTTCCTTGTACCATAATATCAGTCCCGGAATCATAATTAGGGTAAAAAGTGCCCATATCATAGGCACCATCAGTCCGATATATTATTGGATGTACAGTCTACCGCAATTGTAGCGCGTACAAAATATAGACAGAAGAAAATGGTTGCTGGAAACCTTTCACATCATCCTCCACCCCCACCCCCCCCCACCCCCCTACCCTGCCTGCCACCCTACGTCTACCAAAAAGTCTCACTGTTTTGTTTCGAATATATGAAACGAGAAGTCACCCTCCCTTCTCTCTCTCTCTCTCTCATGCACAAGTTTATATGCTAATAATTAATTTATGCTAGTCCGTCCGTAAAAACAATATCGTATGATATACTGCATTTATTTACTGCATAATATATATAGATATATATTATATATTTATATTGCATGATACATATTTATATTGCATGTGTGTGTTTAAACTCAGAGAGAGAGAGAGAGGAGGGGGGGGGGGAATGGAGTCTCGGTCGATATTCGAACCAGCGATTACCTAGAATAACGCGTGTGGAGGGGAGCGGGGGTTGTAGCAGAGTTTTTAGACAGTTCCCAGTTATTATTTTGTATCTGGCTTGTACGCGCTATAAGTGCGGTAGACTGTACATGTAGGCAGTAGGCCTATACTTGTTTGTCACTTATTGTCTTGCTGCCTGGATGAGTATACTACAACGCTTCTTAACCTCGCATCTGCAGCTGCACAGTGCCGTGCAGGTCAGACCAAAGCAGTAGCATTTGCATCGACCACAGCATTCCGGCTTGCATCCACACTTGGTCAGCTGCTGGCAACTCTCTGCAATGGGTGGGAGCTCTGTCCAAACGATCTGCCACAGATCTCCTTTCTTGGTCCAGCCCCAGTTGGCAGGAGTCTGCGTTTCTGGTTGACGTACTGTTGACTGATTCCAGATGCAGCCCGCCTGGTAGGCAGCACGCTTCACATGCTGCTTCAGTGCTGCTCGGGTTGGAGGAATGGCTTCGTACGGCCTCTGCTTCCGAGCAAACATGTCTAACCTCGCATCATCGACACCATCAGCTGTGCTGGATCTGTCGTACATCATGACCACGAACTTCTCCAAGGTCTCCAGGTCTTCATCATCAACTACCGGTGGGTACTGGCTGAGTTTGCTGAAGACACCAGAAGCCTCATCACAAACATCCCAGGTTTGCCAAGCAGACTTCTTCCCTTTGCCACGGAATGCTGAAACGACATCGCAGCCAGTGAAGGCATGGAAGAAGAGCATCCCTTTGCTCTTTTCTGCAAGAGTGCAACACAAGTCATGTACAGGAACCCACCTCAGGTTGTGTCCTTGGCCAAAGGCAACCCACAACTGCTGCAGACCTAGCTCCTGAAGTGCCTGCAGAACACTGACTGCGATGACGACAACATCTGTGTCGCTGGGTTTGACCATGATGACTTTGCTGCCTGCTTCTGTTGCATGCCTGGCATGCACAAAGATCCGCGTGTCAGCTTCTTCATGACTGCACGGTGCCACTCCAGCCAGATTGATAGTGCGGTTGCTGACAGCATCTTCTTCCTTGGTCACAATGACCACATTTGGTGTGGCCACACGTGCAATCTTATCAACCAGAAAGTTGAACAGCTCGGCTTTGTTGTCATTTTCTCTCAGGAAGTTTCGCCAGTTTGAGAAATCTAGTTTCAGCTTTCAGACTAGATGGCTGGTAGACATCAAACACAATGTCTGTTCTCTTGTACTTGGTAGAGTATGCTTGTATTCTAGGAAGGACATCGAGCATTGCGTACTCTTCGAACGTCTTAGAACTCCGTGGGGCAGACTGTTCACCAACGCTGCACCATCAATGATGATGGTGTCGGCGTCTGGCTCTGCCTCAGGGGTTGTAACTTGGCTCTGAAGAATGGTAGTGAGGTGGGATTTCTGACAGGTGTGGAACTTTCCACCATCACTGAGGGCAGCAGGATGTGACTGGTTCTCATGACGGAAGAACTCCTTCAAGTCACACTCTCTGCTCTAGCATGATATGAACAGCTTGGAGAACAGTTGACAGTCTTCCTTCAGCACTTTTTGCTTTGAAGAGTCAACAGAGGCTGGTACCTGTCGGAAAAAGTCAACCCTGTTCTTCTTGATTGGTTCATAGAAGATGGATTCTTCTTTCCCTTCCAGTCCCTTCATAAACTCCTGGAAACGGACCTTGCCTTTCTCAAGGTGTGTGCCAATCAGCTCGGCGGCAGTGTGGTGAGCAATATCCTTTGTATCAAGCGAAAGCAGGTCCCGACTCTCCTCCTGGAAAGGATTGCTTGTCATGGCTTGTGAGAGCTTTTCTACTTTCTCAAGGAACACTCTTTGTGCTCGTTCTTTCTCCTCATGGTGGCTGGTGTGTTCAGTACCCTCTTTGGTCCCACATGCTGCCTCATACTGTGCAACCAAGTGGCTGACTTGAGGACCAGCTATCATCCATCTTCTCAGTGCTGATGGGTCTTCAGTCACGCCGATCACACCCCCGTCTGCCTTGATGACAGCGTTGGCCTGCTCGTGAGCTTGGTCAATAGCCATTGCTGAGAACTGTCGGCTCTATTTGTGTACAACAAAGTTTCCACTCTGGAACTCCTGAGCCAGCTTAGGATGCTTCTGTTCCAGGGTCACCATGTCTCTGTAGTGGATCGGAAGCCACCGTGCATAGTTTACATTGTTGTTGGCAAAGAAGTACGGTATCAGCTCAGCCAGTGACTGACAGTACAGGAAGAAGTTGGCTTCCCTGAATGATCGGATCAACAAGAGGATCACCAGTACCATTGACAACACCATATACCAGAAATTAAACTGGGGACTTTGCAGTTTGCGATGCTCACACCAAGCTTCGAAGCTAGGCACCTCTTTAGGGTTGTTCATCTGTCTCTTTCGAGTAGTCCGTGTGGGCTGCCTTCAGAAGCTTGTACAGACTGCATGCTGTTATCTGGTGCATCTGTCGTGTCCTAGTGATGCTCGAAGCTGTCAGAAATGAATCTGCTGTCCCAGGAGATGCTATCCCTGCCTCCAAGAGGGCTCCTGTCCAGCCACTGTCCTGGAGTAGAGTTCCAATGGACTTCAGTGCCGCCATCTCAATATGCAAGCCTCCGAACATTATGACGAACTTGCCCTCACCGTAGATTTCAGGCCAGTGCCACTGGACCTGCTTGGCTACTGCATATATTGGCTGGTCAGCAGCAATGACTGGCACCTGACCGGGGTTCAGAAATGCCACTATCTCCTTGATCTTGTCCATCACATGCTTGACTGTAGCAACTGAGTGGGCCTGATCTCGCAGCAGAGGCAAAAGTGATGTAATGCTGACCTCAAATGGCTTTCCTCTCTTCTGTGAAGCATGGTGGGCTGACCAAGTCACATCCACTGGCCCATCTGTCACAGTGACCTTCTCCAGCCACTCCTACTCCATTGCCAGTTGTGGCCTCAGCAGACTGGTGTCTGGGTGTGTCACACCACTCTGGGGAGGAGATGGTTTCTTCTTGGTGAAGAAGGTGGGCCGGACATTGGTGAAGGAGTCTGGAAGTTCTGGAACTGTCTTCACTTTCTCCTCTCCGAACTTCAGCTGTCCACACTCTTTACCTTCTTCTTTGGTTGGGTGCTGGAAAACAGAGATGATGGTTCCATGGAAAGAAGTGGTCGCTGTCGTTGCAGTGGGATTGTGGTCTATGTTGTCCATGGCTGATGTGGTGAACAACCCTTTTCGCAGAACTGGTGGACAGACCACCCCATCCTCCACGTATTTGCTGACTGTTGCATCTCCCAGCTGTGCAGATATCTGTAGCACCCTGTCGTATGAAATGCTGATGCCATGCTCGTTAAGCATTTCCACCAACTTTCTCTTTCTGGTCTTTGTGTAGACGGACATCCCCATGTAAACAGGGAATGGGGTCTCTCTGTCTTTGGAGTGTCTGAGTTGCAGCTTCTTCTTTGTACCTTGCGTAGAAGTTGTACTGAAGCAGCTGAGCAATTGCTAGATCTGTCTTTGATGCGCCAAACCTCAGTTGAGATTTGATGTCCGCTCCGTGTTCAAGCATGGCCACAAACTGAGCCAACTCAGCTGCCTTTTGTAGAGTTTTAGGCTGTTTCTCTTTGAGGTTCAAAGTCTGGTCGCCGCCTGTGCATTTAAAAAATTGCTGTAGAAGGAATAACTGCTCAAGCTCTTCGAACGTAGTCACCTTCTCTGACCTCAGCCAATTTCTCAAAGCATCAGACAGTTCCCGGGCATGTTCTAGAAAAGTGCACTCACGACCCTTCGTAACACCCCGAAACTTCAACCTATATGTCTCTGGTTGTAACTCGTACGCCCTCAGAACAGCTTCCTTCAATACCTCATACTCGATGCAAGACTCCAAGGGCAACGCATCATATGCCTGGAGTCCTTTGCCAACCAACCTAGAGGAAACAAGGGCTGTCCACTTAACCTCGGGCCATTGGTGCTCCCGGCACTTCTTCTCAAAACGCAGGAAAATCTCGGTGACACCCGACTCGTCAAATGCAGGGACTAACTTAAGAAGGTGCGATAAAGACTGATCAAGACCTCGATTCCCAGAACCGAGACGCTGCCCTGTCGACTCCACCCGAGACTTCTCAAGCTCTATGTCTGCACAGTATATGGCCTTTCTCTCCTCAGCCTGAATCCTGAGCTTAGCTTCCCGCTGCCTGAGCTCAGCCTCATGCTTTCGTTGCTCGATTTTGGCGAGTTCGAGCTGAAACAACATCTCGGAAGACAAATCCTGAGGAGGGGGTGCTACTATTGGGGACCCACCCCGTGAATCACCTAGAGGCATACCCAACCGCCAGCGGGTATCGGCCTGCGGGAACGTACCCGGCTCCGGAGCCCGAGGGGGCGCCATGGTAGGAGTCGAGTGGAATGGGGGCTGGGCAGAAGGTGCCCCAGCTCCAGCTCCACCCGAAGCCCCACGCACCCTACCAAGCACACAGGTAACCAGCTCACTTCTCGACAAACCGTTAGTACCGGGAAACCCTAAGACCGTGGCTACACACTGTAGTCCGTACCGGTCTAGCCCCGACACACGATCCGCTGACACAGGCTCCTCCAAAAATATCCGAGCATCCTCCTCACTGTTCACCACCCAAGCGCCCCTAGACAACTCCACCTTCTCCACCTCCTCACCTGCTTCCCATACTGTGTCCTCACTGTGCACTGATCCGTCGTTCGACATAGTGTCCACCGGAAATCCTCAACGTTTATAAAAAAAAAAGAAGTACCTAAACTCTCATGTAGCACTATTCACTCAAAAAAATGCTTGAAGACAACTCAAGTGCTATACTACGTTGCCAAAAAAAATCCAACGTGTCCAAAATATTCCTCAAAAAACAAATGTCCAAAAATCCTTCAATTATTTCTTAGTTCACTAATTTCGCCATTTGGTATGACGACTAAGATAAGATACTAGGCAAGGTCGCCATTTGTTACGACCGGGACTACGAATAAAACAAGGGCACTTAAAGATTGGACTAGTAATAGGGCACTATGCAACAACGGTACGCTTGATCCAAACCCTCGAACTTATATGCCGGCGAACAAAACACTTATACCCTCCAGAGTTAATCTGCGATAGCGGGGTATCCTTAACTGGGCATAAATGTACGCTACTTCAGGCTAACCCACACTGGTATAGCCTGATAACAAACAAGATGCAAGTTACGTTAAATGCATAAAAAGTAATCTATGGAAAGATCAATTAAATCACTGCAATATTTAATACAATAAAAAGATGCTTCAATACAGTTACTCTAAACAACAATAAACTCTTCACTCCTATCTGAAAGAAAGTGAAGTATAATCCTACAGCATAGACTTGGAAACTTCTGAAGAAAGTCTGATGCTCATAAGATGCTCGTATCTAATCTTGAACTATATAAAGGCAGGAGGCAGGACACCACACGTGTAAATTGAATACACTAAAAGATAGGACATATAATGTTAACTGACACAAGAATACTATAAATGCGCAACGGTAGCATGCTCGACACTAAAAGAAGTACTTCCTCATCAACGAAACAGTCTGCTATGGTTGTGCGACTCAACAACAACCTAGACTAATAAATGCTGTGAATAATAATGCGTACATATCAAAGAGCTTATATTAAATACTAATAAGTGTCTACTCGATTAATAATGTCTAGCTGGAATACTCTAGGTAAGGAACTGGGGTTGAGCAAGACAGGCTCGTAGCCTAGCGATGTCCTTAAGACTGCATCCTTTTAAGTTACGTTAATTGACTAGGGTGCTGTCTCGATAGATCCAGATCACAAGTATCTGGTTCTATCCTGGCGACCCTCTAAAGACAAGCAAAGAGGCAGCAAAGTGTGGAACTGGTACAGGCCAAAACCCTCAGTCAACACAATGCTGCGCTCGCAAAGGACGCAACCGAAAAGACAACACAGGCTACCACAGGACCGGTCGATGTCGTGTAGGTATAAGCAAACCGTACACACATCGGAGACAACGACTACAGTTACCTTATCCCAGTCTAGCATTAAATAAAAGAGCAGAAACACTAAATCAATAATGGAGACACACACCAAGTTCTTAACCTATACTAACTAAGAACCCTCAAACCTAATCTAAGTACATGTAAATATCTCTGAGGACGGCGCATGCAATACAATGGGCCGGCTATGGAAACCGTATGCAGAACCCAAGGAGATTAGTAATTGAATAAAGGCGAGAAGTAATGGAAAAGAAGAAGTTCAGAGAGAGAAACTGTGATAAAGGTGGAGATCGGGGGAGAGTATTCAAAGGGATGTTAGAAGCACGCGCGCCAAGCCTGTCCTGACGAGGACAGCTCCTGGGGACCCTCATGTAGGAGGTAAGTTACACAGGAGCCCGCAAAGGCGCGATGGTCGGCCAATCACGAGCCGAGACGTCACAAGAAAGCAGGCGTCACGTGACACAGCACCCGCACCTACAGACACTCACTACCATCTCGCTCTGAAAGTCTTTCTCATTCCCACGCTGGTACTATCATCACTACTATTGATATAAAATATAACCCGTTGTCACAGACGAAAACAAAGACCACCACTGGACTGTCTGTGACAATGCGATTACTAGGAAAGAAAGAACAACATTCTCGGATAACTGTAGCCCATTTCAATGTCCCTGGCGAGCGCTAGTGGCTAATGAAAGGCGATTATGCCAACGCTGGTAGACGTCACAGTGCATTAACCCTTAATTAGCGGCTCACCACATAAGTCGAGTTAAATAAAGCTGGACTATGTGGCGGCGCTCGACATAACTCGAGTGGCAATTTCAGCACGTAATGTTTCTGAGAGAGAGAGACAAGTGGTGGCAGGAGAGTAGCGAGCGTAAGACTGCTCCAGACCACCGCGGCGAACATACTGACACGAATCCCAGCTCCTTCCTCCCTCTCTCACTCGCTATATAAGGAATTGTATCGGGAAAGTGGCTAATTACATGCTTTTTGCACTCGCGTTGCACGGTTATTGCAAGAAAACTAGCCATCATAAAAGGATCGTTATGGTGTCATTCGAAAGCTCTGTTTATGCCCTTTCAGGGATAGGTACTTGTTTTACGTTCTGGGTCTTATTTAGGCATGAAAATGATCACGTAAACAGCCCTATTTTGGCTAAAAACACCCCGCTGGGCGGTACATATAAATAAACCGCATAGGCCGCTCGTAAGGTGTTAAAGGACACTAGATTCTTTAGTCCCCATTCATTAATTCTAGAAAGGTCCTGGTTCAGAGAAATTGCAGTGTTTATTTTTGAATTTATAAGATCGGGTTGGGTGAAAGAATTGGTAAATGTGAAGGAACTGTGGAGCGTTGAGTCATCTGCGTAGGAATGTATTGGATTATGAGTGGTAGATATGAGATCATTGATATGAATGAGGAACAGAGTTGGGGCCAAAACTAATCCCTGGGGAACACTAGCATTTATTGAGTGAAATTGAGAGTAAAGGCCATCTACCATTAGACATATTTTTCTGTTATGAAGATAAGAAGAAATTAGTGGAACTAATGATGCAAGGCCGTAGTGTGACATCTTCGACAATAAGGATTGATGCCAGACTCTAGCAAATGCCTTTGATATATCCAGTGCTATTGTATGTGTTTCACCGTGTTGGTCTGTAGCTTGGTTGATTTGATGCATAAGAATATGTTATAAGTATGTTATATGATAACAGATATAACAGATAATCTCACAGTATGATAATTATCTGTATTCAGTGAATCAAGGCCGAGGGGTTATCCTTTTACCACCTTGATCACAATCATGCACAATGAGGTATGGGATACGACTAGGTTCGGGAATAAAAATATATGACCTACACCTAGCCCGATCGTTCATACAGTATCATTTAAGTCCCGTGCGTTCTGTACACCATCCAGGTAACTACATGCAAAGCAATGTAATGCCCCGTTACCCTTGGCTCGGCTCTCCTGCGCTGGCACACCCTGTCAATTCAGGCGCGGCTATCTAACTAAACATCGATGTTAAACTACATGTAATCTACAGTAAGTAACTGATGCAGGGCTTATTAGACAGCATTTGGGACACTAAAATAATTATTTAGCTACACTAAACTAATTATTCAGCTGATACTGAACCCCATGCTGAGTTTCACAGCAGCGGTGCCACCAGTGTGCCCTGGCTGTGCGTTGACAACCGCTCTGTTGAGCTACTACTCTACACCTTCCACTGCAAGTCTCTCAACGTCCCCCCCCCCCCACCACATCATGTCACGTCCAGTTTGGAAGCCTTGTACAGGAAGATGACACACATACTAAACCTCTAACACTACTACGATATACACTACCATGCATTTTAGCCGAGTCAGATGCAACATGAACCTCTAATTTAGCAGTATATTAGGATTCCGGGACTGATATTATGGTACAAGGAAGCTAGTGAGCAAGTCCATGGTTCCAAATTCGGATTCTACATAATGAAAAATGTATGATTTGACACCAAGATCATTCAAATAGGACAAGTCTTTGCGATTTTATTGCGAAATGCAATATTTCTGTATATTCAATGGCGGCCATCTTGAAAAATGCCCGCTATCTTGAATTTTTAGGTGGCTAATGGGTTTTATCAAAAGAGCAATCCCCAAGGAGTATGTGTGCCAAATTTGGTGCTTGGGTCCGGAAATGAGCGATTCTCCTGAAATTTGCAGTTATCTGCTCCACTATTATGGCACATACCAATGATAGTGTGGTAATATCTATTTGATGACGTGTGTGACATCACTTGTTTTACAAACAACGATTACAATTTGAGAAAAGTAGAAGTAATCATATTATTTCAAAGCAAAATATTGTCATTACTCAATCAGTGTAAGGAATAGTTGTATATTATTATTACATTCTGACATTATTGGCACTGTTCTGAAGCAGTGTGTTATACCTTAGGTTATTTTCTACTTATTTGTACAATGACACCACAACATCCTCAATACTTCTGCAAGGAGTGGCATTGCTGGAAACTTGACATGCAAAATGCCAAGTTGCACTCCTTGCAATATGCCGACACGTCTGTTATGGGTTGGGGGCATTTTGATGTACTTCGATGAGGAGTAGATGGGAAAGGTAGTAGGGTGTGACAAGTCACCCAATTCCTTGCTTGCAATCTGTCAGGAAAGGGCTTCACACACTGAAGTCATTAAACGATAAGTGTCACAGCACCTTACGTCTGTAACAGACTGTATATCATCTGGTTGAGTATTATTCGCAAGCCAGGTTTCTCTCCGGTCTTTTTCATGAACAAGTTTTATGCATTCAAGCATGCAACGTCCACAAGATGCAATAATGCTTTTCGGTAGCACCTGGTGCTCTTGTGAACGCACTTGTACAGATTTGCATATCAGAGTTGTCTACCAGACGCATGTCAATATTGTAATCAAGGACTGCGTTTGGTGTGAAAACCTTTGCCTTTGTCTTGTGGTTGATTTTGCCCGCATTCACCAACTTACCTTCATGTACGGGGATCAACATGTTCACAAGCAGCTTGTCCTGTTGGTGCATTTCCAACATTCTCCCAGACTGCTTCTGCAGATAGGTCGCCTTCTGTATCTGTGGAAACTTTGACCAATGCCAATCGGAGCCTAAGGAGCAAGTTTTGTGGTCCAGGAGAAACTTAGAGAGAGTCAGGGATATGCTACATATCTTCCATGTACAGGATATGTTTCTGATGGCCAAGGTAATGATGATTGAGAACTTTTACCCCAGAGCCAGAAAAGCCATGTTCATCATCGACAGGAATTTTAACTTCAGTACCTGTCTACATGCATATATCAAGCACATAACCAGTCACACAATAGCATATTATAAAGTATTTGAAGCCAAAGCAATGCCGTTTTGAGGGAATGTACTCTCTGAAGGACAAATTTCCTCGAAACAGCATAAATAACGCATCGTCCACTACTTTCTGAAAAGCCCTACAGAACTTCTTGAAGCTGTCCTTGAACATGTCAAAGATGACACGTATCTTCCAGAGACAATCAGGCAGAAGAGTCTCCATGTTCAAGACAAAATGCAAAAAAATCACAATGAACCGGTCCCACGACAAGTACTTGCCGAAATTGGGCGTGGATATGAGGTCATCCATGATCCAGTATTCTGCTAGTACCTACTTGGTGACGTGTACCATTAGCATCAAGAGAGCAAGGAAGACTTTGAACTCCGCCACAGTCACGTCAACCCCGTTTCTCATGTTGTCCAGCCACACCAGGGATGCTTCAGAGAAATTGACCGGCAACTGGTGATGTTTGTTCGTCTCCATCGCCAACTTACTGGGCCATCTTATCGTCTATGAATGATCTAAAGTAATCCATGGGCATTGACAGCTCGTCACGGTGAAAGCTATCCTGAATCCCCCCATTTGAGAACAGGGACATCCGGTACAACATTTTCCTCCTCAATCCACACAAATCTGTAGAATCTTCCTGCCGGAGCTCACAGCAATGATTTCATCCACACCCACAGGCAGAGGCATTGGCAAAAAATTTCCGTCTATGTACTCATACCTCATGCTTCCCAGTACCCGGGAAAGAAGCAAACAGCCATCCAATTGCTAAAAAAGGTGCCTCTTCAGATCCATCAAACTACAGACCAATAGCTATAACTTCCACTCTTGGTAAAGTCTTTGAAATTATATTAAATAATCACATAATTAAGCATCTTGAGAATAATAAATTAATCAGTGATAGGCAATATGGTTTTAGACGATGTCGATCAACTGCAGACATTCTTTGCCATCTTACGCATCAAATCAACCAAGCTACAGACCAACATGGTGAAACACATACAATAGCACTGGATATATCAAAGGCATTTGATAGAGTCTGGCATCAATCCTTATTGTCGAAGATATCACACTACGGCCTTGCATCATTAGTTCCACTAATTTCGTCTTCTCTTCATAACAGAAAAATATGTGTAATGGTAGATGGCCTTCATTCTCAATTTCACTCAATAAATGCTGGTGTTCCCCAGGGATCAGTTTTGGCCCCAACTCTGGTCCTCATTCATATCAATGATCTCATATCTACCACTCATAATCCAATACATTCCTACGCAGATGACTCAACACTCCACAGTTCCTTCACATTTACCAATTCTTTCACCCAACCCAATCTTATAAATTCAAAAATAAACACTGCAATTTCTCTGAACCAGGACCTTTCTAGAATTGAAGAATGGGGACAAAATAATCTAGTTTCCTTTAATGCACAGAAAACCAAGTACATTCAATTTTCTAACCGACAGAATCTCACTGACTCCCATATATTTGTTAATGATGTAAATATTCCCACTTCCCCTAGTATTGACATTCTCGGTGTAACATTAACTACTAACTTGAGCTGGACACATTATGTTAGAAGCATTGCTAAGAATGCCTCTAAAAAACTGGGACTCCTATACAGAGTTCGAGAATTCTTCACTGACGAGCAGTTGGCTGTAATATAAAAGTCATGTGCGTTCTCAGATGGATTACTGTTCACCTCTGTGGAGTGGAAGTGGAGTGGTTGCATTGAGGCAGTTGGACAAAATTCAAAATAAAGCTATTAGATTAATCAATAATCCTGCAATCACACAGGACCTTCCTACATTATCCATACGAAGAAACGTTGCATCCCTTGCATTATTCTACAGATATTTTCACAGCAATTGTTCCGAGGAACTTGCTTCAATTGTGCCGCCTCTCCACATCTTTCCCCGTAGAACTAGGGCAGCTGAGAGCGCCCATGAATTTACACTTTCTCCTCCACAATGCAGAACTTCTGCTTATCAAAATTCATTTATCCCTAGAACTACTCTTTGGAATTCACTTCCCTCGAATTGCTTTCCACAAACTTACAATCTACAAATGTTTAAATCCAGTTGTTACAAACATTTTATGAATGGAGGATGCCTTTAGGCACATGGACCTTTTTGTTTTATCTGTGTTTTTCCTTCCTCCGTTCATTGTCTCTTAAAAAAAAAAAAAAAAAAATATTGGAGCTGTCCTGAGGGCTGCTTGGTGGCAGGATATATAGGGGGCTGTCGGGACTGCTGGATGGCTAATCGTTGTGCCTCTGCGAGGTGGGTTGGAAGATGCTGGCAAGGACCTGGGTGAGTGTGTTTCGTGTGCAAGAACAGGGGCCGATGGTTCGTTGGGAGAGGGAAGCTTGGTGGGGCGGGCAAGGAGGAAAGGGAAAGTGGGCCTGGGAGTAAAGAAGGTAGGAAAGGTGGGGAGTGGGTGAAAGGGGAAGGGATGCTGGGCTTGGGGGGATGGGGGCTTAGGTAGTGCAAAGATCAATGGCAATTGCCTGACCCGTTTGTTCTCTTTGCACTCCGGACGGTGCAGGTGGGGGGTTACTATCGTTACTGTGCCCCACTGTAGGTCTATGGTGAACGTAGGGCACAGCGGATATAGTAACACGTGTTGCATCACTTCTCACACCAACATTTCCATCATTATCGTCATAATTTTCATCATCACCACCAACATAATCGCCATCATCATAGTCACCATCATCACCAAAAAATCCACTGCAAGAACTCTATCATTTGAAAGGCCATCAGGCCCAGACTCTTAGTCGCTACCATGTTTTTCTCATGTACTGCTCAGGTTGACTGAATGGGGTAAAGTGGGCGTTCCTTGAGTCAAGGTACTGAGCGAGGGTTGATGCTGAAAAGGGCATGAGATTGATGCGGCGGGTGTCACACGGACGGAGGAGGCACATTCGCCTTTGCATGGTTTACAAAGCTGGTTTCGATCAGCAAAGTTAAGCTACAAAGGGTCTGGCATTAGGGCATTAGTTGGTTGGGTGACCGTCCAGCACACCAGATTTTGCCACACATACATTGGGTGGGTGAAATTTCCTTGGCTTGCCACCAAGGTCCACATAGCCCAGGAGTGTTGAACAACCCCAATCCCTGTGTAGTTCCGTCTCACTCACACAAAATAGAGTACCTGGTTTCGATGTGGAAAAAATGAATCTAGGGAAACAGTTGGTGGCTCAAATGCTGCCAACAAACACACGAAAACGAGAACCTGGCTAGCCACCAGGATTACTTAGGAGTCGCCAGACTGACATTCTCTCTTGTTAGCCTTGTCCCACCCAGACATAAATGGGAGAGCCTGGTGTATAGAATCGACTATGGCATGGTCGTATCCTGGGGTATATTTGATTGCTTGTCTCACCTTCTCCTGTATTCATGGGCTATATCTCAATTACTATTCAACGTAGAGAATTGACCTTTGGTATCTAACCCTAGGTTTTAAGGCTCAAGAAAACCCAATGTCAATAAAATCATCATCCGTTCATTATGTATTGAAATATAGAATTGCGGCCAAAGGTCCCGATCCACTAAAATGGCTCTATCGAATATTAGTCAACCTAGTGAAGCACAAATAAGAGTCGGTTGGATGCAACATCATGTGACGGTTTCATCGGAGCATCACGTCGGTCAGCTCCAGATGTAGGGTGACTAGGCTGAGAACCCGATACAGTATCATTATCCGGCTCTAAATTTATCTCCAATAGATATAACTTGGCCACTGGTCAAGTGGTTAGTCCGGTTCCAGTCTTTACTTCACATACCCTACAAATTTGGTCGGATCCAGGGTACAGGTTTGTGACCAATTTCCACAATCGGCGAGGACCTTCATCATGTATGAGGATTATGTCCCCAACCTGTGGAAAAATCTTCCCTTTGTTGTCAGCCATATGACTATGCTGCTCCCTCAGTGATAGTAGATAGTCTGTACGCCATCTCTTCCAGAGATCATTTGACAGCTTAAATATATACTGACGTCGCTGATCAAGCACATAATTTTCTGACTGAACCTAAGATCTGTCCTGGAGGTCTTCATCCCTAACTTTTATCCTTGGAAAACATCTTAGACGTGTTTCGCATATCAGCTGGGATGGAGTTATAGGCAGTGGGTTATTCAAATCACTGTATGTGTATCCCAGTGGCCGATCATTAACTGTGGCCTCTAATTCTAGCACAACAGTATGAAGCTCCTCTGGTGCTACCAATGCTCTACCTAGTAATTCTTCATACCAGTCTTCAACATACCAATGACTCACTCCCATATGGCACTGAACCATGGCGCTCTGGCGGGTTTGAATCGCCATTCACAGTGGGCGTCCGCTAAGGTAGTCTTTAAACTTGGATCGTTAATCAGGACTTTCAGCACATTAGAACTGCTAACAAACGTTGATGCATTGTCACTGAGAAGAAGATTTGCATATCCTCTCCTGCCACAAAAGCTACGGAATATATGTAGAAATTATTCAAAAGAAAGGTTATGTACAGTCTCTATGTGTATAGCACTCGTTACTGCACACGTAAACAGTACTATATATAACTTACATTTAACACCAGCCTTGTCCTTAATAAGTAATCCACTCTGGTTACTTGAAAGGGAGTTAATTGTTGTACCCTAAATTCTGGCAAGGGTGGTGCTTGTGTGGCACAATTGGACGATCCTTGTTATCTTTTACATTTGAGGCATCCCCGCAAGACCTTCTTTACTGCTTACTTTTTTCTAGGGAGCCACCATTTCTGTCTAATTATAAGATACTACATAGCCCACACCACTATGGCTACACACTATGTGACAGTGATTCACTAGAAGGTTAGTAATACGGTGACCATACAGGATTAGAATTGGGTGCTTAGTTTCATCCCTCAATGTGGACCTACCCTTACACCGTATCAAACCTACTTCTAGATAGAGACCTAACTGTTTTACTAGATTACTAGGTGAACATATCTCTGTATCCAGGTAGTGGTATTCTTTACTATAACCTTCATTTTGAGCTTATGCGATAATTGTTGTCTCTGCTGCCCTGAGTTCAGGTACTGTTAGATAAGATGACCTAGTCATCTTTACCTTTCTTACTTTGTCTCTCAGGATGCTAATATACCTTAACCCGGGAACTGCGGGGAGACTCTTAAGAGTTCCCCCGGCGGACTGCGGGGAGACTCTTATGAGTGAGTGAGAAAAAAAAATCAACTTTTGACATCGAAAAAAAAAATATATTTTTATTTTTATTTTTTATTTTTTTATTTTTTTTTTGGCCCCAGGGCCATGCAAAATCTCAGTCCTCTACCTCCCCTCCTTCCCCACTTTCCTCCTCTCCTTCAGTTATCACCTATTTTCCCTGTTATTCCCTTATTCTGAGGTATATTTTCGTGCTAACATTAGCGAGTTGCAAGCAGGGTGTTGTCATCACTGATGGCAAGCGAGTGCAAGAGAGAGAGAGAGAGTATCGATCGACTGTGTCTCAGTGGCCTTGGGGGAAATTGGCGGGAAAGCAGTTTGCCTCACCCATACATTATACAACTCGCGGGCTATATCTCCGATTTTGACCATCCAAACGCTGTTTTCACTCGTTTTATTGTTGTTTCAGGTTAATACCTTTATAATCAACCCATAATAGGCGCATATGGATAAGTATTAATGCTATTAATGGCACAATGAATATTTTAGTGACGGAAACACCTCAAATACGTCAGCACAGGGGGACGTTTCCAATTACCCCCATGCACACTTCAGAGGTTAATACCCATGCCATTACATGCCATGACTTCCGGTAGGAGTCTTACCGATCCCAATTGAAAATGGCAAGTGGTGGTGTCGATACTGGCAATGGCAAAGATGTAACCTGAGTATGTTCACAATTGTCAGTGACAACCCCAACCCTATCTATATCAGGGGGCCACAATTCCTGGTGAGGAAGCCATGTTGGCCCTCCCCACCAAAGAGTAGACTTATTGAGGAACCTGGTACTGATACCTCTGGTGGGTAGATCACTGGGATTGTCTTCGGAACAAATATAGCGAATAGGACTTTCAGGTATTAAGGATTTCATCTCCTTCTTCCTATTGTGGACATAAACCGGCAATATCTTATTGCTAGACAGCCAATACTGAGTGATTTGACTATCAAACTAGTGGTGGATTTGCTGAATTTCTATGTCATTATTATAGACCTCCACACCGAATTTTGACAAACGAGTAGCAAGTAAGACAGCAAATAACTCTAATTTAGTTATCGTGAGTGGCTTGATGGGTCCTACCTTAGCCTTCGCCATAAGTAATTTACTGGTATCCTCACTAACTATATAGGCAGATACACCATATGATGCAGTACTAGCATCACTAAAGAGATGCAAGGTAACCTTCTTGGCCCTAGCAACTTGGTGAGGAATTGATATAACTGCATCTGATACCATATCATCATATACATCCTGCCACTCAGCTACAAGGTGATCAGGTAAGGGTTCATCCCAGTGACATTCAAGACGTCACAAGCTCTGTACGAATCTCCTTGCCCGGATGGTCACCGGGAGGAGAAGGCATAATGGGTTGAATACACTAGCAGTGAGACTCAATGCCATATGCTTAGTGATTATATTCTTACAGTTTCTTACAGTAGATCCTCTGGAAAAAGGCAAACTATGCCTGTGTATCCAGCTCAGTTCCAGTACTTGCACTGCTGCGGTCGTTCACGGTGTTGGCGGTGGCGGTAGCAGACGCAAAATTTTTACTATTCTGTATTTTTGTTTTATAATCAAACTTCAAATCTTGTCTTCCCCATGCTTTATCAAGATTACTTTCAAACTCCCTTATTGATTCGGAATCGACTACATACTGGGGCAGTGCGTCCCACTCTATCACAAAATGAGTTCTTTGCCTTCTCAAGCCTATTTCTTTCTTTGTAAATTTTCTTAGAGTGTCCTCTCGTTCTTGTTCCCTCCCGCATCAAGAAGATACCTTCACACACATCCTCATCGTACTTTCCTGACACTATCTTAAAAGTCTCTATCATATCCCCTCTCTTTCTCCTATATGCCAGTGTCGGAAGCCCCAGTGTCCTCAACCTCTGCTCATAGCCCGCGTTCTTCAACGTTGGTACCAGCTTGCTAGCTCTCCTCTGCACTTTCTCCACTGCTTCTATATCCTTTACCATATATGGAGCCCACACCTGGTTCACATATTCCAGGTGCGGCCTAACCAGCGCTGTATAGAGATTCCTGAAGATTTCTTCGTCAAGTGACACAAATGTCCTCCTTATCAGCCCTACAATTCTATTGGCTTTGTTTATCTTTTCCGCTAAATGTTCTGAGAAATTTAACTTATTGTCTATCACTACTCCTACATCCTTTTCTGCACTCACTTCCTCCATCGCTTCATACATACTGTATCCTACCTTGTCTATCTTGCTGGTCCCAATCCGCATGTACTTGCATTTTTTGGGATGAAAAGGCATTAACCAATGCTCAGACCATCCCTTCATGCCCTCCACATCTCCTTGAAGCAAACCCATATCTTCCTTACTCCTCACTCTTCTATACAGTTTAGTATCATCCGCATACAGGTATACCTCACTTCCATTAGTTATAACTTCAGGCAAGTCGTTGATAAATATAATGAACAGAAATGGTCCCAACACAGATCCCTGAGGTACCCCACTTGTAATTTCCCTCCACCCCGAGCCTATTCCATTCGCCAGTACCCTCTGTCTCTGATCTTTCAGGAAGGCTTCTAGCCATTTCACACATTTCTCCCCTATATTATAGCTTCTAACTTTCTCTATTAACCTTTTATGTGGGACCTTATCGAAGGCCTTCATAAAATCGCAATATACCACGTCTATTACATCACCATCTTCTAGAATTTGCATCCAATCATCTACCACCTTAATTAGCTGTAGTACCGTCGACCTCCCCGGCAAGAATCCGAACTGTCTCCCACTGAAAAGTTGGTTTGACTTCATATGATCCATTATTCCTTCTCTAATTACCGTTTCCATTAGTTTACACACAACACTTGTCAAACTGACTGGTCTATAATTCCCTGGGTCATTTATCTTTCCCTTCTTAAATATTGCTGTTATGTTCGCCTCTCTCCAGTCCATCGGGATTTGTCCTGTATTAAATGATACCTCAAATAACATTTTCAATGGCTCTACTAACATCTCCCCTCCTTCCTTTATGATTCTTGGGTGTATCCCATCCGGTCCCGGTGACTTACTTCTGTTCATTTTTTCTATAGCCCTTCTTATTCTAGCATGGGAAAACTCTATTAGTTCTAGTGCCGGTGCCTGTTTGATGGGAATAGTAGGCACTGCATCCTCCGACTCCACTGTTAGTACCCCCCCAAAGTATTTCCCCAGCACCTCTGCTTTCTCCTTATCAGTCTCCGCTCTATTCCCATCATTCAACCCCCCCACCAGCTCTGGGATCCCTACTCTTCTTGTTAACTTTTCCTGAATGTACTTCCAGAATATTTTTGGATTATCCTTCACATTTCTAGCTATCTCTCTCTCCCTCTCCTTCACCCCCCTCCTTGTTTCCCACCTTATTTTATTGTTTATTTGTCTGCGTTCCAGATCCACTTCCTTAGCCTCTATACTAGACCCCCTGTTCTTTTTTAACAATTTTAATCTTTCCCACAATCGTTTGTTTCTTCTAATCAATATCCAAAGCTTTCTTTTCATTGGCAATTCTGGGTTAGTTCTTTTCCTCAATTTTGTTTTATCCTTATATTCCCTTACTGGTACACTTTTGGATACAGCATTCTCCAGTTTGACTCTAATTTTCCTCCACATTCCTTCAGCGTCTTCACCGTTCAAGTATTCCCCCCAGTCAATGTCCAAACATCGTCTCAGCAGCTCATAATCTGCTCTATCATACATGTATATTTTTCTATTGCTTCTAGTATCCCTCTCTGATTTAATGTTACAACTAAAGCTTATACAGGCATGGTCACTACGACCTATAGGGCTATCCACATTAACATGTTCCACTATATCCTCTTCATTGCTAAAAATCAAATCAAGTACACTCCCCTGCGTCCCATCTCTATATCTTGTCATCTCTACAATATGTTGCGTTAAAAATCAATCTCTCACTTTCTCTATAAACTTATTTTCCAGGCTACCCTGTCCCGCTGGAGTAGTACAATTTGCCCAGTTGATCCTTGGCAAATTGAAATCTCCAATCAAAATTTTATATTTGTTCTCTCTATTTTCTATCTCCTCCATTGCTTTCAGTAGGTTATCATCCTCTCCCCTGCTATTATTTGGGCTTCTATATATAGAGGCAATTAGAATTGATCCTCTTACACATTTTACTTCAATACACAAATACTCACAATACTGCTGTCTCATATCCACCTCATTAACCTTGAGCTCTTTTCTTACATAAATAAACAGTCCTCTTCCAACCTCTGCTCTAATAGCATTTCTCTCATATAACTCAAAACCCTCCAAATTATAATCCACCAGTTCCCTTTCAATTCTAAAAAAAATTGGTCTTACTTCCTGTAGGGCTATGACATCAGGTTTTTCCTCTTCATCCTGCAACCTACATATCAGTTCTCTTTTCTTGTCCTGGGTAAACACATCCACATTACTAAACATAGTCCTTAATCCATCTACCATTCCTTCAGCAATTACACCATCCCGCTCCTCCAGTCCGTACCCTACACCCCTGTTAGCACTACTGGGTCTGCCTCTTTGTCTCCTGTCTCTCCCTGTGACACCTCCACCCCGTTCTCCTCCTCCGTCACAACTCCCATCACATTCTCTCCCCTCCCTTCTACTCTTATAAACCACTTCCTCACTTTTCCGTCCCTCACTCTCCAGAAGAAAAAAAATTCTCTTATCCTCCTCATCCAACTTTCCATTATTTTCATCAGCCTTTTCTTGTAATTCCTTAACTTTTTTCCTTTGTTCTATACTCAAATCCTTCTTTAGTCTTATGTGTTTCAGTTTATCATTTGTATTTAGCCTCCATCTAAAATTTGTCACAGTCTCCGCCACTACCCTAGTTTTAAACTGTACCCTTATAGGTCTCATCTCTCCCCTTTTATATATACCTATCCTACTGACCTCCTCCACCTGCCCTTCCCATCCATATTCGTCCTCATCCACACCTTTCAAGACCTCCTTCACTGTCTCCATATCCCTCACTTTTCTCACTCCATTATCATTCATATGAGTCTCTATATCTCCATACAAGATTACACCCCTATCCCTGTCCATGGCCTCCCTCACGACACTCTCCTTGTTCTTCATGACCCCTACAACTGCACTCTCAACACTTTTTTTGGTCATATTCATTTCTTCCTTTTGCTCTTTCATAATATCCTCCAAATCCTTGACTTTTTGTTTACCTACCACCGTCCATGCAGTCGACTCCTTTACTTCCGTGAAACGTGCTTCGTATTCCTTCAGCTGCTCCTTCAATGCCATATTCTCTGCTCCCAGTTCATCTACCCTTTTCAATACCATCTCTAGGCTCTCATTAACTGCCAAAATAGGCCTGCATTCACTTCCTTCGCTAGGCCTATTCCCTTCCCCACCTGTCACACCACACATTACACACAGTGCCTTAACTTTCTCACCAATATCCCCCTTCCATTTCTCCGTATCACTCATCCACTTTTCCAAATCCTTCACAACAATACTAACCTCTTCTAACTTCTTATCTGTGCTCTTAAATCCCCGAAAACGTTGTAACCTTCCTTCCGCCTCCGTCATACCCGAAATTCCCTCTGCCATGTTTGTTTACAAACTCAACAACTCACAACCCTACCGCTGTCCCATCACTACACACTCTTATTACACTATATATCACCCATCCACCACACCAATATATCTTCCAAACACTTCACTAAATCCTTCCTCTTCTTGTTAGCCCCGTATGCACTCGATATCCGTGAATTAATTGACCATTCCCATAACATATGCCGGAGCCTCAAACTTGCGTCCGCCTTCCGCCATGGTGTGCCGCCCTTAAGATATATAAGATTCTATAGATTTACCTCGCACTCTAAAACATTATCGTCCGTTAGCCACTCAATGTCTAAGATTTTCACCCTCTCCTGAGACTCAGAAACTATTCCCATCAGGTAAAGCAACTCCCGCAGCTCTACATTATGCGTGACCCTCTCATGTAACTAGAGGTCAGCACTGTTCAACATCCTAAGGGCTTCCCAATATAACTGTTTAAAGTCTGAGTAGGTGTTACTAGTAGCCTGCTAGTTATCTATATATATAGACCTCTATTCAATTTATAAATGGTTTCTTGATCAGCTACCATCATTGATAAATGTTTTTCGATGGTAGCATTAACAAAAAAATGACTAGAGGTAGAACCAAACAGGACAACCTTAAACCTATAAATTTCATACGGACTATCTGCATCCATTGGGTCTACTGATCACAAAAACATAGTTGTATCTCGATCCCCTTCACAGAGACACACACGAAGAAAGGTTTTTTCTATGTCACTTGCCCAGGCGTAGCGACCACATCGGAATCGCAATAACACCTGGGTTAGATCAGACACTAATGATGGACCAGTATAGAGGCAATCGTTGAGACTAAGAGAATCTGGACCTGTCTTCGCCGAACAATCAAACATAACACATGAATGTGGTTTTACTGTCCTTTCGAATACCGTGATGAGCTAGGTAATTATTATGTTCCTTCCAACAACCAACTATACTCCTAAAATCGATTAATGAAATTTACAAACACATGTGGCAGTCCGTGGATTCGAATCCAGGATGCTCACACCGAAAATCAACACCTTATGCATCGCACCACGAAGACAGTTAAAGAATGGTGGACACTGCCTACGATTTATTATGCAACTTCGAATCCTGCATATCAATCTAAGCATGTACACACATCCCAACTGCAACTCACGTAGGCTATGCATATGTGAATGGAAAGAGCAATTAATGGGGCCTTAACCACTAGGGAAGTCCTCTCGATAAATTACCCCTGAACCAATATCAATTATTATGTTCCTTCCAACAACCAACTATACTCCTAAAATCGATTAATGAAATTTACAAACACATGTGGCAGTCCGTGGAAATATTTTGTGACACTATTACTCTCAACCTTCTCTATAAAACCTCTCTGTACTTGATCCTCTAGAACTGCCCGATAATGCTCACATTATGTCGGGTCATTCACAAATTTACGCTGTAATCCCCTTAACTCCCTAAGAGCAGGGCCGTTTGTAACATCTACTACCTGCCAAGCGGGCATATTTAACCTAAACGAGCTTCATTCCATGCGCTTTTTCATGCATAAAGAAGAGCCAGAGCGAAATACAATTATGTATCCTTGAAAGGGCGATAATAGAGATTTGCAATGACAACCTAAATCATACTTGTACGACCACGGGTTATCCTGTAATGATCGAGCAACCGAAGGTGAAAAACCCTAAAATGAGGTAATTTCCCCAGTTTTTTCCTGGTCTTGCGAGGCCGAGTGTGTGAGATGTTGCAGCGGCGGTATCAGTAGAGGCACCGTGGTCGTGCCGAATGGTCAGAGCCCGCCTAGTATCCTCCCAACGTACATACTCTCTCTCAGAGCCCCTAATGTGCTCAGAATGCCGCCCGTCATATGATGGGTACCTCTTCATTGTCCGTTTATCTCTAGCCCGTCATATGACGGGTACCGCCAGTTAGGTGTTAATCTTCCTAAAGCTAACTTGAAGTTATCAGGTAATTTATGTGAATTCTCCCGCCACGGCAACTCTACACTATAACGTCGCTGATCCTCATCATAGCGTACCGTTTCAGAGAATATATCCATGACTTGCTTCCCCAGTCTATCAGTCTCTGCTTGACAAATACCTATGTAGTCAAGCTCCCACAAAGCATCCTTAACCTCAGGAGTGTGCCTGCCATTATATATCACTTCCTGTACCTCATTCACTGCTAATTTTAACACAGTTACCATTTCAACGTGGGCTTCCTGATTAGATGACTGATATTATCCACTAAGTGCATAACCGTATATTGTGGGCAATACAACTATGCTCCTCTTTCTCTTATAGCCTGAATGTACAAAATCATAGAAATAATCACCCCCAATTAACATATCTTTACTCCCTTTGTCAGTATCCTCTGGATCAGCGAACTTATAGCCTCTAGTCTCTAGTCTACCAATCTGGTCCCATAGATCCCTCCCAGGTTTGTACTCTGGCAACTCGTCTACCACAACCGCTTTGATTACCTGTGTCCTATGCTGATGGCGATATGAGAGTTTTACTACATCATATTCTTTCCCATCTAAGGAGCCAAGAAAGGCCCTAAGCTGAAGTCTTTCCTTACTACAAGTGGACGGAGCTAGTTGTGATAACGCAGAGCGGAGCACAAATATACGCTGAGAGCATTGGTCCAATATGGCTCTGACCTTAACATATGTAGATCCTACTCCCATAGGAATTTGAATGGTAGGTAGTAATGTGGTGTTCTTACTAGAGGACACAGCCATTGTCACCGACTGCTCGGCTGGTGATTCACAATATTGATTAGTGCATGGTTTAGGACACAGATAATTGTAGTGTTTTTGTCCACAATAAGTGCATGACCTAACCTTAGGATGCTTAGACAACAAACATCCTACGCACAATTTTAACTGTTTTGCTCTTTTTACCTTTGAGGCACCAGATTTATACTTCAAGCATTTACCCCCAATATGACCAGAGTTACTGCAAAGTTTACATCGACCCCTCCGCTTAGAATCTTTGTTCCTACTTGTGCCCACTGTGAAAGCAGTGGTTGCAGTCATAATAGCACCATGCAGCTCACTTGGATCCAGATTCCAGTGTACTCTTCCTACTGTCAAGAGTACATGCTTCCTCTTTAAATGTGCGAACATAGGCATCAACATTCATCCAATTCTTTTTTGACGTCCCTTTTGATTATTTGGGACAAAGCACTTTGGAGTTTATTGTGCAATATTACCACATAGATTTAATATACTGTAACGTCCATTGAGCGCATAGATTCCAACGCATACTCAAATTCAGCAAAGAACGTCTTCAAATCATTGGCTTCATACTACAGATGCCTAAGCTTACATATACTTGAGATATGTGCAGCCTTGATACGATCTTGTTGGCCACAAGTCTCTCACAATACCGTCATAGTGGGTTCACAACTGGCCCCAGTCACACTGAATCCACCAACGAGCTGCTGTGCCTCCCCACTCAACTGCCCTTTCAAATAAGTAAATCTTTGGATGTCTGTGAGGTTTCCCTGTTCTCCTATGCAGCAATTAAATAGTTCCCAGAAACCCACCTACTGTGTAGGGTCACCATCAAAGGTGGGCAGCTTCAATGCAGGAAGCTTTATACCTCTTGGTTTCTGGGTGCTACCATGATGACCAGTATTGATCTGCTGCCAAGGAGTCTCAAGGTTCACCCGTGAACTGTTGAGCTGCGCCATGACCCATGACCGTATTGATATGGATTACATACTCTACATCAGCTCTACATTTAGCGGCCCTCAACCGTTTGAGTCTTTTTGTTTTATCATCCGTGTTTTCCTATTTGGAAGTGCTAGTGGGTTAATAGGCTATGCGATGCCACAACTTTAAGACACCAAAAGACAAATATACATAAATATTAGCAGAAGTAGGTTCAAATAATAAGCAGAGGCATATATATTTAATCAAAATATACAACAACTAAGGGGTAGGCAACCAGATATCAATTTCCCCCCTCCCCCTTCCCCCAGACAGCATCACCAGCGAACAAACTAAAGTGTACCCGGGCGCCAGAAGGTAACTCCAGAATTACTCCTGAGCCGCCCCGCTATCCTCGTTACTATCCCCGAAAAATGAGCATGCACTATCGAGCAGTCTCTCCAGTACCCTTCGACTACCAGGAGCGTCCAAGTAGACTCCATCCCAAAGATCGTCCCTGAACATACCCAAACCGATAAATCTTGATCAGGCCCAGCACAGTTGCCTCCTCCGACGGTTGTTTACCCCGTTCTTGGCTTAGTTTCAATAAACAAGGAAAATATGGACAGAAATGCTGCTCTATCGTTGACCCGGTAAATTCAAACTGTAGGGTTTTCTCAATATTCCTCATCTCGTTTCCCCTGATCTCCCATTTTCCTCACCCTTTTTCGTGTCCTCTCCTATCCTCTTTTCCTCTCCTCGTCACATTTTCTCTCCTCTTCTCGTTTCCTCTCCTCTTCTCTTTCCCTCACCTTCCTTCTAATCAATCTTCTCTTCGTCTCCTTCATCTCTTTCCTTCCATCCTTGTCTCCAACCAGCCATAAATTGATCCTTCCGACCACTCCTCTACAATGAGATCCCCCTACATATATTGTATATACCTGTCTTTTTTTAGTTATTATACACCCTCCTCCCTTCTCTCTCTCTCTCTCTCTCTCTCTCTCTCTCTCTCTCTCTCTCTCTCTCTCTCTCTCTCTCTCTCTCTCTCTCTCTCTCTCTCTCTCTCTCTCTCTCTCTCTCTCACTCAAGTAGAAAAGCAACTCTTAATACGGTTACAAACTTCTTCACCAATGGCAGAATCAGCTAATAGACTTCAGTAGAGTTATGGATAGCAGCACTATCTACACGTTTATATAAAGGTTAGACATACAATAACCATAATGATATTAGGATGGTGTAGATACTACTACTAATAATGACATCTGGCACCACTAAACACTGTTCTTAGTGTAGGAGAAGCATTTGCAATATCCGGTGAAGTATGGTGGCATTTGTTTTTCTATTTCTTACTCTCCGCATTTCTTCAGGTGATTCTTATAATATACAAAGTTCACCATTTGTAAATAAAGTACGACAACATGGAAAAAAAGGAAACCATAAGAAAAAGGACATAAAGGACATGATGAAAGAGACTAAGAAGACAGAAGAAAGAATAGGAAACAAGAGAGAAAGAGAAGACAGAAGGGAAAGACAGAGGTGAGAAGACCAGAGAGAACAGAGAAACTGAAAAAACGAAAATACAAGAATAAAGAAAGTTAAGAAGAAAGAGAATAAACATGTCACACTAAAGAAAGACGCCACCAAGAAGAAAAAAGAAGAAGCGAACATCTCCTAACCTCACTCCCAGTGCCTGCCAAATTTGAAGGCGGCGTTTCAGACCCCTCTCGCTCTCAGTACATCGACCCAGGGTGTGGTCACACAGCTGGGGTCGACCTCACGCTCTGCAAATAAGTACTCTACACACCATGCCATTCTTGCCTTCAAATAGTCCACACACATCAACGAAAAAGGTGTGACTATGTTGCCGAAATCAGAGGAAGCCAGGGTGGGATCGGAGTTGCTGCCAATTCTAGTGTGTGACCAGCACGGTGAGTACACAGGTCAGTGCAATCTGCTATATACCAATCTCTATCGAACCTCTTGATTTTAACCTAACTGTGATCACACTGGACAGTGAAAGCAGGTTTAATAAAGAAGAGCTATCTGACCTATCCCATAGCTAAGGATAGTAAGGAAGAACTGTGAAGTAACTAAAGTTTTGAGTACACTAGTCCGTGCAAGTTAGTTATCTCACATAACCTGGGTATTAACCTACTGTCAATACACTGGTCCATGCAGTTTGTTAGTCCTCAGCCCTGGGTTTTAACTTACTGCCAGTACTCTGGCAATATTATGACGATTCTTTAAATACTTTATCTAAACTTTGACTTTTGTACTCTCATCCAGAGAAAAATAATACTTCTTCAATTAAGTTCTCAATTTCATTCAATCATCGCCTTCAATCGTTCGATTCTGTCTTTGTTCTTCCATTCACGCACTTTCTATGCAACAATCACCCTCCCTTATAACTTTCTGTCTTTGAAAATTAACTATCTTAACTTCGTCTATCTTTTACTTTCTCTCTCGGAAATAAATATTTCTCGAATGAAACTATCTATTGAATACAGTATTGATTCGATTTAATATGAATCTCACCCACCGCCTTCTTTCTCCCAACAAAAGTGTTTAACAAATTGTATGATGAATTCTCCAAACTTGGATTTTTTTTTTGTCAGACTAATCGAACACTTGGCTAACTCCCTTAACTATTTTATACAATTTTTAACTAACCCTCTCTCTCTCTCTCTCTCTCTCTCTCTCTCTCTCTCTCTCTCTCTCTCTCTCTCTCTCATTCTTCTCTTCTCTTCATTCAATCTCTCTCTCTCTCATTCTCTCTCTCTCTCTCTTTCTCTCTCTCTCTCTCTTTCTCTCTCCTCGCTCATTCTTCATTCTCTCATTCTCTCTCTCTCCTCTCTCTCCTCTCTCTTTCTTTCTCTTCTTCTCTCTCTCTCTTTCTTTCTCTCTCTCTCTCTCTCTCTCCTTATCTCTCATTCTTTCTCTCTCTCTCTCTCTCTCTCTCTCTCTCTCTCTCTCACACATGCCACCACGCATGTCACCCCTTGTGTGGTTGACGTGGGAAGGCCTATTTCATATTCTTGTCGAGAAACATATGCTTGGGTTTTTCAAGTGAATAAGTATGAGAGAGAGAGAGAGAGTGAGTGAGTGAGACGACAGACTTACATAGACTGCGGAGACATTGCGGTCTCTACTAGGCAGCCCGGACTTAAATCTAACATGGGATTTGTTACGAAGTGAAAGGTAAAGACAACAAAGCAGAGAGATGAGGGAAGTGAGAAGGGTGGTGATTGAAGGGGAAGATGGAAGGGGTGGTGGTGGTGGTAGGTTATGGCATGTATTTTATTGAATTTATTTATTTTATTATTTTGTTTATATTTTTGTATATGTGTAGGAAGGAAACAAAAGGGAAAGCTGCCTGTAACAAGTTTCTCCCCCAAGTTAAAGGTGACTTTTATGTTATTGGTGTATTGAAAAGAAACTTGGTGTGCTTGTTTAGTGTAGTGAACTGAATAGTAGGAGGAGGCGTTTGTGAGAGCTAGCTGGTGAAATACGAGCAAAAACAGTGAGAGAAGCCAGACAAAGGGAACAGGAGTTCTAACAACTCCTTATTGCATGCAAAGGAGGCCTCCCCTGGGTCGTGCCCTGCTCATTAAGGGTCGACAATCCTCAAGATAAAAGTAGATTGTTAGAGGGTTACCAGGACTTACAGTGAAGTATTATTTCATAGCCCTTATGGTCCGCTCTAGGGTGATGCCCTAATGACAACAAAAATATAATGTGCAGTTTCTTCCACTCTCTTCTTAATTTAAATATCTTTACTAGAGAACCACATAGACTATAATAAGTTGTGATACCCAGTTATGGTTTGTTTAGTATCAATGACAAGTGTATATAACGCGCCTGAACCTCTACACCCGTGTTAGGTACACGTAGGGAAGCAGCACATACACCTTCAGTGAGCGAATGGTCCTTAATCGGCTGGGATGGCTAAGACTAGAACAGAGTATACGGATATGGTATACTTATAATGTTCTATTAAAGAAGTAAAATTTAACCTTACAATATATGCATAAAATAAATCAACTTAATTGGTAACAGACAAATTGACATATACTGAATAAGAGAAAGTAATGCACAATAATAATGAGAGTGGCACTAGTGAATATATATTTTATATACAATCCAGTAGATGGGTAGAGCCTTTCCATGGGGAAATGAAGGGAAAAGCTAGCTCATTATTATGTATAGGTAGCATGGTGTTGTGGGGAGGCTTCTACCTTAATCAATGGGGGCATACGCTGTGACAGCGCATAGCCGCACTCACCCTCCGACTCCACTTCAGGGGCAGGGGAACCCCCCCCCCCCCATGCGAGACTCCAGGCATCTGCCTGGCTCATATCAAGTATCCTATCGCAAGATTGGTCAACTTCACTCAGCCATGAGTTATGTGGTCTTCCCCTAGGCCTCCTTCACTCAGGGTTGTCCTTGGTAAAGACCACCTGCTGAGCAGGGTTAGCATCAAGGAGGCAAAGCATATGCCCATATAGCCGAAGGTGGCGTTCACGAACCATGCAACTAGTATAGTATCAGTTTGACAGAGTAGTCGCTGGTTTGAGATTAATTATGCCAGCGATAGTCCATGATTCTGTGAAGACATTTAGTACAAAACGAATTGTTGCATATCTTCAACTCACTGCTAAGTGTCCATGTCTCACATCCATATAATAAGACCCCATATGCTAAGCTGATGCGATGATATAAAAACGTGGCTCGACTCACCACTTTTATGGATCACATTACAGAGATAAGTAAATTTATTAAAGATCTCCAAGTGCATGAATATATTTCAATGCATCATCCAATAAGTCACTAAATGGTTAGACTTTGGTCTTAGTACAAGAGACCTTTAAACCCAGCGGCTTTGACTCCTCATGTACTGGCTCGAGGGCCAATCTGAGAACATCCAACGTCTCCGCTAAGAACTCTGCGTCAACTGCAAAAATTAAGATCTGTGATCTTGAAACATCTGCTCCACAGTGACTCAACTCTCAGGTACAGTAACCAGTTCATACAAGCATTGAAGAGTGTAGGTGCTAGAACACACCCCTGTCTCACACTTTAATTCACAGGGAAGATGCTGGATGGTCCAGCTCTCCTTATCAGCTACCTGTAGGACTCCCCGGGAGTAGTGCTCTGTTCGGCTGGTCCCTACAGCCACCTGCACATAATTTAACAGGGGAGGTGTTTAGGACCTATTAAATGATGTGCATGTGGCTTTAGGCACCAGCCGAACAGAACACTACTAATGGGGAGTGCTGCAGGTAGCTGATAAGGACAGCTGGCACTCCTGTTTCACGACCTGGTCTCTCTTGCTGATCCTTTCTATGCCTCACCAATATTGAGGGCAATCCGGGTCTGCCCTCCAAAACATGTTCTCTTGTTATCAATACATTATATGACATATACATAAGAAACTACACTCTCTTCATATAAACAAAAAATTAAATATATACTATATATACTGTATATCTATATATATATCTATATATATTATTTATATATATATATATATATATATATATATATATATATATATATATATATAATATATATTGCTTGACGCTGTGATCCCCGAAAGGGTGGGCACGAACGAAACGCCCCCCTATGCACCTCTGTCCCCAGTCAGTCGTGTCCCTCCTCCCAACCAGCACCACCTTCATTCATATACTTTTTCACTCCATCCTTCCACCTCCCTCTCTGTCCTTCCACCTCGCTCTCGTACACCCTCTTAGTCATTCTCTCACTTCCCATGCGTTCCATATGGCCGAACCATCTCAAGGTGTTCCTTTTCACACTTTCCAGCACATCTACCTCCACACCACACCTCCCTCTTACTTCCTCATTCGTCTATCCCTCCATGTAACTCCGTACGCACTTCTCAAGTAACTCATTTCCACCCCTCTCACTCTTGGTCTGAGTCTCTCCATCAACGTCCATGTTTCGCTTCCGTAAGTCAATGTCGGGATTACCGCACTGTCATGCAAGGATTTCTTTACTTCCATGCTGACCACCCTATTTCTTGTTACTGCTTTCAGCGTTCCTACACGTACCCTCTTCCCCTGTTGCACCCTCTCCCACACTTTTTCATCCATACTCCCATCTTTACTGAACACACTGCCCAGATACTTAAATGAGCTGACAATCTCCATAACCTAACTGTTCAACTTCATCTCGCACTCTGTGGCTTCACCCCTTTCGAAGACCATAATCTTGCTCTTCCTCGCATTTACCTTCAGATTCTGTTTTTCGCATACTGTTCCAAACATATTTACCAGACCCTGCAACTCTCATTCATTATTGCTCATCAGAACTGTATCATCAGCAAACAGCAATACAGGTAGCTTCCACTCGTTTCCCTCCCTTATCAGCGATACACCAACATCCACTGCTCTTCCTTGTATTTCTTTCATGACACCATCCATATTTACATTAAACAACCACAGGGACATCACACACCCGTTTCAACCCAACATTCATATCAAAGAACTCGCTCTGCTCGTTCTCCTCACGTACTACCGCCTTTGCACCCTCATACATGCTCTTCACTGCTTTCAGCAATTTGCCTTCTGCCCCGTATATTCAAAGCACTTTCCACATACCTTCTCTATCCACTCTGTATTAGGCCTTCTCGAAGTCCATAAAGGCAAAACACAGCTTTAGTTGCTTCTCCAGATATTTCTTCACAACACATTTTAGGGTAAAAATATGATCTACACATCCTCTCCCCTTCGAAAACCCACCCTGCTCGTCAATTTATCCGATCTCGTTCTCACTCTCTCAATCATTACCCTCAGTGGTTCCCAAACCCATGGTCGCGACCCAAACAAGGGTCACAAGGTTTATTCTGAGGGTCGTGGGAGGGTCTGGAGAAAAAAGTGAAATATAATGGAAAAACTACTATTAGTGCAAAACATCCATCGTGAAATGTGTGGATTTATATATATGATACCGGTAACATTATCAAATAACGTTAAACTTTAGACTCAAGTCTTAATTTTGTTTACTCGTGTATTTAAAATCCTAACAAGAAAATTTCCCATCGCAAGAAGAGTTTCGTTCTTTAGCTACTCGGTGCAGCTACCGTTAATCTTGTTCAATACTCGTAAGCCGTACGGTACGGGATGTTGTGTGCCTGGCTTGGAGTCTAAGCTGTCTGATGCCCAGTGACCTTCACTCACTATGTTACTCTCTCCACTCTTAGTCCAGTAAAGATACGACAGAATGGGGGGTCAACCCACCACTAATTGCAATAGTTTTACTGATTGTTGCATATGAAGCTACATTATGAGGAGGATAACATATCAAAAGTCTAAGAAAATCAAACTATGGGAACATATTTTAAATTGTGTCAAGGACACATACCCTCGGTCAACAAAAAACTTAAATTTTCTTTGCTTTATGAGATGCATACTGCGACTACGGAACACTTATTCTTCATGAAATATGGTTAAATGCATCAATGCATCATGCGTCAGTGTTCAATGCATCATCACTGAGTTCCTCTAATTGTAATGTTGACATATTTGCACAGATTCCACGACACTGTCAGGAGAGTGTTGAGGGCTGAATCGACTAAGATATGACCTCGCATTGCTCTTGCTACAGCTTTACCAGACAGCATGTGACCGACTGAGTTCGGGGCATAGACCACTTCAAGCACTTCCTGAAGTCCAGATCCATACATTAAATGTCCAATGGAACCCAAGAAGCTCATTTGGGTATGAAACGCTCCGAGACGCACAACAATTGATCGGACGTCGCTGTTTGGTGGTTCACTTTCTACAATGGTGTGTGCCTTCCACCAGAGAGGCTGATCAAATGTGATTACGGGGGTGGTATTGTACCGCTTTGCATGCGATGAAACAAATACTAGTGTCGAGTATATACAGGAAAGGTCATTTGGATTCATGTCTATCATGGGCATAAATACTACCGAGGCTTTCCCTGGATGGTTTCCATCTGCAATCATTTGCATGTATCCATTCCATAGAGGTCTTGATATTTGAGCTGTCGGTGATACTTTCCACAGAAAGTCGGATTGGAGATATGGCTCTTTCAGATCTGGTTTCTCCAAGACTTCGTAAGACATGTTGTACATTGCTTCTCTCTCTGATGGATATGGGTGAATGTTTATCTTTCCGAGGGCAACTACATCTTTCAAAGGGATGTCCTTTCTGGGAATGTTTCTTTCAGCTTTCAGATAGGGTGTTACAGCTGCGATTATACCCATTCCATGAAATGTGTTCTTGCCATCTAGAGTGGCAATGTCATGGTCTGCATTGTCTCCCATGTACTGATGGACATGTCCTGGAAAGTACTCAGGAAAGCTAGTCCCTTGGGCAGCTGCAGAACTGCGCTGGAACTTCTGTACTGCTGCATAAGAACAACAGAAACCATGTGCATGCAAGGAATCGATCAGGAATCTGGAATCAAAACTATTGTGCATCTGGATTCCCAGACCGATTTGTAGAGGAGCCATGAGTGCTCTTGGACGAGTTGCTTGCATGATGGCTTGACCTATCGATGCTATCTTCTGCGACTTGTAGCCCACGAAGAGCTCTGTAAGGAAGGTCTGTAACGAGTCAGGGACGAAACTCAGGTTATCTTGGATGGATGCCATGGCACTTGTTGCTGGATAGGCATCTCTCGACTGGTTAATTTCTTTGATGACATTTTTTATCAGTTTAGCTGCTGTTTTGATTATTTCTTTGTGTTTGTCACAATCTTCTTGTTGTGACCTCAAGTGAAAATTGTGCAATATTCGAGAAACAGTGCTTTTCAGTGACAACATTAGACTTCCCATCAATTTCTGTGATGACAATCTGGTCTCCAAAGTGTTTCTTCAATTCATTCTTCATGTGAGTGTATCCATAGGCAACGCTCTTATCATCACAGTATTCTTTCATTTTTTCAATTAAGTCTGTTATGGTTTTCTGTTAATCATCATTTTCCTCTAAGTATTCTGTAGCTTTCAAGAAGGCTTGTCTTGCTGTTCCCTGCTTTGGTCTTCCAGCACGCTCACTCCTTTTAACCCGCTTGAATGGTTTTCCATCACTGCTTTGAAATATTTGGGGAATCTGCTTCCCTGTCCTAAAGTTGGTTGAACAAAGGTTATGATATAGTGCATCGGCAGCATGGAGGTCATTAACAAATAATACACGATCTCTGACGACGTCTACCCAAAGACCCTCATACTCCTCACATGCTTTGAGAATCATTTTCTGCATGTTGATGGATCGAACTGGAATGAGTTTTTGGGCATCCTGTCGACCACCTGAACTATCTCCACAGCCACAAAATATACAATGTTCTTTGTAGACGAATACTGGTTTCGAAGATCGGAGACTAGCAGAAGATTGATGAAAATCTGCCTCATTGGCTGATCTTTTTTTGTCTCTTTCAATAACATGGGGTTTGTGTAATCCTTGCGACATTTGATATGAACTGTCTGACCAACAGATACGGACAAAGTATCCTGACGTAGCGTACAGGCCCTCACGATACTGTCACATCCTTTCTGAGTTAATGTCACCGTCTGTTGACCATCAGCGAGAGGTTGCTCACAAAACACACACTTATCCATGATAGCTAGTCATAGATCTGAAATGAAAAGAAAAGTCACATATTACATTTTATATAACCAAGGTGACAAACATCAACATGTAGATTATCTAAGAAACAGATGTACAAATATTGCTGCAATATAAAATGAAACGATGAGATAGACAAGTAGAGAACCACGATTTGTCATTAATGAAAAGTTACTGACTCAGCATTTTAGAAAATGCCTTTGCAAAACAATGTTCCCACAGATAGATTTTCCTAGACTTTTAGTATGTTATTCCTATACTAACATACACTAAAATAAACAGAGACAAACTATTGCAATTAGTGGTGGGTATATCCATATCTTTACTGGACTATCTAGCGTTGGCCAGTCTTATTATTCAGTGATATTCAAGAAGTTTGTTAATGAATTATTAGTATTGTCTGCATCCTACTTATTTAAGTAGGTTATAAATGTATATACTGTATACAGGTATAGACTGTATATACTGCAATTCAACATATCTCAATTTTTTTCTTTCTCCACGATGTTCAGTAGTGTGTGTTTAGGATATGGTAAAGAATGGTATACGTTTGGGAGGTAAATTTAACAATTGCTATCCTAGGTCTGCCACTCTTTTGCTATATTGTCGCATTATACTACTAGCCATTAACACTTTCATCTTTAACCCAGCGAAATTAACTTATTTGTTTGTTTACAAACTTTACGTATTGCATGTTGCTTAAAGGAACATTTTCTTATAACATATACTTTTTGTTATTGTAAGGAGTATCAATGTCAATATATATTTACTTTTTACTTATTACCCATTTTCACACCGCAATACAAGTAAAACGTTATTATATTTACGTTTCACTTGTTGCAAGAAGTAACATGTTTTTTACTGATTGGAAGAAATAGCATTGTCATTATAGCATATATATTTTTACTTACACCGCGACCTAAAACCCAAAATTGCCCATTTATGTTATTATGATTATGGGATTTGTGTATGTATATATTTGTGTATGTATATATTTGTGTATGTATATATTTGTGTATGTATATATTTGTGTATGTATATATATTTGTGTATGTATATTTGTGTATGTATATATTTGTGTATGTATATATTTGTGTATGTATATATTTGTCTTATTACCCATTTTTACTCCGCAACCTAGAACCCAAAAACAATTGTAATGATAATAGTAACTATAACACATTGATATAACAACAAGCAAGATCAAGAATATTTGTGAGCATGTGAGTGATGATATTTTTGATGGAGCGAAGCCACAGAATGTATTGCAATAGCTAATATTATACATATACTTTTCATTGTATGTGGATTATTAAGAATATATCCTTAACTTTATGTATTATAAGCCTGTGAATGTGGATTAGTGAGTGAATGAGGGGGGGTTTCGTTGAATGCATTTCATGGTGAATAATCTAACTTTGCATGTCTTTAAGCTTAATGCTGTGGTTGGCATATTAGTATTCATATTTTAGCAACAGTCAGATTTCCATTTTGACTGCCAGATAGACTGTTTGTGTAAGCAAGTGTGAGTGAGGAAGATGAGTTGTGCAATCAACTATACGGGTTATCATGATGTGTGCATTGGCATGAAACATTATCACGTTGAGCACCTCAGCCATTTTCCCATTGAAATATGACGTATTCTAAGTATTTTTGTTTTGTTCATCACTACTTTTATGGCCAGAATATCAACACAAAGTACATTTACAGTATAGACCAGATCTGTTTAAGTATGGCTTCACTGAGTATAGAGCACGCTGTGTAAATGTCGGACCTCAATGTTTCCAGTGCCTTCAAGTCCTAGCTATCGAATCCATGAATAACAAATTGAAGTGCCATATGAGTTATGTTCATTCAAATCTCACTGGAAGGAAGAAGAAGTGTTGGTAAAACGAAGGCGGCTTGATGCTCCCAGCTCATCATCTTTTCTCTCTGGAGAAGTCTTCAGTGGCGACCTTTGAAGTAGCATGGAATATTGTGAGATGCAAAAAGCATCATGTGTCAGCTGGAGAAACCAGCTGCCATGGCAATGGCGAAAACTTTTTGTGGAACAGATGTAAATAAGTTGGACTCAGTACCACTTTCAAATACTAGTATTAAACAATGAATTGACCTGATGTCGGAAGATATATTATGTCAACTTATTGTGGCTTTGACAAAAGTATGACATATTTCACTACAGCCAGATGAATCCGTGGGCATTGCAGGTAACCCTCAACTCATGGTTTATGTTTGGTACCAAAGAGAAGACATACTAGAAGATTGTTTTTTTATTGCAGTGCCTGGACATCTACCACCATTAACCCTTCTTTAGCGGCCTATGCGGTTTATTTATATGTACCGCCCAGCGGGGTGTTTTTAGCCAAAATAGGGCTGTTTACGTGATCATTTTCATGCCTAAATAAGACCCAGAACGTAAAACAAGTATCTATCCCTGAAAGGGCATAAACAGAGCTTTCGAATGACACCATAACGATCCTTTTATGATGGCTAGTTTTCTTGCAATAACCGTGCAACGCGAGTGCAAAAAGCAGGTAATTAGCCACTTTCCCGATACAATTCCGTATATAGCGAGTGAGAGAGGGAGGAGGGAGCTGAGATTCGTGTCAGTAGGTTCGCCGCGGTGGTCTGGAGCAGTCATACGCTCGCTAGTCTCCTGCCACCACTTGTCTCTCTCTCTCAGCAACATTACGTGCTGAAATTGCCACTCGACCTATGTCGAGCGCCGCCACATAGTCCAGCTTTATTAAATACGACTTATGTGGTGAGCCGCTTTTTAAGGGTTAAAGAAGACATTTTTAGTATGGTGATTTGTTTTTTGTTCTTACAGAAAGATGGCCTAGACTGGGTGAACTATTTGGCTGTGTGCACAGATGTTACAGAAACTTAAGTTATCAAGTTTTACATACTATAATGTAAGAATATATATAACTATCTTGTAAAATAATTAAGAATATTACAATAAATATACATATATACGTACTAATCCAGTGTTTCAGGGTGTAGGGTCGCAAGGACCATGAAACATTGTATTAAGGGTCGCCATCAAAATAGTTTTTTGAACCACTGTGCGGCCTACTCCTACTGTATACCTTCCCTACTACGCTTAGAAGACATATTCCTCGGTGGTTACCACACACCCCTCTTTCCCCTTTACACCTATATAGGGGGACTATTATGCCTGTCTTCCAGTCATCAGGTGCAATCCCCTTCTCTCATGCTAGTTTACACATTTTCCATTCCCATTCGATCACTACCTCACCACCATACCTTAGCATTTCCCCACACACTCCATCTATTCCTGGTGCTTTCTCTTGCAGAAGGATTTTTTTGGGGAGAAATCTTATTCGCCATTTTTGGGTTCTATTTTATTTCTCGCAGTGTTGGCAGTGGACATTGTTTTTGAGGATATATGGAACTTGTTGGAGTTTATTGGTGACCTAGTATTGCACTTAAAAACATCTTCGAATATTTTTTGTGAATAAAGCTATGCGAGAGTTTGGCTACTTTTGTCTTGACTTGGGATTTTTTTTTTTTTTTACTCCATCATGTCGTCACTGGACGGGTTTGAGGATAGTGAGGGCACAGTGCGAGAGACAGGCGAGAAGGTGGAGAAGGTGGAGTTGTCTGACGGCGTTCGGGTGGTGAACGGTGAGGAGGATGCTCGGAGGTTTTTGGAGGAGCCTGTGTCGGCGGACCGGGTGTCAGGGCTGGACCGGTACGGACTGCAGTGTATAGCCACGGTCTTAGGGTTTTCTTGCACTAGCGGTTTGTCAAGAAGTGAGCTGGTTGCCTGTGTGCTGGGTGGGGTGCGTGAGGCTTCGGGAGGAGCGGGAGCTGGGGCACCTTCGTCCCAGTCCCCATTCCACTCAACTCCATCATGGCGCCCCCTCGGGTTCCGGAGCCGAGTACTTTCCCGCAGTTCGATGTCCGCTGGCGGTTGGGTAAGCCTCTAGGTGACTCACTGGGTGGGTCCCCGGTAGTAGCACCCCCTCCTCAGGGTTTGTCCTCCGAGATGTTGTTTCAGCTTGAGCTCGCCAAACTTAAGCAGCAGGAGCGACCGGCCGAGCTCAAGCAGCAGGAGCGACAGGCCGAGCTCAAGCAGCGAAAGCATGAGGCTGAGCTCGAGCAGCGAAAGCATGAGGCTGAGCTCAAGTATGAGTCTGCAAGGTATTATTATTTTTTTTTTTTTTTTTCTATGTGATTGAGGGAGGCAAAAGGCATAACTGCCTATAGCGAGTGCCTCCCCCATAGTTGAAAGAGTGACAGGGCCAAAATCAAGGGACGTTCGAGCCAAAATGCCTGGACACACGGAGTTTGAAGCAATTTAAGTCATAGGAAGAGGGAAAGACTGATTCTGGGAGAGAGTTCCAGAGCTCAGATATTGAGTAGAAGAAAGTTTGAGAGTAACGTTTCACTCTTGGGTTGGAGAGTTTCACAGAGTAGGGGTGGGATTGAGTTGCAAGACGGGTACCACGTGCCCTACGTAAAGGAGGTGGTATGCACTGGGATAGCTCTGAGGAACACTGATTATTATAGTAGCGATAGAATAGCGAGAGAGATGCAACATTGCGGCGGAGAGAGAGAGATTGCAGAGAGTTGGTGAGTGGACGGGAGATAATGATACGAAAGGCCTTCCTTTCAACTTTGTCTAGGAGAGCGGTGTGAGAGGAACCTCCCCACACATGTGAACAATACTCAATACAAGGGCGCACTATGCCCCTGTACAGAGCAAGAAGCTGTGCAGGGGAAAAGAACCCCCTAAGGCGGTTGAGCACACCCAGCTTCTGGGAGGCTGCCTTAGCAAGACTGGTAATATGGTCCTTCCCAATGAGAGCAGAAGAAAAAGAGACACCAAGAATATTGAGAGAAGATGAAGGGTTGATTTTTGTATTGTTGAAGAACAAGGGATAGTCCGCTGGGAGATCCTGACGGGTAGATAGATGGAGAAATTGGGTTTTGGAAGCATTAAAGTTAACAAGGTTTCTCTGCCCCAATTGGAAATAGTATTTAGATCAGAATTTAAGAGTTCTATGGCTTCATTACGTTTGTCGTTGAGGGATTGCTGGCTGGGGCGTTCTGAAAAACTAATGGAGTATGTAAGGTTGAGTCGTCTGCGTATGAATGGATGGGAATTAAGGTACAGTTAAGGAGATCATTTATAAAAATTAGAAAGAGAATAGGAGATAGGACAGAGCCCTGAGGAACACCGGAGTTTATAAGGTGAGGAACTGAACAATGGCCGTCCACAACCGCAGCTATGGAACGGCCGGAAAGGAAATTAGAGACAAAGGCACAGATGGAGGGATAGAAACCGAAGGAAGGTAGTTTAGAAATTAACGATTTATGCCAGACTCTATCGAAGGCTTTCGATATGTCTAGTGCAATAGAAAAAGTCTCACCGAAGTCCCGAAAGGAGGATGACCAAGAGTTAGTAAGATATGAAAGAAGATCACCAGTAGAGCGACCCTTAAGAAAGCCATACTGGCGATCTGAGAGCAGATTATGAGAAGAGAAATGCTTAAGAAATTTGGAAGCAAGAATAGTTTCAAAAACTTTAGAAAGACAAGAGATAAGAGCAATTGGACGATGGTTGGAGGGTTGAGAGCGGTCACCCTTCTTTGGGACAGGTTGAATGTGAGCAAACTTCCAGCATGAAGGGAAGACGTTAGAGGATAGACAGAGACGAAAGTGTTTGCCTAGGCAGGGAGTCTGCACGGAAGCACAGTTTTTGAGAACAACAGGAGGAACACCGTCCGGACCGTACGCCTTATTAGTGATAAGCCCAGAGAGGGTTGCCGATGTTAACCTAGAGAAAACTCGTATAGAGGTGACTGGGAACCGTTTCGTCCAGGGGGGTCGACCCCATGACCAGTCCCTGCCGCATCTACTAAAGTTAGTTCCAGTGTTTGATGAGTCAGGAGTTACAGAATTCTTTCTCCGTTTTCAGAAAAAGTGCCAGGAGCACCAATGGCCCGAGGAGAAGTGGGCAGCCCTTGTTTCTTCACGATTGACGGGGAAAGCACTCAAGGCGTACGATGCTTTGCCCCTAGATTCTTGTGTGAATTATGAGGCGTTGAAAGAGGCTGTCCTGAGAGCATATGAGTTGCAACCAGAGACCTATAGGCTGAAGTTTAGGGCTGTTCCTAAGCGAAAGGAGAGTACTTTCCAGGAACACGCTAGAGAACTATCAGATGCGTTTGAGAATTGGTTGAGGTGGGAGAAAGCAACTACTTTTGATGCGGTGAAGCAATTAGTGTTGTTAGAACAATTCTTTAAATGCATTGGTGGGGACTTGACTCTTAACCTGAAAGAAAAGCAACCTAAAACTCTGCAGGAGGCGGCTGAGTTGGCTGACCTCAGGTTGTCGTTAATTCGTGGGTGCGGGTCTGCCCAGAGAGCTGAGGCAGGTAACAAGGGGCATACCCCCCCCCCCCCCCCCCCGAACTAATGATACAACAAATTATCCTACTAAGAGCACTGTTGCCAATTTTGAACCCAAGTCGATATCCTTCTCGTTTAAGAAAGGCCAGGGCCCTTCCCCACCCCACGGGAAGTCAATGAGTGAGGTGGAGTGGTTTAAGTGCCATAATAAGGGGCATATTGTGCGCTCTTGTTCGAGCACACAGTCTACAGCGGTGGTGTCTCTAGTGAGAAACATCGGGGTGTCTTTGAGGTCTTCCGCGTTTGCCTGGGGTAAATCGTCGGTTGCGAAGTCACAGTCGGTGAAGAAGCATAAGGAGGGCTCGCTACCCGTCCGAGATGCTTTTTGTGGTCATGGGGGACATGGCACTGTGAGGTGGGCTGGTGTGGAACATAGGCTTGAGTTGTTGCGTGATACGGGTGCCTCCCCGACGTTACCTAAGAACTTCACTGGTAAGCCTATTAACGCAGCTCGGGTTGTAGTGGTTCAAGGCATCAATGCTGTGCGGTCTTACCCGCTGGTGAGAGTGGAGCTTGTGGTGGATGGTGTGACACGGGAGTTGGATGTGGGGATTGTAGAGAAATTGCCAGTTGAGGGGGTCGACCTCCTTCTCGGTAACGACTTTGCGGTGCCTACTTCCGAGGTTTCACCCTTAGTCGTTGCCGAGAGGGCGGCCGACACGAGTAGGGAGGGGCAAGAGGGGCTCGAGAGGTGCCAGACAAAGCAGATGGCGTGTGCTGTCACCAGATCTCATTCCGCTCAGGTGTCACAGCCTAGTACCCAGGTTTCAGACCAGTGGGGGAAGGGTCGGAAGGAGAAAGTCAAGGCTGGTGGTCGGTTTAAGAGTTTGGACCCAGCGACAGTCCTTGGTGACTCGGTACTTGCACCACTTTTGAGGTCCGGAGTGGCCCCAGAACCTGTCCCCCCTAGTGACATGGTAGGGCGTGATAGCACTCCGCGACAGAAATGTTCCCAGGTGAACCAGACTAGGCTTGAGCAACCCCGTATCGGGGGTGGCCACAAATTGCTCCAGGAGCCCTTGGACAGGTTGGCACCCTCTGATATGCGACGGATGCAACTAGAAGATCCTAGTCTTGAGATTTGTGGGAACGGGGCTATTGAACTCGAGGAGGACGGGGAAGCATGTCATGTGAACCTGTTGAAGGAGTTTGTGAGGCGCACACCTGAACAGCCTACTGTCCCTGTGTTGGTCTGCAGCGGCCAAGGTGGAGAAGGAGAGGGAGGCAGTGAGGCACAGGTGGAGGAAAGTTGGGATTGTCATGTCTCGGCGGATCAGTGGGCGGGGAACATGAGTCAGGTGGCTGTGGAAGCGCTTGAGCACCTGCCTGAGCAACAGCGTGCAGCGATCCATCACCTATTCTGTTTATACCCCACTGTTTTTGCCGAGCACCCAGGCCTCACAACTCGTGCGGTGCACGATGTTCCGCTGGCAGGTCACTTGGGTGTGAGTAAAACTTTGGCCTCGTTGTCTAGGTTGTTCAAGGTGGGCGACGAGGCTTTGGCATGGTTGTCAGTTCAGGGTCGACCCATGGCTGCTAAGGGTGGTGGTCAGTATCAGGACATTAAGCAGATTGGTGAGGTTAACTATGTAATAGCTACGCCCGACCGTCGCATAGCCTCCAACTGCTGCTCTATTAAAATGCAAAAGCCCTACCATAGACCGACTGTATCTGGCCGTGGCACTGAAGGTGGTGATGCTGCGCAGGCAGGTGTAGCCGCAAGGAATGCGGGGGTGCGCATGTACGGTATCGGCGGGGAAGCCTTAGCACTTATGAACTGTGGGAGTGACTGCACAGGTGGTACAGATTGTCCCTCTCATGATCTGGCTGTTTTAGGGACAGAGGTGGAGAAGGAGGGAGACTATAGTTTAGAGACTGCGGTCCCGGCTGGGTTGTGGGAGGGCAATGAGCATGTTGTTCTTCGAGATAAGTTGCAACCTCTTGTTCCTAAGCGCCAAGAGAAGTTGTTTACTAGGCTGTGGCCGTACGTCCGCATGTTTGTTGATTCTCCAGGCCTGATGTCCGGGGTGGCACCCGACATAGAGGCTGGAGACAGTGCAAAGCTCAAATTGGCTCCCTACCGTATAAATCCTGCTCAACAGCCTGTCGTAAAAGCAGAGCTGGACTACATGTTGGAGAAGGGTCTGAGGGATAAGGGATTTCGTGAGTGGTCGTTGCCAGTGACTTTGCAACCTGAGTTGAGTGGCAAGATCCGTGTTTGTGTTGATTGCAAGAGTGTTGGTGCATCATCCCTGACAGACGCCTATACATTACCCAGAGTTGACGACCACATAGACCGCATCGGGGCTGCCTCGTTTATCACTAAGGTGAAAATAGTGAAAGGTTATTGGCAGTTCCTGTTGCCGGCGAGAGCGAAGAGAAGTGCCAGTCTTGTGATTGACTGGGCAGTTTATCAGTGTCAGGTGTTGTTTTTCTGCCGGAACACAGTTTGGATGTGTGGCATGTTAAGGGCACTGATAATGTTCTGGCTGATTGTTTGTCACGGGAGGGTATGTTTTAAGGAGAACCCTCGCCGTTCAGTCAGTGTTGGTTTGAGTGGAGACAAATTAGGCTTGCCCCTGTAGTGCAAAGCTGCCAAAAACACTATTAAAATAATACAAAAACCTCACATAAAAACTCTTTCTTTTGAGAGTATATAAGTGCAGTATGTTACAGCAAGAATCTAAGACATTCTGAGTTTTTGTTCTTAGTAGGCTAGGCTTGGTGAAGCTTGCTCGTTGAGCGTAACATTGTTAAGTGATACTATTATTTTGGGGAACTGTTGTGTAGGTTTTTTTTTATATAATGAAGTGTTTTTACGTTTGTGATTGTGCCTTGTTTTTCACAACTTGGGGTGTAGCTGGGTGATGCGGGGTTTGTGGGCATTCTGTCTGGTCAGATGTGGCGTTTACCTGAGGTTAAAAGGTCCCACATCTTGGGCGGGGTGTTACGCTGGCCATCTTGCCAGAATGCACTCGTGACTCGCTAGCACTCGCCACGGCAGAGAAATGGGCTATAATAATCGTAGAACGATATTCTTTCTTTCTTAGTATTCGTGTTATCACAGACAGATCAGTGTTTGCCTTTATTCTTGTCTGTGACACTTAGAAGTATTTTATATCCATAGTAGTGATTATAACATGCAGCGCGTGAGAGAGAGAGTTGGAGAGCGAAGAGGCAGAGTGTGTGCGTATGTACGTGTGCATTCCTCGCTCGGTGGGCCCACCCGCGCGCTATTGGTCGGCAAGCCTAGCGTGGTCTATGACGTCTGCTTGTCCTGTGACGTAGTGGCCTATGGTTGGTCGCCGCCCTCCTTGCCCAGTGGTCGGGCTCCTACCCTCCTCTCTCCTCAGAGCATGGCATTGTGCGCTTGGTCCTACACGTCCCTCGCATTCTGTCTCACATCTAACCCCCTTTACTGCTTTGCCTCTCTCTGAACTCCTTCTTTCCAATACTTCTTATCTTTATTCAATTACCCATCCCTTCTGGTTCTCGCATACGACTTCCATAGTCGGCCAGTCGTATTACCAGCGCCTGTTCTCACATATATGTTTTGCACTAGCTTTAGAGGTTATTAGAATCATAAGTCACAGGGACTCATATTGTTGGGTGCTTCTAATTATTTGGTTGTTCTTTATTACTATTTAATGCTAGACAGTGGAGGGTATCTTTGGTCGTTGTCTGTGTTATGTATATGGCAAGTCAGAGCCTGTACGACTTCGACGGAGCTAGGTAGCCTGTAGTACACCCTTGTGCATATTTTCCTTTGCGAGCTTAGCAGTACACAAGCGAAGGGCTTTTGCCTACTCTTGCTTGTATACTTGCTAACTCATTTTGTTGACCTTTGTGGAGTGCCAGGGTAAGACCAGATACTTGAGATCTGGACTTACCAAGAGACCCTCCTAGTCACTTAACGTAAGATAAGGGAAATCTGTTCAGGGGAGACAGTAGGCTGTGAGCATGCTTGAGCTCTGCCTAGGCTCCCTGTACCTTTATGCTGCTGCTAGACTTTATTAGTAAGAAAGACAGCATTTTGTTTATTAACTTTAACCGCATATGTTTTAGTAATTATTCCCGTATTGTTTTAGCCTAGGATGATGCATAGTGCACAACCCAGTATGGCTGTTACTTTGGCTAAGGAAGTACTGTTTTTGAGTTGCTGTTGTTAGTGCTGTCACAGAGTTGTTGCACTCTCTTGTTTCCATATATATGTATCCTACTTTTTGGTGTATTTAAGATACACGCTTTGGTGTCCTGCCCCTGCATTATTCCTGTTCTATATTCGACGAGCATCTTAGAGCATCAGACGTTTTCAGAAGATTCCATATCTGTTTGCTGTAGGACTAGACTTCAAGTGTTTTCATAGAGCATTGAAGAGTTTAGTGTTGAGTTCAGACTCACACTAAAGATAACGTAAGCAGATAATCTTTTATTAAATCTTGTCATAGTTTATTTAAGCATTGTTATTACTTGAGAGCTTTGTATTAACGTAATTACTCTTGTTGTGAGTAGGCTTTGCCGTCACCGGAAAGCCTTTGTAGAAGTACACTTAACCCAGTTAATTGATACCCCGTTATCCAGTAGATTAACTCTGGAGGGTTTAAGTGTTTTGTTCACCGGCTTAATAGTTCGAGGGTTTGGAATTAACGTACTGTTGTTGCAGATCTAGCCTATCTTGTAGTCCAATATTAAGTGCCCTTGTGTATTTCGTTGTGCCGGTCGTAACAACAAGCCTTAGTAGGGAATCGTAAAGACACAGCAGAGGTGATAGATGCTTTGTTCCCCCCAAGAGTAGGTTTCTCTCTATCCTGTTGGAGGACTCCATATCTTGTAAGTTCCATGTCTGACCTGCAACGTTGTAATATTGTGAAGGACTCTCTATTTATTATAAACCTACCTGTCTATGTCACCAATCCAATCTAATATATATATATATAAAGAGTATTTACTGTATAATACCAGAAACTCAAGCTGGTGGAGTTGTAACAAGCCCGGAGACAAGTCAAAGGAGGAACAATAAAAACAAGTATAAAACGGAGAGAAGTTTCTTTATTATGTTGAAACTTCTTCCTGCACATGAGAAGGAAGGAGGGGTGGGGAGGAGTGGGTGGGCGGTTATGGAGACCCTAATGTCACCGAGATCGGTCAATCTCCGCCATTTTGGTAACAATGGTATCCTTAGCTTCTCTTTACATTCAAACAAACCCATGATATACATTCAACAATACGGGTACAGGCTATATAGTTTGGATTATGGCTCTAAGTTCGAAGTAAGCTAACTATAATGTCACCCCGTGTTTGACAACCAAGGTATCTAAATGGCGTTTGCAGACAAAGGAGGCCGTTCTGTATAAGTACAGACAGAGTCTTGGGAGAAGGCAAGGAAGGGGAGGGGAGTGGGAGGAGTCGACAGGCAAAAGAAATATACAATGTAAGAGGGGAAGAAAAAACGTAAATGTGAATAAAGACATTCAATACAACTTGTACAAGGACGATGAGGAAGGTGGTGGATACAACTATACACGCTGAAAAAGACAAAGGAAAATAGAATACGTGAAACTATCCAAAGATTATAATATTATATCGACCAATGGTACAATCACAATATCGTCAGAACATAGCTAGATTATTGTATTTTGGAAGTTGATAGAAACAGCTAAGAAAGTCGAATAGTCTAGAGAGTTAAAGAATGAAAAGATAAGAGAAGGAGGGAGGTGGAAGATAATAGACAGAGATAAGCGGAGGGAAGGGCGAATGAATGAAGGAAGAGATGAAGAAATGAAGAAAGAAGGAGAAAGGAAAGTAGGAAGGGTGGGACGAAGGAATGGATGGATGAAAGTAATAAAGGAATGATAGAAGAAAGTAAAGAGTAGAAGGGAAAACGAGGAAGGAGAAAGGAGGGAGCAACGAAGGATTGAATGGGTGAAAGAACGGAAGGAAGGAATGGTCAAAATGAAGAAAACATGAAAACACGAATGGAGGATGGAAGGTATGGATGGACATAAGGAAGGAAGGAAGCAAATGAAGAAGGATAGTTGACAGAGCAGCACGTACGATCTTATTTCTATATTATGATTTGTGCCCCATGAATATTCTTTCCTCTCACTTAAACATTAGGCCTACCATAGCGCGGTTGGGAATATGAACATGATTAGATTAATATCCAGTATTCGAGAATGGATAATAAGTCGTAGGCGTGTGCATAAAACTTTAACCGTCCTGGTGGTGTAATGGTTAAGGTGGCAAAAATCTCTGTGTGATAACCCGGGTTCGCATCCCGGCGGATCATATATACTTTAATTAATTTCATTGGGGGTGTTTGGTGTTGTGGTGAAATTAATAAAATATAGATTATTTCGTTACAGCGAAGTAAATGTAAAAGTCTGTACGGCTACGAGCTAGTGTGTGTGTGTGTGTGTGTGTGTGTGGGTGTGTGTGTGTGGGTGTGTGTGGTGTATAATCATTATCATAATAGTAGAGACCTATAATATTGAGTTGTTGATAATAATTCCGCGCATCACAACTGGGACATTTAGTTTTAACTGCGTCTATATGAAGTAACTAAACATAATAGAACGGGGAGAGGAAGACAGGGAAGGACGAGTGAAGTTAAACGGATGGAATAAAGAAGGAAGGAAGCAAAGAAGTAGCGGAGGGAGGTACGAGGAAGCAATGGAGGGATCTAAAAATATACATAAAAAAAGGGGGGGGGGGCACGGAAGATTGGATAGAAGAGAAAACGTGACTGAAGATAAAGTGAATGGAAGATTGAAAGAAGAAAAGACAGGAAGATGTGTGAAAGGGAGTGAGTGAAGATGGAGAGAAATGTAAGGATAACATGAGAATGATATTATTAGCCATTCCTCTTTCCTACTACCTTCATTTCCCTGTTTCTTTATTTACTCCTACCCCTTCCTTTATTTCCTCTTCTCCCTATTCCTTCTGCAGTCATTTGTATGCCTACTTTTCCATCCCCTTTTTTCCCATTTGTATTAATCCATGGTACAGTCGGATGCCATAGTCTCTAGCCCACTCATAACATGTGTGGACTTCACCCCTTTCCATTTATAGAAGTATATCTCTGGAAACAAATTTAAGAAAATATTTTGTCTCTACATTAACTACAAAACTATATACAGTATATTGTTTATTGAAAAGCAAGTTACGTCCAAACATAATTCCAGATAGTTATAATTGCATAATGAAAGATATAGGGGGTCCACTAATTCTCATGAGTGAGCTAGAGACTATGGTATCAGAGTGTACAAGGTGAACATCAATAACATTACAGGTAGTGTTTTTTAGCTACAATTATTATCTGCAAGACAATATTGTTGTGCAGATGTCATTTCGATATTATAACCTTGGTCAAGGAATGTTCACATCACTTAACACACAAAGAGCGGGTGGTAGGGTATTTCACACTGTGCCGCCCAGCGGGGTGTTTATACCCTAAATAGGGTTGTTTCCGTGCACATTTTCATGCATAAACAAGACGCAGAGTGTAAAACAAGCATCTATCCCTGAAAGGGCGTAAACAGAGCTTTCCAATGACACCCGAACCATCCTTGTACGACCACTGGTTCTCTTGCAACGATCGTGCAACACGAGTGCAAAAAACCTAAAATAAGGTAATTTCCGTACATAATTCCCTGTGTAGCGAGTGAGAGAGGGAGGAGGAGGGTAGCTTACAGCTCAGTACACCCACCGCGGTGGTGGGGAGCGGTCATAAGGTTACTACGCTCGTCCCACCGCTCAGCGCTCTCTCAGAGCAACATTACGTGCTGAAAATGGCACTCGACATATGTGGTGCACCGCCACATAGTCCATATTTATTCAACTCGACATATGTGATGCGCCGTTGGCTAAGGGTTAATAACCGTTCATTGGAGATTATTAGGACAGTGTAACTTTCTTGGATGGTACTGATGCATGTGATTTTGGGATGAGGCGCCTCGACTATACAGCTCTTATCTCATTCCGTTTATTTTAGTCCGAAAGTTTTTCCCTGGAGACTGTAAACTTTGTTGTCAATCTGTCGCTATTTATTATTATTATTATTATTATTATTATTATTATTATTACTACTATTATTATTAGGCTATGGAGATCGTCAACTCTTTTTAAGTATCTGGGCAGTGTGTTGAGTAAAGATGGGACTATGGATGAAAAAGTGCGGGAGAGGGTACAACAGGGGAAGAGGGTTGTAGGAACGCTGAAAGCAGTAACAAGAAATAGGGTGGTCAGTATGGAAGTGAAGAAGTCCTTGCATGACAGTGTGGTAATCCCGACACTGACTTACGGAAGCGAAGCATGGATGTTGGTTGAGAGACTCAGAGTGAGAGCAGTGGAAATTAATTACTTAAGAAGTGCGTGCGGAGTTACATGGAGGGATAGACAGACTAATGAGGAAGTAAGAATGAGGTGTGGTGTGGAGGTAGATGTGCTGGAAAGTGTGAAAAGGAATAACTTGAGATGGTTCGGCCATATGGAACGTATGGAAAGTGAGAGAATGACTAAGAGGGTGTACGAGAGCGAGGTGGAGGGACAGAGAGGGAGAGATAGACCGAAAGAGAGGTGGAAGGATGGAGTGAGGAAGTATATGAACGAAGGCGGTGCTGGATGGGGGGAGGGGCGTCGACTGACTGGGGACAGAGGTGCATGGGGGCGGTTCGTTCGTGGCCACCCCTTCGGGGATCATGGCGACAGGCAATAGATTGATAGATAGATTATTAGATATATATATTTTTTGCACATATAAGGAAGTTCTGTGTGTTCTTTTATTTTGTTTTTCTATTGTTTAAGACCAATTATTGCACTTGTACTATTGCACTACACTGCTGTATGCACATTACGTATGATGAGTACGAAGCGTATAGAACACTTTTTACTGGTTTGTGTATGAAAGTTATTTTATTAGTTATTCTTATAATTATATAATTCCACCAACTACTGTAAATTATGTTACACACATTATTTACTCTATTCTTCATTCTTGCATTTGTCTCGCATTATATGTGGTCATGGGTATGACTAAGTAGGGTGTTATACACAGGCTAATGTTGCACTTCCAGCAGTAGTACCTGGTCTCCTTCCTCAGCTTCTGCGGACTGTTGGTTGTGTGCAGGCACATAGGACAAAGCCCATGAGCATTACACCTACCACCTGTCTCCGATAGTACCTCGGGCAGTGAGTCAGAGTGGAGTCTCCCGGGTGGCACTGGTTGGGCGGCCTCATGATTGCGGCGGAGACCCATGGTCCTTGGCGTAGTTACCGAACACCTCCCTGCAGAACTCAAACACGTACTCTTCCAAGGTCTCTCACTTTCTGCTTACATTTGGATGGAGGAAGTGAGCGTGTAGGGCGGCCAGGTCAAAGAGGTGGAAAAATATATTTGTATCCCACTTCATGGTCATCCTCGCACAGTTGATGCTGGATATCATTGTTTCAGACTGGTAAACCAACCACATGGTGATGTTTTACTGAACAATTAATAGTTTTTACAAGTCCCAACTAGATCCTACAATCTCTTTCTACACGCCACAATGTTGCATTTTTGTTCAGTCTTCTATCATTATTACAACAATCGGTTTTCTTCAGAGCTCTTTTAGTGCTTGTGGTGAGTACGAGGCACCCACCTTTCAACAGAGTCTCACTGTCCAGCTCTCCAAGCTAAAAATTGGCAAATGTTCTGTCTTTCTTCTACCCAACAAGTAAACTCTAGAACTCTCTCCCTCAATTAATCTTTCCTTCATCCTATGCCTTAAACTTCGTGTGTCCAGGCATTTTGACCCCAACGTCCCTTGAATTTGGCTCTGTCACTCTTTTGGCTTTGGGGGAAGACTCTTGTTACAGGAAACCTGCCTTCTGTCTCCTTCATATACATAGACAAACAAATAATGCAGTCATGCTTCCACACATGCCTCTGCCTCTCTCCACTCATTTGAGTCGGTTAGGAAGAAAAGATGACAGTGAAAAGTGGAGACCAGGTTCACCTCTTGCTTGTACAGCCATGTACAAATTTCGGTTTGATCACCAGTGTACAGTGGGATACCCTGGTGATAAAGTAGTGACTCTTGCTAGGAATGCACTGTCTAAAGTTGATGTTGCCCTACCACAGCACGAAACCCTCATCTATCATCAGGTTCTGGTACGGGTTAAACAACATTGTGAGGTATTCAAAGATGAGGCAAATTCTCCTCATCCTGTCGATGTCTCGTGTGGTGGGATTCAGCGTGTTGTTCTTCTTCACGATCCTCATCTGGAGAAAGATGCCCAGGAATATATACATCTCCAACTCTGTCATAAATATAATCTTAGGTGTCAAAAGGTATTAACAGTCGTTTTAGTATCTATACAGGCCTTCTAGTATTAAAGGGACTTAACTGTCAGGTTAGGTGTGTATCTAGGAGCTTGTAGAAAGTAAAGGCAGGCTGTAGAACATATTAACTCAAGCGAAATGTAGTGCAACATGTGATGGTGCTGCTGTTAGTTGTGGATCTGTATGAAGAAATTCAAATTTCCTGGATTCATGACATACCACACCACCAGCTATTTACAAAGTATATACAATTGTCCTGTCCCGATCATGCCTCTCCACAGCTCGGAGGAACCTAAAGCAGCCTGATGTGACGCCCTTTGAGGGGCATCACCTTGGGCCACTCCAGATCAGGAACATCATTCCGAACCTTGACAATATTAAGGTTTGGTTTGTTGTTGTCCTCCACTACTTCTATTTCTATCTCTAGTGGGTATAGGTTGACCATCGGTCTGGTAGTCACACCGGATCCTGTTCTAACCTAAGCTACCTTACATGGTCAAGACTACAAATAAAATGTTGTGACCTGTTCTATATACCAATGAAGTCAGGGGACATCACCATGTACTAGAAAAACATCCTCAACTTGCTACATTTCTTCACCAATATTTATTTTGAAAAAGGCTGGCCTCTTTCAGTTTTTATGATTGCATTGATAAAGAAAGTTATTTAGGAATAACAATTACAAATAAAATAAAACCGGGCCAACAATGTCCTGAATTAGTGAAAAAAGCAAAACAGATTATTGGATTCAATACAAATCTGAAGACGGAATTCTTAACTTGTACAGTATAATTCATTGGTTCGACTCCTTACTACGAAAAGGATATAAAACAAACTTGAAAGAACACAGCGAAAAATAACATAATGGTTCCCAGACCAAGAAATAAGAATTAAACCTTTTCAACTTTACTGAGCGCTAACTACAAGGGGATATAATTCAAGTATACATGATATTTATATGTATCAATTATATGGATGCACACACATACTTCACATTCAATAATTCAAATTACACACTTGGGAGCGGCTGTACAGTCATGCGTAAGCCCTTTCACTCCCATGAAGCAAAACATTTATTTTTGAACCGAGTAATAAAATTATGGAGTGGCCTGCCTAGAAATAATATAGACTGCAACACTGTTAAAACCTTCTGTTATCGCATAGGCAAATATCTCGCCCTTAACCCCGACCGATTGTATTTGCAGATGAATACCAGTACACGCCCACATAGCCTCACAATTTGAATGTATATAGAGTAAGACTGCCGAGGTCCAGTTCTTACATTCTGCATGGAAAATATATATCCTGTCCTTTCTAAGTTATCATGTCTCTCCTACATAATAGTTTTGGTAGATTAGAGACAGTAGAAACGGTTGTTGCTTGCTTTCCTTTGTACTTCTTTGTACTCGTACTCTCTCTCTCCACCCAATCGTCTTCAATTTCCTCTGTGAACCGTATTATAACCGTAATATACCGTATTATACCGTAATAACTAAGCTTCTCCTTCCAGAGATGTTTTCTATTAATAAGCTGTTAGAGAAAACAAAATTATATGGGATACTAATGTAAAAAATCTTGGAACATAGGCCCTACAGAAGACTTACCAAAGTGTTTTTATATAAATCCATGATATTGGGGGCCAGGGGGGGGCGGGGGGGGGGGGGGGATAGGGATGGCATATGGGTGTTTATGCCCTCATATGATAGTTTCTATTGTTTACAGAAGCCTTTTAGACAAAAAAACTAAAACAATTGGGCTAAGGGGAAAATATTTCGTTGATTGGGGGGTGTGGGTGAACCCCCGTTCAGGGGGGTTATGGATGCGATATGTTTTTTTTTTTGCCCTCCTATGCTATTCTCCTATTTTGAAAGAAGCATTTTAGAAGAAGATTTTTTTTTTTTTTTTTTTTTTACTGAATTGGGGGTGTAAGGTTCAGCCTCCGCCTCACTCTCCCCATGTTTTTCTTGTATTACCCTGAAGATGTCTTGAGAGAATAGACAAAAGCTTGGTGTTCCATTGTTTAAATTTTTCTAGCGAACTTTACTGCATATATATACAGGATATATATATATATATATATATATATATATATATATATATGTATATATATTAGAGATAGACCGAATATTCGCTTCGTATTTGTATGTGCAAATATTAGCTATGTTTTTCAATATTCGTTTTCGTATTCGCATTTCCATTCATAGCTACTTGCAAATATGCGAATATTTTCACAAAACCAATAGAAGTTATACAAAAATGTAAAATATTAAACTTTAAAGTTAACACAAACGAATAAATAACAGTGTATGTGTGCGTTGGGGCCGCTAAAGTGGAATGAAGGAGGACTGAGCAGTGTTGCTACTTAACTTTATTTAATAGTACCAGATCGAACCAGTGAAAAGTACCAAATTATTCTAAAATGGCATCACTGCCCGGTAAACGAATGTTTGCTGGACCTGGACAGTTGAACCGTCACAATATTGTAATTTCAGACATATCCAATGTAATAGCATGTGACTAAAAGATATTCCATCATATTTCATCACTGATTTCGTATTTAGTACCAGATATTGACTATTTTTTGGAAGATGTATAAAATGTACTTGAGAGAGTCAAATGTACCAAATGTGGTACTTTAGTACCAAAAAGCGGCAACACTGGGACTGAGGAAGTGTACAGGTGTCGGTAAGGGTAATTCTCTGTCTCTCTGCCTCCATGCCCAAGCAAAGTCCCCAACTTAACGCCCTATAGCGCTATATTTATAGATGTTTAATCACCAACAAACATTAATTAAATTACTATGAAATATATAAATGGAAGTCAATAACATGGCATAATATTCAGAGGGATAACCGTTATAAAGGCCTATTTTATTTTAATCCTACTTAAGCACGTGTTTAGAGCTTCTTCATAGTGAATCTAGGGTCAAAGGAAATTTTGAGTTGGTATCTCTGGGTCACCAGCAGTGGGCCTCATAGCTTAATGACGATGTGAATGTGTAATTTCTTAAATATCATAAATGAACTGTATGAATTAATTTTTAATATATTGTAAGAGTTCTGGGTGCTTGTTGCTAAGATTGTTTCTCAACCCTGATGTGAATTTTCCTTCCGATAAAATGTATTATTGCAAAGCTTACACTTTGCCTTGTCACTAGTGATTAACTCAAAGTAATCCTAAACCACACTGGTGTGACTGGACACCATTGTGCAATAGCTACAATTCTGTTCTCTTTCAAGGGAAGTTTGTTGCAGTCGAGGATGAATGAGAGGCAAATACGTCCCACCTCGAGTATGGCTCACGCAGCAATGAGATTATGAGCGCTTAAGGGGACTGCACACCCTCCGACACAAAAAAATAAATAAAAAAACAAATATTATATCTTTCATCTCGATACTTTTAGGGTATAATCAAATTATCAATGCCGACTTTGTGGGAGCATGTGAATGTGGTACGTCATGATCATGACGTCACGACGTCATGATGTCATGATGATGTCACAACTTCTTGCGGTCTTATAATTTGTCCTAGAGACAGCTGCTGTTACATGTAAATACTTGAATACCATACAAAGAGCATGTAATTTAGTTGTCTTAAAATTTCCAATACATCAGGAGATATCGAGGTCATAAAATGTACGTCGTGCGCGACGTTGCAAAAATCGCAATTTTGTTTAATAAAATTACCCCTGACACCCAAGTTTTTCACTATATCGAGAAAAAAAAATTACACAATGAAGGCACGACCAATATGTGTTAACATGAGCGCTTACAAGCAGCTCCAAGACAATACAATGAAGTAGTTACACTTGGAAGTTGCCAATATATGATTGTGGGAAATCGCAGACGAAAGTAAAATATATATAACATCAATTATTTGATGGTGTGTCATGAACAAATGGCTAAGTTACTCATAAAAACTAAGTTTTATGATTTAGGTAATAGAAGAAAACGTAAACTAGCCAGTAATTTAGGGTAAACTAAGATTTTTCTAGATGTAACCTCTTCTAATACGTATATTAGGTGTATGTCAGTGTTTTTTTTTTTTTTTTTTTGGGGGGGGGGCATTGATGTTATAGTCATGTCATATAGGTGTTTATGCCCTCTTATGTTTATTCTCCATTGTTGAAAGAAGCATTTTTAGAACCCCTCAAAAAATCTTGACATTTTGGTTGAGTGTGTCTGGAAGGGGGGGGGGGGGGGTTTGATGTCATATGGTTGTTTATGCCCTCCTATGCTATTCTCCTATGTTAATAATTGGAAGCTCGCTAAAGTAACACCAATATTTGAAAAAGGCAGAAAGTCTTTACCTAGTAACTATTGTCCAAATAAATTTACTTTAGTTGTATGTAAAATGCTAAAAGCATTAATAAGAGACAAACCTGTAAATCACATTGAGAAAAACAAAGATATTCGATATGGCTTCCATAACAAACGTTCTTGATTATATCATGAAAGCAGTCTAAGGGGTTTGTTAACAAACTCTTAGACTTCTTTCACGATATCCTCAACCTATGTGATTTAAGTAATTGAAGTATGAGTAAAGCTGTAGATATTATATACAGTTATTATTAAACGGACTTTGACAAAGTTCACCGTAAACCTTTATTGATGAAATTAAAAGTGCATGGAATAGGTGGCGTAAGAATAGAAAATTGGCTTAGTAAAAAAAAGCAAAGAGATGTCATAAATGGTAAAGCATCCGAATGTACCTATGTAGCTACCAGGTTACCCCAGGGATCGGTACTGGGGACAGTTATCTTCCTAGTTTACATTAATGACACAAGTGAGGGTCTCACCTATACAATCTCAAAGTTGTAAACACCGTACTTTAATCTGCTACACTATCCCAAACTCCCTCCTCCCTCATACATATGCGGAAGACAACTGGGACTGGCAGTCTGCCTCAAGCAGGCAAAGGAAGTGCACCTATATTGCACTACCTCGTACGCATCAGTCACCTCTCCAGTCACAATAATATGTTTTTTATAATATGTATAACCTGTTGGTTATCTAACAAGGGGAAATATAGAAATTGTTCATATTTGTCAGTCGGTGAGTCAGTCAAACTTCCAATATTATAGTTAGTGTTTCAGCATAATGGTGAGTGTATAGGTCATAGTAGTAACGAAAGTATGTAATGCATATATGGTGTATATAATTCGGTATCAATAACACGCCAATTAAAGTGTTTTCCAAGTGTACTGGAGGTGTTATCAGTGTTGGCAATGCCACGGGTATATTATCGCTTTTCATTATATACGTCCATACAAATTTAAACAATATAATATATATTTACATGGCAATACACCTGTTCAAGAAAAGCAACCAGTTCTATATAATGTGTCGATACAATCCTCAAAGTTTCGGTATAGAGGCGCAAAAGACCATGTTATAAAATAATATCCACACATTAAAAACTAAGTTATATTTATTGGTCAAACCTCTTGGTAGATATGCTCAACAATAATGACGCAAGGGTGGTGTAAGCTTAATTAATATCAAATGAAAACACGATTATGCAGAACCTTTCCGGTATACCAGGTTTTTTTTTTATGTTTTGACGGCATCAGTAGAAGTGAAAGCGTTAAATGAGATAGCGTTAGGGCCATTCCTTGCTACGGTTTCTAAGCTGTATACAGTTGGTTAGTGTCTCGGATATGAGGATACGCTTCTTCACTTATTATGGCATAGTAAATGAGTTCATTAATTTTTGGCGGGACGTCTTGTAGTTGGAGGAGTAATTGAGATAGCCACTATCGATTTTATAGATAAATAGCATTCCAAAACTGAGGAACATCCTATAATGATCGTGAAATTAAAATGAAAAAGCCTACACGTATTAAGAAAGGGTTGGGAATACATTACAATGAAAATACTGAATAGGATTGTAATAATTATGGTGAGCAAAGATGCATAGTATATACAACTAGTAACACGAAAATAATGCCTTGTGCTGCTTTATGATATATAAATGTGTTTAAGGTAGTTAGAGAAGTTCATAATATCACAACCTAGCCAAAAGTAGACTTCGAATGTTTTAGATATAGCTACTAACAATCTAGAGAAAGATGAACCAGGAGAGATAAATAAAGCTTGATGAATTAACTGTTAATAGATTACAGAAACCAGGAAGAGATTAAAGGCGAAAAAGATAAACGGGAGCAACGATTTATCAGTCCTCATTAATAATTTAATCCCGTTCTAAAAAAAACCGGAACATTTTCATTTATGTGAATATTTGACCTGTGATTTCTTATACTATTCAACAGTAAATTGTGAAAAACATAAAGCTTAACAACAAAGTCAGTATATAAAAGATGATTAAAAAAGGAGGAGTTGCAGCATTTCCGTGTTTATTGTTGTCAGAATTGTTGTACGAAAAAACACAATTGGTATGGAATATATACGCATATATTTAATTTATGGGTCTCTCAAACTATTGCACGTAACATAAAATTTCTTAATACAATATTTCTTTAGGTTACCAATAATACAATCTTGACAAATATTGCCAGTCAATAATATAAGGTCCATTGATTTCTTTATATATTTAGTTACAAACCGACTTTACAATAGCATTATTGGTAACTCTAGATTGTATACATCCTTATTAACCAATAAAAAGGGTAATCTTAATCTTACTAAATAATTGACTCGCACAAAACCTGTAGAGCGAGACTGAAATAAAAGCATGGTAATTGTATAGTTAGTAGATAATTTTGCTATGTGAGTTAGTGAGACAAAAGGCAGAACTGCCTGTGACGAGTGCCTTCCCCATAGTTGAAAGAGTGACGGAGCCAAAATCAAGGAATGTTCGAGCCAAAATGCCTGGACACAAAGAGTTTAAAGTAATTACAGTCATAGGATGAGGGGAAAATGGATTCAGGGTAGAGCGTTTCAGAGCTCAGCTGTTGAATAGGGGAAAGATTGGGAATATCGTTTCACTCTTGGGTTGGAGAGTTGCTAAGAGTAGAGTGGCATTGTGTTGGAAGACGGGTTCTACGTACTCTTCGTAGAGGAAGTGGTATACATTGAAAGAGGGATAGGAACACTGATTATTGTAATATCGGTAGAATAGCGAGAGAGATCGCAGAGAGTCAGGGAGTGGACATGAGTTAATGAGACGAAAGGTTTTCTTTTCTACTTTGTCAAGAAATGCTGTGTGAGAGGATCTTCCCAACACATGTGAACAATACTCAATACATGGACGCACTGTGCCTCTGTACAGAGCAAGAAGCTGTGCCGGGGTAAAGAACCCTCGGAGACGATTGAGCATACCCAGCTTCTGGAAAGCTGTTTTAGCAAGGGTGGTGATATGATCTTTCCAAGTGAGATCAGGAGAAAAGGAGACCCCGAGAATACTGAGAGAAGATGAAAGGTTGATTTGTGTATTGTTCAAGTATAAGGGAAAGTCCTGTGGGAGTTCTTGATGGGTAGATAAATGGAGAAATGAGTTTTGGAAGCACCAAAAGCAACAATATATGTTCTGCCCCAAATGGGAATTGTTGATAGGTCAGAAGATAAGTGTTTTATGGCATCGTCACAGGACTTTTTGAGAGATTGCTTGCTGGGGGTTCTGAAAAACTAGTTGAATAGTGTAAGGTAGAGTCATCAGCATATGAATGAATAGCTGATAGTTGATAGGTTGAGGAAGTGAAAGATGACCGTCCATAACTGCAGCTATGGAACGGCCAGGAAGGAAAATAGAGATAAAGGCACAAATTGAGGGACAAAAACTAAAGGGGGGTAGTTTAGAAGTTAGAGATTTGTGCCAGACTCTATTAAAGAACTTCTATATGTCTAGCACAATAGAAAAGGTTTCACCGAAATCATGAAAGGAGGATGACCAAAAGTTAGTAAGATATGAAGGAAGATCAATAGTAGAGCGACCCCTAAGGAAGCCATACTGGCGATCTGAAAGTAGATTACATGGGCAGAGAGATACTTAAGAAATGTCGAAGTAAGAATAGTTGCCAAAACTTTAGATATGCAAGAAATGAGAGCAATTGGATGATAGTTGGAGGGTTGAGAGCGATCACCCCTCCTTTGGGATAGGTTGAATGAGCAAAATTCCAGCAAGAAGGAAAGACATTAGAGGAGAGACAGAGACGAAAGAGTTTGCCTAGGCAGGGAGTCAGCATGGAAGCACAGTTTTTGTTAGTACAACAGGACGAACACCATCACGCTTTCTTAGTATTAAGCCCAGAGAGGGTAGAGAGCACATATTTAAAAGAGATTAGGATATTAGGTATAAGTATGAGAGGAGGGGTTGGAGAGGGAGGAATAACACCTGAATCATCCAAGGTGGAGTTTCTAGCGAAAGTTTGGATGAAGAGTTTAACTTTGTCAGAGGAAGAAATGACGGTAGTGCCGTCAGAGTGGAAAAGGGAAGGGAAAGACGAAGAAGAACAATTGGTGGAGAGGTTTTTGGTTAGATACCAGAAACCTTGGGAAGAGCTTAGAGTTGGATAGTTCAGAGAGAGGTAACATGACCAAGATTCGAACCCACTCACTTCAGGTATATTTGGAAGAGCTGGGCACCATAACTACTTGGCCATGAACATATGGCTGAGTGGTTATGGTGCTCAGCTCTTCCCAATATACCTGGAGTGAGTGGGTTCGAATCCTGGTCAAGATACCTCTCTCTCTACCTGTTCGACATTATCATTAGATATTGGATAGTTCAGCGCATTTAATATAGAATCGATGAATGAGTGTTTGGTGAGTCGAAGAACAGATTTGGCTTGATTCTGGGCAGAAACATAGGAAGAATAAGATTCTTGAGTTTGAAGGTGTTGGTACCGTTTGAATGCTTCATCCTTATTGTGGACAGAAGTAGAACAAGCGTGAGTAAACCAAGTTTTTTTTACATTAGTCTGAGGGAAAGAAAATGGAATGTATGCCACCATGCCCGAGAGGATTAGCTTGGTAAAGCATTCAGCACTCTCTGAGGGTCCCCGGCAACGGAAGCAAAAGTCATTCCATGGGAAATCAAAGAAGTACTGCCGGAGAACCTCCCAGTCGGCAGTGCCAAAGTGCTACAATTTTCGCCGGCTGGCTAGATTGGCTCAATCGGGTGGCCGTGCTGGAGGGATAGGACAGGTAAGTGAGATAGGTAAGAGGAGCCCAATAGAGGGAAAAGATCGACAGTATAAGAGGAATGGTTAGAAGTTTGAAACAAGTCAAGAATGTTAGGCCGATCTCCGAAGCTATTTGGGATACGGTTGGGTTGCTGAACCAACTGCTCTACTGTAGGTAATTTAGGATAGAAAATATATAGATTGTTCACCAGGTTGGTCAGTGGAATGAGAGGAGAGCAATTGGTGGTGGTGAGCGGTAAATTTTCCTAAGATGGTGATTTCTGAGAAAAGAGAGATGCCTAGGATGTGTTCCAGTTAAGAGTTTAGATACTCAAAGAATTTGGGAAAGTCAGTGGAGTTAAGGGAAAGATAGACAACACAGAAGTATTTAGTATGAGAATGACAGGATAATTTGAGCCATAAAGTGGATAATTCAGAGCAGTCAAAATCGGGAACATGAGAGCCAGTGAGTTTGCTGCATCCGCCTATGGCTTTGTAAGTAGGATAGAGAAAGTAGGATGATACAGAGAAAGGGCTGCTGTCAGTTGCATACAATTATGTCTAAAACAATGTGGTAGTATTTATTTTACAAAATCAAGGAACTGCACTGCAAATACAAATAGTGTAGTGTGAAAATATAATCACGGTCGACCCAGTTTGCTATAACAGTAAAACTGCAGACTAAAACATACAATGAATATAGCAAAGATAAATAGGTAGATAAAGCTTGCTTCATTTACTGTAATACTGTATATATATATATATATATATATATATATATATATATATATATATATATATATATATATATATATATATATATATATATATATATATATATATATAATGTTTCAAAGTAAATTAGATATACAACCGACAAACGGTTTGTGCTTATGTTCCAATAGCGAGAGAGAGAGAGAGAGAGAGAGAGAGAGAGAGAGAGAGAGAGAGAGAGAGAGCGAGCGAGCTTATGGTATTATGCATAAGAATTCGTTATATTACTATCACGATCGAAGGTGGGTAAGTGAGATGTTAGACAACTAATTTATTATGCCATTACCAAAGTTTAAATTAATTGTTCTTCATATAATAATTCACACTCCAGCCACAGGTTTCTTTGTAATGCACCACCACCTACCCCTATCCTGCACTACTGCTAGGATGCCCTCTATAGTTTGTCACCCCACACTTTGTATCTTGATCTCTTTATGCATGTTCTGTCTCGTGCTCGTCTTCTACCTTTAATGTAATGTTTTTTCCCCATAGCTTCGTATCTTTTTTTGGAATTTGCCTAGCTTACCTCTGCCGTTTTAATCATGAGTTTTAGTCCACATAGTGTTCATGGGCTCAGGGTGTTAAACCGGAGCAATTTTGTGTGAAGACTTTAATGAATATGAGAAGGAGTACAAGCAAATTAACATGGAATAGCATTGCTTTGGCCATTTTATCACTTCCGAAGACATATTATGAACTATAAACTATACTTTTGTGTTTACATATACAATAATAGACACTAACAATAATGGAATCGGCTCTCGTTTGACACCCTGCACCCTGGTGCTAGTCCTTATAGTAATAATACTAATAATAATATTAATAATAATTATAATAATAATACCCTCTCACCTCCCCCATCTAAGATTCTTGAGGTACACAGATTCATATTGGAGGATGTCTTTGTTTCAATTTGCTACAACTTTATCAGTATTATGTTTCATTAATACCAGCAATCTAATATTGTGCAATCATAATACCACATAAATTTCAAAACACAAAATTATGGTTTCATAGTAAAGTAATTAGCCAACCACTTCCCTCCACCCCCCACCTGCTACCACCTTGCCGCTAGTTCCCCCTGCCACTCCTGTACCCTCCTTCCCCCTCCCTCGCCTCCCTCCTTCCACCCCATACCTTCACCTCCTACCCCCACACCATCACTGTTACCAGATAATGTATAGGCACTAATTGTGCTGCCGTCTATTGAGGTCTTTGACAGACCAAAGCTGTATCTGTTTCTTCTGTCCACAACTGTACATTCGGATGCTTTACCATTTATGACATCTCTTTGCTTTCTTTTACTAAGCCAATTTTCTATTCTTACGCCACCTATTCCATGCACTTTTAATTTCATCAATAAATGTTTGCGGTGAACTTTGTCAAAGTCCGATTGATAATAACTGTATATAATATCTACAGCTTTATTCATACTTTAATTACTTTAACCCTTCCTGCCCGGGTGTCCTTTTAAAATGACACCTCGAAAGAAGGGCAGGAGCCCGGGTGTCCTTTTAAAATCCCTGTGCTTGAAAGCGTGCTTCAAAATTCCCGCCGCTAAATTTGACATTGCAGGGGCGATCGCAGCGCCACCAAGCCTCAACTACTACCATTATCAGTTCGTGCGTGGCCGCCATAGTGAGTTATACTGAAAACATGATTTCCGACGTGTCCGATTTGGTGCAACCTTCCGTGCGCCCCACTGCTACCCCACTCGCAACTTCGACGCCTGTTGCAACCGAGAAGAAAGCTCAACGAAAGAAAGTGAAGCGTTTGTTGAGTGATAGTGCTATACAGCGAGAACTTTTTGATATTGAAGAGAGCAGTGGCGAAAGCTTGGTGGACAAAGAACAATTGATAAGTGCAAGCGAAGATGATGATTTCGTTGGCTTTGGAACAACGATAATGTTGATTTATTTGAGGGGGGAGACAGTAGTAATGATCCTGATGTGGAAGTGTTTCAGGAAGGTGCTATTGAACTTCCAAGTGTGCTAGAACCTAGGCCTACCCCCTCACCATCTTTTCTATGTCAGCCTAGGCCTAGCCCTAGCCCAGGACCTTCCCCTTTGCCTGCCCGTACGCCCTTGAAAGTGGGAAAATATTTTGATAAACAATCGTTGGTGAAAAGTGCACCTAAAAAAGCACGCAGGGCAGCCGCAGAAAAGGATAGGGAAGCTGAAGACAGTGATAGTGACGCCGACCCTGGTCTAGCAATCACCCGCATTCCTTAGTCCCGACGCCTTGACCCGGGACGCCGCGTGGGTCACCCACAGCCCTCGGCTTCATCTCTCCTTCAGGATGAGCAAACAGCCTCTTCAAGTGGTATTAGTAGTGTACCACAGCCCTCAACACACCGCAGAGCATTATTTGATGCGGAGAAGCCCTCGGCTCGCCGCAAAAAGAGCCCAACTCCCGAGGCCGAGGCTCCCATTGTTGAACCTCCCGCAGCCTCCCACGCGCCGACGCCCGGTCATTTCTTCACCCGAATTGTCTCTTGAAGAGGATGCTGACGACCCCAACATTGCCCCAGATGACCTGACGTCGCCTGAGGAGGAAGAGGAAGAGGAAGTCCCGACAAGACTAGTTAGAGGGCGAGGTCGTGGACGTGGTCAGTCTGCCGACGCCGCTGCCCCTGGGCGTGGGCGTGGGCATGCAGGGCGTCCGCGTGGCCAAGGGCGTGTGCCAGGGCGTCCAGTGCGTGTGCCTGCTGCACCTGCACGTGCTCGAGCATCAGCATCCAACCTGTTTTTGTGGACAGATGGGGCTGATTTTGAGCCAGATTGTCCTGCCTTTGATGAGGTACAGATGGGTTCCGGGGTTTCACCAACATTTCCCTGTGGCCCAGATGCTACCCCCAGTGAACTTTTCTGTGGCTTCTATGACAATGAAGTCATGGAATACCTCGTCGAGGAGACCAACAACCATCATGAGATCTGTGCCAACTTTCTTGGGAGGAAGACCAGTGCCAAGATGATGGCATGGAGAGCTGTCACTTTGGCAGAACTATATGTGTTCTTGGCACTCACAATGCTGATGACACATATTAGGAAGCACGCTCTGGCAGACTACTGGATCACTGGCGACATCATAATGACTCCAGCATTGGCAAGTACATGTCCAGGGACAGGTACTTCGACATCCTCTCCTATATCCACCTGACAAACAACATGGCAGTCCACCTTCCCGACTCATTATGGAAGATAAGGAAGCTGTATGACATGATACGTCATCGGTTCACCACCTACTTGATTCCTTTCCAGAAGATGTGCCTCGACGAGTCTCTGGTCCTGTTCCGTGGTAGGCTGCACTTCCGACAGTATATCCCATCCAAGAGACACCGCTTCGGCATCAAGCTCTTCGTCCTCTGCGACTGTTTGACGGGGTATGTGCTGGACTTTGTGGTCTACAGCGGCAAGGGTGGAGAAATTGTGACTGACCCCCTCATTGGTTTTGGTGGTGCTGTAGTGAAGAAGATGATGGAGAGGCACTTCAATCAAAACCACATCCTCTACACAGATGATTACTACAGGTCGCCTATCCTGACCAAGTACCTCCATGACCGCAAGACCGGAACTGTCGGCACAGTCAAGGCCAAGAGGAAGGGCATGCCAGGCTACCCAACCAAGACGAAGAAGACGGACATCTTCCACAAGAAGAGTGGCCCCATCCTCTCCATCCACTGGCATGACCAGCGAAAGGTCAACCTGCTCAGCACATGCCACAAGGCCGAGATGGTCGCCACAGGGAAGGTGGACTGAAAAACCAAGAACCCCGTCCAGAAACCAGCTGCTGTCCTGGATTACAACCTCAACATGCGCCTCGTTGACAAGTCCGACATGCAGATGGGCTTCATCGACTGCCTGCGAACATCTTGCAGGTGGTACAAGAAGTTTATCCTGCATACGGTAGATATGTCGGTCCTCAATGCCTACAACTTCTACCGTCCGAGGACTCCAGGAGCCATGAAGTACAAGTCCCTGCGGAAGTTCCACAAACAGGTGATACTTGAGCTCCTGGCTAAACATGCGGGTACACCAGGAAGGCCACTACAAGGACCAGGCCAGCTGGACAGAACGGGGAGTGCTGAATTTTTCAGGAAGCACCAGCTCAATGCCCTTCCTTTCAAAGCACCAGGTAGTAAAAGCAGAATCCAGAAGAGGTGCCATGTGTGCAGCCACACAACAAGAAGACCCCGCAAAACCACAAAAACTACTTGGGAATGCCTCGAGTGTCAAGTTGGACTGTGTGCTGGCACCTGCTTCAACGACTTCCACACTCTAATAAACTTTTGAAGTGGAAGTGACAACAGTGAAAGTGACACTCAAATGTAGGCAAAGAATAATAATATAACTAAGTATAAGTGAAAAGGACACATATAAGTAATAATAAGTGCCTTCAATAACAATATGAACAAGTGAAAGTGACACTAAAATATATATTTCTAACAATAAATAAGTGAAAATGACACTATCAATAAGCCTAGTCCAGTGAAAGTGACACCATAATAATAATAAAACTAAGTATAAGTGAAAGAGACGCACACAAGTAATAATAAGTGCCTTCATAACAATATGAACAAGTGAAAGTGACACTATATATATTATTAGCTTACCTAACAATACATAAAAGTTAAAATAACACTTATCAATTATCAAAGTCCAGTGAAAGTGACACTATAATCATAATAATAATAATAATAATAAAAATAAAAATAAGTAATAAGTGACAGAGACACAAATAACTTCATGTAAATAACTTTATTAAGTGAAAATAATATAATAACTATAATAAATTACATTATAAAAAATAAAACTCTATCAAATCGCTTCCTGGCAAAATTGCGGGTGGAGCGACGAGTGCAACTGGGCGTCGTACCCAGGGCCGCGATTGAGTGTTCGGACGCGCCGAGGTAAATACGCGGCAAAAGTTACCTCCACTTCTATCATCATCACTCTGGAACCAGTTGAGTTAGAGAGCTCTACTCATCGCCATTCTACGCGGCAAGGTAAGGCGCCCACTTCTATATATGTTCGATTAATGTAGGTAATATATTAAGCGAGATTAGACTTAGTTTACTTTTGTTGATTTTCGGCCAGATCGCCCGGATACGAGCCCCGTCCTTTGGAGAGGCAGCCCGGGCCAGGAGGGTTAATCACATAGGTTGAGGATATCGTGAAAGAAGTCTAAGAGTTAGTTAACAAACCCCTTAGACTGCTTTCATGATATAATCAAGAACGTTTGTTATGGAAGCCATATCGAATATCTTTGTTTTTCTCAATGTGATTTACAGGTTTGTCTCTTATTAATGCTTTTAGCATTTTACATACAACTAAAGCACATTTATTTGGACAATAGTTACTAGGTAAAGACTTTCTGCCTTTTTCAAATATTGGTGTTACTTTAGTGAGCTTCCAATTATTCGGCATAGTCTCAGACTGCAAAGATTTATTGAAATGCTATGTAAATGCTTTGGAGAGTTCACATTTAGCTTCCTTTTAAATTCTACAGTAGATGAGATTGTATTGCATCTAGGTGATATATTTAACTTGAGTGTTTTCAGACATATCAACACTTCTCTCTCTTTTATGCTGATAATGCTTAGAGTATCAGAATTGTCTATCTGAACTGGTGATGCTGTAGGGATATCGCTAAGGCCTTCTGTTGTAAAAACTGATGCAAAGATGGTATTAAGGGCATTATTCATCTGTGTTTCATGTGTGATGTAATCTCCATTCCCATCTCCTAACGGTCAATCAGTTGAAGCAACTATTTTGTTTCTCTCTGATGTTACTCCAGAATTTTTTCGGGTTTGTTTTACTTTGATACACAACATGTAACTCTAGGGTCTTTTTGTATGTATGTATATATGTATATGTATATGTATGCATATACTCAAGCACATACTCCATTGCTGGGGGTGGCCGACTCAAGACACAGCCCGAACAGAAACCTTGCAAGTTCCAATTCTTAGGGTCCGGGAACCCTTTCTCGTTCCTTCGCCCCTTTCTCTGCCTCGTTGAATAGGACGATTCCTAGCATTAATTTTTGACATTGCATCTTAGATCTATGAAATTCGCTCGTTCTCCATCCTTTACTGAGGTTTTTAATCTATGATGAGCATTTCTATAAGGAAGCAAACAGTCTGCAGTCTCTTTATTCCACCATTTGGACTATTATGGAATGAATGCTGCTTTTTCGATAGTAGTCACGTTTACAATAATTTTAAGTAAGTGATTGTGAATAATTCCCATGATTTGTTTATGTTGTTATTGTTAATCAAAGAGCTCCAGTCAGTTTATTTATGCATTGCCCAAATTTTATGGATGTTTTCTTTTTGGAAATTTTGGGACTTTCTCATTGCTGCTATTCGGTTCATTACAATTGAACAATATATACTGAAAGTGATTCTACGAAGGCCACTAACATGCAAACCTTCAATCAAATCTGCTTATGTTGCAAATACAAGGTTAAGTACATTATTACCCAGGTCTGATATTGAACACATTGAAAAAGTTAACTTTCTTGCAAGTAGGCTTACAGGTCATGATCAGAATGGAAAGTAAGCATATCACCCCACTTAGTTACAATTAAATTGAAGTCTCCAAGATTTATGGTATCTTGAATATTACTTATTTCTGCAATTTGTATGTAAATCTATCGATCATTTTTACTGATTGAGATGGGGGCCTTTATATTATTTGTTATTTTTGTTCCCTAATTAGTGATTCAAGAGTATATATTAGGATATATCGACATTCTCAATATGAGGATTATATATTAAGATGGGTTCAAGACTTTCTTTGATAATAAAAAAACGCCTCCACAATATTCATTAACCCGTACCCTGGTGATGGGCTGGTCTATCAGAGTGAGAGCTGAGCAATCTCTGCCATACCCATAGCTTACTCTGACTGTTCCTTTAACTTATATATTTTCTAGATCTCAAGTGACGGCGTCTCTTCCGTGGATTGACCTCCCAATCTATCAAGATTGGAAGCCAAAGCGTCACATTTTTCCCTTGCCCCTCAACTTTCTCTTCATAATTGCTGAGGGGCACAGGGCCCTGGGTGGGGCTTTGGTTTCCCGGGCGTTTCCGCACCCTCCTCAGCTCCCCGCCATGGAGTGACTTCGGTCACCCAGGCTTTATTGTGGTCGGCAGGGAGGGTTCTGTGGGGCACTCGGTTATGGCCTTGGAATTGCTCGGGGCCTTGGGGCTGTTCGGCCAGGCAGCTTGGGGAACAACAACAACAACAACAACCCGTACAACCCAGCGACGACTGCCAGCCGTCAGTAGATAAATCACTCCCCCAGTCCCAGCGAAGGCTGCAAGCCGTCGGTAATATATGGTTCTTGTAACTGCCAGTATCAGGCAGTGGCTGGTACCATGACTTATAAACACTGATCTAAGTAATTGGCAACACTTCTTAGGTTGGCTGCAAGCTTCCACAGGCTGTCTGAGTCAGTGTTTCATAAACTTTTGAGGTGGGAGGTTGTTATATCTTGCTATTTTGGCCTAATTGCTTGGTACTGGGGGGTACATTAGTTTTATGGTAGTACCTTATGGTACAATAGTGGTTAATTCTACTTTTCTCAAGCATTGTATAACCAGGAAGTGTATATTCTGCTAAAATGTCTCTCGTCTTCCGTATTTAACCAAGATTCTGTAACACCGATTATATCATAATAATCTATACACATAATTTCTAGTAGGCCTACATCTAAAAGTGTAAAATGTATGCTACAGGCATTTGCATAGAACACCTTTGTAGAGTTAGGATTACATTTTATGGAATGTGCGTTTTCAGAATTTCTGGTTCATATGAGACACACCTGTGCCTGAGAACCCACGATCTACCCCGGGCCTCTTTTTTTTCTTTCTTCTCTACTCAAATCCTTGACCGCATTATTAAGAAGACGAACAGAAGGGGCTGCACCTACATGGTTATATATACATATACAGTACAGGTATATATATATATATATATATATATATATATATATATATAATATATATACCGGTATATACACACAAATATAAACAAAAAAAAACATTATGGTGAAAGTTATCTCAGGTGTTGACAAATCCGAAGTCCTCCTCAGGGAGAGAGAGTGAGAGAGAGCGAAATTGTGTGAGTGGATGGCTGCTTGTGTGTGTGAGTGGGCTTTGAATTATATGAATACATAACAAAATATTAGAATACAGTGCAACGAAGAGAGTGGATCATGGATGAAAGAGAGACAAGAAGAAGAGAAGACACTGTGTTATTCAGTGATGTGGTCAAGGGGAGAGGGGAGAACCGATAAGAGAGAACAATGTAAGAAAAGAACAGTAATTAACACACCAATGGACGAGGTGGGAGATAATGAACAGGAACATATATAGAAATATATTGAAGATATGGAAGTATTATTATTTTTATTATACTAATTATTATTATTATAATCATATCATAGCATGGTCTGTAAATATCCAATATATATACATGAATGGTAGGATTCCTAGTAAATGAATGATTAATATAAAGACAGTATATATATATATATATATATATATATATATATATATATATATATATATATATATATATATATATATATATATATTAGAGAGAGAGAGATAATCTAAATTATATTATTATATGCCCGGATTCTTTCTTATAGTATCTTATTCGTCCTAATTAATAACACAAGAGTGCCTGCAACTGTAACTATTTCAGGGTCGTGAATGCAATTTTGGCTCTCACCTGGTGCAGAAGTTTAGGTGGCCCAAATATATATGCATTTCATATTTTAGCTCAGTATCTAACAAAATACGGTGACATGTCAATATTGTCTCATCCTCCCGTAACAACAAGAACAAAGTCGATCATTTACATACCTTCAACATTCCACCCCAATTAAAGACGACATGTAGGCACCAATCGAGCAGGTCAGTATCCTGGGGAGCCCACATAGACATATTATAAGGAGTTGCTGGAACTCCTGTTTTATTTGCCTGGCTTCCCCCACTGTTTTTTTTTGTTCCTCACCTATGCAGAGTGTAACCCAGCTAACTTCTACAGACAACTCCTTCTCCTATTGATGCCAGTACACTTAGCAAAGACACCACACTTTCTTCAAATACATGTACATTATTTAAAAAGTAAATGGCGACTCTTACATCAGCCTCAGAGTCCCCAGGGGTGTCTCCCAAAATGTCCCCCAAACCACTCGACCTACCTCTAACAACCCATCAATAATCTCTGCACCACGGCCTGACACTTTAACCATCAAAGTTTCAAATGTTCGAAGCCTTTCATCTAACTTTCCCTCTGTCGAGCATCACTTCTCCTCAAACAAACCTGGTCTTCTCTGTCAAAGAGACTCAGGTGTACAAAAGTAATTTCCACCAACCCCTTATGGTTCCTCCATATTTCTCTATTCTAGTTTCTAAGCCAAAGGCGGATGTTCTACATATGTGCACACCAAACTCACTTGCTCTTGTGTTCCCAAAACGACTTATCAACTTTCTGGCTCAAACTTTACTGTCACCCTTAGTTTTTCGATGCTGTCTATCTCTCTCCTAACTGTACTGACCTCTCCTAATTCTTTGACTATATAGATTCCATAGTGGAACACATCCTATCAACCTCTCCTTTCTCCTAAATCTCCATCTTAGGAGATATTAATGTTCACCACCACCAATGGCTCTCCTCTCCTTACAATGACCAACCTGGTGAACAAGCTAATACTTTTTCTAGCCTCAACGACATAGTACAGTTACAGTAGTTCAGCACCTTAATTGTATTCCTGACTGCCTTGGAGATCGGCACAACATCCTTGACCTGTATCCAACCTCTAATCTTTCTGCTTACACTGTAAATATTTTCTCCTTTGGGCTCCTCCAATCACAACCTTATCTATGTTACCTGTTCTATCTCTCCAGTACGGCTATCAGATCTACCGAGCAGGCGGCGCGCTTGTGGTATTTCAGCGCTGCCAACTGTGGGGCTCTTTGGTAGTACTTCTTCGATTCTCCATGGAGATCATCCAGGACCGGGGACTCTCAGATTGTGCTGAACTCTGTACTGAGGTGATGATTTCGGGTATGCTGGCATGCATTCCATTTGCTTTCTCTCTATATAATGCCTGTGAAGACGAGCATGAGTGATCAGGAGCACGGCAGGCCTCAGTCCGCTCTGCAGCAAGCCAGCCGCGGCACTGAGACTCTTACCCTATGTCTTGCGAGACATATTTAGTGTTGCCAAAGCCAAATGTAGCGGAACATTGCTAATTCTTAGCAATATTGCTGATGTCATCAGCAACACTGCAGGTGAACCACGTAAGCTAGAGAGGTCGTTCTAGTGTAATTTCATAGCTGTTTTCCTGCAAGCATTTCATTTTATTCAGGCACTTTTTTGAGCAATCAGGAGTGACTGAGTGAACCCTAATATAACCTAAAAATCTTCCACACTGAAAGGGTTAATGTCTTCTAAGGATGTACTTTCTGCTCTCTATGGACTTGGTACTAAGAAAGTGTACGGAGCAGATATAATGTTCCTCCTGTTGTACTCAAAAACTGTTCTTCCGAGCTGACTGCCTTCCAGGGCAAACTCTTCCGTCTCTTTGCTCTAACATCTTCACCTTTTTGCTGGAAGTTTGCTCTCATCCAACCTGTCCCAAGCAAGGGCGATTGCTCTCAACCCTCCAACTATTGTTCAATTGCTCTCATTTCTTGAATCTCTGAAGTATTTTTTATCTATTCTTAACTTAACATTTCTTAAGCATGTTTTTCCCGTAATTTACTCTCAGATCGCCAATATGATTTCTTAAAGACCGTTCAACTGGTGATCTCCTTTCTCATCTTACTAACTCTTGGTCATACTCCATTTGGGACTTTGGTGAGACCTATTCTATTGTTCTAGACATATTTAAAGCCTTTAATAGAGTCTGGCATGATTTTATAATTACCAAACTACTCTCCTTCGGTTTCTATCCCTCTGTCTGTGCATCTACCTCTATTTTCCTTTTTGGCAGTTCCATAGCAATGGTTGTGGATGGCCATCACTCACGTTCTTAACCTACCCACTCAAGTGTTGTTGTTGTTGTTGTTGTAGTATCCCAGACTGCCTGGCCGAATAGGTCTGAGTCCGGTAGACTGAAGCCTCTCCAGATGCTCTGGTGTTTCTCAGGGTTCTCTCCTGTCTCCAGTTCTCTTTTTAACATCTATTTATGATTTTCACAACTGTACCTAGCTAGCTCTAGTCTTACCCACTCATGCTGATGACTTTATCTTACATTGTTCAACTAGTTTTCCTCAATGACTCACAATGTAATTACTCCAAAACTCACATGATAAGTCCATAGCACACCTATCTTCTGATTTATCAACTATATCCGATAGGGGCAAAGCAAATCTTGTTCCTTTCAATGCTTCCAAAGCAAAATTTCTCTATCTATCTGTCACAATCTTCCACATGACTATCCCTTACTCTTCAACAATACACAAATCAACCCTTCAACTTCTCTAGAAATTCTAGGCGTTTCATTTTCTCTTGATCATTCTTGGAAATATCATATTACCATTCTTTCTATAACTTCTTCTCAGAAGTTAGTTGTCCACAACCGTTTCCATGGGTTCTACACCCCCGCACTGCATCTTGCTCTGTACAGGGGCACTGTGCACTCTTGTATCAAGTATTGTTCACATGTGAGGGGAGGTTCCACCCATACCGCACTTCTCGAAAGGGTAGTCAAAAGCATTATGACTCATCAACTCACCTCATCTATTTAACTCCTTACAATCTCTCTCCACATGCTGCTCTGTTGCATATCTCTCACTATTCTAATACAAAAGTAAGTGTTCTTCAGAACTTTCTCAGTGTATCCCTCCTCCCTTCTGGAGAGCAAGGGGCACCTGCTTTTAAACGCAATCTCCCATATGTTATCTCCAACTTTCTAACCCAAGAGTGAACAAATTTACCAATATTTATGTTTTACTCAACAAATAAGCTCCGGAGCTCTCTCCTTCATTTTTTCCTTCCCTGATTCTATGACTTAAAATGCTTCAAGCTCCGTGTGTACAAATATGTTTACTCCAACAGACCTTTAATTTTGCTCTCTCTCACTCTTTCAGCGCTGAGGGTGACTTAGGAAAGAATTATGGAAGTTAAAGGTTTAATTGAGAACTTTACCCATTGCTATCTAGTGGGCCATCCAAACCTGAGTAAAAGCGTTTAATGTTAACCAAAATTAAGTGAAAAAGCCTCAACGAAGAACGAAAGGGTTATTACTTGATACGATATTAGTATCAATATTAGTATGCAGGAGTTATTTATATTAATCTGAGGGCTCAAAATGTATAACATTTGTGACGGCGATTGTAAAATAAATTTTGAAAGAGAAACAAATGAAATACCGTATGAGATAACATAATTTATTGTGTAAAACCTAGCCGGAAGCATGTTATTGGAAAGCTTACTGAGAATAAAAAAACCAAAATAATCAACAGAAGGAATTATTTTAGAATCAAGGTATGTGAAGAATCATTTTGTGAGCGTGAAGAAGGTGGGGAAGACAGAGGGAAGAAGGGTGAGAAGATACATATTCTAATGAGAGAGA
>CM064496.1:25614135-25705138 GCA_032716605.1 Paralithodes platypus | reverse complement strand
ATGCATTCCATTTGCTTTCTCTCTATATAATGCCTGTGAAGACGCAGCATGGAGTGATCATGAGCACGGCAAGGCCTCAGTCCGCTCTGCAGCAAGAACCAGCCGCGGCACTGAGACTCTTACCCTATGTGTCTTGCGAGACATATTTAGTGTTGCCAAAGCCACAAATGTAGCGGAACATTTGACTAATTCTTAGCAATATTGCTGATGTCATTACGCAGCACCATTGGCAGTGTGAAGCCACGTAAGCTAGAGAATCGTCGTTCTAGTGTAGATTTCATAGCTGTGTTTCCTGCAAGCATTTCATTTTTAGTTCATGGCCAACTTTTTTGTAGAGCAATCAGGACGTGTGTGGAGTGACTGAGTGATACCCTAATATAACCTAAAAATCTAATCCACACTGCAAGGGGCTTAATGTACTTCTGAAGGATGTACTTTCTGCATCTCTATCGGACTTGGTCGCGACGAAACAGGATAATGAATGGTGTACGGAGTCCGACATGGTGTTTAATGTTATCCGCCGTGTTGTAAACTCAAAAACAAGTGAATATATCCGAGCTATGAGCATTGCTCTATACGCAGGGACACAACTCTTCGTCGGTATTAAGGTGCTCTACCATCTTGCACCTTTTGGCGTGGCGGGGAAAAGATGATTTGCTCTACATCGCAACCTGTTCCCACAGCAAGGGCGATGGTCTACTCACACCTCTGCCAACTATTGTGGATCAATGGGCTGCCTCTCAGTTCTTGAATCTCATTGTAAGGACGCTTTTCTATCTATTCTCTTCAACATCAACATTTTTTCTTCAAGCATGTGACATGGTTTTTCCGTTAAGGTTTACCTCTGATAGAGTCGCCCCCCCAATATGATTGTCTTTAACAGATCCGGAATCAATCGTGCCGGGATCGTCCTTGTCTCATCTTACTAACTTCTTGGCCTCATACTACATTTGGGACTTTGGTGAGGGAACCTATTCTATTGTCTCTAGACCAATATTTATAAGCCTTTAAGAGAGTCTGGCATGATATCTTTTATAAGAGTACACAAACTACTCTCCGACTTCGTCGTTCGGGTTCGTATCCCTCTGTCTGCTGCCTCTAGCCTACTATTTTCACTGTTTGGCAAGTTCCATAGCAAAGGGGTTTGGGATGGCCATCATCTCACGTTCTCTAAACCTAAGGCCCACTCAAGTGCTGGTTCTGTTGGTTGTTGTTGTTGTATGGTATCCTTCAGTACTTGCCTGGCCGAATAGGTCTGAGTCCGGTAGACTGAAGCCTCTCCAGATGCTCTGGTGTTTCTCAGGGTTCTCTCCTGTCTCCAGTTCTCTTTTTAACATCTATTTATGATTTTCACAACTGTACCTAGCTAGCTCTAGTCTTACCCACTCATGCTGATGACTTTATCTTACATTGTTCAACTAGTTTTCCTCAATGACTCACAATGTAATTACTCCAAAACTCACATGATAAGTCCATAGCACACCTATCTTCTGATTTATCAACTATATCCGATAGGGGCAAAGCAAATCTTGTTCCTTTCAATGCTTCCAAAGCAAAATTTCTCCTCTATCTGTCACAATCTTCCACATGACTATCCCTTACTCTTCAACAATACACAAATCAACCCTTCATCTTCTCTAGAAATTCTGGGCGTTTCATTTTCTCTTGATCATTCTTGGAAATATCATATTACCATTCTTTCTATAACTTCTTCTCAGAAGTTAGTTGTCCACAACCGTTTCCATGGGTTCTTCACCCCCGCACAGCATCTTGCTCTGTACAGGGGCACTGTGCACTCTTGTATCAAGTATTGTTCACATGTGAGGGGAGGTTCCACCCATACCGCATTTCTCGAAAGGGTAGTCAAAAGCATTATGTCTCATCAACTCACCTCATCTATTTAACTCCCTACAATATCTCTCCACATGCTGCTCTGTTGCATATCTCTCACTATTCTAATACAAAAGTAAGTGTTCTTCAGAGCTTTCTCAGTGTATCCCTCCTCCCTTCTGGAGAGCAAGGGGCACCTGCTTTTAAACGCAATCTCCCATATGTTATCTCCATCTTTCTAACCCAAGAGTGAACAAATTTACCAATATTTATGTTTTACTCAACAAATAAGCTCCGGAGCTCTCTCCTTCATTTTTTCCTTCCCTGATTCTATGACTTAAAATGCTTCAAGCTCCGTGTGTACAGATATTTTTTACTCTAACAGACCTTTAATTTTGCTCTCTCTCACTCTTTCAGCTCTGAGGGTGACTTAGGAAAGAATTATGGAAGTTAAAGGTTTAATTGAGAACTTTACCCATTTGCTATCTAGTAGGCCATCCAAACCTGAGTAAAAGCGTTTAATGTTAACCAAAATTAAGTGAAAAAGCCTCAACGAAGAACGAAAGGGTTATTACTTCATACGATATTAGTATCAATATTAGTATGCAGGAGTTATTTATATTAATCTGAGGGCTCAAAATGTATAAGATTTGTGACGGCGATTGTAAAATAAATTTTGAAAGAGAAACAAATGAAATACCGTATGAGATAACATAATTTATTGTGTAAAACCTAGCCGGAAGCATGTGATTGTAAAGCTTACTGAGAATAAAAAAACAAAATAATCAACAGAAGGAATTATTTTAGAATCAAGGTATGTGAAGAATCATTTTGTGAGCGTGAAGAAGGTGGGGAAGACAGAGGGAAGAAGGGTGAGAAGATACATATTCTAATGAGAGAGAGAGAGAGAGAGAGAGAGAGAGAGAGAGAGAGAGAGAGAGAGAGAGAGAGAGAGAGAGAGAGAGAGAGAGAGAGAGAGAGAGAGAGAGAGAGAGAGAGAGAGAGAGAGAGAGAGAGAGAGAGAGAGAGAGAGAGATAGAGAGATACAAAGACTGCACAGACCTTGAGGTGCCTACTAGGCAGTTATGGAATCAGGACCCCAGCATGATAACATTTATACACGGACATGCATAGTACAAAAAATAAGTTGTGAAATATTGTATACTATTGCTACTTAACCTAGCTTAACATATTTTGTGTATTTATTAATTGTATAATTGTTTTAACCTATATTACTCCAAACTCTTCAAAATGGATGTCTAGCCTTCTTTAGCAAGTGCCAATTGTATTACATTGCACGACTTCTCTGGCAATTTGTTCCACTCTTTGACCACATTATAGGTGAAGAAGTGCTTTGTCACATCAAGATTCGCCCTATTGGTGTTGTATATCATTCCATGTCCATGACTTCATGATCTCATTTTGATTTTGAATAGTGAATCCATGTAAACTTTGTCAAAACCTTGTATTATCTTGAAACACTCAGGTACTTGACCTAGCAATCTTCTTTCCTTAAGTGAAAACATATTTTTATTTTCTTAGTCATGGTATGATTTATTTCTCAGTGATGGTGTCAGCTTTGTTGCTTTATGCTACATTGACTTGAGTTTCTTGATGCCATTATCCAGATAAGGAGACCAAAATAGCACGCCATATTCAAGATGGGGCCTCACTATGCTTTTAAATAACGATAATATAATGTTCTCAATTTTATAAGTCAAATTTCTTCTAATAAATCCCAATATTCTGTTTGCCTTGTTTGCATCTGCTGCACATTTTTCTGAGGTCTTTAACCCGTACAGCCCCAGCGACGCGTCTGACGCGTCGGCGATGTATGTAACGCACAGCCCCAGCGACGCGTCTGACGCGTCACCCTAATTGCGCCGACCGTACCCTCAGGTGTAGCCACTCAAGAGGGCTCAGATTTGTATGGAAACTGTGTACGTATCACACGCAACCGTGCCGATGGTTGAAAACTCTCAAAGTCCACGTGCGTGCGCGTGAGCGCGCAATAACCTGTTTTTTTGGGGTAATTGCCTTCAATTTTTTACTCTTGTAAAATACGTTTTCGGGGGCTCTGTAGGACCATTCTTTAAGCTTTTTGAGCGTTTTTTCGTGGTTTTTCCTTCATTCCTTTCGCTATTGTTTCTGGAATAAAACAATTTTTTTGAAAACCGGCCGGGTTCTGGTGAACAAACATTACAAAACTAGCCGGGGCTCGACGGGTTAAGTGTTCATATATTAAAACCCCTAGGTCCTTAACTAATATACTTTTATTTATTGGTTTGCCTTTCATCTTGTATTCATGTTTTGTTTTTATGATTATTATTTCCTAACATTTGTCAACATTGAATGGCATCTGCCATATTTCTGACCACTTAACTACTTTATTTAAACTCAATTGCAGCTTATTCCTGTCTTCTTTGGTTAATACTGAATTGTTTTCCTATTTTTGTGCCAGCTCATTTTGAGATAGTGTTGTTTAATCCTAAATCAATGTCATCTATATAAATAAGAAACATAATGGCCCTGGGACCGACCCCTGAGGCACTCCACTATGAACATGCTCCCATTCAGATTCTACACCATTTATCACATCTTTCTGCCTTCTGTTTTGTGAGCTAGCTTTTTATGTATGCATGAATTTGTCCTTTAATGCCTAGCATTACCAATTCATTCAACACTTTTCCATGTGGCTCCTTATCAAAAGCCTTTTGTAAATCTAAGTAGATTAATAATTATTATAGTAATTTAGTTAAGTCCATAATATATGAAAATAATTTATTGTAGATTTCAATCCAATTAGTTAGGCATGACTTACTGGATCTAAAATCATCTCTGATTAACTTGTTTGATTCTAGATAATCTACTCTCTTGTTTCTAAGATTTGTTTCCAGATTTTTTCCTATTATTGACATTAAATTAACTCTAAATTTTGCAGTTATCAAATAAATAGGTCCGGCTTCCTGCTCGAGTGAAAAATTAAATATGCAAGTTAAAGACTGAGCTATTTCATCTTTCACGTGTTTCAAAATGATTGGGTGGACATAATCTGTACTGGGAGTTATGTTACTATTTAAATTGTTCAACTTGCATAACACTTCACTTAAGCTAATAGTAAAATGTCCTATTTCGTGTGCCATTATCTTATCTATGAAGTAGTGTTATATTCTTCCTTGGGGGGGGGGGGGGGGGGGGAGCGAGAGCGAGAGCGAGAGCGAAAGAGAGTTCACCTGAAAAACAGCACAACAATGGAACCTAAAAAACTCATTGATGAACGTATAGAATTATATTGTAATGATGTGGTCCGAGGGAGAGGGAAGAGAGTGAGTTACAACAAGATGGATGAAACTATGCGCGGAGAAAGTAGAGAGATGGTGTCAAGATTTATATTATCTCTCTCTCTCTCCCTCTCTCTCTCTTTCTCTTAATGCACATCAATGTAAAGTACTCCATACCGAAAACCGAAATGAAAAAGCAAACTATTCAATGAATGACACTCAGCTTAAAAGTGTAGACAGAGAAACATATTGGGAAGGAACAGTATCTAGTAACCTATAAATCAATCAACAATGTACAGAAGTTGCTAAGAAGACAAACGAAATAATTAGCTTTATAGGCCGGTAATTTGAGCATACATCCAAACATGTAATCTTCATATTTTACAATTGCTAAATATTTTACAATTGGTCAATCTTTTAATTCACGTGAGTCTAAGCATTTCTTCTTCAATCGAGTTGTTAACTTGTGGAATGGGCTTCCTCGAGATGCTATAGACTGTAGCACCGCTGATTCCTTTAAACGTCACTTAATCAAACCCCTTGCCTCCAATCCGCGACTGACTATATGTGTATAGTAATACAAATGTTTCCCTTTTTCCTAAGACATATCTTGGATCACTAACTAAGATGTCACTCTGATTTCTCCAGATAAACGAAGGATCCCTGATGGCTGTGTTATGCTACTAACCTAAATTGTCCCCTGCTAACATTTCCAAACCCTGCCTTGGACATTACTCCTAGGGCTGTACTTTCCTTTCTATTAGACCCTTACACACTCTAAGCCACTGCTGAACACTCTGAGCAGAAGTGATTTAGAGAACAAGCAACCTAGAGTGGTCGCTAGATCTGCTATTGCTTGATTTCCTTTCTACTCCTTTGTACACTCTCTCTCTCTCTCTCTCTTGATAGGGGACACTGCTAAACAAAACTCGCTCCTCGGGGTAAAATCAAATACCTCTCCCTTTCTCTGTATTTACAGTATATATAGGAGAGAGGGAGGGGTTACACGTTAGGTGTCCCGTGGTGTATTGGTTAGGGCGCTTGCATCACAGCCAAGAGGGTCGGTATTCGATTCCCCTTCATGTAAAGAAATGTTTAAGGGAAGGCAGACCGTTTTTCTGGACCCCCTTCTCCCTAATGTTTAGCCCCACTAGTTTTGAGATTATAAGACGTTCGGCCCAATAGTTTGGCGATTTTAACACCTTTCGCCCCAGTCGTTGTCAATTTTAAGACCTTTCGTGCCATTTAGGTGTCGATTATTTCCTGGCGAGCGATCGCGAGCCTGCAATATTAAGAGGAACCGGCCTTCGGCCGGTACATTTTTCTACTGAAAAATGTACAAATTTATCTTGAAGGGGGGTTTAGGTTTTTTTTCTTCTAAGCTTGATGGAGGTCTAGGGAGGAAACTAAACAAATATATGACTAAATAAATTAATATCCCAAACAAACGGTCTGCCTCCCCTTAAGTCTCTTTACACCCTGACCCTCTGTTTGACCTAGCAGTATGAATAGGAGCCTGGTATAAGCGGACTGGTGTACATTCCCGTCTGGGGTAGGGGGTCTGGTACTAGTAGGAAGGGTATTGTACAGGTCACTAAAATTTTCAAACCCAGCTGTTTGGTATTAGTTGGTATTAGGGTATCCAGGTCGCCTAAGCCTTCGCATCCAATTTTGATGTCACCTGACTAGCCTTGAGTGATAAAACCCATGGAGTGCACTAACAAACTTTCTCTCTTTGGTGTAACGTATCACTCAGAAGTTAATTAGGACCTGTAATGTACATCTCTATGGTTAAGCAGTATTCTTGGGAAAATATAATTACTTGTTTCACTTTTCCTACATTCATATTATGTCATTATTTGGGGTCAAGCCTCGACCCCTTCATCTCCTCCTCCAGTTCCCTTCCTTACCCCCTACTAGTTCCTGTGTCCCCTTCCTTGCTTAGAGGCTTTAAGTGATTAGAATTATTTTATGTCTCACATTTCCTATATTCATGTCATGTCATGGGATACACATACTAATATAATCGTTTAGTAAATAGTGTTAACACGAATTCGAGATCAATCAGCACAACAGTATTTTTCACATATTAATTTTTAGCCATTCTGGTCTTGAATACTTTTTTCCGGTTTTCGCTTACCTTCCTCTTCTCATTTAAATTATCCCATAATTTTAACAAGCCTCTCCTTCACATTTTCCTTTTCGGTTACAGTATTATAGGTACATCTATTTTTTCCCATTCACTTTCCAAACCACTTCTGCAACTACTAATTTAAGCTGAATAAGATCACCCGATGGTAGATATAATCGAGTAAAAAGTTAAGTTGGCATCAGCACTTTAACCCCTTTTTTTACCGGTGCCGTTCTTTTAATTTTATTCTGGCTACTATTAGACAATTGTATTCAGTTTCTAAAGGGACTCCAGCAGTTAACAGACTTCGAACTATATCACTTAACCCTTTATACTACCACAGATCCTTCTAAACTGCACACAATAGTCTAAATATAGCCTGAAAAAAAATCGCCGGTACAAAAGAGGTTAAACGACGGATGTATCAAAGTTACAGTGTCGGAATCAAATATGGTCAAATAACTTAAATAAAGAGCCTAATATATTTCAATGTTCACGCCCTTTATACCTTTATTTAGACTGGTGTAGCTTTTAGTGTTGTGTAGCCCAATTTTATGCAAGAATGTTCAACACAAATTCATCAAAATAGTGTCAGATTACAAACAACGATACAAGTTGACAACAAAACTGCTTGTGTGAAACCGGATTTATAGGATAAAAAAGTGAAAAGGCAGAGTCACATATAGGAATATCTAAGCAACTTTGGGAAGGGTAAATTAATTTGACTGGCAACATTTCGTAATTACTTTGAATTGGTATCGTTAGCTATTGTGTTTTTGTTTTTCTCCTGTTGGATATTCATATTCCTAAGGAGCTGAATTGTAGATAATTACTGGAAATATACAAAACTATTAATATCATACTACCCGTTCGGCTGGCTAAGTTGATAGTGTACCTGCCTATCATCCAGCAGACTCTCGTTCGATCACCTTTCAGGTTGAACAGTTTTTTTTCTGAGATGTGGCCAGTGGTTACCATTTCCCCTTGAGCTAGGAGGATGAGTAATGGTCTCTGGTTGATTAACCCCTTTGTGATGGGTTCCATTACCAGACGGCCACCAAAATCCGCTTATTATGTATCCTGGGTGAAGGCAGCGCAGGAGCCCTTCATTCATCGCCCACCAAGTCTGAGCCAACGCTAATGTAACTTACAGCCGTCTACCACTTCACTGCAGCATTATACAAAACAAAAACTGCTCAAAACTGCAATTTTTTAGTAATTTTGGCCGACATTTACAAGTTCGTTTGCAAGAAAACCAGACTTTGTACAGAGATGATTCAGGTGTCATTGGAAAGCGCAAATACTTTAGTTTAACGGATGTATCTTTCTATTACGCTCTGGCTCATGTTTATGCATGAAAATGTGCAGGGAATGAAGCTCAATTAAGGCCCAAACCCCCGCATTAAAAGAGTTTATGTGGTAAAAAAATTGTGAATCTTCAAAGAAGGAGATACGGCCGCTATATAAGTAACTAGACAATTATTTTCAGTATTACTGCAAGTCAGCATAGGGTGTCCTTAAAAAACAAAGTAAAAATTGTTTAGTACCAACCACCGGAATTTGTTACCATTAATGAAAAAAACTTGTGAAGAATCAGCTTAATAGGACAAAGGTTTGAAAGGAGCTGGTAGTGGAGACATTTCTCGTTCATAATGGAGCAAAAATTATGTCAACATCATGACCTTCCTGGCCGCAACATTGGATTGGACAAAAATTACATAACGGGAAACTACCTATATTCTCACTAATCCCGTTCGTTCTCTTAGAGCCAATATTGAAAAGCTCTTTATCAACACATCCTGCATTCACTGGCACAAACGGAAATATCAGGAGCATGTTATTTCAAAGATGAAGGAGGAATTCAAACCTGGGATGGAATACTGGGATGGAATATTGATGTAAGATTTGACTTCCTGGAACCACGTCGATCGGCTACCCATGTTAGTATCTGGCAAGGACTGCAAGGCTTCCAAATAGAATAGATACTGAGATGGCAAGAGCAGTGGTTCAGGTACTGCAAGAGTGGGGAGCCACCGACCAAGTTGTCGGAATGTTGTTTAACAGCAACACCTCAAAATTGAGCTGGAAGAACGGCACCTGTGTACTTGTGGAGTGGGTACTCAAGAAGGGCTTCCTGTATTATACCTGTCGCCATCATGGATCGAGCTCGTGGTACAGGCAATGTTTTCAACACTAGTGGGCCCCTTTTCTGCACCTGAAGTACAGCTTATTCAAGCACATCCAGGCCTAATGGGAGAACATCAACCTCGAAAACTACATGACTGGGAAGGAGAAAGAAGATGTGACCGCTCTCATTACCGATATGGAGGGGGAAGACATCAACTGGGCCTTGACAAACCTTGCAGAGTGGAAGGGTCTGTGATAGGACTCCAGGGAATTCGTCGACCTCACGTATTTCTTCCTCGTTGGCATCACAAAAGGTGGTATTCATTTCCGTGCTCTGGGACAGACGAATCTTGCCCAGGGGTTGAGTAAGGTTATATACTCTTTCAATGTGTGATTGTTTTGGAACCAGTTTCGTTTCACTGACAGTTAAGAGCGTGGCCTTCGAGGAATGTCCCTGTTAAATCTGTGGATCTATGCGAACACAGTGATCGATGCACCCCTTCCTGCTGCAGTATGTTGACAAGACCTCAATCTCCTGAAGAACTTAAACTTCTACGACAACACTGATGCAGCGGTGGGGAAAGCAACACTAGGGAAGCTCTCCAACCATCTGTGGTACTTGTTGGAGGATATGGTGGGTCTTTCCCTTTTAGATCATGAAGTGTAGCTCGACTGCAAAAGAAGGATCGTCTTGGCAATGAGAGAGAGGAGTGGAATGAAGGATGATTCCAAGAGGATCACAATGTCTGTCAGTGCCATCAGGGACGGCTCTCCCCCATACCTCTCCTCAAAGACGACTTGAGACTTCTTTACGAAAGTTATTCTTGACACCACTTTCTTGAATTATAGTGCAGAGGAGACAGCGGAGTACCAGGGACCAGCTGAGATTGTTTGGCGACTTTCTGTGACTAACGACTCCTGCTGATGCAGGAGTACAACAAGACCCTCACAGTACAAAGGAGTACAAATGAAATCAAACAACAGCAGGTCTAGTGACCCCTCTAGGCTGCTTGTCCTCCAAAAACATTGATATTAAATCTCCAAACAGTGCATTAGAGTGGGTAAGGCAAAATTGGAAATGGAACTACTGCCAGGGAACTAATGTTTGTGTCAGGATAAGGAGATGTTAGTAAGGGACAGTTGGGTTTGGGACATGGGGCTAGGAATCCTCCTCCCTTTGTATAATTCTGCTACTCGACAAAACAGAGAAAGGGGCGAGGGAACGAGAAATTGGTTCTGGACCCTGATAATAGGAACTTTAAATGTTGTTTCTGTTCGGGCTATGCTTCGTGTCGGCCACCGGGTATGTGCCTACGTATATACTTACATATTACTGTATGTTATATCATATCATATTATTGTTGTATATTTCCCCCCTGGGGTTAGGGAATAGAATATGCCCCACGTGCCTTCTGCGTGTCGTAAGAGGCGACTAAAGAGGTTGGGTCGGTGGGCTTGCGACCCCCACCCGGAAAAAATATCGAAGCAAGGAAAAACGAACGAACAGCCTCGGATGCGGACGGAACCAACGTTGACGAACCACGACCGACTAAGGACATGCCTTCGGACATTCTGAGAATGGCTACGTGGAATGTTAGTGGCATGAATGATGGCACAAAAGAGAGAGAGGTTCTGGAAGTGTTAGTGAATGCCAGGCTGGATGTATGTGGAATGACAGAGACCAAATGGAAAGGTTCAGATGTGAGAGAGTGGGAGTGTGGAATGGGTGTGTGTTGGAGTGAGTGAAGGAACAGCGAGAGAAGGTGCATGTTTGTTTGTAAGTAGCAAATGGAAGGAATGTGTAAGAGAGTATGGGTCTGTGGGTTCAAGGATTGTGTGGGTGAGAATGAAAGTAGGAATACAAACGTGGGTGATTGTATGCGTGTATCCCCGACAGAGGATATACTTGAAAGAAAGAAAGAGGAGTTCTGGATGAATGTGGAGGAGTGCCTGGAGAAGTTTGACAAGAACGAAAGAATATTTCTGATTGGGGATATGAATGGTAAGGTGGGTGATAGGAAAGTTGAGGGAGTGGTGGGAGGGTGGGGGGTACCATCAGAGGTGAATGGGAATGGTAGTGCACTTGTGGACGTATGTGTGGGAGGAGGCTGTGGATAGCCAACACCTTCTTCCGACACAGAATGATCCACAGGTACACATGGAAACGGATGTTGACGATGAAGGATAAGACAGTGGTGGAACGAAAGTCATTGATTGATTATGTATGTGTGGATGAACGAATGAAGAAATCTGTGATGGATGCTAGGGTGTATAGGGGTATTGGAGGGGGTCTGTCTGATCATTATGTAGTGGTAGCTAAGGTTAGGATACAAAAGAAGTGGGTGAGGAGAGCGGGAGGGAGGCGAGAGGAGGGTGGAATGGTGAGGAGGGTGGAGAGGTTGCAGGAGGAGGAAATCAGGGAGGAGTACAGGAGAGCAGTGGAAAGACGACTAGGTGGGTTCGACCTGGAAGTTATGGAGGAAGTGGAGGAGATGAGCAAGGTGTTTAAGGATGAGATCTGTGCAGCATGTGAGGAGGTGTGTGGAGTGAGGAGAAGAGGGAGGGGAGTGAAAGGTACAGCATGGTGGACAGAAGAGGTAAGAATAGCTGTGGAAGAAAAGAAGAAAGCATATAGAGAGTGGTTGGGTAGTAGAGGGAATGAAGATTCCGAGAGACAGAAACGAGCGAGGTACGTGGAGAGTAAGAGGGTGGTGAAGAGAGTAGTGAAGGAAAGTAAGAGAAGAGTAGATGAGGAATTTGGAAGGAATCTGAGTGTAAAATGGAGGGAGAGTAAGAAACTGTTCTGGAAAGAAGTCAAGAAAGTTAGGGAAGGTAGCAAGGGAAACAGTAAGGGTGTGAAAGATAAGAATGGGAGAATGCTAGCCGAGAAGCAAGAGAGAGTCGAAAGATGGAGGGAGTACTTCAGTGAGTTGCTAAATGAAAGGAATGAAGAGCCAGCAAACATAGCTGGATATGGTATGGGAGGGAGAAGAAGAGAAGTAGTGGAGGAGGAGGTGGGGATCAGGAGGTCAGAAGTGTGGGAAGCCATGAAAAGAGTGAAGTTGGGGAAAGCACCAGGAACAGATGGAGTGTGTGGGGAAATGTTGAGGTATGGTGGTGAGATCGTGATAGAATGGGTATGGAAAATGTGCAAACTAGCATGGGAGAAGGGGAGTGCACCCGATGACTGGAAGACTGGCATAATAGTCCCCCTATATAAGGGCAAAGGGGAAAGAGGAGTGTGTGGTAGCCACCGAGGAATATGTCTTCTAAGCGTAGTAGGGAAGGTATACAGTAGGGTAGTGATTGAGAGAGTGAGAGTGAGAACGGAGAAATGGATAGGCGACGAGCAGGGAGGTTTTAGGAAGGGAAGAGGATGTGTAGATCAGATTTTTACCCTGAATTGTGTTGTGGAGAAGTATCTGGAAAAGAAACAAAAGGTGTATGTTGCCTTTATTGACTTGGAGAAGGCCTATGACAGAGTGGATAGAGAAGGTTTGTGGAAAGTACTTAGAATATACGGAGTAGAGGGCAAGTTGCTGAAAGCAGTGAAGAGCATGTATGAGGGTGCAAAGGCGGCAGTACGTGTGGAGAGTGAGCAGAGCGAGTTCTTTGACCTGAATGTTGGTTTGAAACAGGGGTGTGTGATGTCCCCGTGGTTGTTTACTGTATATATGGATGGAGTTATGAAAGAAATACTATCAAGAGCAGTGGATGTTGGTGTATCGCTGAAAAGGGAGGGAATTGAGTGGAAGCTACCTATACTGCTGTTTGCGGATGATACAGTTCTGATGAGTGATAATGAATGGGAGTTGCAGGGTCTGGTAAATGAGTTTGGAACAGTGTGCGAAAAACGGAATTTGAAGGTAAATACGGGGAAGAGCAAGGTTATGGTCTTCGAAATGGGTGAAGTCACAGAGTGTGAGGTGAAGCTGAACGGTCAGGCTATGGAGATCGTCAACTCTTTTAAGTATCTGGGCAGTGTGTTGAGTAAAGATGGGACTATGGATGAAGAGGTGCGGGAGAGGGTACAACAGGGGAAGAGGGTTGTAGGAACGCTAAAAGCAGTAACAAGAAATAGGGTGGTCAGTATGGAAGTGAAGAAGTCCTTGCATGACAGTGTGGTAATCCCGACACTGACTTACGGAAGCGAAGCATGGACGTTGGTTGAGAGACTCAGACCAAGAGTGAGAGCAGTGGAAATGAATTACTTAAGGAGTGCGTGCGGAGTTACATGGAGGGATAGACAGACTAATGAGGAAGTAAGAAGGAGGTGTGGTGTGGAGGTATATGTGCTGGAAAGTGTGAAAAGGAACAACTTGAGATGGTTCGGCCATATGGAACGTATGGAAAGCGAGAGAATGACTAAGAGGGTGTACGAGAGCGAGGTGGAGGGACAGAGGGGGAGAGGTAGACCGAATATGAGGTGGAAGGATGGAGTGAGGAAGTACATGAACGAAGGCGGTGCTGGTTGGGGGGAGGGGCGTCGACTGACTGGGGACAGAGGTGCTTGGGGGCGGTTCGTTCGTGGCCACCCCTTCGGGGATCACGGCGTCAGGCAATAGATAGATAGATAGATAGATATTTTATTGTCTTATATTTATTATCTGGTGGTAGGTAAGTACAAATATCATCGATATAAAAGTATGAGGATGGAAGGAGCCAAAGAAATTGAAGGATGCAGATGTCTGTTATAAAAACGTTGAAAGTTAGTAAACGTTGGCAAACGAAAAAGAGTAAACTCGATTATGGAGGAAGATTAAACAAAGAGTGAATAAGAACATGTGTACATGCAGGAAGTGCAACGGAAATAAGAGAAAGGGAAAGAATAAGATACGGTTGCATTAAAAGAAAGCATAGAGCATAGACAGAAGCAAGAGAGATAAAAGGAGTAGTGCGTATGAGAAGAGAAAATTATAACAAATAATGCAATAAAGAAGAAAATATACTGAATAGATAAAACAAAACAAAAGAAAGAAGAAATAATGAAATACAAGGCAAAAAGACGAAAATAATGTAGACGAGAGAGAGAGAGAGAGAGAGAGAGAGAGAGAGAGAGAGAGAGAGAGCAAAAGATGAGCAAACGTGAGTAACTGTACACAATAAAAATAATATCATCAACTACAAAAATATGCAAGACAGAAAAGAAAGGAAAATATTAGAAACAAACACACGAAGGTGACGGGGGAGAATGATTGATGGGAGATACAGCCTTCAACTCCTGCCAATATATCAACTCCTCTGATTTCCTCTTTTCTATAATAAAAATGTTTCCTTGTCCTATGCTCTTTTTGTATCACACGAGCGCATTACTCCTCAACTGTTATCGACAACACTGGTCTGGTAGCTGTATGAAGTTGCCTTTGTAAATAATTCGGTCACCTAAATGTATATAATACATCAGCTTAGTTTCCGGTACCAGTTAAAAACATCCCTATAAAATGTTCAACAAATTGTGGACCTTTGAATATTGCCAATGAAAGCTCTTGTGTAATACCGCTTTAAGTCGGTGTCACACAGATATCTGTACTGTATCTGATAATCTGTATGAAAGTCTGGTATCAGTAATATTTTGTGTTAGTATTTGGTGAATTTATTTTTGTCTAAACCCCTTCTGTACCGGTGACGTCTTTTGTATTTTATTTCAGCTACAATTTAACTATTTTACGTAGCTTAGGACGGATAGATGGTAGCTAAAAGAATTAATTGAAATAGTCTGTAGATTTTTAATGGATAGACGTCCTTCCTAAGCTGAGTAAAATCGTCTAATAGAAGCCAGAATAAAGTGAAAAGCGTCGCCGGTACAGAAGGAGTTAAGGTGTTTGCACCTGACATTAATCTACAACCCTTAATATACCGTCACAATAAAAGTACCATTGGTCGAATAACAGCCTTTGTTTTAATATATATTCATATGATAAAGTGACTCCGAGCCTAGTATTAGATACAAGTTCTCGTATGGTACCACCCTAACCTGCGCACTGCTGGTGAGTTCAAAGTATGGTAATCATAGCTTCAAGTGAATTTGGCCACAGTCGGGAACTGCAGTTCCTGCACTCGAAGGGTTACAGTGCCCGGAAAATCCATGATGAAATGAAATAAATTCCTTTTCCACCTCACAACAGTTTTATATGACGGGCAATCATCACCATAGACAGCCTTCATTTCATCATGGATTTTCCGGGCACTGTAACCCTTCAAATGCAGGAACTTAATCACACTGTGAGCCTCAATCTTCTCCATCTTGTAGATTACTGACATCTAGCACCACCTGTAAAGAAAATAAACGAACTTAGGATAAAATGTTTGCACCATCATGCGCATAAGGACCAGTCATTACACTGACAAAATGTCATTGATATAGCTCAATACCTTCCGGGTGATAATTAAAACTTTACGATATCCCCTCGTAGCTGCTCTCTCCAATCAAGTGACGTGTATAAATGAGGTGTCGTCATCTAGTATGGCAGAGAGGAAGCAACCACTGTGACCATCTAGATTCTAAAGCGACATATGAAGCACCCAACATCTCGATAATCTCGGGGCCTCACAAGAGTTATAGGCTAATGACCAACCTACAGTACCGAGGTTGAGACCCATGGCGATGGGTCTCTAGAGCCGTCAGTAGTGTTGCGTGACTCGTATCAAACTTTGGAAAGTTCAAAAGATCTCACGACGGTTGGCAATGTTTTAGAATATTCGTAAGTGTTGCCAACACGTTGCGCGTGCATCGGCAACTAGCCTTAGGTATTTGCGATGGCCTCGCATGAAAACAAACGTTACGCCGATACAACCCATCATACGACGATTTGCCAACACACAAGAATAGTTGACAAATCAATCTGCAAATAGTTGGCAAAATACAAGATGGGTGTTGCATGACTTGCCGAAAGTATCCCCGGGCCGGGTTTGCTCAACACGAGGGTGTTGGTGATATGAAGGATTGCTCGAGAATGCCATCGCCGATGCTTGAGACACATTTCGGCGATGTACACAAAAATGTGGTGGTTGTGGTTGTGGTGGTGGTGGTGGTGGTAGTGTTGGTGATTGGCCGTGGTGATGGTGTACGGTGGTGGTGATGGTGTATGGTGGGGGTGGTGGTGATAGTTGTGGTAGTCATGGTTGTTTTTTTGTGTATAAGGTGGTTGTGGTTGGTAGTTGGTGGGGAGAGTGTGTGGTTGTGATGGTAGTTCGGTGGTGGTAATTTGGTGGTGGTGGTGTTTGTGGTAGTTTGGTGGTTGTGGTGGCTGGGTATTGGTGGTGGTAGCTTGATGGTAATTGTGTTAGCTTGGTGGTGGTAATGTTGGTTGTTATAGTGTGTTTTGGTTGGTGGTGGTTGATTGTTGTGGTTCTTGGAGGAGATTGAAGGAAGATGATGTGTATGTGCTCTGTATCGGGGCACAGTGCATCCCTGTATTGAGTACCGTAAACTAACGCAAGTTCGGACATTGACGGACAAAATGGATAATTTGTTATTAGAGCAAATTTGATGACACTGGCTTCATATATATATATATATATATATATATATATATGTGTGTAATGTATATATAATAAATAGCATTGTTTCGCCCAGGAAATAAATAGGTAAATAGTACAAATACATAGAACAAATATTATAGTTCTATCTATTCTATTCTATATGCTCAGGCCCAATCCCCATTTTGGGGGTAGCCGACTCAAGACAGAGCAAGAACAGGGAAAACACAAAAACAACATAAAACAAAAAATAAACACAGATAAAAAACACAAACTCACACACATCCAGGTCACCCAGGAGAAGACCCAGAGACAAGGGTTACCAAGGTCGCTCCAGCACTCCCCCGGCCCCTGACCACCCGGAGAGGTTCCGATCTCGGCAGGCAGACATGCAGCGGAGCCAAAGCCACAAGCCCTCCCACCACACTTCCAGGCACACCCTTCATATTAATCGTCCCCCCCCGGGCCAGGCGCCTGATGGACTATTATCTAGTCGAACTTGCGCCCGACCCCTTACTCCAAATGACCACGTGTTCACTCAACTATTCACAAGCATTCTCCATTCACTCCTGTCCACCACCACTTCCCTGCCTGATCTATAGTCATTCCTCTATCATCCAAAGCCTTTCTTACACAGTCTCTCCATCTCAATGGGGGTCTTCCTGCCCTTCTATCTCCCCTTGTACCTGACTCACATATTCTCTTTGTAAGCCTTTCATCTCCCATTCGTTCAACATGACCATACCAGCTCAACACCCTTCTGTCCACTCTGGCTGACAAATGTTCCTGCTGCCCCACTCTCCTACGTATCTCTTCATTCCTCAATCTGTCTCTACGAGTAACTCCACACATACTCCTCAAGCAGCTCATCTCCTATTATAGTAGAAGTGAAAAACCATAAATAAAAGCTGATAATAATTTAATATATTATCCCTTACAAACCTTTCCCTCTTCTTTCCCATCTATGTCTATCTATCTATCTATATATTGCCTGACGCCGTGATCCCCGAAGGGGTGGACACGAACGAACCGCCCCCATGCACCTCTGTCCCCAGTCAGTCGACGCCCCTCCCCCCAACCAGCACCGTCTTCGTTCATATATTTCCTCACTCCATCCTTCCACCTCTCTTTCGGTCTACTTCTGCCTCTCTGTCCCTCCACCTCGCTCTCGTACACCCTCTTAGTCATTCTCTCGCTTTCCATACGTTCCATATGGCCGAACCATCTCAAGTTATTCCTTTTCACACTTTCCAGCACATCTACCTCCACACCGACACCTCCTTCTTACTTCCTCATTAGTTTGTCTATCCCTCCATGTAACTCCTCACGCACTTCTTAAGTAATTCATTTCCACTGCTCTCACTCTTGGTCTGAGTCTCTCGACCAACGTCCATGCTTCGCTTCCGTAAGTCAGTGTCGGGATTACCACACTGTCATGCAAGGACTTCTTCACTTCCATACTGACCACCCTATTTCTTGTTACTGCTTTCAGCGTTCCTACAACCCTCTTCCCCTGTTGTACCCTCTCCCGCACTTCTTCATCCATAGTCCCATCTTTACTCAACACACTGCCCAGATACTTAAAAGAGTTGACGATCTCCATAGCCTGACCGTTCAGCTTCACCTCACACTCTGTGACTTCACCCCTTTCGAAGACCATAACCTTGCTCTTCCCCGCATTTACCTTCAAATTCCGTTTTTCGCACACTGTTCCAAACTCATTTACCAGACCCTGCAACTCTCATTCATTATCACTCATCAGAACTGTATCATCCATAAATAGCAGTATAGGTAGCTTCCACTCAATTCCCTTTCTTTTCAGCGATACACCAACATCCACTGCTCTTGATAGTATTTCTTTCATGACTCCATCCATATATACAGTAAACAACCAACCCAACCCATCTATGTACTGTATCTAATTATCTCTCTTATTAACCTCTCCGCGGCGCACAGTTTTTTTTTTACAGGTACATACTGTGCACATGTATGATGATTTTGGGGCCCATTGCCAATTTCGATAAAAAGTACATCAGCGTGTAGGGAATGTTTGCGTGCATCAGCCCATATATATTTGACCCCCCCAAAAATGTCTGGGGGGGGGGGGGGGAACGGTCCGTAGTTGAGAAATGTGGAGCGAATGGCACCGCGCGGCTAGATTGTCATCGAGCGGCGAGATTTCCCGGCCGAATTTTCACGCGCCCAGGGGATAGAACCTGAGGGAGGAGGGGGTGGGTTACCGCATAAAATCACGTATATCTCCTTTTTTTATTCCTTTTAGGCTATGTAGAGTATGTATACGTGTGTAGGCCACCCATATAACAATGAATATGCCTCATAGTGACCAAAAATTTTAATATATAAGGGAATTATCAATGAATTTTTAGGCGGGAATGAAGATGGGTTGGAGGTTTGGCGGCAATTTATGATATGAGTGTGGTTTGCGCTATAATATTACGTATATCTCGTACTTAGAGCACTGTCATGCTATAATACAGACTGGTACGTATGTAGACGTGCCATATAACAATATATATACCGTATATAGACCAATTCATGCGATATTTATGCACATTATCAATGAGTTTCTATGCGTGAACCAAGGTGTGATTGAGTTGTGCTGGGAATGAAAGGGGAAGAGGGTGTGTTGCGCCATAAATATCACATATATCTCGTACTTAGAGCACTGTCATGCTATAATACAGACTTGTACGTATGTAGACGTGCCATATAACAATATATATACTGCATATAGACCAATTCATGCGATATTTACGCACATTATCAAGGAGTTTCTAGCAGACGGAAGCCTAAGAGGGTGGGAGGGGGTGGGTGGGTGGAAGGGAGGCAGGGAGTGAGTCGTGGAGAGAGTGAAGGCAGGGAGATCTATCAAGAAACATACGCAGCTGTGTGATAATTGTGGAGGCGCCCGAGGCGTATGGACGTCTTGGGATTTTGAACCTTATGTCTAGCAGGTGTCTGGGGTTCGTTGCCACCCAGAGGTCTACAATAACATGAGTCAGGAATGTAGAGAGAGAGAAAGTGAGACATGCGTATGTCATACGTATAAATGGCTTTCAGAATTGCATTTTTATGCAAGCAGACATTGCATTTTAGACACATGTGAAGTACCACAGAAATATGTAGGCCATTGACTGTAAATAAAGTACTATATTATAGACCAGGAACGAGGGTGGTCAGTAAACATCGGCAGTTAACTTTTTTTGATAGAGAGCTAAATATAGACTGGTGTCGCCTTACACTTGCGAAAGGGTAGATTGCCACCAGAAAACTTATATTTATTTATTTCCAAGTAATACTCAATCTAAATGTATATTCGAGACCTACTGCAAGTATTTGTATGACAGTCATGACTATGTATAATCCAATATACGCGCGTAAGGGCGTAGGCGAGATATAAGAAAGATGGTTGAGCAATTTTCGACACCCACACAGTTATTATTCATTATTATTTACAATATTATACAATACAAAATTAATGTATTTGTGAAGAGTATTTTATGCATGCTGTATTTATACTAATTTAGTTGGTAGCCAAACTCAGACAGAGAGAGGTGTTGTGGATGGAGGGAGGGAAGGGTCACCCACTGACCCACTGACCGTGTGATAATGACTCTGGAGTCACACTGAGAGGGGCAATTTTGCTGAGTGTTTGGGCAATTTTTGACAGAATAAAGTTATATAATTACTAATTCTTGACAGAGACAAACTTTTATAAACTTTTGCATGATATAATTGATAATCCCATCAATTTACAAACGTAAATTGGTGGGATTAATTAATGTGTTTTTTTATATTGTCATTTCGATTGTAGACACGAAGTTTTGAGTGACATTTGGTTTGAGCTCCTGTGGCATGGTTGGTAAGGTCGCGGACTGGAAAACTCAAAGTGTGGTAGCGTAGTGAGGTCGAATCCAAGAGGTTATGGGGAAGGTTTTATAATGTTTAGATACATTTTGATAAACAAAAAAATTACAAGATCATGCCATTGTATTCAAACAATATGAAATATTCATAGAATATATCATATTGTAAGAATACAATGACATGACCTTGTATTTTATTTTATTTTTATTTTATTTTTTTATTATCTTAGTAGGTTTGACAGGATTTATTGAAACATATTTATTTTTGTACAATTCATTTGAGGTAAGAAAATATATACACATTACTTTGGCTATAACAAACATATATATTGATATACTAAAAATGAAGGCATATTACATGGAAATCTTTGAAACTTATAAACTAAATAATGAAAGATACAATTATATAATGTAAAAAGCTATATCACAGGGACATCTTTGGAACTTATACATTATATAATATATATGTAACATTATGAGGTAGCGTGATCAATTTGGTCAGGTCAGGTAAGGTAGGGCGCAAGTCCAGGGCAGGGCAGGGCAGGGGGCGGCACTAAGTAGTTTTTATACATGTGGTAGTCCCTGAAGCAGTCACCCAAGCAGAGTGCAACTTTGCACTCGGCGCACATTGAGGTGACTCTTTTGGTTACGTGGGGTTTCCTGACACTGGTGCTGCAGACGTGGCACTGCACCTGCCTGTGACGAGTGCCAACCAGCTCGGTGTTGGTTAGGTAGTGTCTTTCCACACCCAGCTGGATGCGGTCAGGGACGTGATCCCCACGCCATGCCGTACGTCTGTGAGTGGTGGTGCCATACTTCTCCAGGAGTTGATATACAACGTTGTACACAAACTCCCGGAATTTTAGCTTCTGGTTTGGGGCCATCTCTCTCTTCACCAACCACAAGTTGTAGGCGTTGAGCATCGTGATGTCAACTAGGTGGAGGAAGAGCTTGTGATACCACTTCACAGTCTTCCTCAGACACTCAACGCCTGACAGTTGACAGTCAGACTTGTCCACCAGGCGCATGTTCTTTGTGTAGTCCACTACCATGTCGGGCTTATAGATGGTCTTCCTGGTTCGGTAGTGGATTTTACCAGAGTCCATCTGGGCACCTGTGTGGACTGTGGAAAGCAGGTGAACGTCTCTTTTGCCCTTCCACTTCAGGGCTACCACTTTCCGGACTTTTCAAGTTGCTTGTACTTCTGCCCCTTTCGTCGCCTTCTTCGGACATGCCTCTCGCGGTGTTCCTGGGCCAGTTCGTCTTCAGAAGGTGTTTCACTGGAGGAGGCATCTGACAGAGGAATGACATCACCTGTGAACTTGGGCATAAACTTTCTTGTCTTTCTGACAGTCCCACATGACCCTGTTTGGTTGTCATGAAGAAACTGGCAGAGAGCAGGAGAAGTATACCAATTGTCAGTGTAGATGATGTGGCCTTTGCCCAGGTAAGGTGCCAACATTTTCCTGACGATGGCACCTGACATGCCCATGGGGTCACCGGGAGCGGCTTTCGGTATGTCAATGTCAGTTCCTGTATTCACGATCATGTCAAGCACTATTCCAGTTTCACAGTCGCACAACACGAAGAGCTTGATTCCGAACCTATGCCTTTTCAAGGGGATATACTGCTTGAAAACAAGACGTCCTTTGAAGAGCACGAGCGACTCATCAATCACCAAATTGAGGAAGGGGTAAAAGTATTTCCTATACCTCTCCAACAACATGGTGAACACATCCCGAACTTTCCATATCCTGTCAATCCTGTTAGGATTTTCGTTGTCTTCAAAGTGCATAAAACTTAGCAGCAACAAAAATCTGTCACGAGTCATGAACTAATTGAAAGTTGGGGTGGCGATGAGAGGGTCGTGCTTCCAGTAGTGTTGCAATACATGCTTCTTGCAAAGAGGCATGAGGAACAAGAAGGCAAAAACATCATGAATTCTTCCACAGTCGTATCCACCCACCGTCGTATTCTCTCTTTTGGAGAAATGACGTCCAATTTGCCAAACACCGACCTGTAGTAGGCGTTTGTTTGGGCAACGATGTAAGTCATTACCTCCAAATCGAAAAAAGCGAGGAAGAACTCGCTTTCGTTTGCGTTATCGTCACAGGGCCAGTCATTAGTTGTACCTGACGTCCCAGGATTGAACTGGGGCACATCAGGCACAAAATTGACCCCGTCAGACGACTCAAACATAGGCATGCCAGGGATCGGAATGTCGTCTCCGTCTGCTTCTGCGTCTGTAATATCGCTGTCATGTTTGCGATACAACACAGCATCATCATCACCCTCCTCTTCACTAGACAGACGCCCTTCTTCATTCTCATCACCGACGTCTGACTCACTTCCACTGTCCACTGCCAAATCCCCCCACCCTTGGTCCCGTGCTAGGGCGTCGTCGTCAAAACCCGCAGGGCTGCCAATGCCCTGCGAATCACCACCAAACAGCAGGGCGGAGTACTTGGATGGTGTCAGATTTGTTCTGCTCACTCTAGCACGTAGGGGTGTCTTATGGGCAGGGGCAGGGGCAGAAGGGCCGGCACGGGCGGCGTCGGCAGGGGCGGCAGTGGTGCGTGGTGCAGTGGGCCTGGAGGCAGGCAAGATGATGGTGGTGCCTGTTGCCCCTTTCCCTTTCCCTTTCCCCCTTCCTTGGGCAGGGGCGGCAGGGGCGGCAGGGGCAGCAGGGCCGGCAGGGACAGCAGTCGCTTTCCCTCTCCATTTCCCCTTCCCCTTCCCCTTCCCCTTCCCTTTTCCTTGGGCAGGGGCATCATGGGTGGCAGGGGCAGCAGGGGCGGCAGGGGAAGCATGGGCAGCCGGGCCAGGGGTGGCTGGTGGTGGTGGTGGTGGCAGGGTCACTGTGGCAGGCGTACAGGTTTTCTTCCCTACGCCCGTGCCTTTGATTTTGCCTGCCCCCGCAGGTTCTGCAGCCCTAGGGCGGCCTCCTGCGTCGCTGGAACTGGTGGCAGGGGTGGCAGTGGTGGTGGTAGTGGTTGTTGCAGTAGCCTGGGTCGTCGTGGCAGTGTCCCCAGACTCCAATGACCTCTGTGCCATGGCCCTGCTTGCACGTGTTTTACATGCTTTTGGTGCTGGTGCTTCGTCCTCCGAGCTGTAGGGCATGTCGTACTGGTAGCTAGGGTTTCTGGTAGCCACCCTCTGCCTTCCACGGCGGCTGACACCACCAGTAGGAGGGCTGGTTTTGTCATCAGGGCGCGAGCGTGAGGGACGTGTGGGCTCCATGACTAGTGCTTGGGTTCTGGCGCGGTGGCGCTTGCACGAGTGCGGGGTGAGCGTGTGGCGGAATGGTATCGAGAGTTGACATGTAATACTATACCCACACCAATTTGTAGCCGCCTGCCTATAAACCTGCGGTTTTGGTACGTGTTCAAAAGCCTTACTCTTAAGAGTCTTACTGCAGTCCGCCGGGGGAACTCTTAATAGTCTTCCCGTAGTTCCCGGGTTAAAGAACATCATTATTTGTGTGTTTGATGTTTTTTGTATCACTGTTTAGTTTCCAATGCCATGGAATTGAAAATAATATTATAGTAGGCTTACCATTACAATTATAATTATTATGACAAAATAGTATAACATATATTCTTACCTCATCTTTTGTCTAGACTGAACGTTAGACAAATTATCGTTTCGGAAAATTGAGTCGGTGTCATATATTTTCGCATACATATCATCGATTTCACTTGTCAGTGAGCTTGGCTGAGTTTTTTACAAATTGGGGAATTTTGTGTTTACATATTTTAATTGACTTGAGTAATTTTGTTCATTATGTGTTCGTGGAATAATAATTTGATTTAGCCCATTAAATCAGAAATCTTTCACAGATTCCATATAAACCATATTATTATGTTCTCTCCACCAACCAACTTTACTCCTAAAATTGATTAATGAAATTAACAAACACATGTGGCAGTCCGGGGATTCGAACCCAGGATGCTCACACCGAAAATCAACACACTTATGCATTGCGCCACAAAGAGGGCTGGGTCCCTTCTCATAAAATGTTAGAAATCATCAGGATCCTGTGCTTCAATTTCCTTCATTAGGTTCTCGTAACCCAAATTTCTTTCGCCATAGAAGCAATGGCCTCGTCCTCACCGACTGCTTTTTATGCTTCTTCTTTTTCTTCTCCAGTACCTCCTCCTGCTCCTTGGCTTGCTGCACATATAAAACAGCTAACAAATGCAGCCGCTGATTTGTTATATCAAATTGCAGCCGCATTAATTGTAAATCATGTATGTCCTGCATAGATATTACTGAGATTTGACAAGTACGTACGAAGGTTCTGGTGATAATGGTGTGTGAGCCTCGCAAATGCTGTTTATATATCAGCAAACAAGGGGAGGGTAGGGGGGGCATAATTACCTGAACAAAAAATAGAAAGTCTCACATTACCATCGTTCAATGTCTGCAACATCGCCGACATGTTGGCAACGGTGTTGGCAACTATTTGCCGAGGAATCGTCCCGTAATCGCAAGAAGTCGTACTGTAACGGTTTTCTGAAATAAACATTTCACAATCGTCGTAGGTTGTTGCCGATGACAACGGCGAACCATCGCATATGTTGCCGACGATGTTGCCAACTATTGCCAAACATGTTGCCGATTACTCGGCAACAGTCTTATTATAACGGTCAAATTTAATCAATCGTGCCAAGTTGTTACAAAAGTCATACAATAAGCAGTTGGCGACGGAAGATTGTGTCATATCGTACAAGTGGGAAAGCCCCTTAAGGGCGGTGTCTAGCCCTGTTCACTGTGAATGATGAAGTGATGGGTTCTCTCTCAGCCTCTCAAAGGTGTGGTACTACAGGAAGTGATATGAATAACAGCTACCGGAAAAGAAGTAGTTCTGTAATGTCTGGTGTCTTTCATTGTGTACGATAGGGCATGATGAGTTCTAGACAAAACATATTATATACACAATTGAGATAATATTATAAACACTTAGTATAAGTTATGTGTAATAAGACATTACGGGGTAAAGTTTAAGTGTTATAATATGTGAGCATAGCCTATATAAGGTAATTAGATTGTCTATTTAAGATAATAATATATTATATATGAATAAATATGGAGATATATAGTTACAAACATATATTCAAATTCTATATTTGCTGGTTGAAGTTATTAGTAATTATGAAGGTTAAATGAGGGTAAAAACTGAGGTTTTTAAATTGTTGGGGGTACAAAGGAGTACAAAGGAAATCAAGCAACAACAGGTCTAGTAACCCTTCTAGGCTGCTTGTCCTCCAAAACACTGAGGAGCAAGTGTCCAAACAGTGGTTTAGAGTGGGTAAGGGAACATTGGAAAGGGAACTACTGCCCTAGAACTAATTTCCGTGGCAGGATTAGGAAGTTAGTAGGGGACAGATGGGTTAGTAACTGAGGGGGGATAAAATAAAGTTATTCATTTACAAACGCAGTCAGTAGCGGGTTTGATGCGAGATATTTGTCTAAGCGGAGTTTAAATCAATCAACAGTGCTGCAGTCTACAACGTCTCGGGGAAGCCCATCCCACAAGTTGACAACTCGATTGAAGAAGAAATTCTTAGATTCGTGTGAGTTAAAAGATTTACCAATAATTTTGCAACCGTTTCCCCGCGTGTAATTAGATTGGTCGATAGTGAAGTACTTACTACAGTTCATATTGTCGATGCCTTTTATGATTTTGAACACTTGAATTAAGTCACCTCTTAATCTGCGCTGGGTTAAAGGAAATAGATTTAACACTAGATTAGCGGGCTAGCGGTTTATTTATATGTACCGCCCAGCGGGGTGTTCTTAGCCAAAATAGGGCTGTTTACGTGATCATTTTCATGCCTAAATAAGACCCAGAACGTAAAACAAGTATCTATCCCTGAAAGGGCATAAACAGAGCTTTCCAATGACACCATAAAGATCCTTTTATGATGGCTAGTTTTCTTGCAACAACCGCGCAACGCGAGTGCAAAAAGCATGTAATTCGGCACTTTCCCCATACAATTCCGTATATAGCGAGTGAGAGGGAGGGAGGAGGTGGGATTCGTGTCAGTAGGTTCGCCGCGGTGGTCTGGAGCAGTCATACGCTCGCTACTCTCCTGCCACCACTTGTCTCTCTCTCTCAGCAACATTACGTGCTGAAATTGCCACACGACCTATGTCGAGCGCCGCCAGATAGTCCAGATTTATTATACTCGACTTATGTTGCACGCCGCTAATTAAGGGTTAATTCTCTAAGACGCTCTTCGTATGGTTTGTTCTTTAGGCTAGGTATCATTTTGGTAACTCTACATTGAACTCGTTCTAGCTTGTTTATATCTTTTTGGTAATAAGGGCACCAGGATTGAACGCAGTATTCCAGAAGAGGGCGGACTAAGGACTTGTAAAGGGTTAGGATAACTTCTTTGGATTTATGCTCAAATGACCTGCCTATAAAGCCAATTATTTTGTTTGCCTTCTTAACAACTTCTGAACATTGTTGACTCGGTTTTAAGTTACTCGATATTGTTACTCCCAGATCTGTTTCTTTGTTTACATTCTTAAGCGGAGTACCATTCATCGAATAGTTTGCTTTCTCATTTAGGTATCCGATATGTAGTACTTTACATTTATCCGCATTGAAACTCATTTGCCAAATTTGGGCCCAACATGACAATTTATCTAGAGTGTGTTGCATATCATCAACTTGTTCTTTTGAGAGCACGCTATTTGCAATTTTTGTATCGTCAGCAAATTTTGAGATTGTACAGGTGAGACCCTCATCTATGTCGTTGATGTAAATTAGAAAGAGAATTGGTCCTAGTACCGATCCCGGGGGTACCCCGCTACTTACATTGGTCCATTTAGATGCCTTATCTTTGACACTAGTATTGACACTAGTTACGTAAAAACGTAATGCATGATTCGTCTCACACTAGGGATTATTTATGGCTTGACTTTTTGTTGATTGATTAATTTGACTATGTAGGGGATGAGGCTGATTTGGTGTCTCACAGTTCTGGCACTAATGGGTGTGAGTGTATTATGGTGTCTGACTGCTCTTCTGGTTGAGTGTAGGTGGTGGTGACTGGGATTTATGATCATACCTTTAAAAATTGGTTGGGTAAGTTATCAGTGCCTGTTAGATAGGGCTTGTAACCCCAGATACCATAACATTTCGGGGTAGTGTGTGTATGAGAGCCCTAACCCCTCTTTTATGTACTCTTTCAAGTTGCTCTGTTTGTGCTGCTGTTAATGAGGATGCCCATTCTGGGCAGGCATAAGTGAGCTTGTGCAGAATTAAGAGCTTCTACACAAATATAAGGTAGAGTGGAGGGGTGCCTGGTGACGTAAGACGATGAAAAAGATAGAGTTTGTAACCAAAAATGTTGACAACACCACTGACGTGGAGTTTCCAATTTAGATTGTTGTCTACGATGACTCCTAAGAGTTTGAAATTGTTCACTACCTGTAGAGCTCTGGATCTGAAGGTGATGAGATGTGGGTCAATGATACATGAACCCACGCTGATGTGGATCATTACTGTTTTGGCAAATGTTATGGTGACGTCATTGGTTGAACTTCAGTCCTGATGTTGATTGATATTGATCCTGAAAAGCATTGAAATTGGGAGATGTTTTTCAATACTAATTCTGATTGTTGAGTCATCCAGTATTTCCAGTGTGCATCTATTCTTGCATTGCATCATTGATTAAGATGAAGAAACATAGGGTCCCATCTGTGTATCTTGTTGGATACCGGAATTTAGGGGAAGGGTGGAAGATATGGTGCTTTTTAACTGCACGGTTTGTCTGCAATCAGTGAAGAAATTATTTGCCAGCCATGGAACAAGGGAGGCGCGTAATCCGAGCTCCGTGGCCTTCCTTATGTTGGTGTTGTGGTTAGACCAGGTCGAAGGTTTTACTAAAGTCTAGGAAAATTAAGGTAACTGATTGTTTTTGTTATTGCTTTTTTTATGTATATGGAGTCTAGAAAACTGACAAGGCAATGGGTTGTGGAAGATGATTTCATGTTTTTGAGTTGTTGTGGGTCTATGGATGGTGCTATGTCAGCATAAACCTAGTCAGACACAAGACTTTCACAAATCAGACTGGGTATTGGAGTTATGGCAATGGGGCACAGCTTGTCAAGGGATTCTGGGTTTGTGGTTTGTCGTAGTGGAGTGACGTGGGAGATTTTCCACTCATCTGGACTCTTACTCTATGCAAGTAATGAGTTTATGATGGAGGAAAGTGGCTTGGCAATTTCACATGCAAATTCCTTGCTGGTAGATGTGTGCGTGTGTATGTGTGTGCGCGTGTGGGTGTGCTTATACCAGTCAATTATATTTATTTAGTAAACGCAATTGTAGGGTAATACAAATGTCTTATTATTTCATAAAGAAAGCAATTCCTATTAAGACTAGATTAACAGATATTGCAGGTTCAACTAATTTCATCCATGTGATAATCTTTAATATAGACACTGATCACTGCACAGTCTAGCAAATACTTAACAATTTGGCATTGTCCTATATAATACTTGGCTTGGATAATATTACCTTCATTGAAACTAGTTCGTGTGTCCAATACGTTTCCTGTGCTTCAGACATATTTGTTGAGCCTATTTTGTCATTCATCTACTTGATCCCGAAATCGAATTGTATGAATAACACTAATTCTATTCGTCCTTATACTCAACTATACTTAATTCTTTTTATTCAAGTGAATTGGGGTTTGAAATTGATGATTAATGTTAAGAACGGGGTGTTACTAAATTAATACTTACTATTCGTCTCTCTCTCTCTCTCTCTCTCTCTCTCTCTCTCTCTCTCTCTCTCTCTCTCTCTCTCTCTCTCTCTCTCTCTCTCTCTATCTATCTCTCATGAATATCACATAGAGCCATATACATTTTTTCATAAAGACCGTAACAATGGAAAACAAAGAGGGGGGGGAGGTTGCAATGTACGTTGCAACCTACTTAAACCCAGTTGAGGTGACTCTCCCCGAAAGTAATGCAGAAATAGTGTGCGTCAAAATAAATAAAAAAAACATGAACTTAAATATCACTACAGCGTACCGACCACCGAGACTAACTGTTGCCGATGATACAATTTTTTATGAAATACTAGAGAAAACCCTTAATTCCGACGAAACAGTTTTACTAGGTGACTATAACCTCCCCCTAATTGACTGGAATACCCTGACCGGAAAAAATTCTGAGTCACGCCTAATGACAAGCTTCATCCAGGATTTTTTTTTGACTCAACACGTAAAACAGCCGACACGAGACAGGAATATATTAGACCTCGTAATCACTACCCAAGAAAATCTATTATCAAACCAGGATGTAGGTGAACATCTGGCAACGTCCGATCATAAAATCTTAAGAATCAACGTTATAAGCAAATATTCCTCAGTAAAAACAACAGGAATGGTTTCGGACTTCAAAAACGCAAATTATGACGGACTTAAGGAATCGCTATCAAACATACACTCAAACGTCATAAATATAAACGAAGTAAATGAACTATGGGGACATTTTAAGTCTACAATTGCAGAAGCGCATAAACAATTTGTACCCATGAAACCAAAACGTAATACGAAATCAAGTATGCCCCCTTGGTACAGTAGAGACATTGGCAAGGCAATACGGAAAAGGAATCAACTCCACAAACTTGTAAAAAATAACACAAACACTGAAGTAATTAAAAACTTGTACAAAAATAGTAGAAGGGAAGTGAAAAAAATAATTAGGGTGAACAAACAAAATTACGAAATGACTATTGCCAGAGAAAGTGCCACAAACCCCCAAAAATTCTACAGTTACGTAAATAAAAATAAACAGATCAAAAGCGGAATCGGACCGCTAATAGAAGATGGCCAGACAATAACAGGTGACACAAACACGGCAAATCTGCTCAACACATTTTTTTGGCTCAGTTTTCACAGAAGAAATTATCGATCATACCCTTGAAAATAACACCTCAACTCATGTGATAGGAGATTTCACCATCAGTGTTAGCGAAGTACAAAGCAAATTGAGTAATTTAAATGTAAATAAGACCCCGGGACCCGACATGCTCCACCCGAAAATAATTAAGAATGTTAAGGACGAAATAGCAAAACCCCTGACACAACTATTTAACTTATTATTAGTACAGGTGATTGTACCGAGTGATTGGAAAGATGCGAACATTATGCCGATATACAAGAAGGGTAGCAAGGCCAAAGCGAGTAATTACAGACCAATTAGTCTAACTTCAATTGTAGGAAAAATCATGGAAAAAATTCTTAGAGATAAGATAGTAGATTACCTCGAATCAAACAACCTAATCAAAAATAGTCAACACGGCTTTAGATCAAATAAGTCATGCCTAACAAATTTGATTGAATTTTATAACAAACTATTCACATATAACGACATGACGAAATCACTAGATATAATCTTCTTAGACTTTCAAAAAGCTTTCGACAAGGTGCCTCACCGAAAACTATTGGCTAAACTGGAGAGGATAGGTATCAAAGGTGAAATTCATTCTTGGATAAAAAAATTGGTTTACAGACAGAAGACAGAGAGTGGTGATAAATGGAGTGGAATCGGAGTGGGAGCAGGTCACTAGTGGAGTTCCACAGGGTTCAGTCCTTGGACCGGTCCTGTTTCTCATTTACATTAACGATATTGATGTATGGGTAAACAACACCATTTCCAAATTCGCCGACGATACAAAATAGGAAATACAGTCCTGAACGAAGATGATAGAAATGCGTTGCAATCTGATTTAAACAAGATATCAGAGTGGTCGAAAAAATGGCAGATGCCCTTCAATGTCGATAAATGTCAGGTGCTGCAGGTTGGTAGCAGAAATATGAAATACAAATACGAAATTAATGGCAAACAAATCAAAACCGCAACGGTAGTAAAAGACCTAGGGGTACTAATATCTGAAAACCTAAAAACTTCCGACCAATGTATAGCAGCTGCAAATAAGGCAAACATAGCATTGGGCTTTATTAAACGAAAATTTACATATAAACATGAAAACGTAATAGTGCCACTGTTCAAAAGTATGGTGAGGCCCCACCTTGAATATGGTGTGCAGTTCTGGTCACCTTATCTGATCAAGGACATTGTAAGACTCGAGTCAGTACAGCGTAGAGCGACGAAGATGATACCCTCATTAAGAAATAAACTATATGAAGAAAGACTTAATATAAACGATTGAACCTGTTCTCATTAAAAAAGAGGAGGTTGAGGGGTCAGCTTATTGAGTGCTTTAAGATACTAAAAGATTTCGACAAAGTCGATGTAAATGCACTATTCACATTAAACAATACTAATCAAACTCGCGGAAATGGAATGAAATTAAAAACCAAAAAGGCAAACCTAGATGTCACAAAGAGTTTCTTCACCTACAGTGTGGCGACAGAGTGGAATAAACTACCAGCGAGAGTGGTGGAGAGCGACACAATAAACGCTTTCAAGGGAAGGCTTGACCTCTATCTGCAGAGGGCTGGGGTGATATGAAAAAAAAAAAAAAAAAAAAAATGTATATATGTGTATGTGTGTGCACTGTACAGTATGTATATATAATTATACTGTATATATATGTATGTATGTGTGTATGTATGTATGTGTATATGTGTGTGTGTATATGTATGTACATACATACCAGCCGTCCGGCTGGCTCAGTTGATAGCGTGCCTGATTCCCACCTTGAAGGTCTCGCGTTCAATCCCCGCTCAGATTGAAAAGTTTTTCTGGGATACAGCCGGCGGTTACCATCTCCCCATGAGCAAGGGGGATGGGTAATGGTCTCTGGTAGACTAAAGAAAGCCAAGCGCTTGCGAATCCTCGAAGGAGGAGAGACGGGCGCTATATAAGTAACCAGAAGATTATTATTATTACCGGTGTATATATATATATATATATATATATATATGCATACATGCATACATACATATATAGTTTGTAAGGCCAGACTGCCTAGTAAGGACCTGGAGGTCTGTGTGGTCTGTGTATCTATGTAGCTCTATGTAGCTCTCTCTGAAATACACGGGACTATCACTTTTGTCTTACGACAGTTACTTAATTAACCATCTGACTGTCCACGGTCGGTCGGTAAAGACACATATCGACCACGTGGTCTGATTACAAGTGATCTCCTTATCAATTAATGAAGTAAATACTTATTTATACAAATTTCAACTAACATAAGTATGTTCAGCCATATTATGTAGTTAATTTAAAGTGAATTAACTGAAATTATTCGATAAATCGACCAAATGTTTAACTAATTAACTTAACTTACAAAAATCTGATATACAGTATATATATATATTAGGGTGGTCCTTAAAAACTGTTTTTGTATATGTGCTCCTACCCCTTAAAAGTGTACCTTTGGATTCCAAAACCCCAGGAAAAAAATATAAAACATTAGAAACAATATTTAGAGGTTGCACATCGACCACGAAGTTTCACTAATTTGTCATATTTCCAAAAATCGTACTTTCTCAGGATTAATTTATTTTTTTGCAGGTTATCAAATGTGTTAAAGTGTTTGCAGTATTTTTGAAAGTGTAAAGTGAAAAATACTGCTCCAGGTAGTAGTATGTGTATAATACTAAAAGTTTACAAGTGTATAAGACTACGTATTGTATAAGTGACAACATGGCTATTCAAAGTAGACGTAAAATTTACCTAGTCAGTACTAAAGATGATCTGACAGGAACCAAGCTGCCATCAAAAGGCGAAGTCCTCAGCAACTTCCTTCACTAGCATCAAGAGAAAAAACTAACAATTCATACTAGTGCCACTGCCGTAGTTGATGGGGTGATAGAGTTTTGGGCGAAAGCCCGCATCCCGACAATTCGAAAGACCATTCTATTGCTAAGGTAGAAAAACTGTATACTAGAATACTGTTACGACCTGGCACTCGGGTACACAAGGGCTCTCAATCAGGACTCTAATACGGCTCGCTGACACAACGGAAACACACGATCCCAACCCCTGAGTACTGCCAGCCGAACAAAAAACACCAATACCCTCCAGAGTTCAATCTGCTATAACGGGGTATACAAGAACTCGGTACTAGTGTTCAACAACAGACTAATAAAGAGACAGGAATTCTCTAGTCTGGTCAACAATCAAACAAAGAAGTAAGAAACAACAACACCAAAGAATAGTGTTGGCCGAAGCCGAAGTAATCCACCCTTGACTAAGAACTTAAGAAGTCCTCCACCCTCTACTTCGGATCGGCACTATTACGTTACGTTAATTAATAGTCCTTAAGCATCGAGCAAGGAATCTTCTGAAAAAAGTTAGATGCTTCTCGGATGCTCGTAAGAAGTACGTATCGGATTTTGAACAGTAATTCAATAAGAAAAACACTGGCACTTAAATACTATTACAGGTTTAAATTGGCATAAGAATAATTAAAAGAATATGCAATAGTAAATGGCAAACAAAAAAAAGAAGTACTCCGCAAATGCAACGGCAATAGCCTACTCGGATTGTGCTCGTGGGCCACTAATCACTAAAGTAGCCAAGCTTGCAACACATGAAATCAATAGTGCATAAACAATATCATACATAAGGAAAGCTTCAATACTATTCTGTAATCTACTAATCGAGTAAAGTCTAAGCTGTGGGATACTGTGGGCAAAAGGTAGCAGTGACTGAGCACAAACGGCTCGTAGCCTAGCGAAGTCCTCACAACTGTTTAAAGTATTACGTTAACACTAACAAGTGCACTTGAGAAATCCAGATCCCTTGTATCTGGTTTTCTCCCGGCTCCTTGACAAAGTAAAACAAGCTGTTAATAAAATACAGGGTGGTTAGGCTCTTGCCCTCACGCACTGTAAATTATTAACTCAACACAGTCAGCCGCGAAGACAACCTAGGCTTCACTGAACCGAAACGAGTATGCAGGTTTATCGCTTAACCACTGCATCAAACAACAACTCGTAACACAGAAAAGCCTTACCCCAGTCTAGCATTACCTAGACTAGCAGAAACCAGGAATAATAATAATAACACACAGGGAAATGCATAGACAAGTGCAACAAACATAAATCAATCCTGTTCTAAGTTAACCCTTCCAAAATAGGCTATCTAATAGGCATGTATCTCATGAGAACTCCAGCGATAATACGTTGGCTGACTAGCTCTGCACCAACGGGACCATGGAAGTTAAAAAGGGTAGGGAAAAGAGGAGATAAGAATGTAAGGTAGTAGAGAAAGTTCACATCAGTCAGAAGAATATATATAGTTAGCAAGGGAAATGAGAAGGGTCGCCTCTGCTCTAATGAGTTTCCTGATCAAAAAATTTGGCTAGGACTTCCCTTTTTATACTCGGGCGCGGGGCCGCTCTGAGTGAGAGGCCCAACGTGAACTATCTAAGAGACCGCCCACTGACTTAATCATTACGTAAGGGGGCTTTTTCTCTTTTTTGATTTGTCTCACTCCTCCTCCTTTTTTCTGGGATAGACAAAGGGCTTTCCTAGGGCACTGAGGGGAGGGGGAGAGGGGGGGGGGGGAGGTGGCTAGTGAGTTAGGACTACCTGCGCCCGGCATGGCGCAGCTACGACCACTGACCGCCAACTGTGGCTGTGGGCCGCTTCTCCCACATCATTACAAATAAGTTTTACACAACGATCAATACTTAATAAATCTAATGATATAAAATAGAACTCGTTGACGTCAGATGAAAACAAAATAGGCATATTCCTATATCTACTTATAGTAGCAGACGGCCTCACATGATACTAAGTTAGGAAACTCTTACATAGACCTACAGGCCAAAGTTTCCTCTGCCCTGGGACGATTCCTAGGCGAGAGCAAGTGGTGGGGTCATGACTAGGCCGTTCTGTACCAGCAATCGCTCACATCTGGACATGCGTCACACCGGTCCCCCAAGATTTTACCTAGACTTGTCTCTTCCAAACCCCCCTGAGCTAAAATCTGACAAACACAGAACCACTAAACCATCAAGGCTCCCTCACAGGAAACCCTAGCGACCCTAGCGATCCGTCTATGGCACTAAAACAACAACGCTGAGTTTATCACCAAAAGCGCATGCTTATTATTAGAGCGGTCACCAAAAATTCACATTTTATAAACTCCTTCGCCCAAACAATAGTCAAAACAGACACAATATCATGCTTCCGCGCAGAGCGAGCTTAGCAGGCAGCGTCAGCCGTTTGATAGTTCGTGAGAGCATACTCAAACTCTATAGGCGTATGACAAAACTTATACGATACCTATATCCAAAGAAAGAGTTTTTTATAATGATTTTTATATTTTAATATCGTTTTTTTCCCCGGGGCTGCACTATAAGGGCAGCCTATTTTCGCTCGCAGCTCAAACGGGCCAGCACACCGTGTGATAGGCCTACGACTGATCATCCATTCGCAGCTTGTATAACAATTGCCCGCGAATCACAGTGTCACATCCGCAGCAATTATGACGGATGTCCAGGTTAGTACTCCTGCAAGCATCAAAGACCACCTGGTCAGTCCTCATATTGTGATTGTGAAATTGATTCAGGAATCTCAAAGGGGTTGATGATCCATTTTGTGTAGATAACCATCGACTTGGGGGTCCTTATAGGCTTGGAACATTACAACACTCGAAGTGTGCCATAGGTAGCGACAGTCACACTCGCCAGTAATTATTCGCTTTTGCTATTGTAGAATAGTTCTTTTTGTTGGTGGCAGGTCATTGAACTTCTTTAGAAAAAGAAAAACGTACTGGAGTGTTCCACACTCTTCATTGTCTGTCTGTAGCATCGATCGGGAGCAAGCCAGCCCCTATCACCAGCTAGGCATCTGTTGCGCATGCTGAAAAGGCCTGGTTAAAGGTCTGGGGCCCTTGAGTATCGGGTGTAGTACATATGCCAAATGTTTCAGACCAAAGTGAAAGCCTTTTCACACTCAGGTGCTCTGGCACAAAAACTTTTTGTCTTTAGATAACAAATAATCTGTGAGAGGGTGTTCCCCCGGGCCCCCAACACCGTTGAGGGTAACCTTTTATGAATCCCAGCGTCTGTAGTAGCCTATCATACCCAAGTAATCTCATAATGCTGGGCTTCTTGGTTGTTGGGTTGGTGGCAGGAAATTTATTTTGATAGCCTGTAACCTCTTGTTCTGTGAGGGAGGGCACACCTGTCTGGCCCTATCCCACTACATAACCCATAGGTACTGCACAGTGTGCTTTTTACGAAGTCACCACTTTGCCAAAATTTGATGCTACCAGGAACCTGCTTCCACTAAGTTTCCTGGAAGAAAGGTCTCAAGGTGGCATCACAATGGGCTCCGCAAAGTCTCATCGATAAATGGGATTACCATCGTGTCCAAATATACGGTTGGCATAACTTTGTGGGAATGTCCTTTACAATTTCATTCAATATCAGGTTCTGAAACGTTGCTGGTGCATGTATTAAAGGCCCGTAAGGCATAACGATTGCAGCCGGTAGGTACTCCGGTCGCACAAGCAAAAGCGCCACATACCTTCTTTAGCAGTACGCTCGGACAAAGGTTACTTGGCCAGTAACGGTGTACTAAAAGTCCTACTTTAGACAAAAAACGGAGCATTAACCAATGTTTGGTCTAACACTATCATCAACAACCTCGAGGAAGAGGATATGTGGTTAGTTGGAGTCAAACTCGTTTAAACCTAGTCAAGACGGAAATCAATACAAAAGGTCGTACCTTGCGGTCATCTGGCTTAGGCTGCAGTTGTTACAGGGGAAGTCCATCTTAAGCTGTGGGGCGCTTTCCTTCTATCAACTGCCTCTTAACGGCGAGCATATACTGCCAACTCATCCCTCATGAGCTGGTAGGTTGTTATGGGGGAGCACACGGGTACCTGGGATTGACCTTAAAGGGTAGATGTGTACCCCCACGTCAAAATCATGCATAGATGAGTAGTGAGGCCTGGGTGTTACATGGCAAATACAGGGGGGTATGAAATTCCGAAGCAAGCTGACGGATCAGCATCAAACTGCGGCTCAGGCTAAATTAAGAGCTATAAGCCGCGCCTGTCGTCAGTCCCTTAGGCGGCTTCGAGTTCTCCTTCGCGCCATCACAGATGATCACGGCTTTGAAACAATGTTGATCCCAGCTAAGCCTCCTCTGAATGCTTGGGACTGTCCCCCTCGATCCTTCTCCACCACGGGCCGCAACAAGCCAACACGAGGGACAGTGAGAGGCTCAGAGGGTGCTTGCCTGCACATACGCTTTAAATAAGTGTGTCACAGTGATCATAACTGGTTCTTTTTCGCTCCTGTCTGGAGTGGGCAACAATGGTAATCTAGCTAAGTCCTGAAATTTGTGTTCTACAATTTTATTAGGTCGGCAGTGTACTTTCGCAGAGGAGGGGGTATACGCAACTGCAAAGGCGAACAAAATTACATACCTATCTTGTCCTAGCAGTGGATAACTTCCGGAGTCCATCACTTCCTTATGCGATATCAATCCTTGTCGGCTTGGCATCAAAGCTTGTGTATTCCTGTCAAATTTCTACCTGCCATCATCCAGACTCTTAAGGGCGATGGGCGCTCGTGACGGCGCTTTGCAAGGCACATACGTTTAATAATGGAACAAGGCTGCACAGTCCCCTCCCAAATTCTGTTTCAAGTCATGTTATAGGGGGCCCCTGACAGTCGGTGATCCAAAAATCAGTTGGCACTCGTGTTTGGAGCTAAATCCCAGGTCTCTTCACGCAGGTACACCATTCTGGGGCCGGTTCGTCCCGAAGCAGCAAACAGCACCAATAAGGGCCAATAAAAGACAAGAGTCCCAATCCATAGCGTTGTCAGGCACAATAACAACCTGAGCATGCTTTTAAGTGTAGGCATGCCGATCGCTCAAGCACTCCGCATGACTCTCAGGGTGATAGCGCTGTGAACGATTACTACTTCTCACTGCTTGAGTATCGCCATGGGTCTGGTTTGCAATTGTGTTGCATTGAACATGTTGGAGAGGTGCAAATTAGATACCCATGATCAGACTGAATCTCCTGCCCGGGTACCCGTACTCGTTGAGAAGTACCACAACAAGTTCCTGACTTACCGTCTTATGCGTCCTGTCGCATTTTTCATAGGGTATGCATCGGTTGGGTACTGCTATGTGGAAAACATCTCGCAATTATGGTTAATACAAAAAATCTTATTTTCGCGCGCCGGCCTTCGTGGGAGGGAGTGGAGCCAACCATGTTCAACAATTAATTTTACGAAAAGGGTGGCCGCATCCACATGGAAATAGGGTGTAAGCGGAGCCTTAGGAATAACTTGGTTCGGTTTCCCGCACTACGTTGACAATCCAAATATCACAGGAGTTTATATCGCATGACTGCATTCATGGAGACTTCATGCACCGGCCAGCCAAAAACCAATTTCGCCGCAAAGCGCGCCACCTGTGTTTTTTTCTCTACCCCTAGATGTCCGCCTTGCGCAGTGGTGTGTCAGTGCGCCACACCTGCAGTAGGGGCTAATCCCTGCACTCCCGTGGACACCAAGGGCCAACTGGTTCGCATGCTACTCTCGGAGGTCGCCCTTTTGGGCCCAACTACGGTTAGGGTCTGCTTGAAAAACGCCATATAAAGGATGGCCTTCTAAATCAAAAAAATCTCGCTGGCTGTGCATCGCCATTCTCAGGTCGAGGCTCTACAGCTCAATTAGCACACGTTTGGAGCTCAGGGTCCTCTAGTTTGCAATTCCGACTTATATCCTGAGAGGGGTTGGCGCAAGGACGATACTAACTGCCTACCCGGAGCAATGCATGACCTTCCCCGATACTGGGTCTGCCTCCCTTCTGTCTGCTCTCAGATGTATCTATAACGTTGCTTGGTCGGTGGAGACCATCGTCATGCCCTAGGCTCTTCGTCATCTCGCTCTGATGACAGTGCCCTAGGGGCTACTCCAGAATTAACAGTAATGGTGCTAATACTGAATCTTAACCCAGGATAGGAGCCGGCCGAGTTCAAAACTCTTAAAAACAAACTCCAGCTTTAGCCCTCCTCCTGTTGATCGCTTCGCTCCTGATGGTCTGAAGGCGTGAGGACTAGGCTGTGACACTTTAGGCTGCCCCGAGCTCGGGTGAACAACACACGCCATTGGGTTGTGTCTGGCTACGCGCTTCGACCCACTTCTTGCTCCTCCCTATCTCACGTCGGTGCTCGGTAGCCAACCTGCCTCGGGTGTGCTGAACGACTAAGGGTAGTAACGGGGCTCGGAAGCGGGCATTGCAAAGTGCCGTTGCCGAGAAAGAAGGTCGACCGCTCGCCTCGCACTGGCAGTTTCTCGTACACAATCCGGCGAACATCCAATTGCAAGCGTGCCCACAGCGCATCCACCCTCGCAAACTGCCAAATCGCAGCAGCCAGCTGGTATGACTGGCGAGTTGGCATTAATACGCCCTGCACTCACTACCACGGTCCGATGCCGCGTTTTCTATAGGGTAGCTCAGTCAAGTTTTTGCATTGCAGAGTCTGGGAAGGCACCTGTATCCATCGCAAGACCTCTACTCCTATGCTTTAGCACCCCCGCGCCCCGCCCACAATCACGACACCCCGCCGGCTCTATTGTCGCCCAAAAAACAATCCTCTGAGGCAGGGTTCGAGCCTCCCAGGTGCTTCTGCATTGGCTGTGCCTCAGTTCCTCTGACGAAACTGCCCCAGTCAAACTCAGATGACTTCGGAGAGCCCACCAATTGTTGGCAGGTCCAAAGACTATCAAACAGCTGGGGGGGGCTGCTAGGTGGTTCTGCTAGGAGCAGACTCTTGGCCAATAGTGGCTCACTGCTTTTTATGGACAATGATAAGTCACTCCACCTTCGTGCGCTTTGGGCTTCCCTTGTAGCTGGGAAGGGGCCCGCTGGCCTCCTTCTTAAATGGGACGGTGCTAGGCTTGTGGGCAGAGTCTTGGTTATGCATGGCTTCTTGTACATTGTTTGGGCATAAGGTAGGTCGTATCACTAACTCGGTGGGGGTAGGCGGGCGTCAGCGCCCCTTGTTAGCCTTGGCCTCACTACGCTGGGGCAGGTACGCCGCACCGCACGAATTAGTGATAGGGCGCGTGAGGTCAGGCCCATCTCAGGCTGCCTCCCCTGTAAGAGTTTTTGGGTTCTTTTCTTCTAATAGTTAAAGTCTATTCTGGCATGGCGAGTACACTTATAAAACTGGCTCCGAGCAGAAACAGCTCAGTCAACTGTTCGGGATCGGGGGCTTACTGTCCAGGAATTCTCAGCTTGTCTCCAGCAACGTTGTGCCGTTTTTTAAGTGGCATCTTTTTAAGGTCCCAGGGGCATGTTCAAGAAAGGTCTACCGGTCCTAGGTCTTTGTAACAACTTCCTTGAGGGGGGGGGGGGGACGCGAAACTTCAAATTCGATAAGTTTCGCGGTTGGCAAAACGTCTGGCAGTCGTATGCCCGCTGGGGGGGGGGGGTGGGGGGGGGGACAGTCTCTCTTCAATTTCTGGGTAGTCAATGCAAGGAGCTCGAAAGGGCAGTGCCAATCATAAACGCCTTCAGACCCTTACCTGCGTAAGTCCGTGAGGAGACTAGAGGCTGCCACAGTTCTCTTCAGGCCAATATATGCTCCGGCTACATTTCTCTTCTCAAACAACGATTAAAAAATTCTGTGACTTCAGTTTCACTAAATAACCGGGGTCACCAATTTGACTAATTGTGAGGTCCAAATAAAAAAAGGGGGAACTGTTCTGCTTACTTGGCCCTCCCACGGGCTCCCGGCATCTGCATAGTTCCCTGTCGACTCGACTGGCAGCTAAAACGAGACTTATGGCGTAAATCTAATTTAGCACAATATTTCCTCACCTCCAGTCGTATGTAGCTGGCAGGCCTCATGCCTCCTAACTCTCAATCTCATTGCCTGCCATCGTCTCATCCTACCTGCCTCCTGGTCTCATTTTTGGCATGCCTCCTGGTCTCATTCCTCCTGGCTTCCTAGCCTCATCTTAGGACAAGTCATCAAGTCTAAAAATAACGGCATTATCTGGAGACAGAGCAGGAAGAGGGAGCTGCCACTACTGAAGCGAGGGGCGGGGGCAACAACTGGGGAAAAAGGACCACCATGTGCACCACCGTGGGGGCACTCCAATCTGCCAATGTCTCATCCCTCTGTGGGATGAGGGCTAAACTCCCACGGTAAACTGAGTGGACGGCACTGTGGGAGTCGAGTGAGCGGGGATCTGGGGAGGAAACCCCCAAACGCCCTCGCCTCCGAAACCCCATGGGGGCCACGCAAACACCCAGGGAAATCAAGTCCCCCTTGGACATCACTACTACATTGGGAAAAACTTACACTACACCTTGGCTATCAGGTGCACAGCCACAAACATCCACCCCAGTCAGGCCTCTCCTCCGTCAGGTGGTACCGCTTACTGTCGACAAAAACTCTAGCATCATCCTCACTGGCTTTACTAACGGCACACCTTCAAAATGGCATCTCTCGCTCATCGTCAGTGCTAATGCACGACATACTGAAGTCCACAAAAAAACATTTCTCGAGGACAAAAGTGTTTAAACTTCCTATGCGGGAAAGCACGAATTACTAAATTAACTGGAGTCTCTTAAATGCTTTGATAATTGCCATCCCCAAAAACAACTATTCTTCAATAGGCACGCTCAAATCCAAACAAACAAATGTTGTACACCTCTGCACAAAAATGTATACTGTTCACAAATCCCTAAGCAAGGTCGCCAATTGTTCAAGACCTGGCACTTCGGGGTACACACGGGCTCTCAATCAGGACTTTAATACGGATCGCTGCCACAACGGGAAAACACACGTATCCCAACCCCTGAGTACTGACAGCCGACCAAAAAAACACCAACTACCCTGAGAGTTCAATCTGCTATAAAGGGGTATACAAGGAACTCGGGTACTAGTGTTCAACAACAGCCTAATAAAGAGACAGGAATTCTCTAGTCTGGTCAACAATCAAACAAAGAAGTACGAAACAACAACACCAAAGAATAGTGTTGGCCGAAGCCGAAGTAATCCACCCTTGAATCAGAACTTAAGACGTCCGCCACCCTCTACTTCGGATCGGCAATATTACGGTACGTTAATTAATAGTCCTTAAGCATCGAGCACGGAATCTTCTGAAAAACGTTAGATGCTTCTCGGATGCTCGTAAGAAGTATGTTATCGGATTTTGAACAGTAATTCAATAAGAAAAACCCACTGGCAATTGAATACGATTACAGGTGTCAATTGGAATAAGAAGGAATATAAAAGAATATGCAATAGTAAATGGCAACCATTAAAAAAGAAGTACTTCCACCTCCCCCCCCTCGCAAATGCAACGGCAATAGCCTACTCGGATTGTGCTCGTGGGCCACTAATCACTAAAGTAGCCCAGCTTGCAACACATGAAATCAATAGTGCCTAAACAATCTCATAGAGGAAAGGCTCCAATACTATTCTTGTATCTACTAATCGAGTAAAGTCTAGCTGGGGTACGGTGGGCAAAAGGTAGCAGTGAATGAGGCAAAAACGGCTCGTAGCCTAGCGAAGTCCTCACAACTGTTTAAAGTATTACGTTAACCCTAACAAGGGCACTTTGAGGAAATCCAGATCCCTTGTATCTGGTTTTCTCCCAGGATCCTTGACAAAGTAAAAACAAGCTGTTAATAAAATACAGGGTGGTTAGGCTCGGGCCATCACGCACTGTAAATTATTAACTCAACACAGTAAGCCGCGGAAGACAACCTAGGCTTCACGAAACCGAAACGAGTATGCAGGTTTATCGCTTAACCACTGGCATCAAACAACAAGATCGTAACAACAAGAAAAGCCTTACCCCAGACTAGCATTACCCTAGACTAGCAGCACACCAGGAATAAGATAATAACACACAGGGAAATGCATAGACAACAGGGCAAACAAACATAAAGCAATCCTCTTCTAAGTAAACCCGTCCAAAATGGGCTATATTATAGGCATGTATCTCATGAGGAAACTCCCGCGATAATATCGTTGGCTGACTAGCTAGCACCATAGGGACCCAGTAAGTTAAAAAGGGTAGGGAAAAGCGGAGATGAAGAATGTAAGGTAGTAGAGAAAGTTCACATCAGTCAGAATTAATCTATGAGTTAGAAAGGGGGAAAGGAGAAGTCGCTATGCATAATGAGTTCTGATCAAAAAAATGGCTAGACTTCACTTTTTATAAGCGGCCATATAGTGAGCCAAAAGTGAACTACTAAGGAACGCCCACTGACAATCATTACGTAATTTCTCTCTCTCCTCTGGGATAGACAAGGGCTTTCCTAGCCCTGAGGGGGGGGGCGAGGGGGGGGGGAGTGCTAGGCAGTTAGGCCCACATCCCGCATGGCGCACCAACTGACCCCCAACGGTGGCTGACCGCGTCTCCCATCATTACAAATACGTTTTACACACAATACTTACTAAACTAAGGATATAAAATATAACTCGTTTGACTCAGATGAAACAAAAATACACTATTCATATTACTTATAGTACAACGTGCTAACATGAACCCAAGTTAGGACACTAGACATAGCCTACAGCCCAGTTACTGCCCTGACGAGCTAGCGATCGTGGGGCATGACTAGGCGTTCTGTACAGCATGCTCACACTGGACATGCGTCACAACACAGTGAAGACTAAAATGAGATAAAATTGAGAAGAATTCAGCACACATTAAAATTTGTTTGATGGCCACTGATGTGAATTCGTTCAGAGACAAAGATCCTTCTTCAAAGAGCCACGCAGAAATATGGGTCCTATGTCTCCTTGACATAGAGAGAAATTAGAGCCTTCAAGCAAAGTACAAGAAGACGAGCTTCGATCTGACAGGCATCAACCTCTTTCCTCTGCAGATGGAGTCGTCAACAGAAGTAGATTGTAGATGTAATGAAGAGAATGTTGGTGTAGCAACTACAGGTGAACTACTTCTGGAAACTGGCGCTATTATGAAAGAGGTCGCACTAGTCATCCAAGACAATCAACATGACCTGGGCTGAAACTTTGGAAAGAACTAACTGATCTGAGGACGACTACCCTTTCTGGAGCTCTCATTGATTCCTTGAGGAACCCTTTTAGAAATGCATTTTACGTCCTGGACCATTCATGCTCGCTATTTCAAATATAACTCCAAAGGTGGATGTTGTGGACAACAAGTTGACTCAAAGAGAGTGTAGGGCTTGCGTAGATGTCCACTTGTTCACTGTGTATGTGAACTCATAAGCTCCCCTTCCCCTTGTCTGCTCTCCGAAATTACTTTGAGCTCACCCTCCATCAGAAGTATTGATAGAGCAGTTCAAAGATTGCAAAAATTCAGCTCCCATCAATGTAGTCGAAGAACTAGTGGCACTTGGTCTTTATATCCTCTTTCATTTAGCACCAAGAGTGATCAATGAGCGAGCAACCTGGAACGAAGACCCGCCCAAAACGAGTACAGCTGAAGCTATCCAGGAACATGGTTAATACTGTGACCAAAGGAACCTAGCCTTCAAGAAATGAGTCTTGATAGGATACCTTTGTGAAGATCCTGGAACCACGAGATGACTTCTATAAGGCATACATATTGTTCAGGATTACAATGACATGCAGAGCGATTGTGGCACTCATCCAATATAACGACTACTCACAAGGATGAGGACAACTAGTATCCTAAGTAGTGAGCAGCACATCTACTTTCAGATAGCCGAAAATCTACTCTTCTACACCAGTGAATACAACAACAATTATCATAATTTTCACATTATATATATAAATATATATCACCGCTGGTGGCCTATTTAAGTAAGTGAAACAACCTGAAGAGAGTGAAGTGTTTCAAAGTGAGTGAAGTGCTTTAAAGTGAGTGAAGTATTTTTAAGTGAGTGAAATGATTCAAAGAGAGTGACAGTCACCATGCCTTGCACCTGTACCAACTGCGCCAGTAGGTTTGGTGTTTCCATGTTTGTTACTGCTTATCTACATGTCTGCCGACTCTGTCAGCAACGAGAGGATTTGACAATGAAATTATATGAAGCCCACAACAAGATCAACGCCCTCACCATGAAGCTGGAATATCTCCAAGTAACACTCAACGTTGGAGTACCACCAACTTCAATTGTCACCGCTGCAACTCCAGCTGCCACCACCGCCCCAACCTCAACTGCCAACAATCCAACGCCTGCAATAGCCACTTCAGCATATGCTTCCGAATAGTGACTCTGTTCCCCCTCAAGACAATTTCTGTATCGTGAGGAACAACATTCCCCAGATACTCAGAGACTCAGATGATGAAGTAGAAGCAGAAGAAGTTCGCCTCGTGGGAGACTAGATGGTACATGGTCAGCTCACAGAGTTTTGCGCCAGGGCACCTAAGACCAAGAAGCGTTTTTGTATCCCTGGTGGTGGTGTGGATGATGTAGTTGCTGCAGTTAACGAAGTATCGAAGCTGGCCCCTGCTAATACAATGTATGTCATCCACATCGGATCCAAAGATGTACAGTGAACCCTCTCAGATGATTTGTTACTCAAATACCAGCAGCTGATCAAGTCGTTTAAGGAGAAGTCGTCAAGGATCATACCGTCTCAGGAATCGTCCCCCGGCTCGGTGTAGAGAGCCAATTTTATATCATAGCCACCAGCACAAATCGTCGTCTAGCTAACCTCTGCAGGAAGGAGAATGTAGGATTTGTCGACACCTGGGACAGTTTTAACTACGATGAATATTTATTTTTGGACGATGGAGTTTATCTGAACCAGGTTTGAGCAGCACGTTTTGTACGTCTTCTCAACGATGCGGTGAAGGATTTCCGGAGAAGAAATCGACTCAACACAGGAAAACCAGGAAGGAGGACTGATGACAGTGAGGACGGCGACCTGCGATGGACATGCTAAACCACGAATTTGGATAAAGCTCCATCAACACCACCAAAATCCAAAACTGCCAGGGATGAAGACCGAGGACAGCCATGAACGTAAATATAGATCCGACCAGAACCAAAAATGTGATTAAAGAGTGGTCTGTGAGTTCTAAAACCACAACTTAAAAAGTATTCTATGCAATCTGTTACGAACTGGCACTCGGGTACACAAGGGCTCTCAATCAGGACTCGAATACGGCTCGCTGCCACAATGGAAACACACGATCCCAACCCCTGAGTACTGCCAGCCGAACAAAAAACACCAATACCCTCCAGAGTTCAATCTGCTATAACGGGGTATACAAGAACTCGGTACTAGTGTTCAACAACAGACTAATAAAGAGACAGGAATTATCTAGTCTGGTCAACAATCAAACAATGAAGTAAGAAACAACAACACCAAAGAATAGTGTTGGCCGAAGCCGAAGTAATCCACCCTTGACTATGAACTTAAGAAGTCCACCACCCTCTACTTCGGATCGGCACTATTACGTTACGTTAATTAATAGTCCTTAAGCATCGAGCAAGGAATCTTCTGAAAAAAGTTAGATGCTTCTCGGATGCTCGTAAGAAGTACGTATCGGATTTTGAACAGTAATTCAATAAGCAAAAACACTGGCAATTAAATACTATTAAAGGCTTAAATTGGCATAAGAATAATTAAAAGAATATGCAATAGTAAATGGCAAACATTAAAAGGAAGTACTCCGCAAATGCAACGGCAATAGCCTACTCGGATTGTGCTCGTGGGCCACTAATCACTAAAGTAGCCAAGCTTGCAACACATGAAATCAATAGTGCATAAACAATATCATACATAAGGAAAGCTTCAATACTATTCTGTATCTACTAATCGAGTAAAGTCTAGCTGGGGTACTGTGGGCAAAAGGTAGCAGTGACTGAGCAAAAACGGCTTGTAGCCTAGCGAAGTCCTCACGACTGTTTAAACTATTACGTTAAAACTAACAAGTGCACTTTGAGAAATCCAGATCCCTTGTATCTGGTTTTCTCCCGGCTCCTTGACAAAGTAAAAACAAACTGTTAATAAAATACAGGGTGGTTAGGCTCTTGCCCTCACGCACTGTAAATTATTAACTCAACACAGTCAGCCGCGAAGACAACCTAGGCTTCACTGAACCGAAACGAGTATGCAGGTTTATCGCTTAACCACTGCATCAAACAACAACTCGTAACACAGAAAAGCCTTACCCCAGTCTAGCATTACCTAGACTAGCAGAAAACAGGAATAATAATAACACACAGGGAAATGCATATACAAGTGCAACAAACATAAATCAATCCTATTCTAAGTCAACCCTTCCAAAATAGGCTATCTAATAGGCAAGTATCTCGTGAGAACTCCAGCGATAATACGTTGGCTGACTAGCTCTGCACCAACGGGACCATGGAAGTTAAACAGGGTAGGGAAAAGAGGAATAAGAATGTAAGGTAGTAGAGAAAGTTCCCATCAGTCAGAAGAATATATATAGTTAGCAAGGGAAATGAGAAGTCGCTCTGTCTAATGAGTTCTGATGAAAAAATGGCTAGACTTCCCTTTTATACCCGGCCCTCTAGTGAGCCCAACGTGAACTACTAAGGACCGCCCACTGACAACCATGACGTCATTTCTCTCTCTCCTCTGGGATACACAAAGGCTCCCCTAGCACTGAGGGAGGGAGGAATGCGAGTGAGTTAGGCCTACCTCCTGCCTGGCGTACCCACTGACCCCTAACTGTGGCTGTTTCTCTTCCCATCATTACAAATAAGTTTTACACACAATACTTATAACTAATGATATAAAATAGAACTCGTTGACTCAGATGAAAACAAAATACATATTCATAATACTTATAGTACAACGGCTCACACGAACTAAGTTAGGAAACTCTACATAGACTACAGCCAAAGTTCCTGCCCTGACGATCCTAGCGAGAGTGGGGCATGACTAGGCGTTCTGTACAGCATGCTCACACGTGGACATGCGTCACACCTCCCCCAAGATTTTACTCGCTCAATCCTGAGCTAAAATCTGACAAACACAGAACCCGATCAAGCCCCTCACACCCAGCGACCGCATGGCACTAAAACAAAGCTGAGTTTATCACCAAAACACATCTTATTATTAAAAAAAAAAAAAAAAAAAATTAATAACTCCTCCCAACAATAGCAAAAAGACACAATATCATGCTCCCAGAGTGAACTTACAGCAGCTCAGCCGTTTGATAGTTTGTGGACTACTCAAACTCTATAGGCTATGACAAACTTATACGATTACCTATATCAAAAGAAAGAGTGTTTATATGATTTTTATATTTTAATATGTTTTTCCCGGCTGCACTATAAGGGCAGCCTATTTTCCTCCACTCAAACCCACACACCTGTGATAGCCTACGACTGATCATCCACCCTTGATAAACAATCCGCGATCACATTGTCACATCCAGCAATATGACGGATGTCCAGGTTATACTCCTGCAACATCAAAGACCACCTGGTCAGTCTCATATTGCGATTGTGAAATTGATTCAGGAATCTCAAAGGGTGATGATCAGTGTAGATAACCACGACTGGGCCATAGGCTGGAACATACACCTCGAAGTGCCTGAGCGACAGCACAATCACCAGTAATTCTTTTTCTATTGTAGAATAGTTCTTTTGTGCAGCATTGAACTTCTTAGAAAACAAACTTACTGGGTGTTCCACACCTTCATTGTCTGTCTGTAGCAAGACGGCACCAGCCCCTACACCACTAGCATCTGTTGCCAGCTGAAAAGGCCTGTTAAAGTCTGGGGCCCTGAGTATCGGGTGAGTACATAGCAAATGTTTCACCAAAGTGAAAGCCTTTTCACACTCAGGTGCCCACAAAAACTTTTTGTCTTTAGATAACAAATCTGTGAGAGGTGCCAACACCGTTGAGTAACCTTTTATGAAGCGTCTGTAGTAGCCTATCATACCCAAGAATCTCATAAACCGCTTCTTGGTTGTGGGGTGCGGAAATTTATTGATAGCCTGTACCTTGTTCTGAGGAGGGCACACCTGTCCCCTTCCCACTACAAACCCAAGGTACTGCACAGTGGCTTTTACGAAGTCACACTTTGCCAAATTTACTACCAGACCTGCTTCACTAAGTTTCCGGAACAAGGTCTCAAGGTGCTCACAATGGCTCTCAAAGTCGTCATCATAAATTATTACATCGTCCAAATATACGGTGCAATTTGGAATGTCCTTTACAATTTCATTCATCAGGTTCTGAAACGTTGCTGGTGCATTCTTAAAAGTCCGTAAGGCATAATATTGCACCGGTAGGTACTCCCGTCCACAACAAAACCACATACCTCTTTAGCACGCTCGGAAAAAGGTACTTGCCAGTAACCTTTTACTAAATCTACTTTAGACAAAAAACGAGCATTACCAATTTTGTCAACACTATCATCAACCCGAGGAAGAGGATATGGGTTAGTTGGAGTCAAACCGTTTAACCTACGGAAATCAATACAAAAGCGTACCTTGCCATCTGGCTTAGGCTGCAGTGTTACGGGGAAGTCCACTTAACTGTGCCATTCTCTATCAACCCTCTACTGAGCATATACTCCAACTCATCCCTCAGAGCTGGTAGTTTTATGGGGGGCACACGGTACGGGATTGACTTAAAGGGTAGATGGTCCCCCACGTCTCAACATCATGCATAGCCTGAGTAGTGAGGCCTGGGTGTTCAGCAAATACAGTGGGGTATGAACCGAACAACTGACGGATAGCATCAAACTGCGGCTCAGGCAAATGAGCTATAGCCTCGTCAGCCCTTAGGCTCGAGTTCCCCGCCCACTGATCCGCTGAAACATGTTGATCCCAGCTATCCTCCTCTGAAGCTTGACTGTCCCCCTCTCCTTCTCCACCATGGCCGCAACAAGCCAACACAGGGACAGTGAGAGGCTCAGAGGGGCGCCTCACATACTCTTTAATAAGGTTCATGTGACGTAACTGGTTCTTTTTCCTCCTGTCTGGAGTGGCAACAAGGTAATCTAAGTCTGAAATTGTTTTCTACAATTTTATAAGGTCCAGTGTACTTCGCAGAGAGGGGGTTACCAACCAAAGGCAACAAAATTAATACCTCTTGTCCTACAGTGAACTTCCGGAGCCTCACGTTGGGATCATACCTGTCCTTCATCAAAGCTTGTGATTCTGTCAAATTTCTACCTGCCATCTCCAGACTCTTAAGCATGCGCTCACGGCTTTCAAGCACATACTTTAATAATGGACAAGGCTGCACAGTCCCCTCCCAAATTTCTTTCAGCATGTTAAGGGGGCCCCTGACACGGTGTCCAAAAATCAGCTCGTTTGGACTAAATCCCAGGCTCTCACCAGGTACCTCCCGAGCAGCAAACAGCACATAAGGCAATCCAAGATCCCAATCCATACCGTTGTCAGCACAATAACACCTGAGCATGCTTTTAAGTGTAGCATGCCACCGCTGAAGCACCCCTTGACTTTCAGGGTGATACGCTGACGATACTACTGCTCGTATCCCATGCTGTTGCATTGTTTGCTTGAACATGTTGGAGGTGAAATTAGATCCCTGATCAGACTGAATCTCCTCCGGGTACCCGTACCTTGAGAAGTACCACAACAAGTTACTGACTACCGTCTTAGCCATTCCATTTTTCATAGGGAATGCATCGGGGTATCTAGTGGCAACATCCATTATGGTTAACAAAAATTTATTTCCAGCCTTAGTGGGAGGGAGAGGACCAACCATGTCAACAATAATTTTACTAAAGGGTGGCCCAATCACAGGAATAGGGTGTAACGGAGCCTTAGGAATAACTTGGTTCGGTTTCCCGACACGTTGACAAATATCACATGAGTTTATTCACGACTGCACATGAGACTTCATCCACGGCCACCAAAACAATTTCCCCAAAGCCGCCACCGTTTTCTTGGCACCCAAATGTCCTGATAATGGAGAATCATGAGCCAACCTAAGCAAACTTTCCCTGCAGCCCTCTGGCACGACCAGCTGGTCAACTGTACCTGATCCGCCCTCCCAGTTCCTTTTAGGATCTTGATATCGGTGGTATAAAATTCCATTAAAGAAAAAAAAATCCCCTGCCTTTGCATCCCTATCTTCTTTTAACTCCACAGCCCCATTGGTACACTGCAAAACCTCTGGATCCTCTAATTGCAACTTTCGAATGTCTGTGGGAGCCAACATGTCTAACTGCTTGGTCAACAACTCATGCCCTCCCCCAACATCCAACTTAGACATCCGGTTTTCTCGCTGCAGGTAACGGTGCTGTCTCTGAGTCTCTGCCTCCTCCACTACTTTATCAACTGTGTTAGGCACTGGAGTTACAACAGACTCGGTCAAAGGTCCTGCTATTGGGTCTTTTGGGAGAGCCACTGGTTCTAAACTCTTCAAACTTTTCCCAGCCTTCCGCTTCTCCTTAATTCCCTTCCTCCGCTGTTCTGTGGCCTGTGAAATAGGCTGTGATACCTTAAATGCTTGGGAACGAGATACCACACACTCCATCTGTTGGCATCGGCAACTCACCACCCACTCTTGTTCCTCCCTACTCACGTCGGCCGGCCTCTCGGCAACGACTAAGGGTGGAACTTCTAAAGTAGGCACCGCAAAGTCGTTGCCGAGAAGAAGGTCGACGCCCTCCACTGGCAATTTCTCAACGATCCCAACATCTAAGTCCTTAATCACACCATCAACTTCCAGCTCCACACGAACCAACGGGTATGACCTGGTCGCATTAATACCCTGAACAACAACCACCCATGCCGCATTAATTGGTCGCCCCTTGAAATTCTTCAAAAGTGTCTGGAAACTCCAGTATCACGCAAAACTTCCACCTTATGCTGGCAACCCGCCCAACTTACCCTACCGGTCCCTCTATGGGCGCAAAAGACATCACAGACAGGGGACGAGCCTTCCTGAGTCTTATACATAGCCTGTGACCCTGCCGCTGGCAAACTACCCTGGGTAAATCCAGACGACATTTCAGCCACACCTATGCTGCGCACCAAAGACACGGCTGCAGTTGGCGACTTACTAGGACAAGATTTTGCATAATGCCCCTTCTTTCTACAATGAAAACATTCAACTTCCCCTATCGGTCTCTTCCGATAAGGGGCGGAGTTCTGACCCTTCTGTAATGGGACGGCTGTAGTCTTTGGTTCAGTCCTGGTATCTTGGCTTTTAAACTGAGGTTTATATCTATAGTGATTGTCCTGAGCTCGAGTGTTTGGAGTATCACGCCCCTTGGGAACTGCATAAACACGCTTTACAGATTCACATCCCCTGATTAGCGACAACCTGAGGTCAGCCATCTCAGCTGCCTCTTGAAGAGTTCTTGGGTTCTTTTCTTTAATATTTAAAGTCATTTCTGCACCAGTACACTTATAAAACTGCTCGAGCAGAAACAGCTCAGTCAACTGTTCTGCCGCCTCAGCTTTCTCAGAATGTGTCCAGTTTTTAAGTGCATCTTTTAAGTCCCGGGCATGTTCAAGAAAGGTCGCCTCCCTAGTCTTTGTAACACCCCGAAACTTCAATCGATATGTTTCCGGTTGCAACTCGTATGCCCGTAGGACAGCTCTCTTCAATTCTGGGTAGTCAATGCAAGACTCTAAAGGCAGTGCATCATAAGCCTTCAGACCCTTACCCATAAGTCTTGAGGAGACTAGAGCTGCCCACTTCTCTTCAGGCCAATTATGCTCCCTACACTTCTTCTCAAAACGATTAACAAATTCTGTGACTTCAGTTTCACTAAATACCGGCACCAATTTGACTAAGTGGGCTAAAGACTGTTCTCTTACTTGGCCCTCACGGCCCATCCGAGTCCCTGTCGACTCTGCACGAGTCTTATCTAAATCTAATTTAGCACAATATTTCTCTGAGTCGTACCTAAGCTCAGCCTCATGCCTCCTGGTCTCATCCTCCTGCCTCCTAACCTCAATCTCATGCCTCCTAGTCTCATTCTCATGCCTCCTAGCCTCAATCTTAGCAAGCTCAAGTCTAAATACCATATCTGGAGACAGGCAGGAAGAGGGAGCTGCCACTACTGAAGGAGGGGGGGCAAAAACTGGGGAACCACCACTTGCACCACCCGAGGGCACTCCAATCTGCCAATTCTCATCCCTCTGTGGGAGAGTGCTAATCTCCGGTAACTGAGTGGACGGCACTGTGTGAGTCGAGTGGGAGGGGATCTGGGGCGGAACCCCTCCAAACGCCCTCACCTCCGAAACCCCATGTCGCCCACGCAACACCCAGGAAATCAGCTCCCCCTTGAACATCCCTGCTACATTGGAAATGCCCAAAACCTTGGCTATCAGGTGCAAGCCACAAACATCCACCCCAGTCAGCCTCTCCTCCGTCACGTGGTACCGCTTACTCACAAAAACTCTAGCATCCTCCTCACAGGTTACTAACGGCACACCTTCAAATGACATCTCTCGCTCATCGTCAGTGCTAATGCACGACATACTGAAGTCCACAAAAAAAATCTTGAGACAAAAGTGTTAAACTTCCTATGCAAGCACTAATTACTAAATTAACTGGAGTCTCTTAAATGCTTTACTAATTGCCATACAAAAAAATATATTCTTCGATATGCACGCTAAAATACTAACAAACAAATGTTGTACAACTCTGCAAAAATGTATACTGTTCACAAAATCCTAAGCTAGGTCGCCATTTGTTACGAACTGGCACTCGGGTACACAAGGGCTCTCAATCAGGACTCGAATACGGCTCGCTGCCACAACGGAAATACATGATCCCAACCCCTGAGTACTGCCAGCCGAACAAAAAACACCAATACCCTCCAGAGTTCAATCTGCTATAACGGGGTATACAAGAACTCGGTACTAGTGTTCAACAACAGACTAATAAAGAGACAGGAATTATCTAGTCTGGTCAACAATCAAACAATGAAGTAAGAAACAACAACACCAAAGAATAGTGTTGGCCGAAGCCGAAGTAATCCACCCTTGACTATGAACTTAAGAAGTCCACCACCCTCTACTTCGGATCGGCACTATTACGTTACGTTAATTAATAGTCCTTAAGCATCGAGCAAGGAATCTTCTGAAAAGTTAGATGCTTCTCGGATGCTCGTAAGAAGTACGTATCGGATTTTGAACAGTAATTCAATAAGCAAAAACACTGGCAATTAAATACTATTAAAGGCTTAAATTGGCATAAGAATAATTAAAAGAATATGTAATAGTAAATGGCAAACATTAAAAGGAAGTACTCCGCAAATGCAACGGCAATAGCCTACTCGGATTGTGCTCGTGGGCCACTAATCACTAAAGTAGCCAAGCTTGCAACACATGAAATCATAGTGCATAAACAATATCATACATAAGGAAAGCTTCAATACTATTCTGTATCTACTAATCGAGTAAAGTCTAGCTGGGGTACTGTGGGCAAAAGGTAGCAGTGACTGAGCAAAAACGGCTTGTAGCCTAGCGAAGTCCTCACGACTGTTTAAAGTATTACGTTAAAACTAACAAGTGCACTTTGAGAAATCCAGATCCCTTGTATCTGGTTTTCTCCCGGCTCCTTGACAAAGTAAAAACAAACTGTTTATAAAATACAGGGTGGTTAGGCTCTTGCCCTCACGCACTGTAAATTATAAACTCAACACGGTCAGCCGCGAAGACAACCTAGGCTTCACTGAACCGAAACGAGTATGCAGGTTTATCGCTTAACCACTGCATCAAACAACAACTCGTAACACAGAAAAGCCTTACCCCAGTCTAGCATTACCTTGACTAGCAGAAAACAGGAATAATAATAATAACACAGCGAAATGCATATACAAGTGCAACACACATAAATCAATCCTATTCTAAGTCAACCCTTCCAAAATAGGCTATCTAATAGGCAAGTATTTCGTGAGAACTCAAGCGATAATACGTTGGCTGACTAGCTCTGCACCAACGGGACCATGGAAGTTAAACAGGGTAGGGAAAAGAGGAATAAGAATGTAAGGTAGTAGAGAAAGTTCCCATCAGTCAGAAGAATATATATAGTTAGCAAGGGAAATGAGAAGTCGCTCTGCCTAATGAGTTCTGATGAAAAAATGGCTAGACTTCCCTTTTATACCCGGCCCTCTAGTGAGCCCAACGTGAACTACTAAGGACCGCCCACTGACAACCATGACGTCATTTCTCTCTCTCCTCTGGGATACACAAAGGCTCCCCTAGCACTGAGGGAGGGAGGAATGCGAGTGAGTTAGGCCTACCTCCTGCCTGGCGTACCCACTGACCCCTAACTGTGGCTGTTTCTCTTCCCATCATTACAAATAAGTTTTACACACAATACTTATAACTAATGATATAAAATAGAACTCGTTGACTCAGATGAAAACAAAATACATATTCATAATACTTATAGTACAACGGCTCACACAAACTAAGTTAGGAAACTCTACATAGACTACAGCCAAAGTTTCTGCCCTGACGATCCTAGCGAGAGTGGGGCATGACTAGGCGTTCTGTACAGCATGCTCACACGTGGACATGCGTCACAAAACGCTCATAGCATACGCAATACATTTTCAAATTTAGAGGAACTAGTGCTTACAAAAAATTATGATGAAATTGGCGTAACAGAATCTTGGCTCAATACAGAAGACAGAGACTTTTTTAGCAGAATATTCACTTTCCGGTTATATAATGTTTGAGAAAGGCCGAATTAATAGAAATGGAGGTGGTGTAATATTTGTTATCAAAGAAAGTCTTAAGCCGATCTTGTCAAAACCCCAAATTGTGAATGTCGACACATCCTTTGTTCTAATAGATAATATAAATGGTACAAAAATAATACTTGCATTAATATACAGACCTCTAGCTCGATCAATGAAAACTCACCGAGAAATTTATGAACAAATTGCAAACGTAAGCAACTCAAAAGATACCGTAATTTTTGGCAACTTTATTTACCTGTGACCAAATTGGGCGATACTCTTACTTCTCACTGCGGACACAACTTGTACGCGAATTTGCAAGAGAGTTCACTTTATCAATTTGTTTGATCGCCAACCCGTGGTAATAACGTTCTTGACCTTGTACTTGCAACATAAGAATAATTAATAGAGAATTTGAATGTTGGTGATGAATTCAGTAATAGTGAACATCATACAATCACTCGCCAATTAAAATTCAATAGCAATTAACTCAATTCCAGTGAAGAGAAGATCCCAAATTTCAAGCGAGCAAACTTCCGTCAACTTAGAGCAATATTCAAGGAAATCCACTAGAGTTCTATGATTAACAATGATGATTTAAACCAATTAGGGAGATTTTTCACCTCCACTTATTTGAATGCAGTACATGAGTGTGTACAATTATAAACTGAAGATCAGTACATAATAATAGGCCTAAGTGGTGGAATAAAGACATTGCGGATCGTCTGCTTTCTAAAAAGAATGCTCATGATAAATAACAAATCTCTGAACCCCATGAAAATAAAAGATTTGCAGAGCCAAAAAATTAATCAAACAAAGTAAAAACACGCTAGAATTACATGTTGCAAATCAAAGTAATACAAACCCGAAATAATGTTATAGTTAGGCCTAGATCAGGAAGAAGCAAGTAGTGACTTCAACGATTGGACCGTTAGTTGATGAGAAAGAAGATTACACTAAAGATGAAAAAAACATTGTAATGCTCTCAACACCTTCGTTGCCTCAGTTTTTACAACAGAAGACCTTAGTAATATTCCTACAGCAACGCCGGTTCTGATAGATAATTCTGACGTTCTCACCAGTATATGCATTTCCGAGAGAGAGTTTTGAAATTTGTACTCAAGGTAAATAAATCACCTGGACCTACAACGATCTCGCCTAGAGTTCTAAAGGAAGCTAAGTATTAACTCTGCATAACACTAACATTGTTCTTCAATAAATCCTTACAGACTGGGACTATGCCTGATCAATGGAAGCTCGCTAACGTAACACTGATATTAAAAAAAATGCAGCAAATCCTTACCTAGTAACAATTGTCCATTAGCTTAACCTAGTTGTATGTAAAATGCTAGAAACTCACATAAGAGACACATTGATGAAAACATCATTATTGAGGATACTAAACACGGTTTTCATAATAAACGCTCCTGCTTAACAAACCTCCTTGACTTCTTCCTCGATATCCTCAACATATGTGGTGAGAGTACGGCTGTAGATATTATACACCTTGATTTTTAAAAAGACCTTTGACAAAGTTCCCCACAAACGTTTATTGTTAAAACTAAAAGTGCATGGTATACAAGATGGTGTGTTGAAATTGATAGAAAATTGGCTCAGTGACAGAAAGCAAAGTAGTCATAAATGGTAAGCCACCCAAATAAATCAATGTAAGTAGCGGGGTACCCCAGGGATTGGTACTGGGGCCAGTTCTCTTCCTAATTTACATTAGTGACATGGATGAGGGTCTCACCTGTACAATCTCAAAGTTTACTGACGATACAAAAATTGCAAATAGCGCACTCTCAAATGAATATGTTAAAGATATGCAACATATTCTAGATTAGGTGTCACATTGGGCTCAAATTTGGCAAATGTGTCTCAATGCGGATAAATATGAAGTACTCCATATCGGAAACCGAAATGAGAAAGCAAACTATTCAATGAATGGCACCCAGCTTAAGAATGTAGACAGAGAAACTGAATTGGGAGTAACAATATCGAGAAACCTAAAACCGAGTCAACAATGTTCAGAAGTTGTTAAGAAGGCAAACAAAAATAATTGGCTTTATAGGCAGGTCATTTGAGCATAAATCCAAAGATGTAATCCTAACTCTTTATGATTCCTTAGTCCGCCCTCTCCTGGAATATTGCGTTCAATCCTGGTGCCCTTACTACCAAAAATATTTAGACAAGCTAGAATGAGTTCAACGTAGAGTTATCAAAATAAAACCTTGCCTAACTAACAAATCATACGAGGAGCGTTTTAGAGAACTAAATCTATTTCCTTTAACCCAGCGCAGATTAATTTAACTCGTAAACTGGGAGCTATTTTAGTTTAAACCCTCCCGCCAAGCGAAGGTATTTGGTTATATTCTGACAAAAATCGTCATAGTACCATATACTGTATATAATTATTACTTATCAATATGTGCCTATTTTGCTTTTATTATGAACATATGAACATTTAAGAGCAATAAAAGAAGTGGAATAGTATTTGGAGGGTAAAAAAGACGTATTATTGCCGCCTGATCGTATCTTAAGGCAAGAGCCGGGGCGGCGTATATGCTCCCTGTCCAAGCTGTAGAGCGACACTGAGACCTTGCACTAGAAGCCTCTCTGTTGCAAGGATCTCTAGCTACCTCGCCCGTGTTAAAAAGACCGCATGAGGGAAATTCGCGCCGAAAATTACCCAATAAAAGTGGAAATAAGATGAAAAATAACTGGTAATTGAGGAATGGGGGGGGGATTCACATTTGTAGGAGTGGTAGCAAGTAATGGAGGGGAATTATCTCACCTAATCACAAATTGCTTTGTTTTGAGTGCCACTGGGGTGTTTGAAATTTTTTTTTTTATGCTTTGGATCTATCGAGGACGGTCGCACTGCACCAGAAAAATCTCTATTGAAGACAGTCGCCATTTTGGGGTTAACCTCTGGGCTGCGCACCCTAAGTAATATACACCACACGCCTGTGCGGAGGTATTTACACTGTTTCCTCACTAAAATCGTTATTTTACCATAAATATAATTAATACTTATCCATATGCGCCTATTTTACATTTAATATGAAGATAGTAACATGTTACAACAATAAAACAAGTGGGAAAAGTGTTTGGATGGTCAAAATCGCGAAATGAAAGCGAGAGTTTCATTCATCAAGTGTGAGCCAGCCTGCTCCATATCCTCCCCTCTCGAGGCTTGGAGAGACACTGAGGCTTCTCTCTGTATCTCTCTCTGTTTCCCATGCATAGATACACAGACGACCACGCCCTGTTAGCAACTCGCTAATGTTAGCACGAAACTATACCTAATAAGGGTATAACAGGGAAAATAGGTGATAATTGAAAGGGGGGGGGGGATGTGAAGGAGTGATATGTGGCATGTCCAAGGGGCAAAACAAAAAAAATAGGGTCTTTTGGGGTGTTTTAAAGTTTTTTGTTATGCCTAGGATCATAAGAGTCTCCCCGCAGTCGCCCAGTAAAACTCATAAGCGTCTCCCTGCAGTTCCCGGGTTAAGAGGCGATTTAATTCAAGTGTTCAAAATCATCAAAGGCAACGACAATATGAACTGTAAAAATTATTTCACTATCGACCAATCAAATTACACGCAGGGGAACGGTAAATCTTTTAACTCACACGAGTCTAAGAATTTCTTCTTCAATCGAGTTGTCAACTTGTGGAATGGGTTTCCCTGAGATGTCATAGACTCTTTTAAACTTCGCCTAGACAAATACGGCTGATTGCATTTGTAAATTAATAAAGTATTTATATTGTTTTAATTTTTGTAATTTATATTATAATAACAACAACTGCCCTCTACTAACATCTCCTAATCCTGCCACGGACATTTGGCCCAGGGCAGTATGCCCTGTCCATGTTTTCCTTACCCACTCTAAATTACTGTTTGGACACTTGACCATCAGTGGTTTGGAGGGCAAGCAACCTTGAGGGGTCGCTGGACCTGTTGTTGCTTGATTTCCTTTTTACTGCTTTGTTATTTCCATTTTTATTTCTTGGGGGGAACACCTGCCTCATGTTTAGCCCCATTAGGTTTGAGATTGTGCGACATTCACCCCAATAGTTAGGCAATTATAAGAACTTTCATGTCATTTAGGTGTTGATTTTATCTTGACAAGTGATTGTGACTTTCCCATTCAAGAGGAACCGGCCTTTGGCTGGGGCATTATTCTACCGGAAAAAAACCCACAAATCTATCTCGAAGGGGGGTGTTGTGGGTGTTCCTTAAAGGTTGATGTAAGTCTAGGGAGAAAACTAAAAGAAACAATGATAATACATACTGTCTATATATATATATATATATATATAGACAGTATGTATTATCATTGTTAAACAGGATATAACAGTGGACCAGGTTGTCTTCAGTTATTGAATAGTAACACTGAAGGAATATCTTTAACCCCTTGAATATCATGATGACGGGTTGTGACACTTAATTATGGCTATCATTAGACGATTGTATTCAGTTTGGGAAGGCCCTCTAGCAGTTGAAGGGTTAAATGCTATTTCGGTCATCCCTCTGACTCCCACAATTCCTTCCTAAACTGAATACAATCTTCAAATTATTGCCATAATAAACTTAAAAAATGCGTCATAATACCCAAGGGGTTAAAATGTAGGAAGATAAATTCATTCCAAATTTGTTAATGTGATATTTTTGAAAACCATATTTGTTGAGGTGCAATAAATGACTGTATTAAGGGATGATTTCTAAACCCTTTCTCCCTCATATGTAGCCCCAATCGTCTTGAAAATTGAAGACATTCGCCCCATTAGTTTGACAATGTTAACCCTTTCAGTACCGGTGACGTCTCCTGTATTTGATTTCAGCTAAATGTACACAATTTTCTGAGGCATAGGAAAGATATATGGTTGCTAAAAGGAATAATTGAGATCGTCTGTAACCTTTTATTTGATAGACGTCTTTCCTAACCTGATTAAAGTCGTGAAATAGTTACCAGAGTATAATAATAATGTCATCACCTGTATTGAATGGGTTAATACCATTCGTCCCATTTTGGTAGCTAAAACGATATGGCAATAGTAGGCATCGGCCTTCGGCCGGGGCACTTTTCTGCTAACAACTGTATCTCCAAGGTTTTTTCCCGAGCTTGTTGGAGGTCTATTGGGGAAACAAACAAAACCATATAATAAATACATACAAAATATATATACCGGTGTATATATAAATCCCCTTAAAAATCGTTTGCAAATTTTTGGCGTGAATGGAATAAAGCAAACGTTGCTATCATTTATGGAACATTTGTTTACACCAACGATGAGAGAGAGGGCGAGGCTACAGACTGTTAATACCATTACACAAATATATTACAATTATTTCTAAAATATTCAAAATAATATATCTGTCAATGAATTACAATAATTAGACCATAGCCGTGATTTAATGAATCAGTTATATTTGTATGTTAATTTGTGGGTTGGTGAAAAATAATATGAAATTATTCAAAACATATAGATAAATGCCCTTGTATATATAAAAGAGAGAGAGAGAGAGACATAGCCATTGTAAAATATGGTTTCTTCTTTGACTGTACATACAGTATACTGTATCTGTATTACTTATAAATACCGATGATCAATGTCTCTAAAATATATTTGAATACATCATTAACCCTTAACTGGCGGCGCGCAACATATGTCGAGTGAAATAAATTTGGACTAAGTGGCGGTGCACGACAGCTGTCGAGCGCCAATTTCAGCACGTAATGTTGCTGAGAGAGAGAGCTGAGCGGTGGGACGAGCATAGTAACCTTATGACCGCTCCCCACGACCACCGTGGACGTACTGAACTGTATACCACCTTCCTCCCCCCTTCTAACTTGCTACACAGGGAATTATGTAAGGAAATTACCTTATTTTAGGGTTTTTGCACTCGTGTTGCACGATCCTTGCAAGATAACCAGTGGTCGTACAAGGATGGTTCGGGTGTCATTGGAAAGCTCTGTTTACGCCCATTCAGGGATAGATACTTGTTTTACACTCTGGGTCTTATTTAGTCATGAAAATGTGCATGGAAACAACCCTATTTAGGGTTAAAAAAAAACGCTGAGCGGTACGGTCAAATAGACCGCCTAGCCCGCCAATAAGGTGTTCAAAACTTAAGATTAATTACATAATAATTAATTTAGCCAAATACATTGCAGCTACACTTATTTGGATGATATTTTTAGAAGTGTAAGAGATCCTTACTAAGCTGAATAAAGTCATCGAGTGTTAATCTATATAAACCTCTATTAGTCTATATAAATGTAATGGTATTTTATGTATGTATGCATGTACTGTATAATATACTCAGGCACATACCTCATAGCTGGGGGTGGCTGACTCGAGACAGAATCCGAACAGAATCAAAATGTAACATTCCAATTCTTATGGTCTGGGATCACTTTCGCGTTCCCAAGCCCATTACTCTGTCTTGTGTAGTAGGTGCATTTTACAAGGGGAGGTGGATTCCTATCACCCTGCCGCCACAAGGAAAAGCAGGACAGTTAAGGGGGTAGTGCTCGCTTTTGATGGACCCCATTTTCCTTCATGGTTAGCATATTAGTTTTGAGGTTTTAAGATCTTCGTTCCTTCCGTTAGTTTGGCGATTTTGAGACCTTTCGCCTCATTTTCTTTTCAATATTTATACCTTTCGTGCCCTTTATGTGTCATTTTTTTCCTGGCGAGCGATAGCGAGCCTCTAATTTTAAAAGGAACCGGCCTTCGGCCGGGAAATTTTTCTACCGAAAAATGTACAAATTTATCTTGAAAGTTTTTTTTTTCTAAGCTTGATGGAGGTCTTGAAATGAATTACTTAAGGAGTGCGTGCGGAGTTACATGGAGGGATTGACAGACTAATGAGGAAGTAAGAAGGAGGTGTGGTGTGGAGGTAGATGTGCTGGAAAGTGTGAAAAGGAACAACTTGAGATGGTTCGGCCATATGGAACGTATGGAAAGCGAGAGAATGACTAAGAGGGTGTACGAGAGCGAGGTGGAGGGACAGAGGGGGAGAGGTAGACCGAATATGAGGTGGAAGGATGGAGTGAGGAAGTATATGAACGAAGGCGGTGCTGGTTGGGGGGAGGGGCGTCGACTGACTGGGGACAGAGGTGCATGGGGGCGGTTCGTTCGTGGCCACCCCTTCGGGGATCACGGCGTCAGGCAATAGATAGATAGATAGATAGATGGAGGTCTAGCGAGGAAACTAAACAAAAAAAAAAAATAATAATTATATAGACCAAAAACCAAGCACTATCCGATTAATGAGACAGAATCAGCTAAAGTTGGCTAGAGGATGCGAAACCCCACTCTGGATAGGACCAACCCTCACCACAATACTAAACGAAATAATAACGATAAAGATTCCTTTGGGCATTGAAGCCTTTCCAAAAGAACATAAACATGGTCAAGTTGCAACCGTCAAACAAGGTAGAGGACAGATTTGAGATAGTTGACACTGAAATAAGGACAGCTTAACCCCTTGAGAATCATGATGCGTGTTATCAGTCAGTCCTGGCTGATATTAGACGATTTTAGACTGGGAGTCAGAAGGATAAATGAGATTACCCATTTGAAAAACTGATTTTAATCGTCTAATGACAGCCAGAATAAACTGTCAAAACACCTAACAATTCCCGAGGGGACAGTGGCAAGAACAACACAGTTTCACATTCTCCATAATCTTAACATTAATACATAATTTTGTTAGCACAACATAATAAAAATCAATGTATGACAAATTAACCCGGTCTCTAATGAACGTCACATCTTTAGGGCAGTTACCTCTCATAAATAGATAAAGTGGAAACATAATCCAATATATATAATTACGGAATAGTTATTATTATTGTAACAAACTGTTCTTTCTTTAACTGCCTTCCAAGTTAGTTGTAATCCTTTGTATGTTTAGGTTACCCATTTAGAGCAGTGAATGACGTCAGTGTAACGAAATACTGCTTTAGTCTACCAGATGTATAAAGAGAGAGAGAGAGTGCGTGTGTGTGTGTGTTTGGATGTATGTGTGTGTATTTGCATGTATGTGTGTTTGTGTGTGATTATTTGTATGTATGCATGTGTGTGTGTATGTATGTATGTATGTGTGTGTGTGCGTATTTGTATGTATCTATGTGTGTACGTGTTTGTATGTATGTACATGTAATTATGTATGTTTGTGTGTGTGCGTATTTGTATTTATGCATGTGTGTGTGTGTGTGTGTGTGCTTATTTGTATGCATGCATATGTGTGTGTGTGTATATATGTATGTGTGTGTCTATGTATGTGTGTGTGTGTGCGTATTTGTATGTATGCATGTGTGTGTGTATATGTATAATAGTGTGGATGTATGTATGGGTGTGTGTGCATATTTGTATGTACGAATGTGTGTGTGCGTAATTGTATGTGTGTGTGTGTGTGCGTATATGTGTGTGTGTATGTATGTATGTTTATGAGTATGTGAGTGTTTCTGGTCTGGTGACAACGAACGTGGTGACGTCCGAACAAGACATTAACCCGTTCTGTACCATAGCATACAGTAATAAAAGACCCCCCCCAGTCCCAAGCAATGTGGCCAAAATGGCAGGAGAGACCACCTTTCCACCTCAAGAGATGAGGCAAAACTGGCTCTCCCACCCTTCAGTGGGTCTTATATAAGCTGAGAAGTGTTGCCATATCGGAAGCAGTGCTCAAACAGCCGTGATACCAGGTACAGGGTTGTACAGGCAGTTACAAGGAAAGTACATTACTAATGGCTATGGACGTCGCTGGGACTGTGGAGTTAATTATCTACTGACGGCTATAGCTGTCGCTGGTACAGAAGGGGTTAAAGGGGTCCACACACAGTCAGGAGTGCGAGCTAGAGTCACTAGGAGTAGGGGAAAATTCGGACTCGCGGGCCTATTCGCGGTGAAAATAGATGACTCCTAGTGACTCTAGTGACTCCTGTTAGACTCCCAGTGATTCCCGGCCAGTTGCGGCCGATTGGCCATGTACGAAAAAAATTCATCGTGTTGAAAAGTTTGGCCGCAAATCGGACCACTCCCACTGACTCACAGTGATTCCTGGTGACTCACGGTGACTCGGTGACTCCATTCTCGTCCCATTGACTCCCGATGTTTCGTAAATGATTCTAACATTATTCGTGGACAATTTGTATGACTCACAGACATTTTTGTATTACTTAATATAGTCTATTCGCTGTAAGTAGGCTACTTTATTCAACACTACCACTTTATCCACCACTACCACTGTATCTATTACCACCACTTTATCCACCACTACAACTTTATCTACCACTACCACTGTATCCACCACTACCACGTTATCTACCACTACCACTTTATCTTCCACTACAACTTTATACACAACTACCGCTTTATCCACCACTACCACTTTATCTATCACTACCACTTTATCCACCACTACCATTTTATCTACCAGTCACTATCCACAACTACCACTTTATCCACCACTACCATTGTGTTCACCAATACCACTTTATCCACCACTACCACTTATCCACTAATACCACTTTATCCACCACTACCACTTATCCACTAATGCCACTTTTTCCACCACTACCACGTTATCTACCACTACCACTTTATCTACCACTACCACTTTATACACAACTACCACTTTATCTACCACTACCACTTTATCTATCACTACCACTTTATCCACCACTACCATTTTATCTACCACTGTCACTATCCACAACTACCACTTTATCCACTACTACCAGTGTTCACCACTACCACTTTATCCACCACTACCACTTATCCACTAATACCACTTTATCCACCACTACCACTTTATCCACCACTACCACTTTATCTACTACTTCCACTGTATCCACCACTACAACTTTATCTACCACTACCACTTTATCTGCCACTACAACTTTATCCTCCACTACCACTTTATCCACCACTACCACTGTATCTACCACACCCAGTATCTACTAATACCACTGTATCTAACACTATCACTTTATCCACCACTACCACTTTATCCATTACAACTTGATCTACCACTTTATACACCGCTACCCCTTTATCCACCACTACCACTTATCCACTAAATACACCACTACCACTTCAGCCACCACTACCACTTTATATACTACTACCACTGTATCCACCACTACCACTTTATCTAACATTACCACTTTATCTACCACTACCACTTTATACACAACTACCACTGTATCCACCACCACCACTTTATCTACCACTACCACTTTATCCACCACTACCACTTTATCTACCACTAACACTTATCCACTAATACCACTTTATCTACCACTACCACAAATTGTTGTGACCTGTTGTTGCTTGTTCTCCTTTGTACTCCTTTGTAATAGCCGAGTAATCAAGATAAAGACATGGCACCTTACCAACAGCTGGAAATAATAGATTATTGTCCCAAACGTGTCAGAAATATAGTAAAATAATAGATCTGGGGGGCCATCCATGGCATACTTGCATCTCCATCCTTACACCTTGCACTGATTCTCGGTGAGTCCCAGTGACTCGTATCTAACTCCTCCCAACTCCCACTGACCCGTGTATTACTCGCATCGACTCGTATCTAGCACTAATCCGAAAATGACAGTTAATTTTCAAATGTTCAATAACTGGCACTTCATTCGCGGTTTTATCCCGTTGACTCCTGGTAACTCACAGTGATTCACAGTGACTCCTTGTGACTCGCAAGTACACTCACGCTAACTCCTACTCTGTTGTGTTGGCACGTGGAATTTTGGACACTCGCGGTCATTTTTGCAGGAACCGCCAGGAGTCATCACTCCCAGTGATTCTAGCTCGCACTCCTCACTGTGTGAGGGGGTAAAGTTTGTTTGTTGGTGTATCCATATAATTATTTATTTATGATGCAATTCAATAAACGATGATGCTTTGCTTCCTATATTTGTGTTATTAGTAGACCATTATTTTCAGTTGAGGAAGGAATTGTGTGAGTCACAAGGTTGTTTAATTCCCAGATAGATTGAGAAGGCCGAGTCAAACAACATAATGATAACTATTGTCAATTGATTTTAAAATGGCGATAAATGTACTTATCCTCATCTTCACGGGAGGTATTTATATTCTTCCCTAGATCTCAACCAAGCAAAATAAATTATACCCCCAAGACTCACTGTTGAGATCAATGTTTACATTGTTCGTTAGAAACAATTTCCAGGCAAAGGCCGCTTCCTCCTAAAATACAGGCTCGCTATCGTTCGCTAGGAAAAAATCGACACATACATAGCACGAAAACTCTTAAAATTGACAGAAATAGGCCTAAAATTCTTACAATCGCCAAATTAATGGAGAGACCACCTTAACATCTCAAGATTAATGGGGCTTATAAATGAGGGAGAAGGGGGTTCAGAGAAGAAAAAAAAATGTAAATATGCCGATAATTACTCGGCTATAATGTTATAATAGCCACCTAGTGCAAAGGAGTACAATGGAGTACAAAGGAAATCAAGCAACAACAGGTCTAGTGACCCTTCTAAGCTGCTTGTCCTCCAAAACACTGAGGATCAAGTGTCCTATCATTGGTTTAGAGTGGGTAAGGGAACATTGGAAAGGGAACTAATGTCTGTGGCAGGATTAGGAAGTTAGTAGGGGACAGATGGGTTAGTAACTGAGGGGGGGATATAGTAAAGTTATTCATTTACAAACGCAGCCAGTCAAGGGTTTGACGAGAGATATTTGTCTAGGCGGAGTTTAAATGGATCAATGGTGCTGCAGTCTATAACATCTCGGGGAAGCCCATTCCACAAGTTGACAACTCGATTGAAGAAGAAATTCTTAGATTCGTGTGAGTTAAAAGATTTACCAATAATTTTGCAACCGTTTCCCCGCGTGTAATTAGTTTGGTCGATAGTGAAGTATATACTTACTACAGTTCATATTGTCGATGCCTTTGATGATTTTGAACACTTGAATTAAGTCACCTCTTAACTCCTTCAGACATATTATGTTCCAGTAAGTCTACGGAGGCGGGAGCCCGGTATCATTGCCACTGCACCACACAACTGTCAAAACCACACTGCTGACCGTTAGAATTGTCAGAGAAACCTGGGGTTGCCACCAACCGACAGATTTTCATCTAACTTACCGGACTTACTGATCTCCATATGATGCTAGGGCGTCATATAACTTATTTTAGAATTATGAAGATAAGTCCATATGATGCGGTAGCGTCATATGAGTTTTTGGTTCACCCTGTCATATGACGCGGTAGCGTCATATGAGTCTGAAAGAGTTAATCTGCGCTGGGTTTAAGGAAATAGATTTAATTCTCTAAGACGCTCTTTGTATGGTTTGTTCTTTAGGCTAGGTATCATTTTGGTAACTCTACGTTGAACTCGTTCTAGCTTGTTTATATCTTTTTGGTAATAAGGTCACCAGGATTGAACGCAGTATTCCAGAAGAGGGCGGATTAAGAAATTGTTAAGGGTTAGGATAACTTCTTTGGATTTATGCTCAAATGACCTGCCTATAAAGCCAATTATTTTGTTTGCCTTCTTAACAACATTTGAACATTGTTGACTCGGTTTTAGGTTACTCGATATTGTTACTCACAGATCGGTTTCTCTGTTTACATTCTTAAGCTGAGTGCCATTCATCGAATAGTTTGCTTTCTCATTAAGGTATCCGATATCTAGTACTTTTCATTTATCCGCATTGAAACTCGTTTGCCAAATTTGGGCCCAACATGACAATTTATCTCGATTGTGTTGCATATCGTCAACTTGTTCTTTTGAGAGTACGCTATTTGCAATGTGTGTATTGTCAGCAAATTTTGAGATTGTACAGGTGAGACCCTCATCTATGTCGTTGATGTAAATTAGAAAGAGAATTGGTCCAAGTTCCGATCCCTGGGGTACCCCGCTACTTACATTGGTCCATTTAGATGCCTTACCGTTTATGACTACTCTTTGCTTTCTGTCGCTGAGCCAATTTTCTATCCATTTCAACACACCGTCTTGTATTCCATGCGCTTTTAGTTTTAGCAGTAAACGTTTGTGGGGAACTTTGTCAAAGGCCTTTTGAAAATCAAGGTATATAATATCTACAGCTTTACTCTCATTGTAGAGGTTAAGGATATCGTGGAAGAAGTCTAAGAGGTTTGTTAAACAGGATTTTTTTTACGAAAGCCGTGTTGAGTATCTTTAACCCCTAACTGTCGGCGAGCAACATAAGTCGAGTTAAATAAAGCTGGACTATGTGGCGGCGCTCGACATAGGTCGAGTGGCAATTTCAGCACTTAATGTTGCTGAGAGAGAGAGACAAGTGGTGGCAGGAGAGTAGCGAGCGTATGACTGCTCCAGACCACCGCGGCGAACCTACTGACACGAATCTCACCTCCCTCCTCCCTCTCTCACTCGCTATATACGGAATTGTATGGGGAAAGTGCCTAATTACATGCTTTTTGCACTCGCGTTGCACGGTTATTGCAAGAAAACTAGCCATCATAAAAGGATCGTTATGGTGTCATTCGAAAGCTCTGTTTATGCCCTTTCAGGGATAGATACTTGTTTTACGTTCTGGGTCTTATTTAGGCATGAAAATGATCACGTAAACAGCCCTATTTTGGCTAAAAACACCCCGCTGGGCGGTACATATAAATAAACGGCATAGGCCGCTCTTAAGGTGTTAAGTATGTTATTTTCCTCTAAGTGATTTACGAGTCTATCTCTTATGACCGTTTCTAGCATTTTACATACAACTGAGGTTAAGCTAATTGGACGATAGTTACTGGGTAGGGATTTGCTGCCTTTTTTAATATCGGTGTTACGTTGGATAGCTTCCACTGATCAGGCATGGTTCCAGACTGCAAGGATTTATTGAATTGTAATGTCAGCAGTGGTTTGGAGAGCTCATCCTTAGCTTCCTTTAGAACTCTAGACGAGATTGTATCAGGTCCAGGAGTTTTATTTACCTTGAGTTTATCTAAACAATTTAATACTTCTCTCTCTGTAATGGTGATATTACTTAGAACATCTGAATTATCAATCTGAATCGGCGATGGTGTAGGGATATCACTGAAGTCTTCGGTTGTAAAAACTGATGCAAAGAAGGTATTGAGGGCATTACTCATTTGTACTTCTTCTTTGGTGTATTCTCCATTTGCATCGACTAATGGTCCAACAGTTGAAGTAACTACTTTTTCTTTCTGATATAACTATAGAATTCTTTCGGGTTTGTTTTACTTTGATTCGCAATATGTAACTCTAGTGTCTTTTTACTTTGCTTAATTAACTTTTTGGCTTTGCGTCGTAGCTCTACAAATTTCACCCGTTCTTCATCATTTTGTGAGGATTTTATTTATCATTAGCAAATTTTTTAGCAAGCAGACAGTTTGAAATATCTTTATTCCAACATTTGGGCTTATTATTATGGCCTGTACGCCGTATTTTCGATGGTATGCAGTCATGCACTGCTTTTAGGTAAGTGGTTTCGAATAACTTCCAAGATGCATTTATGTCGTTATTGTTAATTAGAAAGTTCCAGTCAGTTTCTTTAAACATAGCTCTAAGTTTATGAAAGTTTGCTTTCTTGAAATTAGGGACTTTTTCGATGCTACTATTTGGTTCATTAGTAGTAAACTTTAAAGTGAAAGTTATCGTACGATGGTCGCTGTTACTGAATTCATCACCAACATTCAAATTCTCTATTAATTCTTCTTTTGTTGCAAGTACAATGTCAAGAACGTTATTACCACGGGTCGGCGTTCGAACAAATTGAAAAGCGAACTCTCTTGCAAGTTCGTATACAAGTCATGTCCGGAGTGTGAAGTGTGAAGTGTAGTTATTAGTAATGATAACTTGGTAATGTTATGTGGCAGATACATAACACTGTCTTATATTTACATTAATTACTCACAAATCACCTGCTAAGGCACTCAAAATTCCCGCAAGTTAACCCGTTGAAGATTATGATGCATTTTGACATTATATTCTGGATATTATTATAAGAATTATAACAGTTTCGGAAGGGTATACACGAATAATATAGGTACAAATTATCTCAACTAACCCTCTTGCTTCCACATATCCTTCCTAATCTGAATAATATCCTTTAATACCAGCCAGAAAACAGAAGAGCAATGCGTTATCAGATCTTGAAAGGGTTAAACAATATTGAGTACAGAATAAAGTGAAAATCCCGTCCTCATAAAGTGACAGCGATTGTTATAGAATATTTACCCCTCCAGGATAATAACGCTTATTGGGGCTATTAGTAGACGCTGGTATGCAGATTAGGAGGAGTATATGGAAGTGAGAGGGTTACTTGAGATAGTGTCAACCCTAATAATCCCCACAGATCATTCCTAACCTGTATGGAATGGTTATATTTAAGCCAGAATGTACTGTCAAAGTGCATCATGATCCTCAAGATGTTAACCCTTGCAGTACCGGTGACGTCCTTATAACTATATTCGGGATACTATTAGATGATGTTATTTAGTTTAAATAGGCCTCCAGCAATTAACAGGCTTCGACCTATCTCACTTAACCATTTTTACCACCACATATCTTTCATAAACTGCAAAAAATCGTCTAACAATATAGCTAGAATAAATTAAAAAACATGTTGCCGGTACAGAAGGGAATAATACTCCTTCAGTTAGTTGCTGTGGCAGTCCTTCCTTATCTCGTCCTTAGTATAGACCAAACAGCGTTATGAGGGATGCAACATATTATCATTGGTATCTTCCAGAGTTGATATGTTTCTCCTTCAACATCATGAGAGAGAGAGAGAGAGTGAGAGAGAGAGTGAGAGATTCAGTAGATATACTATAGGTGGTTCCACAACTCTTGGGTATATAACCAATCAACCAGTGTAACTTGTATAATTATCTCAACAGGTACCAAACCAAACCAGGCCAACCTAACCTAACCTAACCAAACCTTAATATTGGTTGAGGTTACACTGCTACAGAACTATTGGCTCAAACTAGTTGAATAATTATCCTGTCACCAGATGTGGCAAAGCGATGTCACACGAGCGCTTTTTCCGGCAATTTTAGATGAACAAGTTATTCCTCGCAATATTTTGGCGCTCTTTTGCATTGGTATCGACAACTAGACTGAAATTAGAATATGTTTAGAAAATGAGGCTAAGCATGAGGGAGAAAGGGGTCCGGAAAGAGAACCCTGAAATGAAAATATTTCCTTCAATTAACCCTTTCTCGTTTTTTATGACGCAGAGGTTGCCAGATTAGCAATACTAAATAGAGTTCTCTTACTCATATAATTACCTCTCCAAAATTAGTTTTCTGCCCACAGGTACAGTAACTCAAAGACAACTGCAGAGGTTGAAGTAACTAAACTAAAGGTTTCTAAATACCCATGATGGTAACAAAGGCTTTAAAGTATCCCTAATAAGCACTTTACTATACCCTTGTCTAGCCATAATGTTTGGACAGTGTATAGTGAGTGACAGGAAACAGCTGACAGGATGACACAACACTGGAAAAAAATATTAGGTGATTGTTCATATATATATATATATATATATATATATATATATATATATATATATATATATATATATATATACAGGACATATATATATATATATATATATATATATAGATATATATATATATATATATATGTGTATAAAGAGAGAGAGAGAGAGAGAGACTGCACACTCACACGCACACACAATGTTTGTTACATATTTATCCAAGATATATATTAGAGTTTTATGAATTTAATGTAAGTTCAATCGATTTTAAGACCTCTTTTGACATTTAGATGTAGACATTTTCTTAGTGAGCGATATCGAGCTTGCTAGCGGCCTTCAGAAGGCACAAATGTATTTCACATGGGGGTATTTTATTTAAATTTGATGGAGGTCTAGGGAGGAAACTAACAAATATTTTTAAATATATAAATTATATACAAATATTGTTAAATATATAAATTATATACAAATAAATATATATTTCCCGTTAACATTGAACCCAAGGGAATGTATTATAATCAATGGATGTATGGATGGATGAGTCAGCTCTATTGTATACCACTTTCGTGTATTGGTTCATTACATTATTTGTTAACTAATGACAAATAGCGCAGTAGTGAAAGTGTAACAGTATGTAACATTAAAATATGGGTTGGTTGGGGCTAGAGACCCTATAGTAACAGAGATCGGTCAACCTTCACCATCTTGGTACCCTTGGTATATATAATAGTATGAGTTGGTTGGGGCTAGAGACCCTATAGTAACAGAGATCGGTCAACCTTCACCATCTTGGTACCCTTTGTATATATAATAGTATGGGTTGGTTGGGGGTAGAGACCCTATAGTAACAGGGATCGGTCAACCTTCACCATCTTGTTACCCTTGGTATATATAATAGTATGGGTTGGTTGGGGCTAGAGACCCTATAGTAACAGAGATCGGTCAACCTTCACCATCTTGGTACCCTTGGTATATATAATAGTATGGGTTGGTTGGAGGTTAGAGACCCTATAGTAACAGAGATCGGTCAATCTTCACCATCTTTGTACCCTTGGTATTTATAATAGTATGGGTTGGTTGGGGCTAGAGACCCTATAGTAACAGAGATCGGTCAACCTTCACCATCTTGGTACCCTTGGTATATATAATAGTATGGGTTGATTGGAGGTAGAGACCCTATAGTAACAGAGATCAGCCAACCTTCACCATCTTGGTACCCTTGGTATATATAATAGTATGGGTTGCTTGGGGCTAGAGATCCTATAGTAACAGAGATCGGTCAACCTTCACCATCTTGGTACCCTTGGTATATATAATAGTAGGGGTTGGTTGGGGCTAGAGATCCTATAGTAACAGAGATCGGTCAACCTTCACCATCTTGGTACCCTTGGTATATATAATAGTATGGGTTGGTTGGGGCTGGAGATCCTATAGTAACAGAGATCAGCCAACCTTCACCATCTTGGTACCCTTGGTATATATAATAGTATGGGTTGGTTGGGGTTAGAGACCCTATAGTAACAGAGATCGGTCAACCTTCACCATCTTGGTACCCTTGGTATATATAATAGTATGGGTTGATTCGGGCTAGAGACCCTATAGTAACAGATATCGGTCAACCTTCACCATCTTGGTACCCTTGGTATATATAATAGTATGGGTTGGTTGGGGTTAGAGACCCTATAGTAACAGAGATCGGTCAACCTTCACCATCTTGGTACCCTTGGTTTATATAATAGTATGGGTTGGTTCGGGCTAGAGACCCTATAGTAACAGAGATCGGTCAACCTTCACCATCTTGGTACCCTTGGTATATATAATATTATGGGTTGGTTGGGGTTAGAGACCCTATAGTAACAGAGATCGATCAACCTTCACCATCTTGGTACCCTTGGTATATATAATAGTATGGGTTGGTTGGGGCTAGAGACCCTATAGTAACAGAGATCGGTCAACCTTCACCATCTTGGTACCCTTGGTATATATAATAGTATGGGTTGGTTGGGGCTAGAGACCCTATAGAAACAGAGATCAGCCAACCTTCACCATCTTGGTATATATAATAGTATGGGTTGGTTGGGGCTAGAGACCCTATAGTAACAGAGATCGGTCAACCTTCACCATCTTGGTACCCTTGGTATATATAATAGTATGGGTTGGTTGGGGCTAGAGACCCTATAGTAACAGAGATCAGCCAACATAATAGTATGGGTTGGTTGGGGTTGGAGACCCTATAGTAACAGAGATCAGCCAACCTTCACCATCTTGGTACCCTTGGTATATATAATAGTATGGGTTGGTTGGGGCTAGAGACCCTATAGTAACAGAGATCAGCCAACCTTCACCATCTTGGTAACCTTTGGTATATATAATAGTATGGGTTGGTTGGGGCTAGAAACCCTATAGTAACAGAGATCAGTCAACCTTCGCCATAGTAGTAGCGTTGGTGTTATATTTGTTTGTTTACACTTAAGTATCTCCATTACCATAATAAACATTTGGGAATACCGGTACAGGATATATAGTTTGGTCTTTAGTGATACATTTTACATAATCAAACATAAAATATAACCTCGTTCTGTGATAATTGAGGTACCAAAATGGCGTCTAAATATAAAGATAGCCACTCTCTCTGTCTCTGTAGTTGATAAGTGAGACAAACTACGGGATGACACAGGCACTCTAAATAACAAAGGCTATAAAAACATTATGATAAAGGTTAAGACAACCATTGGCTATATTGATGGTGATTTACCTTGCTATTAACCCCCTCCGACCCATATGACGCTAGACCGTCGTATGACGGTTCCGCCCAAAACTATCAAATGACGCTACCGTGTCAAATGAACTTACTGTAATATCTCAATAATAAGTTATATTACGCTCTAGCGTCATTTTGGCCTCAGTAAGTTAGGTAAGTTGTTGTTGTTGTTGTTCTTCCCCAAGCTGCCTGGCCGAACAGCCCCAAGTCCCCGAGCAAGGCCAAGGCCATAACCGAGCACCCCCACAGAACCCTCCCTGCCGACCACAATAAAACCTGGGTGACCGAAGCCACTCCATGGCGGGGAGCTGAGGAAGGAGCGGAAACGCCCGGGAAACCAAAGCCCCACCCAGGGCCCTGTGCCCCTCAGCAATTATGAAGGGAAAATTGAGGGGCAAAGGAAAAATGTGATGCTTTGGCTTCCAATCTGGTAGATTGGGAGGTCAATCCACGGAAGAGATGCCGTCACTTGAGATCTAGAAAATATATAAGTAAAAGGAACGGTCAGAGTAAGCTATGGGTATGGCAGAGATCGCTCAGTTCTCACTCTGATAGACCAGCCCATCACCATAGTTAGGTAAGTTAGATCAGAATCTGTCGATTGATGGCAACCCAAAATTTCTCCGACTCCTAACGGTCCCTCAGTGTAAGATTGACTATTGTGGGGATAATACCGGGCGTTCCGCCTCCTCGTTAGTAAGTTAACTATTCCTGTCTGAGGGGGATAATATTGTCGAAGGGTTTATTAATACCAGTATACCTTTATATGGGTATCTTATTATGGACACGTTAATTACCCTTGTCATACCCATATTGTTTTACAGTGTGCTGTACTATGAAAGTCAGGAAATTCCAACATGAACCAGAGAGGCACTCGGTAGAGCAAATACCTCTGCCTACGCTGGCTGGTTCTTTACCATTAATATCATAGACAAAAAATTTATTTTGGATTTGGGTTCCTGGATATGATCCTGATCACTTAACCCACTGAGCCACAGCTAGTTATTAATAAATGTACCACCAGGGATCAGCCGGTTTTGAAAAAAAACAAAAAATCCAGAAACAATAGCGAATGGGTTAGGAATGAAGGAAAAACCACAAAAACACTATCAATTAGGTCAACAATTGGTCCTACGGAGCCCCCGAAAACGGATTTTACAAGAGTAAAAAATTGAGGGCAATAACACCCAAAATTCCGGTTTTTGCACGCTCACGCACATGCAGTTGGACTTTGAGAGTTTTCAACCATTGTTATGGTTGCGTGGGATACTTACACAGCTCCCATACAAATCTGAGCCCTCTAGGTGCCATAGGACCGGAGTAACACTGACGCAACTGTTGCGTCGCTGGGGTTTAGCGTTACATACATTGCTGACGCAAACGCTGCGTCGCTGGGGCTCAGTGGGTTAAATGTAATAACTTTTTCCTTGGCGCATATCCTATTTGCCCACCAAATATTCTGAAAATCTGTGGATCGCTTCCTTGGTGCACATCCTAATTGTCCACCAAATTTCGTGAACATCGGTTAATAGCTTTAAGAGATTTCTTGCCTACAGACAAACATGAACAGGTAGACAATCGGAGACAAAAACATCGCCTCCATCCAACTTTGTTGGCAGATTTAACAAAAGGAGAATGATTGAGGCGGAGGAGATAATTCTGAAGTCTGTTAACTTTGAACTTTATGGATAGTTATATTTTGGTTTTGTCTATGTGTATAAAGTAGGCAAAATGTAATCTCCCTCCCACCCAAAATAAGTAAGTTTTAGGGAGCCAAATTCAAAATATGTTAAAGTCAAAATGTCTGGTCACACCGAGTGTGAAACAGTCCAACCCGGGAAAGGCAAGAGTCCTCATAAGAAGTTTGGTGGGCAAAGGTGAAGGTCCTCTTATGAGCCAAAGTATAAAGGAAAACTTTCAAAATACCCCACTGGCACTCAAAACAAAGCAATATGTTATTAGGTGAGATAATTCCACTCCATTACTTGCTATCACTCTTAAACATGTGTCCCCCCCCCTTTTCCCCTCCTCAATAATAAGCTGTTTTTCCTCATATTCCCGCTTTTATCGGGTACTTTTCCGCACAAATTTCCCTCACACGGTCTCTTCAACACAGGCGAGGAAGCTAGAGATCCTTGCAACACAGAGAATTCACTTGCAAGGCCTCAGTGCCACACTGGACCTTGGAGAGTAGGGAGTTTCGCCGCCCGGGCTCTCGCCTCATGATACGACCGGGCGGCAATAATACGTCATTTTTACCACCCAATGCTATTCCCACTTCTTTTGTTGCTCTTATATGTTCATATGTTCATTTTAAAAGTAAAATAGGCACACATGGGAGTAATAATTATAAATATGGTAAAAATTATGATTTTCGTCAAGAATGAACCAAAATACCTTCACCTGGTGGGACGCTTGAAATTCCATAGCTTTGGCTTTCTTGGGTTAAGTCATAGAATAAGGCAAAAATGAATGAGGGGAGAGTTCCAGAGATTATTTGTTGAGTGAGAAAAAAAACCTGGGAAAATCAGTTCAGTCTTGGGTTAGAGAATGAGATGGTAATATGTTGAAAGGCTGGTGCCACCTAGTTTCCGCAAGGGAGGAAGCATACATTGAGAAAGCTCTGAATTATAAAACTGATTATTGCATTAATGGTATAAGAGTGAGAGAGGCAGCATTGCAGCATGTACAGAGATATTGCAGGGAATTATTAAGAGGAAGGGAGTATACACAAAATAGTTTTGTAGATGCCAATAACGTTTCTGGTGGCTGCAAAACAATTGATAGTGAAGTAGAATTAAAAGGATGTGGACAAATGTTTGTCTATAATTATATTATTATCTAGTATGTGTAACATGCATTTGGAATATAGAAATTGGTATAAAACAAACATTAAAAATATAAACTCTTAAGAAATCTTTAAACTCTTTAGAATAGGGACGCACACAGATAATATATAGGCCTACCCGACTTTTGTTGTTTGATTTGATGGATAGATGGATGGATCTGGACCATAGTAACCATCCCCACAGTATTGATGGATGGATGTGGACCATAGTAACCATCCCCACAGTATTGGTGGATGGATGTGGACCATAGTAACCATCCCCACAGTATTGGTGGATGGATCTGGACCATAGTAACCATCCCCACAGTATTGGTGGATGGATCTGGGCCATAGTAACCATCCCCACAGTATTGGTGGATGGATCTGGACCATAGTAACCATCCACACACTATTGATGGATGGATCTGGACCATAGTAACCATCCCCACAGTATTGGTGGATGGATGTGGACCATAGTAACCATCCACACACTATTAATGGATGGATCTGGACCATAGTAACCATCCCCACAGTATTGATGGATGGATCTGGACCATAGTAACCATCCCCACAGTATTGATGGATGGATGTGGACCATAGTAACCATCCCAACAGTATTGGTGGATGGATCTGGGCCATAGTAACCATCCCCACAGTATTGATGGATGGATCTGGACCATACTAACCATCCCCACACTATTGATGGATGGATCTGGACCATAGTAACCATCCACACACTATTGATGGATGAATCTGGACCATAGTAACCATCCACATACTATTGATGGTTGGATCTGGACCATAGTAACCATCCCCACACTATTGATGGATGGATCTGGACCATAGTAACCATCCACACACTATTGATGGATGGATGTGGACCATAGTAACCATCCCCACAGTATTGGTGGATGGATCTGGACCATAGTAACCATCCCCACACTATTGGTGGATGGATGTGGACCATAGTAACCATCCACACACTATTGATGGATGGATCTGGACCATAGTAACCATCCACACACTATTGATGGATGAATCTGGACCATAGTAACCATTCCCACAGTATTGATGGATGGATGTGGACCATAGTAACCATCCCCACAGTATTGGTGGATGGATCTGGGCTATAGTAACCATCCCCACACTATTGATGGATGGATGTGGACCAAAGTAACCATCCACACACTATTGATGGATGGATCTGGACCATAGTAACCATCCACACACTATTGATGGATGGATGTGGACCATAGTAACCATCCCCACAGTATTGGTGGATGGATCTGGGCCATAGTAACCATCCCCACACTATTGATGGATGGATGTGGACCAAAGTAACCATCCACACACTATTGATGGATGGATGTGGACCAAAGTAACCATCCCCACACTATTGATGGATGGATGTGGACCATAGTAACCATCCCCACACTATTGGTGGATGGATCTGGACCATAGTAACCATCCACACACTATTGATGGATGGATCTGGACCATAGTAACCATCCACACACTATTGATGGATGGATCTGGACCATAGTAACGATCCACACACTATTGATGGATGGATGTGGACCATAGTAACCATCCACACACTATTGATGGATGGATCTGGACCATAGTCACCACCCACACACTATTGATGGATGGATCTGGACCATAGTAACCATCCCCACACTATTGGTGGATGGATCTGAACCATAGTAACCATCCCCACACTATTGATGGATGGATGTGGACCATAGTAACCATCCCCACACTATTGGTGGATGGATCTGGACCATAGTAACCATCCACACACTATTGATGGATGCATCTGGACCATAGTAACCATCCACACACTATTGATGGATGGATCTGGACCATAGTAACGATCCACGCACTATTGATGGATGGATCTGGAGCAGAGTAACCATCCCCACACTATTGATGGATGGATGTGGACCATAGTAACGATCCCCACACTATTGATGGATGGATGTGGACCATAGTAACCATCCACACACTATTGATGGATGGATGTGGACCATAGTAACCATCCCCACACTATTGATGGATGGATGTGGACCATAGTAACCATCCCCACACTATTGATGGATGGATGTGGACCAAAGTAGTAACCATCCCCACAGTATTGATGGATGGATCTGGACCATAGTAACCATCCCCACACTATTGATGGATGGATTTGGACCAAAGTAACCATCCACACACTATTGATGGATGGATCTGGACCATAGTAACCATCCCCACACTATTGATGGATGGATGTGGACCATAGTAACCATCCCCACACTATTGATGGATGGATATGGACCATAGTAACCATCCCCACACTATTGATGGATGGATGTGGACCAAAGTAGTAACCATCCCCACAGTATTGATGGATGGATCTGGACCATAGTATCCATCCCCACACTATTGATGAATGGATGTGGACCAAAGTAGTAACCATCCCCACACTATTGATGGATGGATCTGGACCATAGTAACCATCCCCACACTATTTATGGATGGATCTGGACCATAGTAACCATCCCCCACACTATTGATGGATGGATCTTGACTAAATTAACCATCCCCACACTATTGATGGATGGATGTGGACCATAGTAACCATCCCCACACTATTGATGGATGGATGTGGACCAAAGTAGTAACCATCCACACACTATTGATGGATGGATCTGGACCATAGTAACCATCCACACACTATTGATGGATGGATCTGGACCATAGTAACCATCCACACACTATTGATGGATGGATCTGGACCATAGTAACCATCCACACACTATTGATGGATGGATGTGGACCATAGTAACCATCCCCACACTATTGATGGATGGATCTGGACCATAGTAACCATCCACACACTATTGATGGATGGATCTGGACCATAGTAACCATCCACACACTATTGATGGATGGATCTGGACCATAGTAACCATCCACACACTATTGATGGATGGATCTGGACCATAGTAACCATCCACACACTATTGATGGATGAATCTGGACCATAGTAACCATTCCCACAGTATTGATGGATGGATGTGGACCATAGTAACCATCCCCACAGTATTGGTGGATGGATCTGGGCCATAGTAACCATCCCCACACTATTGATGGATGGATGTGGACCAAAGTAACCATCCACACACTATTGATGGATGGATCTGGGCCATAGTAACCATCCACACACTATTGATGGATGGATGTGGACCATAGTAACCATCCCCACAGTATTGGTGGATGGATCTGGGCCATAGTAACCATCCCCACACTATTGATGGATGGATGTGGACCAAAGTAACCATCCACACACTATTGATGGATGGATGTGGACCAAAGTAACCATCCACACACTATTGATGGATGGATCTGGACCATAGTAACCATCCACACACTATTGATGGATGGATGTGGACCATAGTAACCATCCACACACTATTGATGGATGGATCTCGACCATAGTAACCATCCCCACACTATTGATGGATGGATCTGGACCATAGTAACCATCCCCACACTATTGATGGATGGATGTGGACCATAGTAACCATCCCCACACTATTGGTGGATGGATCTGGACCATAGTAACCATCCACACACTATTGATGGATGGATCTGGACCATAGTAACCATCCACACACTATTGATGGATGGATCTGGACCATAGTAACGATCCACACACTATTGATGGATGGATGTGGACCATAGTAACCATCCACACACTATTGATGGATGGATCTGGACCATAGTAACCACCCACACACTATTGATGGATGGATCTGGACCATAGTAACCATCCCCACACTATTGGTGGATGGATCTGAACCATAGTAACCATCCCCACACTATTGATGGATGGATGTGGACCATAGTAACCATCCCCACACTATTGGTGGATGGATCTGGACCATAGTAACCATCCACACACTATTGATGGATGCATCTGGACCATAGTAACCATCCACACACTATTGATGGATGGATCTTGACCATAGTAACGATCCACGCACTATTGATGGATGGATCTGGACCAGAGTAACCATCCCCACACTATTGATGGATGTATGTGGACCATAGTAACGATCCCCACACTATTGATGGATGGATGTGGACCATAGTAACCATCCACACACTATTGATGGATGGATGTGGACCATAGTAACCATCCCCACACTATTGATGGATGGATGTGGACCATAGTAACCATCCCCACACTATTGATGGATGGATGTGGACCAAAGTAACCATCCCCACAGTATTGATGGATGGATCTGGACCATAGTAACCATCCCCACACTATTGATGGATGGATTTGGACCAAAGTAACCATCCACACACTATTGATGGATGGATCTGGACCATAGTAACCATCCCCACACTATTGATGGATGGATGTGGACCATAGTAACCATCCCCACACTATTGATGGATGGATATGGACCATAGTAACCATCCCCACACTATTGATGGATGGATGTGGACCAAAGTAGTAACCATCCCCACACTATTGATGGATGGATCTGGACCATAGTAACCATCCCCACACTATTGATGGATGGATCTGGACCATAGTAACCATCCCCACACTATTGATGGATGGATCTGGACCATAGTAACCATCCCCCACTATTGATGGATGGATCTGGACCATAGTAAACCATCCCCACACTATTGATGGATGGATCTGGACCATAGTAACCATCCACACACTATTGATGGATGGATCTGGACCATAGTAACCATCCACACACTATTGATGGATGGATGTGGACCATAGTAACCATCCACACACTATTGATGGATGGATCTGGACCATAGTAACCATCCACACACTATTGATGGATGGATCTGGACCATAGTAACCATCCACACACTATTGATGGATGGATCTGGACCATAGTAACCATCCACACTATTGATGGATGGATCTGGACCATAGTAACCATCCACACACTATTGATGGATGGATCTGGACCATAGTAACCATCCACACACTATTGATGGATGGATCTGGACCATAGTAACCATCCACACACTATTGATGGATGGATCTGGACCATAGTAACCATCCCCACACTATTGATGGATGGATGTGGACCAAAGTAACCATCCACACACTATTGATGGATGGATCTGGACCATAGTAACCATCCACACACTATTGATGGATGGATCTGGACCATAGTAACCATCCACACGCTATTGATGGATGGATGTGGACCATAGTAACCATTCACACACTATTGATGGATGGATCTGGACCATAGTAACCATCCACACGCTAGACAGGGGCCATCAATGATATTTAATGGTTGGGGGTTGGGGCTAGGTTCTAGGCCTCGTGAGAGTTACAGGCTACAGACTTGCCTATGTCTCGAGGTGGGAGGCATTAAACAAAATGAATATAATAACAAAATTAATCAATATATGTGTTTTACTGTCTAAAGTCCTATAATCTATATTGTGGATCTGCCCCACCCTTATTCAAATTCACCATACTTTCACCATTTCGATGGGTTTAATTATATTATATTTGTATCGAGGGTCGAGTCAACATACTTTCTTAGCTAAAAATGTGTGCTTATTTGTAAAAATAATATCAAACAAAAGAATAATGGTTTGGAACACTAGAAGGAGTGTTACTGTTAGGGCTAAGAGTACACAAAGCCGGATGTGTAACGATCACTGATAAATGCTGGTTTGTCACTCTGCGTGTGTATATGTGTGTGTGTGTGTGTATGTGTGTTTGAATGTGTTTGCTTGCTTAAGTGTGTGTGTGTTAGTATATGTGTGTGTGTGTTTGCTTGAGTATGTGTGTTTGGTCGAGTGTACGTGTCAGTATGAGTGTGTGTTTGCTTGAGTGTGTGTGTGTGTGTGTTTGGTCGAGTGTACGTGTCAGTATGAGTGGTTGTTTGCTTGAGTGTGTGTGTGTGTTTGCTAGAGTGTGTGTGTGTGTGTTTGGTCGAGTGTACGTGTCAGTATGAGTGTGTGTTTGCTTGAGTGTGTGTGTGTGTGTGTTTGGTCAAGTGTACGTGGCAGTATGAGTGTGTACTTGCTTGAGTGTGTGTGTGTGTGTTTAGTCGAGTGTACGTGTCAGTATGAATGTGTGTGTGTGTGTTTGGTCGAGTGTACGTGTCAGTATGAGTGTGTGTTTGCTTGAGTGTGTGTTTGGTCGAGTGTATGTGGCAGTGTGAGTGTGTGTTTGCTTGAGTGTGTGTGTGTGTGTGTCTGCTTGAGTGTGTGTGTATGTTTTGCTTGAATGTGTAATTCCTTGAGTGTGTGTGTCAAATATGTTAGTTTTTAAGTGAGTGTGTTTGCGTGCGGGAATGTTTTGTTTATTCCCTAGACTCGCATTGATTCTCAACCTTCCCTCAGTCATTTACCCCCTCGGCTTGATGTATTTCGCCATTTACCTCCTTACACCCATACAAAAAAGTATAGCCGCCATAAAGGCTCACACAATACAGAGGATAGAAACAAAAATAATGTTTAAGGTTTGCACGAAGTAAAATATGATTAAAGGAAATAAATATACAGTCCCCTTATATCAAACAAGATCAAACAACAATACCAGAAGCATTATTAGTGGGAACACTGCTGATTCATAAAGTCAACCGTTTATATATTCGAGGATCTGTTGAAAACAGCGATACTTCTATGTCGTCGTTGGCTTTTAGGAATTTCTGGTATTAGTCTTCATTGCTACTAAAGTAGATAACCTTGATTCACAAAACTATCTAGTGACAAAACGAACAAGCAATCTAAAGGCACGCTGAGTAAGAAGTGGGATTGAATTTATGATTTTCATACAAAATTCGTCATAAAAATGTTCATGTTTTTCATTAATACATATCTGAGGATAAAAGATCAATCAAAACTTCTTTTGCAGGGTCGTCATCCTTCATGTCTGTCATATCAGTGGTTAAAGGTCTTGATATCCATCTATCTCTAGATATCATGTCTTCTGAAATATAGCCAGTGACCCTTCAAGATTTTCAAATGTGCTGTGATGTTTTCTTTTATCTCAGGTAACACACCATTCAAGTTTGGAAAATGTGCAATGTTACTTTGGTGAACTCTTCGTAAACTGAATTTTGTGTTCAGTGTGAAGAGGTTTGTGTGTGTTTCGCAATGCTGTTCTCTTCAGCAATCTATGATATATATTTGCTTAACTCAATTTCTGTGTCACCGCACAGTAAGTAGCCTATGCGAGTTGACTTTACGTGACTACATGCCAGGTACATATAGTATAATGAGTACCTAACTTACAAAACCTCATTATAATATATTTAAAACCAAATGATGGATTGTCAGGTTTAGTACAATAGGTAGCTATTGATACATTTGAGATATATTGCCTGCCAAACAATAATAACATGCATTATTTCTATGTCCTGTCGTGTCGTACCTATCACTGGAAAGCCAGAGAGAGAGAGAGAGTGAGAGAGAGAGAAAGAGAGAAGGGGGAGGAGGGGGTGTCGTAATGTTTTAGCGAATGCAACGGCAATAGCCTACTCGGATTGTGCTCGTGGGCCACTAATCACTAAAGTAGCCAAGCTTGCAACACATGAAATTAATAGTGCATAAACAATATCATACATAAGGAAAGCTTCAATACTATTCTGTATCTACTAATCGAGTAAAGTCTAGCTGGGGTACTGTGGGCAAAAGGTAGCAGTGACTGAGCAAAAACGGCTTGTAGCCTAGCGAAGTCCTCACGACTGTTTAAAGTATTACATTAAAACTAACAAGTGCACTTTGAGAAATCCAGATCACTTGTATCTGGTTTTCTCCCGGCTCCTTGACAAAGTAAAAACAAACTGTTAATAAAATACAGGGTGGTTATGCTCTTGCCCTCACGCACTGTAAATTATTAACTCAACACAGTCAGCTGCGAAGACAACCTAGGCTTCACTGAACCGAAATGAGTATGCAGGTTTAGCGCTTAACCACTGCATCAAACAACAACTCGTAACACAGAAAAGCCTTACCCCAGTCTAGCATTACCTAGACTAGCAGAAAACAGGAATAATAATAATAACACACAGGGAAATGCATATACAAGTGCAACAAACATAAATCAATCCTATTCTAAGTCAACCCTTCCAAAATAGGCTATCTAATAGGCAAGTATCTCGTGAGAACTCAAGCGATAATACGTTGGCTGACTAGCAGCGGGACCATGGAAGTTAAACAGGGGAGGGAAAAGAGGAGATAAGAATGTAAGGTAGTAGAGAAAGTTCCCATCAGTCAGAAGAATATATATAGTTAGCAAGGGAAATGAGAAGTCACTCTGCCTAATGAGTTCTGATGAAAAAATGGCTAGACTTCCCTTTTTATACCCGGCCCTCTAGTGAGCCCAACGTGAACTACTAAGGACCGCCCACTGACAACCATTACGTAATTTCTCTCACTCCTCTGGGATACACAAAGGCTCCCCTAGCACTGTGGGGGGGAGGAGTGCTAGTGAGTTAGGCCTACCTCCTGCCTGGCGTACCCACTGACACCTAACTGTGGCTGTTTTTCTTCCCATCATTACAAATAAGTTTTACACACAATACTTATAACTAATGATATAAAATAGAACTCGTTGACTCAGATGAAAACAAAATACATATTCATATTACTTATAGTACAACGGCTCACATGAACTAAGTTAGGAAACTCTACATAGACTACAGCCAAAGTTCCTGCCCTGACGATCCTAGCGAGAGTGGGGCATGACTAGGCGTTCTGTACAGCATGCTCACACTGGACATGCGTCACAGCTACCCAGAGTAATATCAGTTATCATCCAGTGAGGCACAAACTAAAATCAGGTGTGACGCATGTCCAGTGTGAGCATGCTGTACAGAAAGCCTAGTCATGCCCCACTCTCGCTAGGATCGTCAGGGCAGGAACTTTGGCTGTAGTCTATGTAGAGTTTCCTAACTTAGTTCATGTGAGCCGTTGTACTATAAGTAATATGAATATGTATTTTGTTTTCATCTGAGTCAACGAGTTCTATTTTATATCATTAGTTATAAGTATTGTGTGTAAAACTTATTTGTAATGATGGGTGAAGCGGCAGACACAGTTGGGGGTCATTGCGTGCGGAATGCGTAAGGGGGGCCTAATTCACTAACACTCCCCCCCTCCCCTCAGTGCTAGGGAAGCCTTTGTCTATCCCAGAGGAGAGAGAGAAATTACGTAATGATTGTCAGTGGGCGGTCCTTAGTAGTTCACGTTGGGCTCACTAGAGGGCCGAGTATGTAAAGGGAAGTCTAGCCCTTTTTTGATCAGAACTCATTAGGCACAGCGACTTCTCATTTCCCTTGCTAAATTTATATATTCTTCTGACTGATGTGAACTTTCTCTACTACCTTACATTCTGATCTCCTCTTTTCCCTACCTTTTTAACTTCCATGGTCCCGTTGGTGCAGAGCTAGTCAGGCAACGTATTATCGCTTGAGTTCTCATGAGATACATGCCTATTAGATAGCCTATTTTGGAAGGGTTAACTTAGAATAGGATTGATTTATGTTTGTTGCACTTGTCTATGCATTTCCCTGTGTAGTATTATTATTATATTCCTGTTTTCTGCTAGTCTAGGTAATGCTAGACTGGGGTAAGGCTTTTCTGTGTTACGAGTTGTTGTTTGATGCATTGGTTAAGCGATAAACCTGCATACTCGTTTCGGTTCAGTGAAGCCTAGGTTGTCTTCGCGGCTGACTGTGTTGAGTTAATAATTTACAGTGCGTGAGGGCAAGAGCCTAAACCACCCTGTATTTTATTAACAGCTTGTTTTTACTTTGTCAAGGAGCCGGGAGAAAACAAGATACAAGGGATCTGGATTTCTCAAAGTTGCACTTGTTAGTGTTAACGTATTACTTTAAACAGTGTGAGGACTTCGCTAGGCTACGAGCCGTTTTTGCTCAGTCACGGCTACCTTTTTGCCCACAGTACCCCAGCTAGACTTTACATCGATAGTAGATACAGAATAGTATTGAAGCTTTCATTATGTATGATATTGTTTATGCACTATTTGATTTCATGTGTTGCAAGCTTGGCTACTTTAGTGATTAGTGGCCACGAGCACAATCCGAGTAGGCTATTGCCGTTGCATTTGCGGAAGTACTTCTTTTTAATGTTTGCCATTTACTATAGCATATTCTTTTAATTATTCTTATGCCAATTTAAACCTTTAATAGTATTTAATTGCCAGTGTTTTTCTTATTGAATTACTGTTCAAAATCCGATACGTACTTCTTACGAGCATCCGAGAAGCATCTAACTTTTTTCAGAAGATTCCTTGCTCGATGCTTAAGGACTATTAATTAAAGTAACGTAATAGTGCCGATCCGAAGTAGAGGGTGGAGGACTTCTTAAGTTCTTAGTCAAGGGTGGATTACTTCGGCTTCGGCCAACACTATTCTTTGGTGTTGTTGTTTCTTACTTCTTTTTTTGATTGTTGACCCAGACTAGAGAATTCCTGTCTCTTTATTAGTCTGTTGTTGAACACTAGTACCGAGTTCTTGTATACCCCATTATAGCAGATTGAACTCTGAAGGGTATTGGTGTTTTTTGTTCGGCTGGCAGTACTCAGGGGTTGGGATCGTGTGTTTCCGCTGTGGCAGCGAGCCGTATTCGAGTCCTGATTGAGAGCCCTTGTGTACCCGAGTGCCAGGTCGTAACAAATGGCGACCTTGCTTAGGATTTTGTGAACAGTATAAATTTTTGCAGAGTTGTACAACATTTGTTTGTTTGTATTTTAGCGTGCATATTGAAGAATATTTTTTTTTTGTATGGCAATTAGTAAAGCATTTAAGAGACTCCAGTTAATTTAGTAATTAGTGCTTGCATAGGAAGTTTAACACTTTTGTCTCTAGAATTTGTTTGTGGACTTCAGTATGTCGTGCACTGACGATGAGCGAGAGATGCCATTTGAAGGTGTTCCGTTAGTAACCAGTGAGCAGGATGCTAGAGTTTTTGTGAGTAAGCGGTACCACGTGACGGAGGAGAGGCTGACTGGGGTGGATGTTTGTGGCTTGCACCTGATAGCCAAGGTTTTGGGCATTTCCAATGTAGTAGGGATGTCCAAGGGGGAGCTGATTTCCTGGGTGTTGCGTGGGCGACATGGGGTTTCGGAGGAGAGGGCGTTTGGGTGGGTTCCTCCCCAGATCCCCTCTCACTCGACTCCCACAGTGCCGTCCACTCAGTTACCGGAGGTTAGCACTCTCCCACAGAGGGATGAGAATTGGCAGATTGGAGTGCCCTCGGGTGGTGCACATGGTGGTTCCCCAGTTTTTGCCCCCCCTCCTTCAGTAGTGGCAGCTCCCTCTTCCTGCCTGTCTCCAGATATGGTATTTAGACTTGAGCTTGCTAAGATTGAGGCTAGGAAGCAGGAGATTGAGGCTAGGAAGCAGGAGGATGAGACCAGGAGGCAGGAGAATGAGACCAGGAGGCAGGAGGATGAGACGAGGAGGCATGAGATTGAGGTTAGGAGGCATGAGGCTGAGCTTAGGTACGACTCGGAGAAATATTGTGCTAAATTAGATTTAGATAAGTCTCGTGCAGAGTCGACAGGGACTTGGATGGGCCGTGAGGGCCAAGTAAGAGAACAGTCCTTGGCCCAATTAGTCAAATTGGTGCCGGTATTTAGTGAAAACTGAAGTCACAGAATTTTTTAATCGTTTTGAGAAGAAATGTAGGGAGCATAATTGGCCTGAAGAGAAGTGGGCAGCTCTAGTCTCCTCAAGACTTACGGGTAAGGGTCTGAAGGCTTATGATGCACTGCCTTTAGAGTCTTGCATTGACTACCCAGAATTGAAGAGAGCTGTCCTACGGGCATACGAGTTGCAACCGGAAACATATCGATTGAAGTTTCGGGGTGTTACAAAGACTAGGGAGGCGACCTTTCTTGAACATGCCCGGGACTTAAAAGATGCACTTAAAAACTGGACACGTTCTGAGAAAGCTGAGACGGCCGAACAGTTGACTGAGCTGTTTCTGCTCGAGCAGTTTTATAAGTGTACTGGTGCAGAAATGACTTTAAACTATTAAAGAAAAGAACCCAAAAACTCTACAGGAGGCAGCTGAGATGGCTGACCTCCGGCTATCACTAATTCGTGGGTGCGGGTCTGCCCAGCGTAGTGAGGCAGGTAACAAGGGGCGTGACGCCCCACCCCCCCGAGTTAGTGATATACCTTATGCAAACAAGTACAAGAGCCATGATACCAAGACTGACCACAAGACTAGCACCGTCCCATTTAAGAAGGGGCCGGGCCCTTCCCAGTACCAAGGGAAGCCCAAAGGGGAGTTGGAGTGTTATCATTGTCATAAAAAGGGGCACTTTGCAAGAGTCTGTCCTAGCAAACCACCTACAGCAGCTGTGTCTTTGGCCTGCAACATTGGTGTGTCTCCGAAGTCATCTGAGTTTGCCCTGGGGCAGTTCGTCAGAGGCTGAGGCACAGCCAATGCAGAAGCACCTGGGAGGCTCAAACCCTGCTCAGGATGTTTTTTGCGACCATAGAGGGCGGGGTTGCGTGATGTGGGCGGGGCGCAAGCATGGAGTAGAGGTCTTGCGTGATACAGGTGC
>CM064496.1:25221671-25614035 GCA_032716605.1 Paralithodes platypus | reverse complement strand
TATAGTGATATAGTTCGAAGACTGTTAATTGCTGGAGGCCCTTCTAACACTGAATACAATCGTCTAATAGTAGCCAGAATAAGTACTACTACGACGTTACCGGTACTGAATGGGTTAATATTAAATAATACTGACTAAAACAAGGGCATCAGGCTTGGGGCGGGGTATAAAAACTGCATCGTACTGCCAGTCTGTCAGGGGGCATCAGGTTTGGAGCGGGGTATAAAAAACTGCATCGTCTGCCAGTCTTTCAGGTGGATTAGGGGGCTTAAGAGAGTTGTGGGTGAAAGGTAAAAGAGGCTCCGAGGTGAGTAAAGAGTTTTGTTGGGTGGTGAGAGATGATGGGGTGATTGATGAGCTGGGTGTAAGGTGTGATGGTGGATAGAAGGGGGGGATAATGAAAGGGGAACGGGGTGGTGGCTGGGACCTTGATTGTGTGGGTAGGTGGATTATGGTGAGGAGAAAGGGGAGTGGGCATGTAAAGTAAAATAACCTCTAATTATCGTTCGATCGCACTATCGCCCTATCGTACTAGCTGCAGGCCGACTGGCTGTGCGTTCGGACCAAGTCGACTGAAGTGCTTCCATTGTGGTAGCTTGTGAGCTACTGAATGTTTCAGGGAGTTTGGCTAATACTGAGTAGATCCTATAGTGACCACAAATGTCATCCCGAAGCTTTTTTAAACCACAGGAACTACAAAGAAATTCACCCAGTCAAATGCCGCTACCCGCCGCATCGTGGTGACGATGGGGAGCGAAAGGATGGGGTGTGGTGATGATGGGTGATGAGAGGATGGTGGGTGGTGACGATGGGTGGCGAGAGGATGGTGGGGGAACTGATGAGGTGGGTGGTGTTGATGGGTGGCGAGAGGATGGTGGGGGGACTGATGAGGTGGATGGTGACGATGGGGAGCGAGAGGATGGCGGGTGACTGATGAGGTGGGTGGTGACGATGGGTGGCAAGAGGATGGTGGGGGGACTGATGAGGTGGGTGGTGACGATGGGTGGCGAGAGGATGGTGGGGGGACTGATGAGGTGGGTGGTGACGATGGGGAGCGAGAGGATGGTGGGGGGACTGATGAGGTGGGTGGTGACGATGGGTGGCGAGAGGATGGTGGGGGGACTGCTGAGGTGGGTGGTGACGATGGGGACCGAGAGGATAGTGGGGGGACTGGTGACGATGGGTGGCGAGAGGATGGTGGGGGGACTGATGAGGTGGGTGGTGATGATGGGGAGCGAGAGGATGGTGAGAGGACTGATGAGGTGGGTGGTGAGAGGATGGTGGGGGGACTGATGAGGTGGGTGGGGAGAGGATGGTGGGGGGACTGATGAGGTGGGTGGTGACGATGGGGAGTGAGAGGATGGTGGGGTTACTGATGAGGTGGGTGGTGACGATGGGGAGCGAGAGGATGGTGGGTGGTGAGAGGATGGTGGGGGGACTGATGATTGATTGATTCTTTATTGAGAAAGCATATATACATGGGTGGGACTGATGAGGTGGGTGGTGACGATGGGTGGCGAGAGGATGGTGAGGGGGCTGATGAGGTGGGTGGTGACGATGGGGAGCGAGAGGATGGGGGGGGGACTGATGAGGTGGGTGGTGACAATGGGTGGTGGGGGGACTGATGAGGTGGGTGGTGACGAAGGGGAGCAAGAGGATGGTGGGGGGGACTGATGAGGTGGGTAGTGACGATGGGGAGCGAGAGGATGGTGGGGGGACTGATGAGGTGGGTGGTGATGATGTGGAGCGAGAGGATGGTGGGGGGACTGATGAGGTGGGTGGTGACGATGGGTGGCAAGAGGATGGTGGGGGGACTGATGAGGTGGGTGGTGAGAGGATGGTGGGGGTTCTGATGAGGTGGGTGGTGACGATGGGTGGCAAGAGGATGGTAGGGGGACTGATGAGGTGGGTGGTGATGATGGGGGTAGCGGGTGATTGGGGGCGAGAGTGGGTGGTGGGGCTAGGGGGAATTGTGTGAGTTATGGTGTAAGAAGGGGGATTATGGTGGGGACAAAGAAGTGGGGACAGATAATGGGATTAATTTAGCCCCATGATGATTATGACGCGTTTTGACAATATATTTTTGCTATTATTAGACGGTTTTCTTGAGCTTATGAAGACTTATATGAGCTAGATCATTAATTAAAACAGATTGTACCCCTCTGATTCACAGAGATCCTTCCTTAATTGTCTAAAATAGTATAATGATAATAAAAATATAATGAAAAATGCGTCTTTTTTACTGAAAGCGTTTAGGGTGGTGGTGACGAGGAGATGGGTAAAGTATGGGAGGTGAAAGGGTGGTAGTTAAGGGAGCCCACCTCGATTATGTTTATCTTTCACTCCCTCTGTCCTTAGCTTGTATCCATTCGGCCCCCTTCAGCCTACTGTTTTAAGACGTTTACCCCCATCCAGGTGTTAATATTTTCCTGGCGAGCGGTAGCGAGCAAGCATATCTATTTTTTTGTGTTGACAGCAAGCTAAATTTGTACATTTTTCGATTGAAAAATGTCTCTGGCGAAGCTGGATTTCTCTAAACATTGCTAGCTCGCTATCGCTCGCTAGGAAGAAATCGACACCTGGATGGGGATAAATGTCTTAAAACAGTTGGCTGAATGGGGCCGAATGGATACAAGCCAGGGAAAGAGAGAAAAGGAGAGAAAGATAAAAACAAGCCGGTGACCCCCTTTAAGGGTTGGGAGATGGGTAAGATAGGTAAGAGGGTGGTGGGGAGACGGATAATATGTGGGAAGTGGAAGGATGGTATGTGAAGGGGTGGTGGTGGGGGGAGATGAATAATGTGGGGAGAAGTGGAGGGGTGGGGATATGGGTAAAGTGGGGGAGGTGGAAGGGTGGTTTTGGGGAGATAGATGTGTGTGGAAGAGTAGAAGGATGGTAGTGAAGGGGTGATGTGGGGAGTTGGGTAAAGTGAGGGAGGTGTAATGGTGGTTGTGAAGGGGTGATGTGGGGAGATTGGTAAAGTGAGGGAGGGGGATGGGTGGTTGTGAAGGGGTGATGTGGGGAGATTGGTAAAGTGAGGGAGGGGGAGGGGTGGTTGTGATGGGGGGAGATTGGTAAAGTGAGGGAGGTGGAAGGGCGGTTGTGAAGGGGTGATGTGGGGAGATTGGTAAAGTGAGGGAGGTGGAAGGATGGTTGTGAAGGGTTGATATGGGGAGATTGGTAAAGTGAGGGAGGGGGAAGGTTGGTTGTGATGGGGTGATTTGGGGAGATTGGTAAAATGAGGGATGTGGAAGGATGGTTGTGGAGGGGTGATGTGGGGAGATTGGTAAAGTGAGAGAGGGGGAAGGTTGGTTGTGATGGGGTAATGTGGGGAGATTGGTAGAGTGAGGGAGGGGGAAGGGTGGTTGTGGAGGGGTGATGTGGGGAGATTGGTAAAGTGAGGGAGGTGGAAGGATGGTTGTGGAGGGGTGATGTGGGGAGATTGGTAAAGTGAGGGAGGGGGAAGGCTGGTTGTGGAGGGGTGATATGGGGAGATTGGTAAAGTGAGGGAGGTGGAAGGTTGGTTATCAAGGGGTGATGTGGGGAGATCAATATGGGTGGAGGAGAGTATAGAAAGGGGTCTGTTAGTGTTTGACATTTTTTTTTTTTTTTTTTTTTTTTTTAAAGAGACAATGAACGGAGGAAGGAAAAACACAGATAAAACAAAAAGGTCCATGTGCCTAAAGGCATCCTCCATTCATAAAATGTTTGTAACAACTGGATTTAAAAAATTGCAGATTGTAAGTTTGTGGAAAGCAATTCGAGGGAAGTGAATTCCAAAGAGTAGTAGCTCTGGGGATAAATTAATTCTGATAAGCAGAAGTTCTGCATTGTGGAGGAGAAAGTGTAAATTCATGGGCGCTCTCAGCTGCCCTAGTTCTACGCGGAAAGATGTGGAGAGGCGGCACAATTGAAGCAAGTTCCTCGGAACAATTGCTGTGAAAATATCTGTAGAATAATGCAAGGGATGCAACGTTTCTTCGTATGGATAATGTAGGAAGGTCCTGTGTGATTGCAGGGTTATTGATTAATCTAATAGCTTTATTTTGAATTTTGTCCAACTGCCTCAATGCAACCACTCCACTTCCACCCCACAGAGGTGAACAGTAATCCATCTGAGAACGCACATGACTTTATATATCATGGCCAACTGCTCGTCAGTGAAGAATTCTCGAACTCTGTACAGGAGTCCCAGTTTTTTAGAGGCATTCTTAGCAATGCTTCTAACATAATGTGTCCAGCTCAAGTTAGTAGTTAATGTTACACCGAGAATGTCAATACTAGGGGAAGTGGGAATATTTACATCATTAAAAAATATATGGGAGTCAGTGAGATTCTGTCGGTTAGAAAATTGAATGTATTTGGTTTTCTGTGCATTAAAGGAAACTAGATTCTTTTGTCCCCATCCATCAATTCTAGAAAGGTCCTGGTTCAGAGAAATTGCAGTATTTATTTTTGATTTTATAAGATCGGGTTGGGTGAAAGAATTGGTAAATGTGAAGGAACTGTGGAGTGTTGAGTCATCTGCGTAGGAATTTATTGGATTATGAGTGGTAGATATGAGATCATTGATATGAATGAGGAAAAGAATTGGGGCCAAAACTGATCCCTGGGGAACACCAGCATCTATTGAGTGAAATTGAGAATAAAGGCCATCTACCATTACACGTATTTTTCTGTTATGAAGATAAGAAGAAATTAGTGGAACTAATGATGCAAGGCCGTAGTGTGACATCTTCGACAATAAGGATTGATGCCAGACTCTTTCAAATGCCTTTGATATATCCAGTGCTATTGTATGTGTTTCACCATGTTGGTCTGTAGCTAGGTTGATTTGATGCGTAAGAAGGCAAAGCATGTCTGCAGTTGATCGACATCGTCTAAAACCATATTGCCTATCACTGATTAATTTATTATTCTCAAGATGCTTAATTATGTGATTATTTAATATAATTTCAAAGACTTTACCAAGAGTGGAAGTAATAGCTATTGGTCTGTAGTTTGATGGATCTGAAGAGGCACCTTTTTTAGGAACTGGATGGATGTTTGCTTCTTTCCAGGGTACTGGGAAGCATGAGGTATGAGTACACAGACGGAAAAATTTTGCCAATACAGGAGCGAGCACCAAGGAGCAATTCTTAAGTACTATTGGAGGAATTTCATCTGGACCAGGAGCCTTATCTACTGAGAGATTCTGCAAAATAGTTTTGACATGTCTGGTGTGGATCTTAAGTGAGGGAATTTCAGGCGAATTAAAATTAAGTACAGGGACATCTTGATTTATTTCATCTAAGGTTGAGTTGGTGGAGAAAATATCTGCAAGAAGGTTAGCTTTACCTCATGGGTCACTTACAAGATTGCCAGTCGGAGATTTTAATGGTGGAATGGATGAAGCAGTAGTGAAGTTGGATTTAAATGAGTTAAGAGTAGACCAAAATATTTTGTTATCATTTGGATTATTTAGAAGTTTATTTGCCTGCTTGTGGAGAAAGTTTGATTTAGTTAGGTTTAATACAGTTTTGGCATGATTTCTGATGTTTCTAAAGTAATTAAAGGCTTCATGAGTTTTTGATCTTGTGTATGCATTGTAGGCTATTGCTTTTTGTTCAGTTACTCTAGCACAATTATGGTCAAACCATTTAGGTGAATTAGATCTTTTACTGTACTTTTGATGAGGAATGAAAGTTTCCATTCCAATTTTACAAAATCTTGTATGTGGCTCAAGGTGGAGTGTGCATCATTAGAAAAGAAAGAGGTCCAGGGAATATCAATAAAGAAACCCTGAAAAACCCTCCCAGTCTGCCCTATCGTAATGCCATTTAGTCACCAAAACAGGTTCAGAGTGGGAAGGTGTGGTAGGTGATAGACAGGTGGCCTGTATCAGACAGTGATCAGAAGATCCAAGCGGGGACCTCACTGTAACATCATAAATTTTCTGAATTGGTTGTTAAAAATAAGTCCAGTAGGTGGGAATTATGATTAGGATTATCTGGTACACGGGTGGGTTGGTTGACTAGTTGAGTGAGATTAAATGAGTCTGCAAATAGCTCACATTCAAGACCAGCATCATCAGTCCTGGCTGAATGAGTGAGCCATTCAACATTATGGACATTAAAATCACCCAACACAGTGATTTCAGAAGAAGCATTTAAGTTGAGGACACTGAGTTGTGAGGACAGAGAATCAAAAAGACTTTGCTCTGGAGGAGTATTTGGGGAACGGTAGATGCAACATATGTATTTAAATTTACCAGCAGAAATTAATTTGTATATAGAATAATCAAAATAGGGACAATTGAAACTAGTAACCTCCTCCAGGGCAATTTCAGATTTTGCGAAGCAACATACACCTCCTATAGGTCTGAAATTTTGGAGCAGTTGATAACCTGGAAAATTAAATCTAGACGTGTCAGATGTGGATGTTACTTGAGTCTCTGTCAAAAAAAGGAGAGTAGGGGATTCTGCTTGAAGAAATTGGTGTACAGAATTGATGTTAGAGTGAAGTCCCCTTATATTGCTAAAGAAAAAGCTGCACCGACGAGCAGCTTTGGGACGTTGCAATGCTCTCGACACAGTCGCATGACGACGACCGGGAGGGCCCTGTGTCAATGACCCAACCCTGCCGGGGGTGGATATCCGAGAGACCACCAGGTTTGCTCTTAACAATTGTACTGCCATATTTATTGGGTAAGGTGTATGGTGTTACATGTATGATATGTAGTGGGAAGAGTAGTGTTTTATGGATAGAGGATAGCAATGTAGGGCAATGTCGTGAAGTTGGATGTGTATGTTATATAAAGAGGGTTTTCCTGATACCCCTGATGTGTGAGGCAGAAAGATATGTATCCAGCTACCAAGGCCTGGGAGAGAAAATGGAATTCAGGCTATTCCCCGAGTCTCCCGAAACCTTGGCGGTAGTACTTCCCTGGGCGGGGCTGCCTACCCCTACTACCTACCAATAACGCAGTATGGTATAGGTGGTGATCCTTCTTAACCCTCTCACGTTTTTGACGCAATGTTGAGCCTATTAGGGATACTTTAAGCCTTTGTTACCATCAGGGGTATTTAGAAACCTTTAGTTTAGTTACTTCAACCTCTGCAGTTGTCTTTGAGTTAGCTGTATGCAGAAAACTCATTTTGGAGAGGTACTTATAAGAGTGAGAGAACTCTATTTATTATTGCTAATCTGGCAACCTCTGCGTCATAAACACGTGAAAGGGTTTTACTGCAGACAATCGTTTAAACGCTAGCAAACATTAACAGACGTCGCCGGTAAATAAGGGGTGGGGTTACTTACATCGCCCGATTTAGAGATACACCTGACTTGATGGGTATAAAAAGAAAGGTGTGGAAAATTAAGAAGGGTAGGAGGTGTTAAGGGAGCTCACCTTGCTTTTTTTTCTCTTTCTCTCCCTCTCTCTTTGGCTTGTATCCATCCGGTCCCTTTCAGCCTACTGTTTTAAGACATTTACCCCCATCCAGGTGTCAATATTTTCCAGGCGAGCGGTAGCGAGCCAGCATATATATATATATTTTGTTCTGACAGCAAGCTAAATTTGTATATTTTTCGATTGAAAAATTTCTCCGGCTAAGCTGGATTTATCCATGCAATGCTGGCTCGCTTTCGCTCGCCTGGAAGAAATCGACACCTGAATGGGGATAAACGTCTTAAAACATTTAGCTGAATGGGGCCGAATGAATACAAGCCATGGAAAGAGAGAAAAGGAGAGAGAGATAACAAAAGTCGGTGACGGTATATTAAGAGTTTAGGGGATTTAACTGTATCTGGAGCGACGCGGATTATTATTGGGTCTTTGCTTCACTCTATTAGTACGGTAATTAAATGATGCTTTACCTCATTTGCTTGGCGTTCATAAGACACTTCACCCCTTTCAGGTTTCGATTTTTGGGGGGCGAGTGAGAGCGAGCCTGCTATTTAGAAGAACCCGGCTTTTGACTTAGACATTTTTCTACAGAAAAAAAAAAAATATTACATATATGTAGCTTGAAGTTGTTTTTTGTATGTATTTGTATACATATATATATATATATATATATATATATATATATATATATATATATATATATATATATATACATATTAGCTTGAAGGGGGTTTGGGGAGGTGGTTTGTTTTACTCTCGGTACCTAAAGTAATATGCTCGAAAATTGCAAAATTAATCAAAACCCTCAATATAGATTAAATACAATATCATAACAACCCCCAAATAGATAGTGTTAATGAGAGGAGTGGGGCTTTAAGAGTTAGTGGGGGTTAAGAGAGTTGTGGGTCAAGGTAAAAGAGGCCCCGAGGTGAGTACAGAGTGTTGTTGGGTGGAGAGAGGATAGGAGAGAGGGTAGGAGGTGTAAGAAGTTAAGGGGATTTAAGGGAGCTCAGACGGTATTGTGCAGCATATTTTACTGGTTCGTCTCAATGATTTAAGGATGGAGTTTAGTTTGCTCTCGAAACCTCTATCAAACTTAAAAAAACACCCACAAGACCCCCCTTCGATATAAATTTGTACATTTTTCGGTAGAAAAATGTCCCGCCTGAACGCCGATTCCTCTTCAAATACAGGCTCGCTATCGCTCGCCAGGAAAAACATCGACACCTAAATGGCACGAAAAGTCTTAATATTGGCAAAGAAATGGGGCAAAAGGTCTGTAAACGCCAAACTAATGGGGCGGAGATGAAAGTCTGATGGGTGGTGCGAGATGATGGGGTGACTGATGAGCTGGGTGACAGGGGTGATGGTGGGGAGGAGGGGATAGAGGGGGGATAATGACAGGGGGATGGGGTGGTGATTGTGAGGGTAGGGGATTATGGTGAGGAGAAAGGGGAGTAGCCATGTACTGGGGAGATGGTGGAAGTAATTTAAGGGAGTGGGGATATGGGTAATATAGGATAAGGAATGGGTGATGCAAAAGGTGGAGGGAGGATGTGGGAGATAGAAGTAAGGAGTAGGAGGGGTGGTGTGAGTTAGGGAGAGGAGGAGTGATGGTGTGAATTTGGAAGACAGGAGAGGAATAGGGGGTGGGTTGAGAAGAGGGGAGGGGTAGGTTGAGTTGGGGAGGTGAGAATAAAGAGTGGGTGATGGGAGAGGAGGAAGAGGGGTGGGGTAAGTTGGGGTGATGGGAGAGAAGGAGGAGGGGTGGGGTAAGTTGGGAAGATGGGAGAGAAGGAGGAGGGGATGTGGTGGTGGGAAGATAGATATAGTGGGTTGAAGTGGAAGGGTGATAGTGAAGAGGTGGCGGTGGTGTGGACACGGACATTAGGTCCAGGGCAGTAATTCCCTTTCCAATGTGCCTTTACCCACTCTAAACCACTGTTTGGACACTTGATCCTCAGTGTTTTGGAGGACAAGCAGCCTAGAAGGGTCACTAGATCTGTTGTTGCTTGATTTCCTTTGTACTCCTTTGTACTCCCTCCTTTGACACGGATAAGTGGGGGAAGTGGAAGGGTAGTAGTGAAGGGGTGATGTGGCAAGATGGATCAAGTTGGGGAGGTGGAAGGGCGGTTGTGTGTAGATAGATGTGCGTGGAGGAGTAGGAGGAGGAAGAGGAGTAGGAGGAGTAGTTAGTGAAGCGGTGATGGAGGGGAAGTGGAAGGATGAAAATGAAGGGTGATGTGAGGAGATGGGTAAAGTGGAGGAGGTGGAAGGGTGGTTGTGAACGGGTGGTGGTGGGAAGATCAATATAAGTTGAGGAGATAATATTAGAGGATTGCAAATAGTGTTTGACATATGACGCAGTGTAGTGGTGGTGGTGGTTGTGGGCTATAGAACAAAAAGTCTATCTATCTATCTATTGCCGGACGCCTTACTCCCCTTACGAGGGTGGCCATACACAGAATGCCCCTAAGCGGACCTATTCCCTGTGAGAGGGACAACCCGAGCCAGTTTAGTGAAGGACTTACAGGATTGACCACTCAATTTAGGATCCGTCCGACTCCGAGGCCCTCTGTGTATCTTGTTAGCACTATTTTTCTACAGTGGTGTTCGGCTAATCCATCCACTAACCTGCCTTACCCTTAGGTAAGCAGTACGGATTTGTATCAGGTTTACTTCCCTAGACAGGTTGCCAACCAAGGCTGACGAGTCCCATCCACCCGGATTTGTATAAGGTTGTCTCCCCTAGATGAGTTGCCGACCAAGGCTAACGAGTCCCATCCACCCACTACAAAAAGTGTGGGGTGTTATTTAAGGAAGGTAAGAGGTGTTAAGATTCAAGGGGGTTTAAATGTGTCCAGTGCGAGGCGGCTTATTTTATGATCCTCTTTGTTGCATTCTATTTGTTTGGTAATTATATGTCTCTTTATCTCACTTGTTTGGCAGTCATCAAACATTTTACCCCATTCAGGTCATGAGCTTTCTAGGGCGAGTCTGCTATTTAGAAGCAACCGGCATTGGGTGAGACATTTTCAAATGTTACTTGAAGTTATTGTTATTATATTTGTTTTTATAATATTATTATGTTTTGTTTTGTTTTTATCTTGAAGGGGGTTTGGGGAGGAGGTTTGTTTTACTCTAGGCACCTAAAGTCATAATGCTCGAAAATGGCAAAATTAATCAAAGCCCTCAATACTGATTAAACACAATATCATAGCAACCCCCAAATAGATAGTGTTAATGAGAGGAGTGGGGCTTTAAGAGTTAGTGGGGTTAAGAGAGTTGTGGGTGAAAGTTAAAAGAGGCCCCGAGGTGAGTAAAGAGTTTTGTTGGGTGGTGAGAGGATGGGAGACAGGGGGGGGGGGGTGGGGATGGAAGTCTGATGGGTGGTGAGAGATGATGGGGTGACTGATGAGCTGGGTGAAAGGGGTGATGGTGGGTAGGAGTACAAAGGAGATAAAGCAACAACAGTTCTAGTGACCCCTCTAGGCTGCTTGTCCTCCAAAACACTGAGGATCAAGTGTCCAAACAGTGGTTTAGAGTGGGTAAGGGAAAATTGGAAAGGGAACTACTGCCCTGGAACTAATGTCCGTGGCAGGATTAGGAAGTTAGTAGGGGACAGATGGGTTAGTAACATAACACAGTTATAAGTGATCTTTCGCATATCTGGGAAAAAGAGAGTAACGTCTTAGTAATATATATACGCAATAATCCTTTATGAATCTGAGGGGGGAATAAAATAAAGTTATTCATTTACAAACGCAGTCAGTCGCGGGTTTGATGCAAGATATGTGTCTAGGCGAAGTTTAAAAGAATCAACGGTGCTGCAGTCAATAACGTCTCGGGGAAGCCCATAATGAAAAGGGCATGGGGTGGTGATTGTGTGGGCTGGGGGATTATAGTGAGGAGAAAGGGGAGTGGGCAGGTACTGGGGAGATTGATGGGAGTAATTTAAGGAAGTGGAGATATGGGTAATGTAGGATAAGGAGTGGGTGATGCAGAGGGTAAAGGGGGGATGTGGGAGATGGAAGCAAGGTGGTGTGAGTTAGGGAGATGGAAGAGGAGGAGGAATGATGGGATGAATTTGGGAGATGGGAGAGGAGTAGGGGGTGGGGTGATATTAGGATATTGGAGAGGGGTAGGCGGGGTTGGTTGAGTTGGGGAGATGGGGGAGGTGTAGGAGGAGTGGCTTGAGTTGGGGAGATGGGAGAGGAGTAGGAGGGGTGGTTATGAATTGGGGTGATGGGAGAGGAGGAGGAGGGGTGGGTTGAGTTGGGGAGATGGGAGAGGAGAAGGAGAAGTGGGGTGAATTGGAGAGATGGGAGAGGAGGAGTTGGGTGAATTGGGGAGATGGGAGAGGAGGGGGAGGGGTAGATTGAATTAAGAAGACGGGTAAGGTTAGGTAGATGGATGTGGTGTGGATAATGATGAGACTGAAGGTGGTATAGGGAGATACCAGAAAATTGGGGGATGGGTGGAAGTGATAGTGGGAGAATGGTAGGAGCTGTGGATAGATGTGTTATAAAAATTGCGAGAAGGTGTGTGGTGGAGAGAGGGTAAGGGTGATGTTTGAGAGAAAGGGCCAAACCAGGAAAATTTTGTTTTGAGACTGAGTTGAGTGTGAGAGGGAATATAGAAGAAGCTGAATTAATTGCATTGTATTGGTCATGTAATCACTGTCAGGGCATACAAGCAGTTATATAACATAGTTTTCATGTTTAACCCCTACCGTACCGGCGATGTATTTTCAACTATATTCTAGCTATATAAGACGATTTTGTGAAGCATAGGAAGGATCTGTGGTTGTAAAAAGATATAGTGATATAGTTCGAAGACTGTTAATTGCTGGAGGCCCTTCTAACACTGAATAAAATCGTCTAATAGTAGCCAGAATAAGTTACTACGACGTTACCGGTACTGAATGGGTTAATATTAAATAATACTGACTAAAACAAGGGCATCAGGCTTGGGGCGGGGTATAAAAACTGCATCGTCTGCCAGTCTGTCAGGGGGGCATCAGGTTTGGAGCGGGGTATAAAAACTGCATCGTCTGCCAGTCTTTCAGGTGGATTAGGGGGCTTAAGAGAGTTGTGGGTGAAAGGTAAAAGAGGCTCCGAGGTGAGTAAAGAGTTTTGTTGGGTGGTGAGAGATGATGGGGTGATTGATGAGCTGGGTGTAAGGTGTGATGGTGGATAGAAGGGGGGGATAATGAAAGGGGAACGGGGTGGTGGCTGGGACCTTGATTGTGTGGGTAGGTGGATTATGGTGAGGAGAAAGGGGAGTGGGCATGTAAAGTAAAATACCTCTAATTATCGTTCGATCGCACTATCGCCCTACCGTACTAGCTGCAGGCCGACTGGCTGTGCGTTCGGACCAAGTCGACTGAAGTGCTTCCATTGTGGTAGCTTGTGAGCTACTGAATGTTTCAGGGAGTTTGGCTAATACTGAGTAGATCCTATAGTGACCACCAAATGTCATCCCGAAGCTTTTTTAACCACAGGAAATACAAAGAAATTCAGCCATTCAAATGCCGCTACCCGCCGCATCGTGGTGACGATGGGGAGCGAAAGGATGGTGGGTGGTGATGATGGGTGATGAGAGGATGGTGGGTGGTGACGATGGGTGGCGAGAGGATGGTGGGGGAACTGATGAGGTGGGTGGTGTTGATGGGTGGCGAGAGGATGGTGGGGGGACTGATGAGGTGGATGGTGACGATGGGGAGCGAGAGGATGGTGGGGGGACTGATGACGTGGGTGGTGACGATGGGTGGCGAGAGGATGGTGGGGGGACTGATGAGGTGGGTGGTGACGATGGGTGGCGAGAGGATGGTGGGGGGACTGATGAGGTGGGTGGTGACGATGGGGAGCGAGAGGATGGTGGTGGGACTGATGAGGTGGATGGTGACGATGGGTGGCGAGAGGATGGTGGGGGGACTGCTGAGGTGGGTGGTGACGATGGGGACCGAGAGGATAGTGGGGGGACTGGTGACGATGGGTGGCGAGAGGATGGTGGGGGCCTGATGAGGTGGGTGGTGACGATGGGGAGCGAGAGGATGGTGGGGGGACTGATGAGGTGGGTGGCGATAGGATGGTGGGGGGACTGATGAGGTGGGTGGTGAGAGGATGGTGGGGGGACTGATGTGGTGGGTGGTGACGATGGGGAGTGAGAGGATGGTGGGGTTACTGATGAGGTGGGTGGTGACGATGGGGAGCGAGAGGATGGTGGGTGGTGAGAGGATGGTGGGGGGACTGATGATTGATTGATTCTTTATTGAGAAAGCATAAATACATGGGAATACATAATTACACGTCTCAAAAGGGCAAAGGTGGTAAAACAGTCTTTTACCCTACTCATATTATACATGTACAATATAAACACAAACATGAATACAACATTTAGTAAGTTTTTATCTCTATACTTGTGGGACTGATGAGGTGGGTGGTGACGATGGGGGGCGAGAGGATGGTGAGGGGGCTGATGAGGTGGGTGGTGATGATGGGGAGCGAGAAGATGGTGGGGGGACTGATGAGGTGGGTGGTGACGATGGGGGGGCAATAGGATGGTGGGGGGACTGATGAGGTGGGTGGTGACGATGGGGAGCGAGAGGATGGTGGGGGGACTGATGAGGTGGGTAGTGACGATGGGGAGCGAGAGGATGGTGGGGGGACTGATGAGGTGGGTGGTGATGATGGGGAGCGAGAGGATGGTGGGGGGACTGATGAGGTGGGTGGTGACGATGGGTGGCAAGAGGATGGTGGGGGGACTGATGAGGTGGGTGGTGAGAGGATGGTGGGGGTTCTGATGAAGTGGGTGGTGACGATGGGTAGCAAGAGGATGGTAGGGGGACTGATGAGGTGGGTGGTGATGATGGGGGGCGAGAGTGGGTGGTGGGGCTAGGGGGAATTGTGTGAATTATGGTGTAAGAAGGGGGATTATGGTGGGGACAAAGAAGTGGGGACAGATAATGGGAGTAATTTAGCCCCATGATGATTATGACGCGTTTTTGACAATATATTTTTGCTATTATTAGACGGTTTTCTTGAGCTTATGAAGACTTATATGAGCTAGATCATTAATTAAAACAGATTGTACCCCTCTGATTCACAGAGATCCTTCCTTAATTGTCTAAAATATTATAATGATAATCAAAATATAATAAAAAATGCGTCTTTTTTACTGAAAGCGTTTAGGGTAGTGGTGACGAGGAGATGGGTAAAGTATGGGAGGTGAAAGGGTGATAGTTAAGGGAGCCCACCTCGATTATGTTTATCTTTCTCTCCCTCTGTCCTTAGCTTGTATCCATTCGGCCCCCTTCAGCCTACTGTTTTAAGACGTTTACCCCCATCCAGGTGTTAATATTTTCCTGGCGAGCGGTAGCGAGCCAGCATATCTATTTTTTTGTGTTGACAGCAAGCTAAATTTGTACATTTTTCGATTGAAAAATGTCTCTGGCGAAGCTGGATTTCTCCAAACATTGCTGGCTCGCTATCGCTCGCTAGGAAGAAATCGACACCTGGATGGGGATAAACGTCTTAAAACAGTTGGCTGAATGGGGCCGAATGGATACAAGCCAGGGAAAGAGAGAAAAGGAGAGAAAGATAAAAACAAGCCGGTGACCCCCTTTAAGGGTTGGGAGATGGGTAAGATAGGTAAGAGGGTGGTGGGGAGACGGAAAATATGTGGGAAGTGGAAGGATGGTATGTGAAGGGGTGGTGGTGGGGGGAGATGAATAATGTGGGGGGAAGTGGAAGGGTGGGGATATGGGTAAAGTGGGGGAGGTGGAAGGGTGGTTTTGGGGAGATAGATGTGTGTGGAAGAGTAGAAGGATGGTAGTGAAGGGGTGATGTGGGGAGTTGGGTAAAGTGAGGGAGGTGTAATGGTGGTTGTGAAGGGGTGATGTGGGGAGATTGGTAAAGTGAGGGAGGGGGAAGGGTGGTTGTGAAGGGGTGATGTGGGGAGATTGGTAAAGTGAGGGAGGAGGAAGGATGGTTTTGAAGGGTTGATATGGGGAGATTGGTAAAGTGAGGGAGGGGGAAGGTTGGTTGTGATGGGGGGAGATTGGTAAAGTGAGTGAGGTGGAAGGGCGGTTGTGAAGGGGTGATGTGGGGAGATTGGTAAAGTGAGGGAGGAGGAAGGATGGTTTTGAAGGGTTGATATGGGGAGATTGGTAAAGTGAGGGAGGGGGAAGGTTGGTTGTGATGGGGTGATTTGGGGAGATTGGTAAAATGAGGGATGTGGAAGGATGGTTGTGGAGGGGTGATGTGGGGAGATTGGTAAAGTGAGAGAGGGGGAAGGTTGGTTGTGATGGGGTAATGTGGGGAGATTGGTAGAGTGAGGGAGGGGGAAGGGTGGTTGTGGAGGGGTGATGTGGGGAGATTGGTAAAGTGAGGGAGGTGGAAGGATGGTTGTGGAGGGGTGATGTGGGGAGATTGGTAAAGTGAGGGAGGGGGAAGGCTGGTTGTGGAGGGGTGATATGGGGAGATTGGTAAAGTGAGGGAGGTGAAAGGTTAGTTATCAAGGGGTGATGTGGGGAGATCAATATGGGTGGAGGAGAGTATAGAAAGGGGTCTGTTAGTGTTTGACATTTTTTTTTTTTTTTTTTTTTTTTTAAAGAGACAATGAACGGAGGAAGGAAAAACACAGATAAAACAAAAAGGTCCATGTGCCTAAAGGCATCCTCCATTCATAAAATGTTTGTAACAACTGGATTTAAACATTTGCAGATTGTAAGTTTGTGGAAAGCAATTCGAGGGAAGTGAATTCCAAAGAGTAGTAGCTCTGGGGATAAATTCATTCTGATTAGCAGAAGTTCTGCATTGTGGAGGAGAAAGTGTAAATTCATGGGCGCTCTCAGCTGCCCTAGTTCTACGCGGAAAGATGTGGAGAGGTGGCACAATTGAAGCAAGTTCCTCGGAACAATTGCTGTGAAAATATCTGTAGAATAATGCAAGGGATGCAACGTTTCTTCGTATGGATAATGTAGGAAGGTCCTGTGTGATTGCAGGGTTAATGATTAATCTAATAGCTTTATTTTGAATTTTGTCCAACTGCCTCAATGCAACCACTCCACTTCCACCCCACAGAGGTGAATAGTAATCCATCTGAGAACGCACATGACTTTTATATATCATGGCCAACTGCTCGTCAGTGAAGAATTATCGAACTCTGTACAGGAGTCCCAGTTTTTTAGAGGCATTCTTAGCAATGCTTCTAACATAATGTGTCCAGCTCAAGTTAGTAGTTAATGTTACACCGAGAATGTCAATACTAGGGGAAGTGGGAATATTTACATCATTAACAAATATATGGGAGTCAGTGAGATTCTGTCGGTTAGAAAATTGAATGTATTTGGTTTTCTGTGCATTAAAGGAAACTAGATTCTTTTGTCCCCATCCATCAATTCTAGAAAGGTCCTGGTTCAGAGAAATTGCAGTATTTATTTTTGAATTTATAAGATCGGGTTGGGTGAAAGAATTGGTAAATGTGAAGGAACTGTGGAGTGTTGAGTCATCTGCGTAGGAATGTATTGGATTATGAGTGCTAGATATGAGATCATTGATATGAATGAGGACAAGAATTGTGGCCAAAACTGATCCCTGGGGAACACCAGCATTTATTGAGTGAAATTGAGAATAAAGGCCATCTACCATTACACGTATTTTTCTGTTATGAAGATAAGAAGAAATTAGTGGAACTAATGATGCAAGGCCGTAGTGTGACATCTTCGACAATAAGGATTGATGCCAGACTCTATCAAATGCCTTTGATATATCCAGTGCTATTGTATGTGTTTCACCATGTTGGTCTGTAGCTTGGTTGATTTGATGCGTAAGAAGGCAAAGCATGTCTGCAGTTGATCGACATCGTCTAAAACCATATTGCCTATCACTGATTAATTTATTATTCTCAAGATGCTTAATTATGTGATTATTTAATATAATTTCAAAGACTTTACCAAGAGTGGAAGTAATAGCTATTGGTCTGTAGTTTGATGGATCTGAAGAGGCACCTTTTTAGGAACTGGATGGATGTTTGCTTCTTTCCAGGGTACTGGGAAGCATGAGGTATGAGTACACAGATGGAAAAAATTTGCCAATACAGGAGCGAGCACCAAGGAGCAATTCTTAAGTACTATTGGAGGAATTTCATCTGGACCAGGAGCCTTATCTACTGAGATATTCTGCAAAATAGTTTTGACATGTCTGGTGTGGATCTTAAGTGAGGGAATTTCAGGCGAATTAAAATTAAGTACAGGGACATCTTGATTTATTTCATCTAAGGTTGAGTTGGTGGAGAAAATATCTGCAAGAAGGTTAGCTTTACCTCATGGGTCGCTTACAAGATTGCCAGTCGGAGATTTTAATGGTGGAATGGATGAAGCAGTAGTGAAGTTGGATTTAAATGAGTTAAGAGTAGACCAAAATATTTTGTTATCATTTGGATTATTTAGAAGTTTATTTGCCTGCTTGTGGAGAAAGTTTGATTTAGTTAGGTTTAATACAGTTTTGGCATGATTTCTGATGTTTCTAAAGTAATTAAAGGCTTCATGAGTTTTTGATCTTGTGTATGCATTGTAGGCTATTGCTTTTTGTTCAGTTACTCTAGCACAATTATGGTCAAACCATTTAGGTGAATTAGATCTTTTACTGTACTTTTGATGAGGAATGAAAGTTTCCATTCCAATTTTACAAAATCTTGTATGTGGCTCAAGGTGGAGTGTGCATCATTAGAAAAGAAAGAGGTCCAGGGAATATCAATAAAGAAACCCTGAAAACCCTCCCAGTCTGCCCTATCGTAATGCCATTTAGTCACCAAAACAGGTTCAGAGTGGGAAGGTGTGGTAGGTGATAGACAGGTGGCCTGTATCAGACAGTGATCAGAAGATCCAAGCGGGGACCTCACTGTAACATCATAAATTTTCTGAATTGGTTGTTAAAAATAAGTCCAGTAGGTGGGAATTATGATTAGGATTATCTGGTACACGAGTGGGTTGGTTGACTAGTTGAGTGAGATTAAATGAGTCTGCAAATAGCTCACATTCAAGACCAGCATCATCAGTCCTGGCTGAATGAGTGAGCCATTCAACATTATGGACATTAAAATCACCCAACACAGTGATTTCAGAAGAAGCATTTAAGTTGAGGACACTGAGTTGTGAGGACAGAGAATCAAAAAGACTTTGCTCTGGAGGAGTATTTGGGGAACGGTAGATGCAACATATGTATTTAAATTTACCAGCAGAAATTAATTTGTATATAGAATAATCAAGGGACAATTGAAACTAGTAACCTCCTCCAGGGCAATTTCAGATTTTGCGAAGCAACATACACCTCCTTTAGGTCTGAAATTTTGGAGCAGTTGATAACCTGGAAAATTAAATCTAGACGTGTCAGATGTGGATGTTACTTGAGTCTCGGTCAAAAAAAGGAGAGTAGGGGATTCTGCTTGAAGAAATTGGTGTACAGAATTGATGTTAGAGTGAAGTCCCCTTATATTGCTAAAGAAAAAGCTGCACCGACGAGCAGCTTTGGGACGTTGCAATGCTCTCGACACAGTCGCATGATGACGACCGGGAGGGCCCTGTGTCAATGACCCAACCCTGCCGGGGGTGGATATCCAAGAGACCACCAGGTTTGCTCTTAACAATTGTACTGCCATATTTATTGGGTAAGGTGTATGGTGTTACATGTATGATATGTAGTGGGAAGAGTAGTGTTTTATGGATAGAGGATAGCAATGTAGGGCAATGTCGTGAAGTTGGATGTGTATGTTCTATAAAGAGGGTTTTCCTGATACCCCTGATGTGTGAGGCAGAAAGATATGTATCCAGCTACCAAGGCCTGGGAGAGAAAATGGAATTCAGGCTATTCCCTGAGTCTCCCGAAACCTTGGCGGTAGTACTTCCCTGGGCGGGGCTGCCTACCCCTACTACCTACCAATAACGCAGTATGGTATAGGTGGTGATCCTTCTTAACCCTCTCACGTTTTTGACGAAATGTTGAGCCTATTAGGGATACTTTAAGCCTTTGTTACCATCAGGGGTATTTAGAAACCTTTAGTTTAGTTACTTCAACCTCTGCAGTTGTCTTTGAGTTAGCTGTATGCAGAAAACTCATTTTGGAGAGGTAATTATAAGAGTGAGAGAACTCTATTTATTATTGCTAATCTGGCAACCTCTGCGTCATAAACACGTGAAAGGGTTTTACTGCAGACAATCGTTTAAACGCTAGCAAACATTAACAGACGTCGCCGGTAAATAAGGGGTGGGGTTACTTACATCGCCCGATTTAGAGATACACCTGACTTGATGGGTATAAAAAGAAAGGTGTGGAAAATTAAGAAGGGTAGGAGGTGTTAAGGGAGCCCACCTTGCTTTTTTTTCTCTTTCTCTCCCTCTCTCTTTGGCTTGTATCCATCCGGTCCCTTTCAGCCTACTGTTTTAAGACATTTACCCCCATCCAGGTGTCAATATTTTCCAGGCGAGCGGTAGCGAGCCAGCATATATATATATTTTGTTCTGACAGCAAGCTAAATTTGTATATTTTTCCATTGAAAAATTTCTCCGGCTAAGCTGGATTTATCCATGCAATGCTGGCTCGCTTTCGCTCGCCTGGAAGAAATCGACACCTGAATGGGGATAAACGTCTTAAAACATTTAGCTGAATGGGGCCGAATGAATACAAGCCATGGAAAGAGAGAAAAGGAGAGAGAGATAACAAAAGTCGGTGACGGTATATTAAGAGTTTAGGGGATTTAACTGTATCTGGAGCGACGCGGATTATTATTGGGTCTTTGCTTCACTCTATTAGTACGGTAATTAAATGATGCTTTACCTCATTTGCTTGGCGTTCATAAGACACTTCACCCCTTTCAGGTTTCGATTTTTGGGGGGCGAGTGAGAGCGAGCCTGCTATTTAGAAGAACCCGGCTTTTGACTTAGACATTTTTCTACAGAAAACAAAACAAATATTACATATAATTATGTAGCTTGAAGTTGTTTTGTGTATGTATTTGTATACATATATATACAGTAATATATATATATATATATATACATATTAGCTTTAAGGGGGTTTGGGGAGGTGGTTTGTTTTACTCTCGGTACCTAAAGTAATATGCTCGAAAATTGCAAAATTAATCAAAACCCTCAATATAGATTAAATACAATATCATAACAACCCCCAAATAGATAGTGTTAATGATAGGAGTGGGGCTTTAAGAGTTAGTGGGGGTTAAGAGAGTTGTGAGTCAAGGTAAAAGAGGCCCCGAGGTGAGTACAGAGTGTTGTTGGGTGGAGAGAGGATAGGAGAGAGGGTAGGAGGTGTAAGAAGTTAAGGGGATTTAAGGGAGCTCAGACGGTATTGTGCAGCATATTTTACTGGTTCGGCTCAATGATTTAAGGAGGGGGTTTAGTTTGCTCTCGAAACCTCTATCAAACTTAAAAAAACACCCACAAGACCCCCCTTCGATATAAATTTGTACATTTTTCGGTAGAAAAATGTCCCGCCCGAACGCCGATTCCTCTTCAAATACAGGCTCGCTATCGCTCGCCAGGAAAAAAATCGACACCTAAATGGCACGAAAAGTCTTAATATTGGCAAAGAAATGGGGCAAAAGGTCTGTAAACGCCAAACTAATGGGGCGGAGATGAAAGTCTGATGGGTGGTGAGAGATGATGGGGTGACTGATGAGCTGGGTGACAGGGGTGATGGTGGGGAGGAGGGGATAGAGGGGGGATAATGACAGGGGGATGGGGTGGTGATTGTGAGGGTAGGGGATTATGGTGAGGAGAAAGGGGAGTAGCCATGTACTGGGGAGATGGTGGAAGTAATTTAAGGGAGTGGGGATATGGGTAATATAGGATAAGGAATGGGTGATGCAAAAGGTGGAGGGAGGATGTGGGAGATAGAAGTAAGGAGTAGGAGGGGTGGTGTGAGTTAGGGAGAGGAGGAGTGATGGTGTGAATTTGGAAGACAGGAGAGGAATAGGGGGTGGGTTGAGAAGAGGGGAGGGGTAGGTTGAGTTGGGGAGGTGAGAATAAAGAGTGGGTGATGGGAGAGGAGGAAGAGGGGTGGGGTAAGTTGGGGTGATGGGAGAGAAGGAGGAGGGGTGGGGTAAGTTGGGAAGATGGGAGAGAAGGAGGAGGGGAGGTGGTGGTGGGAAGGTAGATATAGTGGGTTGAAGTGGAAGGGTGATAGTGAAGAGGTGGCGGTGGTGTGGACACGGACATTAGGTCCAGGGCAGTAATTCCCTTTCCAATGTGCCTTTACCCACTCTAAACCACTGTTTGGACACTTGATCCTCAGTGTTTTGGAGGACAAGCAGCCTAGAAGGGTCACTAGATCTGTTGTTGCTTGATTTCCTTTGTACTCCTTTGTACTCCCTCCTTTGACACGGATAAGTGGGGGAAGTGGAAGGGTAGTAGTGAAGGGGTGATGTGGCAAGATGGATCAAGTTGGGGAGGTGGAAGGGCGGTTCTGTGTAGATAGATGTGCGTGGAGGAGTAGGAGGAGGAAGAGGAGTAGGAGGAGTAGTTAGTGAAGCGGTGATGGAGGGGAAGTGGAAGGATGAAAATGAAGGGTGATGTGAGGAGATGGGTAAAGTGGAGGAGGTGGAAGGGTGGTGGTGGGAAGATCAATATAGGTTGAGGAGATAATATTAGAGGAATGCAAATAGTGTTTGACATTATGACGCAGTGTAGTGGTGGTGGTGGTTGTGGGCTATAGAACAAAAAGTGTGGGGTGTTATTTAAGGAAGGTAAGAGGTGTTAAGATTCAAGGGGGTTTAAATGTGTCCAGTGCGAGGCGGCTTATTTTTGGATCCTCTTTGTTGCATTCTATTTGTTTTGTAATTATATGTCGCTTTATCTCACTTGTTTGGCAGTCATCAAACATTTTACCCCATTCAGGTCATGAGCTTTCATGGGCGAGTCTGCTATTTAGAAGCAACCGGCATTCGGTGAGACATTTTCAAATGTTACTTGAAGTTATTGTTATTATATTAGTTTTTAATTAATTAGTTTTTAATTAACATAATAATTAATATTATTATGTTTTGTTTTGTTTTTAGCTTGAAGGGGGTTTGGGGAGGAGGTTTGTTTTACTCTAGGCACCTAAAGTCATAATGCTCGAAAATGGCAAAATTAATCAAAGCCCTCAATACTGATTAAACACAATATCATAGCAACCCCCAAATAGATAGTGTTAATGAGAGGAGTGGGGCTTTAAGAGTTAGTGGGGTTAAGAGAGTTGTGGGTGAAAGTTAAAAGAGGCCCCGAGGTGAGTAAAGAGTTTTGTTGGGTGGTGAGAGGATGGGAGACAGGGGGGGGGGGGGATGGAAGTCTGATGGGTGGTGAGAGATGATGGGGTGACTGATGAGCTGGGTGAAAGGGGTGATGGTGGGTAGGAGTACAAAGGAGATAAAGCAACAACAGTTCTAGTGACCCCTCTAGGCTGCTTGTCCTCCAAAACACTGAGGATCAAGTGTCCAAACAGTGGTTTAGAGTTGGTAAGGGAAAATTGGAAAGGGAACTACTGCCCTGGAACTAATGTCCGTGGCAGGATTAGGAAGTTAGTAGGGGACAGATTGGTTAGTAACATAACACAGTTATAAGTGATCTTTCGCATATCTGGGAAAAAGAGAGTAACGTCTTAGTAATATATATGCGCAATAATCCTTGATGAATCTGAGGGGGGAATAAAATAAAGTTATTCATTTACAAACGCAGTCAGTCGCGGGTTTGATGCAAGATATGTGTCTAGGCGAAGTTTAAAAGAATCAACGGTGCTTTAGTCAATAACGTTTCGGGGAAGGCCATGATGAAAAGGGCATTGGGTGGTGATTGTGTGGGCTGGGGGATTATAGTGAGGAGAAAGGGGAGTGGGCAGGTACTGGGGAGATTGATGGGAGTAATTTAAGGAAGTGGAGATATGGGTAATGTAGGATAAGGAGTGAGTGATGCAGAGGGTAAAGGGGGGATGTGGGAGATGGAAGCAAGGTGGTGTGAGTTAGGGAGATGGAAGAGGAGGAGGAATGATGGGATGAATTTGGGAGATGGGAGAGGAGTAGGGGGTGGGGTGATATTAGGATATTGGAGAGGGGTAGGCGGGGTGGGTTGAGTTGGGGAGATGGGGGAGGTGTAGGAGGAGTGGCTTGAGTTGGGGAGATGGGAGAGGAGTAGGAGGGGTGGTTATGAATTGGGGAGATGGGAGAGGAGGAGGAGGGGTGGGTTGAGTTGGGGAGATGGGAGAGGAGAAGGAGAAGTTGGGTGAATTGGGGAGATGGGAGAGGAGGAGTGGGGTGAATTGGGGAGATGGGAGAGGAGGGGGAGGGGTAGATTGAGTTAAGAAGACGGGTAAGGTTAGGTAGATGGATGTGGTGTGGATAATGATGAGACTGAAGGTGGTATAGGGAGATACCAGAAAATTGGGGGATGGGTGGAAGTGATAGTGGGAGAATGGTAGGAGCTGTGGATGGATGTGTTATAAAAATTGCGAGAAGGTGTGTGGTGGAGAGAGGGTAAGGGTGATGTTTGAGAGAAAGGGCCAAACCAGGAAAAAAAAATTTTGAGACTGAGTTGAGTGTAAGAGGGAATATAGGAGAAGCTGAATTAATTGCATTGTATTGGTCATGTAATCACTTTCAGGGCATACAAGCAGTTATATAACATAGTTTTCATGTTTAACCCCTACCGTACCGGCGATGTATTTTCAACTATATTCTAGCTATATAATAAGACGATTTTGTGAAGCATAGGAAGGATCTGTGGTTGTAAAAATATATAGTGATATAGTTCGAAGACTGTTAATTGCTGGAGGCCCTTCTAACACAGAATAAAATCGTCTAATAGTAGCCAGAATAAGTTACTACGACGTTACCGGTACTGAATGGGTTAATATTAAATAATACTGACTAAAACAAGGGCATCAGGCTTGGGGCGGGGTATAAAAACTGCATCGTCTGCCAGTCTGTCAGGGGGGCATCAGGTTTGGAGCGGGGTATAAAAACTGCATCGTCTGCCAGTCTTTTAGGTGGATTAGGGGGGTTAAGAGAGTTGTGGGTGAAAGGTAAAAGAGGCTCCGAGGTGAGTAAAGAGTTTTGTTGGGTGGTGAGAGATGATGGGGTGATTGATGAGCTGGGTGTAAGGTGTGATGGTGGATAGAAGGGGGGGATAATGAAAGGGGAACGGGGTGGTGGCTGGGACCTTGATTGTGTGGGTAGGTGGATTATGGTGAGGAGAAAGGGGAGTGGGCATGTAAAGTAAAATACCTCTAATTATCGGTCGATCGCACTATCGCCCTATCGTACTAGCTGCAGGCCGACTGGCTGTGCGTTCGGACCAAGTCGACTGAAGTGCTTCCATTGTGGTAGCTTGTGAGCTACTGAATGTTTCAGGGAGTTTGGCTAATACTGAGTAGATCCTATAGTGACCACCAAATGTCATCCCGAAGCTTTTTTAACCACAGGAAATACAAAGAAATTCAGCCATTCAAATGCCGCTACCCGCCGCACGCCAGAGAATCGCCTAAGCCGTCATGTGAAGGGCACCGCCATGTGAGGGTTGAAAAGAGTTGTATCCTGTAACTCATAATTATTTGGGAAAATAAGAAAATATTTTCTCTCCATTAATTGGTGATTTGTGTTCCATTGTGTTATGATATCTTATAATCTTGTATAGCCTGTCCTGTGTGCTCTCATGGTGACATAATCCTGCCGGTTTGAATTTAGGCGTCCTTTTCTTATCTATGTCGAAATATTCTGTGTTCTTTATCTTCTGGGTTATTTTATCTGCTGTATCCTATGTTTGACTTCTCTGGTCATATGTTCTATGACTGTTTTTTATTTATCCTGATTTATCATCTGTTACTTTGCTACCTATTGTTTACTGTGACCTATTAGTGAGGGCAATCGGTACTAAATAGGACAAGAATTGCTCACAAGGTGATACAAGCATAAAACTTTCCACAATAGTTCACAAAGACCTATTTTACAATTTCAGGGCAGGAGCCACCAAAATTTCAGTGTTGCATAGCAACGGTTGCTAGGCAAATCATTTTCCTTAGCAACCGGCAGCAACAATGCAGTTTCTGGAAAACTGTGAGGTGCTATGGTTTTTTCTCAACTCCTTGTTCTAAAAAACATGTAGCATTGCATTTGGAGATCATATACAAGAATTATGTGGCATAAAATCCAATTTAGTGCAAGTCAGGCTATAAAAATGCCACTCCTAAAGCTTCAGACACTGTTGTCACAGTCACTTTTGCATTTGCAGTAGGCTGTGCATTTTAGATGCGCATCAACACATTTGCAGTCTGTGCATCCTCCTCGGCAAGAACACTTCAGTAGTTCTGGGCAGGTTGCACTGGCTTCGGGCAAGTTAGACCACAGAGGCCTCCACTTTTCTGGGCAAGTCCATCCCCACTCACTTGGAGAGGGCAACTGTCGTTCTGGCACCGTGGTGCAGCCCCAGTGGTGCCCACCTTGTAGTACTGCCCTCTTCATGTGTTGCTGTAGAGCAGCCTTGGTTGGAGGTAGACATGATATCTGACGTCCTTTGTGGATGAACAGATTCTTTCTGACTTCATTGATGGAACGAGAAGTTGCTGTCCTGTCATAGAGTCGAATGGTGAAGTACTCCAGAGAAGCCTCAGTCGCTTCACCAATTTGTTCAGGTGCATTGTGCAGCTCATAGAATGTTGCAGTATATTCATCATGTGCCTCCCACACTTTCCATGCAGTCTTCTTTCCCACCTGGACCAGATGGGACACGGTATCACAACCTGTATAAGCATGGAACACAGGCAGTGCCAAGGATCTTTCTGTGCCAAGTGAAGCACATATTTCATGAGCTGGGATGTACCTAAAGTCCTTTCCACAACTAAAGGCAATCCAGAGTTCTATCTGCTGTCTCTGAGCCAGCTGCTGTACGACTGCCACTGCCAATACTACCACGTCAGTGTCCACAGTTCGAACAAGGACCTTGTGGAAGCCCTGCATAACAGCATCACTGACATGCACCATGATCCTCGAGTCTGCCTCCTCATGGTTGCAGGGAGCAATGTTGCTGGTGTCTCGTGTAGGTAAGTATAGCACATTGGCACCATCAGTAACAATGAGAGTCTGGTCTCCTGATGCATTTTCCAGCAGTTCATTGTTCAGGAATGTAAACAGGTCTGTCTTGTTGTTGGCCAAGCGAAGGAACTGCTGCCAGTTCTTTGGTGTTGGGCTAGACGCCCCAACTCCTCTGCGCTGAATAGGACCAGTGACACGTTGTTCTCTTGTCTGTGACTTGAGGCTGTTATCGAAGTACTGGTCCCAGACAACATCCACTCTCAGAGCCTGACTTTGAGCATTGTTTATGTATGGAAGAAAGACCTTGGCAGCATAGTCTCCAAATGTCTTGCAGCCCTCAGGTCTAAGAAAGTGAACAAGTGCCGCACCATCCATGATTCGCACTTCAGTCTCTGGTGTCACATCATTTGATGACCCTACTTTCTTTCAAGACATTCTATGAGATCAGACTTCTTCCCTGGACGTAGCTGCCCATAGGCAGACAGAGATGGAGGAAATGGGAGGTTTTCATGATTGAAGAAATTGTTCAAGTCACCTTTCCTTGTCTGACATGCAACATACAGACTTGCAAACAGCGAAGATTCACTTTTGAGGAGACTGACTTTGTCCCCTGATTTGTTTGATCGTTTGCCTTGGACATTGAACAGGACCACCTTGTTCCTGGTAATTGTTGCTGTGATTGGCTTAGTATTTGTTCTGAGCCGCTCTTCCACAAATGTTGCATACTGCTCCTGACCCTTTGATGCGAGAGTGGTTAGACACTCGACTGACTGCTCATCCATTATGTCCTTTGTATGGAGTCTGAGAAGGTCCTGCCCTTCCTCCTCAAATGGGCTCCCCATGTCCTCCATTACACTAACTACCGCCTGAACCTGTCCTGCAAACAACTTCTTGGTTGACCGGGTTTGTTCATGATGGTTTCTTTGCCCAGAACTTTGTTGTTTCCCTACCATGGTCGCTTCAAACTCAGAAATTACTCTGACAAGTTCTGGTCCTGCCACTGCCCATCTCAAGAGGGAGTTTGCATCCTGGCTAAGCCCGATGATTCCGCCTTCATCCTTCATTACTCCATTGTTTTGTTCATGGCAGTGATCGACAGCAATGAGGGAGAATTTTCTCTGGGATTTTGCCACAACAAACTTGCCTTGCTGAAATTCTTTGGCAACATCTGGATGAGTGTGAGATAGACTGCTCATGTCACGCACATGTACGGACATCCAACGTGCGTAGTGGGTGTGGTTGAGACTGAAGAACCAAGGTGTCAATTTCTTCAATGTATCCACATACAAATCAAAGTCACCAGTACGTAGTGATCGCACAAATGTGAACAAGAGAAGTTCCAGCTCTAGACTCGTATGCCAGTACATGAACTGAGGACTTTCAGCTTTTCGCCGTTCACACCATGTGCTGAAAGTGTCTGTGGATTCTTCGGAATTGTTTGCAACATATCCATCATAAGCCTTCTTGAGAAGGATGTACAATGCACATGCAGTGACTTGGTGAGCATGACGGGTTCGAGTCACATGTGATGCCTTCAGGAAGGACTTAGCAATGCCTGGTGTGGCAACATCAGCTTCCTGGAGAACTTCCACCCAACCACTTCCATCAAGCCAATGACCCAAAGCTTTCAAGCCTGTCATTTTAGTGTGTAGACCCCCCATAAGCATTACAAACTTGTCCTCACCATACAGTTCGGACATAAAATTATTCCATTGCAGCTTCTTCAGTGTAGCATACAGAGGTTGGTCCCCACTAATCACTGGAGTCTGGCCAGGGTTGAGGTGATGAACTGCTGACTTCACCACTTCCATGCAATGCCGAAGCATAGATGGTGAACTGGCTTCCTCAACAAAGAGAGGCATCATGGCATTCACAGATGGCAGAATGTCTGGGTCTGGCACTCTGCTGGCATGGTATGCTGCCCAAGACAAAGTCCAGTTGACAAACAAACACAGATAGTCCAATCAGTTGCTTGAACAGATGAAGATGAGGCACTGGCCATTTCTGTGAATATTCAGTACGTCTTGACTATCACTGTGCGCAGATCAAATATATCAAACTTGCTGAAACTGGAAACAAAATATGATTAAGGCCAAGGGTTTATCCTTTTACCACCTTTATCAAATACATCTGTTGCACACATTCCTTCATGGGATACAACTAGGTTCAGTTTCCCTACACCTAGCCCGATCGTTCATCCAGTGCCATTTAAGTCCCGTGCGATCTGTACACCTTCCGGGTAATTCTTAAGCCCCGTTACCCTTGGCTCGGCTCTCCCGCGCTGGCACATCCTGTCAATTCAGGCGTGGCTATCTAACTACATCTACCAACTACAAACTACAGTTTAGTAGCTAGTGGATTTGGGGATGTTAGATAGCATTTGGGACACTGATCTAGATATACTAGTACTTATTAAAGTACTAGTATATCTAGATCAGCTGGCACTGAACTCCATGCTGAGTTACACAGCAGTGATGTCACCAGTGTGCCCTGGTTGTGTGCTGACATTCACTCTATTATATATATGCTTTTATACATCTTTTGAACCATTTTAGGAGTGAATATAGGAAAATAAATAAAAGTACAAACTCATAACACTTCATAGTAGTTCAGAAACTGCATCGTTGCTGCCGGTTGCTAAGGAAAATGCTTTGCCTAGCAACCGTTGCTATGTAATACAGAAATCTCGGTGGCTCCTGCTCTGAAATTGTAAAGTAGGTCCTTGTGAAAATTTCTGGGAAGTTTCATGCTTGTATCACCTTGTGAGCAATTCTTGCACCCATTTCCTTGACTATATGGTTTAATGTTCTCTTTTGGTCACTGTGTCTTGTGTTCATAGCATTCTCCTGTGTTCAATGTATCTTGTGTTCACTGTGTCTTGTGTTTTAGTGTAGTCTTATGTTATCCATGTCTTGTGTTCTTAATGCTGTCTTGTGCTCACTGTGTTTTAGTGCTATCTTGTGTTCACTGTACTTGTGTTGCAGTGTTATCTTGTGTTCACTGTGTTTTGTGTTTTAGTGTTCCCCTTGTATTCACTGTCTTGTGTTGTAGTGTATCTTGTGTTCACTGAGTCTTGTATTGTAGGGACATATTGTATTCACTGTGTCTTGCGTTGTAGTGTTCCATTGTATTTACTGTCTTGTGTTCTTAGTGTCCTCTTGTGTTAACTTTTTTATTGTGTTTTTAGCGTTATCTTATGTTCACTGTGCTCTCGCATTTTCAATAATCTCTGTGCTCAATAATGTTGTGTGTTCTGTTGTATTGCATTCTCATTTCATGTGTTCGGCATGTTCTTTTGTTCTTCTCTGTGTGTTGTTTGTGTTATCTCACGTTATACGTTATCTGTAAGCAAATTGTTATGTGTGCTCTGTAAGCAAGTTAATGTGTTCCGTATGATCTCATGTTATCTTGTGCTCTTATTCTTGTGTTATCTTGTGCTCTTGTTCTCGTGTTATCTTGTGTTCTTGTTCTCATGTTATATTGTGTATTTGTTCTCGTGTTACCGTGTTCTATTGCTCTAGGGTTCTTGTTGTCGTGTTATCTTATTTTATTATTATCGTGTTCTTGTTCTTGTGCTATCTTGTGCTTTTGTTCTCATGTTACCGTGTGCTCTGGTTATCTTGTGCTCTTGCTCTCGTGTTATCTTGTGTTCTTGTTCTCGTGTTACCGTGTGTTCTTGTTCTCGTGTTATATTGTGCTCTTGTTCTCGTGTTATCTTGTGTCCTTGTTCTCGTGCTACCGTGTGTTCTTGTTCTCGTGTTATCTTGTGCTCTTGCTCTCGTGATATCTTGTGTTCTTGTTCTCGTGTTACCGTGTGTTCTTGTTCCCGTGTTATCTTGTGCTCTTGTTATCGTGTTAACTTGTGCTCTTGCTCTCGTGTTATCTTGTGTTCTTGTTCTCGTGTTACCGTGTGTTCTTGTTCTCGTGTTATCTTGTGCTCTTGCTCTCGTGTTATCTTGTGTTCTTGTTCTCGTGTTACCGTGTGTTCTTGTTCTCGTGTTATCTTGTGCTCTTGCTCTCGTGTTATCTTGTGTTCTTGTTCTCGTGTTACCGTGTGTTCTTGTTCTCATGTTATCTTGTGCTCTTGCTCTCGTGTTATCTTGTGTTCTTGTTCTCGTGTTACCGTGTGTTCTTGTTCTCGTGTTACCGTGTGTTCTTGTTCTCGTGTTATCTTGTGCTCTTGCTCTCGTGTTATCTTGTGTTCTTGTTCTCGTGTTACCGTGTGTTCTTGTTCTCGTGTTATCTTGTGCTCTTGCTCTCGTGTTATCTTGTGTTCTTGTTCTCATGTTACCGTGTGTTCTTGTTCTCGTGTTATCTTGTGCTCTTGCTCTCGTGTTATCTTGTGTTCTTGTTCTCGTGTTACCGTGTGTTCTTGTTCCCGTGTTATCTTGTGCTCTTGTTATCGTGTTATTTTGTGATCTTTTTCTCGTGTTATCTTGTGTGATTGTGTTACTGTTGTTGTTCTTGTGTTAACGTGTGCTCTCGTTTTAGTGTTCTTGTTCTCCTGTCATCTTGTGTTCTTGTTCTCGTGCTACCGTGTGTTCTTCTTACCGTGTTATGTTGTGCTCTTATATTTTTCTGTGAGTTCGTGACTTATCCTGCCGCTTTGTGTTCAGGTGTTATCGTTTCTTGTATTTTGGTGGGCCCCGTGTTTTATTTTCACGGTGTATGTTATAACGAGTGCTCTATGTGTTCTCCGATTAGTTATTTATCTTGTGTTTTATGTTATATTGCCTTCTCTGGTGTTCTGTGTTCTATTAAGTTCTCGTATGCTATGTGTGTTCTTATGTGTTATGTTCTATTGTCTTCTCTGTTGTTCTGTGTTATATTAAATTCTAATATTTGTTCTCTTTGGTTGTGTGTGTTCTTATGTTCAACCCCTTGAGGATTACGACACATTTGGACAGTATATTATGGCTCATACTAGACGATTTCATTAAGATTGGGAAGGGTATATGGAAGTTGGAGGGTTGATTGAGACCACCTTTACCCTCTAAACTCGCACAGATCCTTCTCAAGCTGCATATAATCGTCTAATGATAGCCAGAATAAACTGCTAAAACGCGTCATAATTTTCAATGTTCTTAAATGTTCTCTGCTCTGTTATCTGCTCTGGTGACATTTGCTGGTATTATGTTTGTATTCTTATGTGCTCTCCCTGGTGACATACTCCCCTCACTTTGTGTTTCTAGTTTGTAGACAATTTAATTTACTCGCCTTGTGGAGTTGGTTACACTGTCTTCCCCAGTCACTCAACTCTCTCTCTCGCTCTCTCTCTCTCCCCCACACACATACATACCATACACACACACACACACACACACACACGCAGGCGCGTGATTTGTGCATGTATATGTATAATGAATAAGAATACCAGCGTGAAGAAGAGCATCTATATTTATAGAGCTAACGTTTCGGAATTAACCTTATTCCATCCTCAGAGCCTAAAACTTAATAAAATACTGTTGTTAAACACACGAAGTCGATTAATAAGCCAGCACACTGTAAGTTAAGTATATTTTCAGGACTAGAGCCCCTTTTCGAGAAACCCAGTCCCTTGCGCCAGCATAAATCAGGAAGACATTCTAGAACAGTTTTTTTTTCGAGAACTCCAGTCACTTGGTCTATAATCGTGGAAGACTCACTGTTGGGTGATCTGCTTGATGAGCGTGTTCTTTTGATACCCTAAACTGGGGTTTAGTCATCCATTTACCTATTCGAACAGACTTTCCCATTCTCCCTACCAATAAATGCCTACAGTGGCCGATAGAGGCGCTGAACGCAAGGTTTACCCAGGTGCATTGTGGGAAATGGGCGACATTGGGGAGCTATCCACCCTCCCTCTCCTTCAACAATTTTATAATATATGCAGTTAGTCGAAATGTTTGTAGCTGAAACATACTTTGGTCTATGCATACTTTTGTTTTATATATTTTAAAATCCCCCATATTTATAAATAACGTATATTTACAATACAAAGTCAGCAGGTATTTTCCCGCCAATTTTGTTATGATAATTAATCAGCTTATAATTATGTTTGTAGTCATTATCAGCTGCATATGGACTTTCCCTTTATTACTATACTATATAAGCACTTAGTGTAGTCGTATACTGTATAATAAAAACGTGTAGAATCACACAAATATTGAGATAAACTGTGCATATCCTACAGTAGGTGTTGGGTATAGTGATGTCTACAGTCGTAGCTCTGGCGCTAGTTCAGAAGCGTCCACCAGAGGTCTCAAGAGAATTGTTGGTAGGGAGAATTGCCCGTGAATTCAAGTCCTAAGTTATTGCTTTAATATTTGTAGATTATGGATGTCTTTAGTTGAAAGGGATAATTTTCATTTAGTTTACATAAATGTTGATTGTTTGTTTAGCCGAAACAATAATCAAATAATCACTTGATGGTAGAATTCACAAAACAATTTAGTGAGCTTCTTCAATAATATACTTTTCTCAACCGTGAACGTTAAGGGGAAATAGACATCTTTAGAGACTTAAATTACTGGTTTGGATGGCATTATAAGTTTATTTAACCCCTACTGTACCATATGGTACTAACATAAAAGTCCCCCCCAGTCCCAAGCAATGTGGCCAAAATGGCAAGATATAACAACCTCCCACCTCAAAAGATGGAGGAATACTGCCTCTCCCAGCATGTAGAGGGTTGGATATAAGCTGAGAAGTGTTGCCACCTCTAGAGCAGTGCTCAAACGTCGTGGTACCAGGCACTGCTTGATACTGACAGTTACAAGGATCGTATATTACTGACGGCTCTCATATCATATAGGACATTCTTTATTAATATTGGCTCTCATTCTAATGTAAAGTAGATTGAACAAACATGAAATGACCTGTACTGTATGTTAATGTACAGTACAAGAAAATGTCAATTCACTGTTTTACAAAACTTTGAGTTGATTTCGGGGAGTTCAGTATATTAGACTTTGTTTCGCTAATTACTTCATGCATAAACTCGATAATGTTCGAGTTTGTGTTTTTAGCACTCAAGCCGCGGTGCCCAAAATATGTCGGGCGAGAGAATAATGGCCATCCCTGCGGTGCCCGACATTAGTCGGGTGGGATTTTGAGCACATTATCGGCTCTGAGAGACAGTCCACGCGTTGGGAGGACGATAGGCGGGCTCTGACCATTCGGCATGGCTCTAGTGCCGCGACTGACACCACCTCTACAATATTCCACACTCACAGCCTCACGAGACCAGGAAAAAACTGGGGAAATTACCGTATTTTAGGGTTTTTCACCTCTCGTTGCGCGATCGCTACAGGATAACCCGTGGTCGTACAAGGATGATTCAGGTGTCATTGGAAAGATCTATTATCGCCCTTTCACGGATAAATAATTGTATTACGCTCTTGCTCTTGTTTATGCATGAAAAAGAGCATGGAATGAAGCTCGTTTAGGGTAAATATGCCCGCCTGGCAGGTAGTAGAAGTTACTAACATCCCCGTTGGTAAGAGGTTAACGGTAGCATTTAATTTTGTTTTAGGGTCTGAAGATGGAAAAACTTTCCAAAACGTCAACTGTATAACTTCACGCTGGTATTCTTGTTCATTATATGACTGCGTTTTACACGCTAATAATTAATCACTAATATTCTAATATGACGTTATAGACGACGAGTGTTGGCTCTCTACAGGAACGAAGAATGCCTGGGTTATAGAAAGAGAACCTTAAATACGACCAAATGTCTAAATTCAAATCTGGAATAGAAGCTAGTAACAAATGTACATAAGATTAACCGAAATCTGCAGCGAATTAACGTTTATAGAATCTGTCAAAAGATCCTTTAAAAAAAAGGAAATTCAAATTGAAATAAGTCATATTAATGCAGCTGAAATAAAGTTAAATTCTGTATTGCGAGATCTAAAGAATATGGTAACATGGCTTGACTATATAATAACCTAGACTTCCTAATTGATGAGACTAATATTAGTAGTTTAAACTGTGTTTATTTCATCGACAAGAAAAAGCTTAGGGTCCTTGGTTACAGTCTTGATAACAAAGGAAATCACGATAAAGATATTTTCCCTTGTTCTAATATAATTTTGTCTAGTATTGGAAAACCAGTCCCCATAAAGGGTTTATTATATGCAGTATACCATCGTATGCTCAAATGTGTCTGTCACTTCAGGAATGTTGAAATGCTCAAGAAAATTAGTACTTGTACATTCTACGATCCTCTAGGAAGAGGGTTAAATAATTTCAAAGTTTCACTCAGATACTTAGCAGTTTCTTCGTTCTAGTGGTGAATGGAGAACTTTCAGCATGGAAGGAGGTAACTAGTGGGGTACGCCAAGAATCGGTTATGGAGCCCCGTCAATTTGTAAAATCATTAATGATTTACCAGTCTTGTAATCCTTCCAAAACCCAATTTTTCTATCTGTCTATCCGTCACAATCTTCCACACGACTATCCCGTATTGTTCAATAATAGGCTACACAAATTCACCCCTCATTATCTTTCAATCTCCTTGGTGTCTCTTTTTCTGCTAACCCTTCCTGGAAAGCCCATATCACCACTCTTGTTATAACAGCCTCCCATGGATTGGGTGTGCTCAACCATCCCTGTGGGTTCTTTGCCCACACACCTTTATGCTCTGTACAGGGGCACCATGCGTCCATGAAGTGAGTATTGTTCACAAGTGTTGGGATGTTCCCCCCATACTGCCCTTTCATTCTGTCTTATCACCTTCTATTAATTCACTACATTATCTTTATATACACCGCAATGTTGCATCTCTTTCACTCTTCTACCGTTATTGCAACAATCAGTGTTCTGCAGAGCTCCCTCAGTGGATACTCCCTCTCTTACGGTGAGGGACTAGCACCAGACTTGCAACACAAACCCACCCCTATTATGTCCAGCTCTCCAACCCAAGAATAAAAAAATACAAAATAGAAAAAAAAAATAGTCTTCATTCTGTGACTTTAGAATGCTTTAACCTTTGTGTGTCTAGTAGACATTATGTACCTTGAATTTGGCTCTCTATCACTCTTTCTGCTTTTGGGGAGACACTCGTTGCAGGCAGCCTGTCTTTTGTCTCCTCCATACACATAGGGGAAAAACCATATACCTCTATGCGGATGACACTAAAATATTCAGAAGGATAGCAAATATTGACGACTGTAAAATATTACAGGAGGCTGAAATAGAGAGGAAAAAGTTATTTGAAGAATGGCAGGTGGCTTGTCACCCTGATAAGAGCATTAGGATAATAAAAGGTTAATCACACACGGCAGATTTTGCATGTGAAATGCATGGATAAATTAAATATGTAAATTGTGAGAAGGATCAGGGAGTGGTAATAAACACAGAGCTCAACTTCAGAAGCATTTGGCAGATAAAAGAAACAGTGCACAATTTGCATTATTTAATAGAATAGTGGGTTTAATAAGAACTTTTGTAAGTTTGAATGCGGAAACATTTTAGTTATCATACACCATTATGATGAGACCACGATTAGAATATGAAATTCAAGTTTGGCAACCACACAAAATCAGGGATATTGATGCAGTGAAAACATGTAAAAGAGAGCTACGAGGATGGTGCCCTCCTTGAAAGGTGTATCATATCAGACAAGACTGATGAAATTACATCATTCACTGACATATAGGAAAACCAAGTGGAGATATGATGGAAAACTTATAGGTAATTCATGATAAATATGATAGGGAAATGTGTATTTTTTTTTTTTTTTTTTTTTTTTTATATTCCAACTTACTTCCTCTCGGGCATAGGCTGAGAGCCTTAACATTCACCGCTTTACAATGAACAGTGAAGCCCGTGAGGTCTTGTTCCAGTCTAGGGAGTGAGACATGTGAAGCACGTAGAGTACAACGAGCACCTACCATCTTGCCTTCACATGAGGCACGGTGCTCACTCATGGCCCGAAACGACCCCATCTCTGAAGCCACCTCGTTCCCGTGCTTCACTGTCTCATCCCCTACACTCGGACTCTCACACTTACACACACAACGCCACCTGTTGAGCAGATAACTCACCAGGCATTGCACCCCTATAGCACATTTCGAATATGGGAATATTCATACAGTGCTATTTAATCAGGGAACAATGAGGGTATTTTATTGACGTTTCGGTGGGCTTGTGGTAATGCACTGATACTAGGTACAGCACAAATTCCATCCCAATAATATCTTCCCATTGATACATCGGGATTTGAACCCGGGACCTTTGGATTACCAGGCCAGTGGCATGACCACTCCACCACACCTCCCCTACGAGATATATATAATATAATAGAGGAGGCTAAGCCCAAGGGGACACAAATTGTATCCCACTGGCCGGGCAGCTGTTGGGTGTGAGATACATAACATGCGAACGTAATTGTGATCGTAACGTGAACAAAATACCCCCGATAGGATTTGTTTACGCTCGTTAATTGAAATGTTCTATCTGGTAAAATATGTTTTTCCGATCTGAGTAGGGATCAAGAAATGAGACCTTGGTTAGATATGTGACTATATACATGACTATACATAGATTCGACAATGTGGTTTGTAACCATATTTCTAGCGTCGTATGTGACAGTAATGGCTGGTGTATAGAGGGTAATAGTAATAGGCCTATAGTATATTTGAAAACATTATCACATGCAAGATAGATAGTAAAAGCAGTATAAGAAAAAAATTCATAATAATCTGCATTGTAATAACTTTTCTACAATAATATGCTATCTCATTCTGTCTCTTTTAAAGTATATCCCTGCTATGTACCGCAAGATCTTTAATATAGTAATAAAGTAGTAATGCCGCTTTGCCAAAAATAAAAAAAGGCATACCCAACTCTGCGATGAGTTCCCATCATCACTACTGATATCATCATAAGTAAAACTATCACCATCATCACTACTGCAGTCACCATTACTATAATATATAATTATACAGTATATATATATATATATATATATGACTGCCGTGGTGTAATTGATTAAGCGTCGGCTATCGTTCTGATGGTCGATGGTTCGATCCCCACTGAGAGACTAGAAATATATATATACTGTATATATATATATATATATATATATATATATATATATATATATATATATATATATACCCAGTCGAACTCGAACCACCGACAGTCAGGACGAGTGTCCATACTTTAATCCACTATACCACAGCTTGATACAGGATACTTATGTGTAGTGGATTAAAGCATGAACATTCGTCCTGACTGTCGGTGGTTTGAGTCCGACATATATATATATACAGGTATATATATATATATATGATATATTTTTTTCACATTTTACCTGAACAATTGGAATATTTATCTATAAATTGGTCAGCGTAACACTATTTTGTAACGTTATGAAGATGGTGTAATTAAAATGAATAATATATACAAAAGAAAGAAATAGTGACCATAATCTGTAACTTTCACCATTCACCTTGACCTTTGAATAACAAAAACACGAAATTTGGACAATCGTTGCATTGACCAACCGAATTTGCCAGCAACATTTGGTGACGATACATAACCCGTTCAGAACAGTTCTGTTGTTTTCATTTCATACTGGATGATAATAGAAGAAAATTAGCAGGCTTTCACCTATCTTAGTTTACCCTTTTTACTACCACAGATCCTTTGTAAACTCCACAAAATCGTTTAATTATAGCTAAAATACAATCTTAAGAAGACGTCGCCGGCACAGAAATGGTTAAACAGTCTAGGAAGATACTAGGGAAAATTATTAACACTCTTGTTTTGATCTTTGACCTTGACCTTTAACCTTAAGTATTATAATATATTATATAATTATAAAATATTGATATATATGTTACTTAAGTCAAATGCAACTAATAGTCACCTTATCAAAACTTGAGTATTTTTGTTTTATGAAGGTTAACTTTTGACCTTGGCCTGTGACCTTGACCTTTATATAGCATTACATTTTGTGTTTGCTTTGATGTGACCCTGAAAAATCATGCAAGTCTGCCAAGTGTCATTTAATGTTCATCAGAGGTATTAATGGAATAGTTGAGCTTGACCTTTGACCTTCATCTTAACCTTCATGATGTCTGAAAATTTAACATTTTCATTTTCATATGAAGCACAACTGTTTCAACAAACTTTAGGTTTACATGAATAGTAAATAAATGAGCATATTGACCTTATATTAGACTTTGACCTGTTACCTGGACTATCAAATGGATTATGTTTATTTGTACAAAGGAGTACAAAGGAAATCAAGCAACAACAGATCCAGTGACCCTTCTAGGTTGCTTGTCCTCCAAAACACTGAGGATCAAGTGTCCAAACAGTGGTTTAGAGTGGGTAAGGGAACATTGGAAAGGGAATTACTGCCCTGGAACTAATGTCCGTGGCAGGATTAGGAAGTTAGTAGGGGACAGATGGGTTAGTAACTGAGGGGGGGATAAAATAAAGTTATTCATTTACAAACGCAGTCAGTCGCGGGTTTGATGCGAGATATTTGTCTAGGCGGAGTTTAAATGAATCAACGGTGATGCAGTCTATAACGTTTCGGGGAAGCCCATTCCACAAGTTGACAACTCGATTGAAGAAGAAATTCTTAGATTCGTGCGAGTTAAAAGATTTACCAATAATTTTGCAACCGTTTCCCCGCGTGTAATTAGATTGGTCGATAGTGAAGTACTTACTACAGTTCATATTGTCGATGCCTTTGATGATTTTGAACACTTGAATTAAGTCGCCTCTTAATCTGCGCTGGGTTAAAGGAAATAGATTTAATTCTCTAAGACGCTCTTCGTATGGTTTGTTCTTTAGGCTAGGTATCATTTTGGTAACTCTACGTTGAACTCGTTCTAGCTTGTTTATATCTTTTTGGTAATAAGGGCACCAGGATTGAACGCAGTATTCCAGAAGAGGGCGGACTAAGGAATTGTAAAGGGTTAGGATAACTTCTTTGGATTTATGCTCAAATGACCTGCCTATAAAGCCAATTATTTTGTTTGCCTTCTTAACAACTTCTGAACATTGTTGACTCGGTTTTAGGTTACTCGATATTGTTACTCCCAGATCGGTTTCTCTGTTTACATTCTTAAGCTGAGTGCCATTCATCGAATAGTTTGCTTTCTCATTTAGGTATCCGACATGTAGTACTTTACATTTATCCGCATTGAAACTCATTTGCCAAATTTGGGCCCAACATGACAATTTATCTAGATTGTGTTGCATATCGTCAACTTGTTCTTTTGAGAGTATGCTATTTGCAATTTTTGTATCGTCAGCAAATTTTGAGATTGTACAGGTGAGACCCTCATCTATGTCGTTGATGTAAATTAGAAAGAGAATTGGTCCTAGTACCGATCCCTGGGGTACCCCGCTACTTACATTGGTCCATTTTGATGCCTTACCGTTTATGACTACTCTTTGCTTTCTGTCGCTGAGCCAATTTTCTATCCATTTCAACACACCGTCTTGTATTCCATGCGCTTTTAGTTTTAGCAGTAAACGTTTGTGGGGAACTTTGTCAAAGGCCTTTTGAAAATCAAGGTATATAATATCTACAGCTTTACTCTCATCGTAGAGGTTGAGAATATCGTGGAAGAAGTCTAAGAGGTTTGTTAAACGTTTTTTACGAAAGCCGTGTTGAGTATCTTTAAGTATGTTATTTTCCTCTAAGTGATTTACGAGTCTGTCTCGTATGACAGTTTCTAGCATTTTACATACAACTGAGGTTAAGCTAATTGGACGATAGTTACTGGATAGGGATTTGCTGCCTTTTTTTAATATCGGTGTTACGTTGGCTAGCTTCCACTGATCGGGCATAGTTCCAGACTGCAAGGATTTATTGAATAGTAATGTCAGTGGTTTAGAGAGCTCATCCTTAGCTTCCTTTAGAACTCTAGGCGAGATTGTATCAGGTCCAGGCGTTTTATTTACCTTGAGTTTATCTAAACAATTCAATACTTCTCTCTCTGTAACGGTGATATTGCTTAAAACATCTGAATTATCAATCTGAATCGGCGATGGTGTAGGGATATCACTGAGGTCTTCTGTTGTAAAAACTGATGCAAAGAAGGTATTGAGGGCATTACTCATTTGTTCTACGTCTTTGGTGTATTCTCCATTTTCATCGACTAACGGTCCAACAGTTGAAGTAACTACTTTTTTCTTTCTGATATAACTATAGAATTCTTTCGGGTTTGTTTTACTTTGATTCGCAATATGTAACTCTAAGGTCTTTTTACTTTGCTTAATTAACTTTTTGGCTTTGCGTCGTAGCTCTACAAATTTCAGCCGTTCTTCGTCATTTTGTGAGGATTTTAATCTATCATTAGCAAATTTTTTAGCAAGCAGGCAGTTTGAAATATCTTTATTCCACCATTTGGGCTTATTATTATGGCCTGGACGCCGAGTTTTCGATGGTATGCAGTCTTGCACTGCTTTTAGGTAAGTGGCTTCGAATAACTTCCAAGATGTATTTATGTCGTTATTGTGAATTAAAAAGCTCCAGTCAGTTTCTTTAAACATAGCTCTAAGTTTATGGAAGTTTGCTTTCTTGAAATTAGGGACTTTTTCGATGCTACTATTTGGTTCGTTACTAGTAAACTTTAAAGTGAAAGTTATCGTATGATGGTCGCTGTTACTGAATTCATCACCAACATTCAAATTCTCTATTAATTCTTCTTTTGTTGCAAGTACAATGTCAAGAACGTTATTACCACGGGTCGGCGTTCCAACAAATTGATAAAGCGAACTCTCTTGCAAGTTCGTATACAAGTCATGTCCGGAGTGTGAAGTAAGAGTATCGCCCCACTTGGTCACAGGTAAATTAAAGTCACCAAAAATTACGGTATCTTCCGAGTTACTTATATCTGCAATTTGTTCGTAAATTTCTCGGTCAGTTTGCACTGATTGAGCTGGAGGTCTGTATATTAATGCAAGTATTATTTTGGTACCTTTATTATTCTTTATTAGCACAAAAGATGCGTTGTGTATGAACTTGGCCCAGGTATTCCGAATATACATGATATGCCTAGTTAGAATCTTACAGTAAATATGGAATACTAGTAAAAATCTTATTTTGACCTTCGACTTTGATCTTTGATTTCGACATTCGTGTTTAGAAATTCTTATCGAGAATTTAGTTAGCTTAACACCAATGTTAGTATTAACTAGCGTTATGAATATGGTGTAATTCATATCAAAACTTATAGATAAGAAATATTGACCATATACTGTGACCTTGATCTTTGACTAAAAAGAATAAACATATATTTGAATGGTTGTCGCATTAACCAACTGAATTTGCCTGCACAATTTGGTGAAAATACATTAAACAGTCTAGGAGGAGTTTAGGGAAACCGACAAACACTCTTGTTTTGACCTTAGACCTGTATGTAAGTGTACATATTTGTTTGCATTAACATTGTCTAGGAAAATACAAATGCATTCTTAATTTCATTAAAACCCATCAGTAAGTTTCACACATATATACTGTATAATATATATATATATATATATATATATATATATATATATATATATATATATATATATATATGCAAATATATGATGTATATATATATATACATAGAATATTTGACCTTGACCTTTATCTTGACCTTTATGATATGTCTCAAAATGTATGTTTTTCTTTTTCATTTAAAGTGTAAGTATATCACCAAATGTTGTGAAGTTTGCATGCCAAGTACAGAAAATAGCATATTGATCATATATTTGACCTTGACCTGTGATCTTAACCTTTCATATCGACTTGTATAGTTTGTGTATGTCCTTGGCCTAGGTATTCCAAATATACATGGTAAGCCTAGTGAGAATCTAACAGTTAATATAAGAAATACTAGTAAAAGCTTATTTTGACCTTTGACCTTGACCTTACCCTTTAGAATATTTATCTAAGATTTAGGCAATACGATATCATGGTTACCAGTAAATTGTAGGCTATAGTGAAAATGAAGACATTTGAGTAAAAACTAATAATAAATAGTAAAAGTTGACCTTTGACCTTGACCTGTGACCTTGATCTATATGTAAGATTAAATTTGTTGTTTTAATTGACATTACCCAGGAAAATCAAATAAGCATGCATCATTTCATGAAAACCCATCAATTAGTTTCATATATATTAATAGAATAGTTTACCTTGACCTTGATGGTATGTCTCAAAATTAATTATTTTCCTTTTCATTTAAAGTGCAGCTATCTTGCCAAATTGTGTTAAGTTTGCATGAAAAGTAAAGAAATTAGCATATTGACCTTATATTTTACCTTGACCTGTGACCTTGACCTTTCATATGGAATTGTATAGTTTTTTGTACGACCTTGGCCTAGGTATGCCGAATATAAATGATAAGCCTAGTGATAATATAACAGTTAGTGTAAGAAATACTAGTAAAAATCGTATTTTTACCTTTGACCTTATCCTTTAGAATATTTATCTGAAATTTGGTCAATAAGATATCAAAGCTATCAATAACTTGTATAGTGAAAATGAAGACATTTGAGTAAAAACTAAAACAAATTAAATATTTACCTTTTTTTTTAACCTTGACTTTAACCTTTAAGTTAAATTGAAAATTTCATTTTGACTGACTATCGCATTGACCAAATAGATATAGCTGTGAAACTTGGTGAAAATCCATTGAACGGTCTAGGAGGAGTTACCGGACAGACGGACGACCACGACGGACGACGACGATGGACAAGCTGACTTGTGGTGCACAGTATACGGGCGGGATCTGTGTGCGCGATACCACTCTGCTTCGCAGAGTTGATCATTCCTTGTAACTTCTTGAAGATCTCCGGTTGGCTGGGGCCCTTGTCCTGCTTGTGGCCTACCATGTCCTGGTGGAGTTGTGCTGTACCATGCGTCACTGCCCCGCCTACAACCTGTGGTGGTGGGCTGATCCCTAGCCTTTTAACTTAAAGTGGGGTTGGGAGAAGAGAGAGAGAGAGAGAGAGAGAGGGGGATTTACATAGATTTTACATACATAGATACACTGGCCACACAGACCTTCCGATCCAAACGAGGTGGTCTGGACTTAATTCTAGTAGAGATGGCATATCCGATAGAAAAGGAAAGTTGAAGGAAAGGATAGAAAAGAAGAAGAAGAAGAAGAAGAACAGAGAGAGAGAAAGAGAGAGTATAATATAACCATATAAGTTTAGATAGTTCAATGGTTCATCAAAAATATGTTTTTGTTTGCTTCATTAATTTCTTGAATGAAGATGCATAAAGAGTTCGGTAATATTACTAAATTTAGTATTAATCCTATAAGCCAAAGATATGGTCAATCGTGAACACGTATACTTGAACACTTCATCATCAAAAACAAAAGTTCTAAACGTCTACTACCAATATTTTCTTTCAACAATCGTGCATACATCGTTGTCCACGACTGTGCATCAACAACATATACACATCTAGATATAGTATATACTCTTTTATGTTGATACAAAAAAAAAACAGTTGTGATGTTGTGATGCTATATGCCTGATGTTATGAAATGGTAATGTTATATTTCGGAAATGATGATGGTATGTGTCGGATATTATTATTATTTATTCAGTGTATGATTACTCAAATACAGTTCAGGGTATACTTTGGTTTTGTCTGGTCACTTTATCATGTATTATCAAAATGTGAGTGTGTGTGTGTAAGTGTGAGTGTGTGTGTAAGTTTGTGTGTGTGTGTGTGTGTATGTAAGTTTGTGTGTGTGTGTAAGTGTATTTGTGTATTCATTCATAATTGTGTGTAAGTGTGTGTGTGTGAGTGTAAGTGTATGTGTCCCATTCCCTTTACCCTCTACCATACAGACCGACAATTGTAACAAAGGACATGAATTCGTCCATCGTTATATTCGGGCAGTATTGTAATATTACTTGACCCATATATAAATGACGAACTCAACAGGGTATACCGTGCACCATCCACTTTGTTAATGATCACGCTCTGTATCACTCACCACCATTCACGCTATTCAATTGTGTGTGCATTGTTGTTATTTCTGTTTTAGTTTGTCATTGTAATACATGTGTTGAACGTTAAAAGTAAGATATCGGTTTATGATAATGACTTATAAATACATAATTCAGTGTTATATATATATGATCCAGTCCCCCCCCCCCCTCTATCTCTCCCTCTGTCAACCCCACCTTTCTCTCTCTCCCTCTATCTCTCACTCTCTCTCTCTCACTCTCTATTCACTCACTCTTTCTCTCTCTCTCTGTTAATGGATATATTTACTCAACGCCCTTAATTTGTTTGTAGAAGGTTTATCTTGTCGCTTTTATTACTCTGTTTATTTATTAACATTTTGTCAGAGTAATTGATGTAAAATGGTAAAAACGAGAGCCTTTACGGGTATTGAATAATGAATGCGGTCTAGATTGGGGTGACGTCAGAGAGACAGAGAGTTACAAAGAGTTACATAGTTACATTGATACACAGACTACACAGACCTTGTGGTCCCTACTAGGTAGTACGGATTTAATGTTAAAATAGAATAAGAGAGAGAGAGAGAGAGAGAGAGAGAGAGAGAGAGAGAGAGAGAGAAAACAGTATATAATATGAAAAACCTATTATGTGTATTTAATGTTTAGTTACAATGCCAAACACTAAAATGAGTGAAATTGATAAGATTACAACCATTAATGTACTTCCGGCTTATTACCCTCCGCGTGAGCCTCTCCATGCATGTATAATGGCCAGCCCACCTCGGTCACTGCCAAGCGGGCCAGGTGGGTTAAGGGGGGTCACCGGCTTTTTTTCTTTCTCTCCCTCTCTCTTTGGCTTGTATCCATACGGCCCCATCAGCCTACTGTTTTAAGACGTTTATCCCCATCCAGGTGTCGATTTCTTCCTGGCGAGCGAAAGCGAGCCAGCATTGTATGGAGAAATCCGTCTTTGCCGGAGAAATGTTTCTATCGAAAAATGTACAAATTTAGCTTGTTGTCAAAACAAAAATACATATATGCTGGCTCGCTACCGCTCGCCAGGAAAATATTGACACCTGGATGGGGGTAAAAGTTTTAAAACAGTAAGCTGAATGAGGTCGAATGGATACAAGCCAAAGAGAGAGGGAGAGAAAGATACAAAAAAAAAAAAAGCGAGGTGGGCTCCCTTAACCAACAACATATATGATAATCGGTTTATCATGTTATGTATTTATTATGTTCTTTTATTGCAGGTTGTATTCCCATCTATAATCAATTGTAACAGTATACTTTATCGAAATGAGTTGGTTTAACTATTGTTAATATTATAAACAATATTATCATTATCATTATTATTATTATTATTATTATTATTATTTATAATATTAATATTTCCAGGAATGCATAATACATGATTTGGCTCATTGACATTCATGTTCTTACATTTGTGTGCAGCAATTAATCTCCTAATGATCTTTGTGCATAGTGCTTTATATTTATGTATTTTTAGTTTATGATAACTTCTGCATTTTGCCTACGATATTAACCACATTATGAACAGTGTATTAATTAGTATTAATATTGTACTACTAGACTATAGTATGCATTTGTTTACAACTGTAAATTGCAATGGCTTTCTATCACTTTCAAATTTGTGGGGAACACTTGTTATAGGTTGCTTTGCCTTTTGTCTCCTCCATACACATAGAACAAAATGTCATCATCACACTCAGCTGACAAGACCGTATTGCAATTTTGTTTATATGTAATTAATTTTGATTACTTGGTAATATGATGCAGAGACAGAGTATACATGTCTTATTTTTCTATTGATTACCAATAATTGTGAAAATTAGACTGTAAAATTAGCAGGCGTTTATAAATAAGTATATATAAAACAATTATGCATCAATCACATATTTCAAAGGACAAAGAAGAAATCAATAATCTTGTGTAATAATGATAACACATTTTGTATACATATCACAGCGTAGGTTTCCTTTGTTTTGTTTTATGGAATATATTGTGATTGGTCTCAAACTATACTAAAAATACAAGTATTAGAAAAGAAAAACAAATAGAAGCCAGTTTTAGCTAATTTGCTTTCTACAAGTGATGATAAAAAGAGTGAAGTATATATCTCTACAGAACACAACACATATATTTTGATACTTTACAAGGCATTTTGGTTGTTGTTGTTGTTGTTGTTCCCCAAGCTGCCTGGCCGAACAGCCCCAAGGCCCCGAGCACGGCCAAGGCCATAACCGAGCGCCCCCACAGAACCCTCCCTGCCAACCACAATAAAGCCTGGGTGACCGAAGCCACTCCATGGCGGGGAGCTGAGGAGGGTGCGGAAACGCCCGGGAAACCAAAGCCCCACCCAGGGCCCTGTGCCCCTCAGCAATTATGAAGAGAAAGTTGAGGAGCAAGGCATTTTGGTTCTTAAATACAACGTTGTTTTATTGATAAATAGGAGGCTCTTCACTGGCGCGGATTGTGTTATGAATCATGAGATAAGTGGTTCAAAATAAGGTTTGTTGAGATAATTAATCCACCCAGCTATTAAACAAATAGCTACAAACAGTAAGAATATTAAATAACATTGATGGGCCCTGGACAAAACAAAAATGGACAACAAAATACAGATATCCGGTCCCGTTGCTACTGTGATCCTCTTACAATATACAGGCATACGTATGGATTTTGGTAGTTCTATAAGTTTGTAACTTAACGTTTTCATCAAATAACATATTAATGTGTGAAAAATCCGGTACCTGGTCCCTTTAGAAGTTTAGATTATCTGGCCATATAAACAAAATCGTCGTTTGTGGTTAAATGCAAGTCAAGTCCGTTCTCCTACCTTCTCTTCCCCCTCTCCTCTTCTCCCTTCTTTCCTCTTGCCCCCTTCTTCTCCTCTCCTTTCTCCATCCATCCGTTCATCCGTTCATCCATTAATTTTCACGTTTCTTTCAGCCCAGTGCCTCCTTCCCCTTCCTTCATTCCATCATGTATTTATCTTTCCTTCCGTTCACCCCAGTGCCTCCCTCCCTTACTTTCCTTCCTTCCTTCCTTTCAGCCCAGTGCATCCCCCTCCTTCCTTCCTTCCTTCATTTATACTTCTCTTCTTCCTTCCTCCCTTCATATTTCGTTGTTCCTTCCTTTCAGCCCAATGTCTTTCTAACTTTCCTTCCTTCCTCCATCTTTCGTGTGTTTCTCCCTTTCAGCCCAATGCCCATCTTCCTTTCTTTCCTTCCTTCCTTCCTATATTCCATCAGTCAGTGCTCCTTCCTCCCTTTCCTTCATTCCTCCCTTGGCCCCTTCCTTCCTACACAGCTCTCCAGGCAGCACCCTATATATAGCCCGCCTTTGGACTTGGGTACTACTGTATGCTCTTCTTGACACTATTTTCAACTTAAAGGGGGTAGTGCTTGGTTTTCGGTCTATGTATTTATTAATATATACTGTATATATTTGAGTTTCCTCGCTAAATATCCATCAAGCTTAAAATATCACCCCCTAGAACCCTTTTCAAGATAAATGTGTACATTTTTCGGTAGAAAAATACTGGTTCCATCTAAAATTACAGGCTCGCTATCACTCGCCAGGAAATAATCGACACCTAAATGGCATGAAAGGTCTTAACATTGACATAGAAATGGGGCGAAAGGTTTTAAAATCGACAAACTCACGGCACTAAAAACTTAAAACCTCAAACTAATATGCTAAACATGAGGGAGAAGGGGGTCCATAAAAAGCGAGTACTACCCCCTTAACCCCTTCAGTATACAAGGACGCCTTGTATTTATACGGTGGCTAACATGTGACATATTCATTCAGCTGTGGAAAGACCTCCATTTGTAATCAAAGAGGTAAAATCTATCGAAAGTATCCCTTCAAAAAAAAAAAACACACACATACACACACACACACACACACACACACACACACACACACACACACACACACACACACACACACACACACACACACACACACACACACACACACACACCGTTTCAAGGTAAATAATCTAGTTCAATAATAGCCAGAATAAAATTAAGGAATATGGAATAGTATACAGCTGATAGTGTTAACTATTAGTAATACTTAGTTAGTGAGGTAATGGTTGAGTTAGGATATTTGTATTAACATATTTATCTATTTATTATTATTTATGTTAAAGCAAATAATTATTTAGTATAGCAAGCAACAGCAGATTCAATTATCTTAACAAGGCTGCTTGTTGAAGTTTACTTTGGGTTGAAATAAAGGACTGACAGATAATAAACTGAAGGGCTTCACAAATATATGGAAAAATGCATTATTTGGGTATACAGACAGTCGGGGATGCAAGGCATCATATATAATTAAGTGAAGTTTAAATGTTTGGACATGGTAAATTATTTGGAATGGTCCTCACTCATTCCATTTCATTACTTATTTTTACACACACACACACACACACACACACACACACACACACAAACAAACTTAATACTATTGATTTGTAGAATATAACTGAACATGTTGTAGGCCTACATGTGTGTGTTTGTGTGTGTTACTGTGTGTAGGAGAGAGAGAGAGAGAGAGAGAGAGAGAGAGAGAGAGAGATAGAGAATACACTTTTCACTTTTCTGATTGAAGAGAAGGAATGAGTGATTGGCTGCACCAAAGGAAGAAAAGAAGTAGGAACTGCTACTCCAAAGAGGGAAATACACATAATTGCATATATTGTGACGTTAACCACTCCGTTAGAACCGCATGGCTTGTCCTACAGTGACTCGCTAGGATCGCCAGGGCAGTGGATGGGGCTACAGTTTATGTATTAGAGTGTGCTTTATTTCATATGAAAGCTTGTGTCATGGGCAGTCCAGAAAGGCTCTTTGTTTTCACCCATGTCAAGGCTTTATATATTTAATTGTAAAGTATATGTTTTATCATTAACTAGTAATGATGGGATCTGGGAGAGAGAGAGAGAGTAGAACAGAGTGAGAGGGAGCGCGCAGTGTTTTTGTTCCGCTCGATGATGTCACGGCTGGCTGCCTCGTGGGGGTTGGTTGAGAGGTCCTTACCATGCTGCTAGCTCCCTTGCTAGTGGCTAGAGGACTTGTAACCGCTTTTTTCCCATGCGGCTCGAGCTAGTGCGAGTATATATACAGATCCTCGCCACTCTCTCCCTCAGATCTGGTTTCTAGAACGCATCCATCTTTTTCCCTTGCTATCTATCCTCCGCTCCGCACCTGAGAATCTTTTCCTCTGCCTACCTCTCTCTTTTTCATATCTTTCACCACCTTTTTATTAATATTATACCCCCTCTGGTTAACTCTGCAAAATCAGCTACATGCTGGCCAGTTGTATTGTGCGTTAAGGTCTGATATAACCCATGTATGTTAGTTGTTAAGATAAGTGGATCACGAAGCATTGGTTGGCTTTCATATTGCCGCTTCCTATAAGTATTAGTGTTCTGCTGGATTAGATAATGCTAGACTAGGAGTCTGATATTATAAGGTATTGTTTCCTATGAGTGCTGGCTTTAGGAAAAAGCTGCACGACATACCTGAGAACTGGAGTTGATTGAGTAAATTCTAGTCTGTGTGCCATTGAGAGTGGAGCATGCACGAATGAGGGCTTTTTGCCTATACCATTCTGCACTGTTCTAAGCTCGTTGTTTGTCTTTGAGGTACGCCAGGAGAACGCTTAATACTTCGGTATTAAGGTTTCTCAAGAGAGCTACCCTTCCCTATAACGTAATATTTGACGCATAGACTTGAGATTTGCACTAGGCTATGCGGCATGCCATGCGCACCAGTATCTCGTATCATTGACTCTAGCTACACTTTATCAATCATAGTAGACATTAACACCTTACGAGCGGCCTATGCGGTTTATTTATGTGTACCGCCCAGCGGGGTGTTTTTAGCCAAAATAGGGCTGTTTACGTGATCATTGTCATGCCTAAATAAGACCCAGAACGTAAAACAAGTACCTATCCCTGAAAGGGCATAAACAGAGCTTTCGAATGACACCATAACGATCCTTGTATGATGGATAGTTTTCTTGCAATAACCGTGCAACGCGAGTTCAAAAAGCAGGTATTTCGGTACTTTCGGTACATAATTGAGTATGTAGCGAGTGAGAGAGGGAGGAGGGAGCTGAGATTTGTGTCAGTAGGTTCGCTGCGGTGGTCTGGAGCAGTCATACGCTCGCTAGTCTCCTGCCACCACTTGTCTCTCTCTCTCAGCCACATTACGTGCTGAAATTGCCACTCGAGTTATGTCGAGCGCCGCCACATAGTCCAGCTTTATTTAACTCGACTTATGTTGCGCGCCGCTAGTTATGGGTTAAGTATATTAACCTATTTACTCTTTTTATGCATACCCATTTATGATTACACAAGCATTTCGCAGCCTAGTTTGATGTATTGAGACAAACTACTTAGGCTCTTTTTGTTGATAGGAATACTGCATTGTCGTGGCGATTATTATTATTGTTGTAGTGTTTAGGATATTCTTGGCTCCGACGGCATTATACATTCAGCCTTTTTGTGTGCATAGCCTGCACGAGCATTGTTCCGCTGCCTGCCTTTTTGGGTTCCATTTCCGATACGAGCATCTTTATAGCATCTAACATTTAAAGAAGATCCCTTGTTAGTGTTGAAGGACTTTAGTGCACTTTCTTTCATGCAGGAGTGCCTGACATTTATTGATTAAAGTAACGTAAGCTGTAACTTCTCTTACCACCTTACTTTGCATACCATAACCAAGCACCTTCGGTTATAGGTAGTAATAGGCTGTTTTCACATAATATTAAGCCTAGAGTAGACGCACATTTATTGAGAGTTTGATAGCCTATTATTGCATATAGAACTCTGTAGAGTATTTGTGTTCTTTGTTCACTGGGAATATACATCAGAGGTTGGATCTAGCGCTTTCCGTTGTAGCATTTATGCCATTACTAGTCCAATGAATAAGAGCCCTGATATATTTAAACCCCAGTCGTAACAATATACACTAAGCACACAGACTTCACGATCCAAGCGAAGTGGTCAGCATTTAGTTCTAGTAAATATAGTACACACACACACACACACACACACAAACACACCTCCCCGTGGTGTAACTGAGAGCGCGTCTGGCTCACAACCAGAAGGTCCCGGGTTCGAGACCCGGGCGGGGAAGAGACATTTGGGTAAGTCTCCTAACGGTATAGCCTATGTTCACCTAGCAGTATATATAGGAACCTGGTATAAGTGGACAAAGTTGTGATGTCCCATCTGGGGTTGGTGATCGGTTACAAGGCGAGATGGGTATCGTACTGGTCAACCTAAGCTACTGGTCAACCTAAGCCTTCCGGTGAGACTGGCACCATAGTGGGAATGGTACCGTACAGAATAACCCTAAGCCTTCGTTTCCAGATTTCGCCAATTGGCTAAAATACAGACTACACACTTTTCTGTCTATCCGCCTGCCAAATAACCTGTCTACCAAACTGTTTGACTGTGTGCCAGTTTACCCAACCATTTGTCTGTTTTGTCGGTAAATATGCTTAATTCTCTGTCTGCCTGCCTATCAAATTGTCTGTCTACCAATTTGTCGGTCTAATTACCTTTCTGGTCGGTCTATATATTTGTCTACCTGCCATTGTATATATATACAGTATATAATTATATATATATATATATATATATATATATATATATATATATATATATATATATACTGTATATGTGTGTGTTTTCCTGTCTGTATATTTATATATTTGCCTAGCTTTTAACTTACGTGTGTGTAATCATCTTCGTTCAGGACTGTATTTCCGAGATGAGAGAAGCGAGCGAGACGGCGTTAGAGCGAGCGAGCGAGAGAGAGAGAGAGAGGAGAGGGAGAGAGAGAGAGAGAGAGAGAGAGAGAGAGAGAGAGAGAGTGAGAGAGAGAGAGAGAGAGAGAGAGAGACAGAGACAGAGAGAGAGAGAGAGAGAGCACATATAAACACATCGACATTGATTTAGGAATACAGACGGACAGCCAAGCAAACAGAAAGATAAAACTAATGCAGTGGCAAACACATGGAGACAGCCAAACAGTCAGAGTTACAGACAGACGACACAGACAGACACATAAATAGGTAAATAGAAAATCAGAGAGGCAGAAAGACAAACTGACAGACAGAGAAGACAGGCGTAAACACGTAAAAAGAAAATCATAGAGGCAAACAGTAAAATAGGGATGTAGACAGACGGGAATACAAGATGGAAGAATAGAGTGATCAGAATGGCACGTCGTCAGGCATGAAAATATTGAACAAGTGGAAACGGTTAAATTTGATCATACTGGGCGAAAAACTCAATTTGGCCGATTGGTCGAAACTTTTCCAGTAGTCATCGATTAGTAGAGTGAATTAGGCCCAGCGATTATGTTGGGCTGATTGATCAATTTGGGCCAAGCAACAGAATTGGCCCAAGTAGACATCAATTAGGTCCATCAGTCAAATTGGGTTCTATCTATTCTATCTATATGCTCAGGCCCAATCCCCATTTTGGGGGTAGCCGACTCAAGACAGAGCAAGAACAGGGAAAACACAAAAACAACATAAAACAAAAAATAAACACAGATAAAATACACAAACTCTCACACATCCAGGTCACCCAGGAGAAGACCCAGGGACCAGGGTTACCAAGGTCGCTCCAGCACTCCCCCGGCCCCTGACCACCCGGAGAGGTTCCGATCTCGGCAGGCAGACATGCAGCGGAGCCAAAGCCACAAGCCCTCCCACCACACTTCCAGGCACACCCTTCATATTAATCGTCTCCCCGGGCCAGGCGCCTGATGGACCATTATCTAGTCCAACTTGCTCCTGACCCCTTACTCCAAATGACCACGTGTTCACTCAACTATTCACAAGCATTCTCCATTCACTCCTGTCCACCACCACTTCCCCTGCCTGATCTATAGTCATTCCTCTATCATCCAAAGCCTTTCTTACACAGTCTCTCCATCTCAATGGGGGTCTTCCTGCCCTTCTACCTCCCCTTGTACCTGACTCACATATTCTCTTTGTAAACCTTTCATCTCCCATTCGTTCAAATTGGGTTGAACAGGCGAAATAGGTCTCTATCAATCTTTCATATTGAAGGGACATTCTACATTCAGCCTTGACTTTAGTTTCCTTCTTACGTATATACAGTATGTATTTGAAAATGAAACATAAACAAAAAGGTAGAAACTGGTTAAGAAGTTGAATTGGGCTGAGCAGGTGAACTGGGTCGAGCAGTCCAATTGAATTGGACCAACCAGTTGAATGGGTCAAGTGGTCAAATTGGACCAATTAACCAAATGGCTAATTAGGTGAACTTGGCCAAACAATCGTATTGGTCTGAAGCAGCTGAATTGGGCTCAGTGGGCCAGTCAAATTGGGACAAACAGTTGAACGAGCAGTCGAATCTTAATTATTTGTGTACCAAATGAATGTAATGATGATTCAGCTTGATCTATCTACTGTATTTGTTATTGAGATATACCTGCAATTAAACAGGTAAACAAGCAAACAAAGGGACACCCGAAGAAACAGCGGCGATCATATAATGTTGTCGAGAAATACAAAATAAGAGAAAATAAAATCCAACAGAAGAATGAAAATATGTTGTACAGAAGGAAGCGTCGTGATAAAGTTGAAAGGGAGATGCAAACGAGAGGAGCGAGAGACGTCCGAAAATGGATAAAAGAGGATATGAGTAAACGGAGGAGATGAAGACAGATGGAGATGGAGAGCCCGGGACCAAGTGGCCAGGATGGATGGCCAGCGAATAGTTAAGGGACCCCACCTCGCTTTTTTATCTTTCTCTCCCTATCTTTTTTGGTTTGTATCCATGTGGCCTCATTCAGCCTACTGTTTTAAGACGTTTACCCCCATCCAGGTGTCAATATTTTTCTGGCAAGCGGTAACGAGCCAGCATATATATATATTTGTTTTGACAGCAAGCTAAATTTGTAAATTTTTCGATATAAAAATGTCTTTGGCGAAGCCGGATTTCTCCATACAATGCCGATTCGCTATCGCTCGCCAGGAAGAAATCAACACCTGGATGGGAATAAACGTCTTAAAACAGTTGACTGAATGGGGCCGAATGGATACAAGCCAAAGAAAGAGAAAATGAGAGAAAGAGAACAAAAAACAGGTGACTTCCCTTAAGCCGGTATCACACGAGAGCTTTTATAGTCAACATTCGATGATCACAATTTTTCTGGCAACATTTCTGGAATATTTTGCACTGGTATCGGAAACTAGACTGATGATAGATAAATTGAGGTAGCCCAAATATTTTAAATGTTGATCTCATAAGCTGCCAGACCAGTGTTGAAGATAAATGTTGAGGGAAAAAACTCTCGTATGACACCGGCTTTACTTGGAGTTACTATGAATAATGTATCATTGAGCTTGCAGTCCATTCAAGGGAGATACTATAAAAGAAAGCAATGCGACTCCATAGTACTTAGAACTCATTACAAAGTGTGAACAAATTCCCAATCTTTCTTCTATTCATCAGCTGAGCTCTGGAACTCTCTCCCTGAATCCATCTTCCCCTCATCCTATGACCTTAAATGCTTAAAATTCCTTTTGTCCAGCCATTTTGGCCCGAACATTCCTTGATTTAGGCCCTATCACTCTTTTAACTCTGAGGGAGACACTCATCACAGGAAGTTCTGTCCTTTTATTATAGGTTTTGGAGGATCTATGTACCATGTAGAAATTGTAACAGTAGAACAGTTATAATATGAGAATGAGTAGGACATAATACTATTGGTCATCTTTTGATTCCAAATATTGTTGTGGGTTGTAGTCAGTTTGAGAATGAATACCTTGGTACAGTCCACATTGTCGAACCCATTTAATATATTAAATACTTCAGTGACTTTCCTTCACATTCAACGGGTCTCCAACGAAGCCAACGACCGAGAACTTTCAACTTGTTAATGTAGCTCAGTATCCTAGTCGATTAACTACGTTAAATAGCCACGAACTAGACTCTTTATAATTGTAGGCTATACATCTTTCTTGATACACAAAACGACAATAATTACTGAGCACATTAATTAATAGACCCGACCAGAGCCTTATCTTCTGAAGAGACTTACTATCTCAGTATTCCTATATTATAAAGTGTACCATTAGTCCAATAAATTGAGTCTGTTTTGCTTTACTTCAATACATTGTTTGGTAATTTAAGTGCATTAATTTGATAAGAAATATCAAATCTTTTTCCAAACCAGTAACTGCTATATACTTTCCCAATAGTGTCTAATATAATACTGTCTAATATATCATTTGCTAACGGGTGGATGGGACTCGTTAGCCTTGGTCGGCAACCCATCTAGGAGAGATAACCTTATACAAATCCGGGTGGATGGGACTCGTCAGCCTAGGTCGGCAACCTGTCTAGGGGAGTAAACCTTATACAAATCAGTACTGGTATCTTAGGGTGAAACAGGTTAGTGGATGGATTAGCCGCACACCACTGTATAAAAATAGTGCTAACAAATACATAAAAGGCCTCGGAGTCAAATTGAGTGGTCAATCGTGTAAGTCCTTCAGTAAACTGGCATGGGTTGTCCCTCTTACAGGGGATAGGTTTGCTTGGGGGCATTTTGTGTATGGCCATCTCCATTAAGGGGAATAAGGCATCTGGCAATAGATAGATAGATAGATAGATGTAATTTGCTTGTTCGATATGGAGAGAGAGAGAGTGTGTGTGTGTGTGTGTGTGTGTGTGTGTGTGTGTGTGTGAGTGAGTGTGTGTGTGTGTGTGTGTGTTTGCGTCTTTGTGTGTGTGAGTGAGTGAGTGTGAGTGAGTGAGTGTGAGAGTGATACATGGGAGAGGAAAGTTGGGAGGGAAATATATGAGCAGCAAAATAAAGTATGCAAAAAGAAATGGGCAGAGTGAGGAGATAAATATATTTACTTCACTTCATGGCACTTGCATTTTGTTCACTTTACCTCCTTTATTTTGATTTAATGACGATTAAATTGAGTTCAGATAACTTTAATTCAGTTTAGTTCAGTTCAATTCAATTAATTTAATTTAATTTTATTTTCTTATAGTTTAGTATTAATTAGTTAATTTACTTCAGTTTAATTAAGATCACTTAAAATAATTTAATAACATTCAGTTACATTACACACAATTCAGTTAGATTAAGCTAATTTTATTTCTATTTAGGTTAGCTTAACACCTTAAGAGCGGGCTAGGCGGTCTATTTGACCGTACCGCCCAGCGTTTTTTTTAACCCTAAATATGGTTGTTTCCGTGCTCATTTTCATGCCTAAATAAGACCCAGAGCGTAAAACAAGTATCTATCCCTGCAAGGGCGTAACCAGAGCTTTCCAATGACACCCGAACCATCCTTGTACGACCACTGGTTCTCTTGCAATGATCGTGCAACACGAGTGCAAAAACCCTAAAATAAGGTAATTTCCGTACATAATTCCCTGTGTAGCGAGTGAGAAAGGGGGGAGGAAGGTGGTATACAGTTCAGTACATCCACGGTGGTCGTGGGGAGCGGTCATAAGGTTACTACGCTCGTCCCACCGCTCAGCTCTCTCTCTCAGCAACATTACGTGCTGAAAATGGCGCTCAACAGCTGTCGTGCACCGCCACATAGTACAAATTTATTTCACTCGACAGATGTCGTGCGCCGTTGGTTAAGGGTTAATTAAGTTTAGTTCAAAATAGTTTAGTTCCACATTCATTAATGTGTATTTTAGTTTAACAATTCAAATAAGTTCCGTTCAATTTCGGTTCAACATAATTGGTTTATGATGTAATATAGTAATTCAGTTTTGTTAAATTTATTTCCATTGCATTAAGTTTATTTCAGTTGAATTGAAATGGTTCAGCTCTATTAGGCTTATTACATTAAGTCCAATATAGTTATAATTAGTTTAACTTTCATATAGGAAAATATAGATGAATTTAGTTCACACATTTTCAATTCGTTTCAGATAAATTCAGTGCGTTTCAGTTTAATACTCTTGGATCGTGTGAAGAATTATATATGCCGTATGTACAGCATATATATATATATATATATATATATATATATATATATATATATATATATATAGAGAGAGAGAAGAGGAGAGAGGAGAGAGAGAGAGAGAGAGAGAGAGAGAGAGAGAGAGAGAGAGAGAGAGAGAGAGAGAGGAGAAAGAAAGAGAGAGAGAGAGTGATAGATATAGATATGAAGAAATGATAAAGACAAATACAATATGTAAAGATATTGTGTGGAGGACCAAGAAATGCGCAAATGCCTGTATTTATTTATATCCCTCTCTATCCTCCCTACCTCTCTCTCTCTCTCTCTCTCTATATATATATATATATATATATATATATATATATATATTAGTAAAGCCAGGTAATAAATTTTCTTTAATACATACGAGGTTAAAAGAAATGGCAATTTCTGCGTTGGAAATTTTATTATTCAAAGTTTCCAGGTCTCTGATGAGTTTTCGCTGGGTGGCAGGAAGTAGATGAAGGAGATGAGCAAAATTCATGGTGGTACAGGGTTACATAAATGTACATGATGATACAGGATATACGACGCGTTTCACTGGACAACCAGCATTATCAAGTAAGGAAGGAATGAAATAAAAGGTAAACAGGAAGGGTATATATTGCTCATCTCCTTCATCTACTTCCTGCCACCCAGCGAAAACTCATCAGAGACCTGGAAACTTTGAATAATAAAATTTCCAACGCAGAAATTGCCATTTCTTTTAACCTCGTATGTATTAAAGAAAAAAAAAAAAAATATATATATATATATATATATATATATTATATATATATACCGGTATATATAATATTATATATATATATATCATTGGGGTAGAGAAGAGCTTGTTGCTTTCAATGCCTCCAAAACTCAATTTCTCCAATTGTCTAGTCGTCACAACCTTCCAGAAGACTATCACTTACTCTTCAACATTCAAATTAACCCTTCATCTTCTCTTAATATTCTCAGTGTCTCTTTTTCTTATGAAATCTCTTGGAAATACCATATTACCACTCTTGCTAAAACTGCTTACCAAAAACTGGGTGTGCTCAACTGCCTCTGTGGTTCTTTACCCTTACACAGTTCCTTGCTCTGTACAGGGGCACAGTGCATCCATGTATTGAGTATTGTTCGCCTATGTGGGGAGGTTACTCTCACACAACACCTCTAGACAAAGTTGAAAAGAAACCCTTTCGTCTCATCAACTCACGACCACTAACTGATTTTCTGCAGTCTCTCTCTCTCTCTCTTTGCCCCAATGTTGGATATCTCGCTAGTCTACCACTATTACAATCATTAATGTTCCTCTGAGCTCTCTCAGTGTATACCCACCTCTTCTCCGTAGACCACGTAGCACCCTACTTGCAACACAATCTTTCTGAGCTGAGCTCTGGAGCTCTCTCCCTGAATCTATATACAGTATATATAATATATATGCCTTTAATGCTTCCAAAACCCAATTTCTCCATCTTAATGCCCATCGTTCGGAACTACCAGAGGACTATCCCTTATACTTCAACAATACACAAATCTAACCTTCATCTCCTCTCAGTACTCCTGGTGTTTATTTTTCTTCTGGCCTTTCTTGGAAAGATTATATTACCACTTTGCTAAAACAGCTTCCCAGAAGTTAGGTGTGCTCAACTATCTCTGTGCGTTCTTCACCCCCGCACAGCTTCTTACTCTGTACTCCCATGAATCGAGTATTGTTCGTATGTGTGGGGAGGTTCAACCAATACCACACTTCTCGATAGGGTAGAGTCAAAAGTATTTTATCAACTCGCCTCCTCCTACTAATTCACTACAATCTCTCTCTACACTCTGGAATGTTACATGTCACTCACTCTTATACCGCTATTACAATAATCAATGTTCTTCAGAGGTTTCTCAGTGTATACCTCCTCCATTACATAAAGTGGGGGCACCAGCCTTTCAGTACACTCCCATCCCTATAATGTCCAACTCTCTAACTCAAGATTGAACAGATTATCCCAGTCTCTTTTATAGTCAACAAGAAAGCTTTGGAATGTTCTCCCTCAATTTGTTGTACCCTCATCCTATGACTTGAACTACTTCAAGCTCCATGTATCCAGACATGTGGGATCATTTTTACTATGATAAATCTTTGTTTTCAGGAGATGGTGTACATCTCAATGAAGTAGGAGCTGCACGTCTTGGTCGTCTGCTGAACGATGCAGTCAAGGATTTCCGTTCAAAAAACGGGGTCAACCAGACCCCAGACAGGGTAGTGTAAGTCAAATACGAACTGCAAATTCAGACAATGCACAATCGGTAACATCCAACTCTAATACTCTTAAGGTGTTTTATGTAAATGCTCGTAGCATACGCAATAAATTTTCAGATCTAGAGGAAATCGTGTTTACAGAACATTATGATATAATTGGCATTACAGAATCTTGGTTAAATACGGAAGACAGAGACTTTTTAGCCGAATATACGCTTCCTGGTTATACAATGTTTGAGAAAAGTCGGATCAATAGAAATGGAGGAGGAGTTCTGTTTTTTATAAAGGAAAGTCTTAATCCCGTCTTAATGTCAAAACCTCAAATTGCGAATATAGACATATCTTACGTACTATTAAATAATAACGAGGAACTAAAAACACTAGCTTTATTATACAGACCCCCATCTCAATCAGTGCAAACTGACAGTGAAATTTATGAACAAATTGCAGAAATAACTAACATACAAGATACCGTAATTCTTGGCGATTTCAACTTACCCGTGACTAAATGGGGCGATATTCTTACTTCACACTCTGGACACGACCTCTATGCTAACTTGCAAGGGAGTTCACTTTTTCAATTTGTACAATCTCCGCCCCGTGGTAATAATGTGCTTGACCTTGTACTCGCAACAAAAGAAGAATTAATAGAGAATTTGAATGTTGGTGATGAATTCAGTAACAGCGACCATCGTACGATAACTTTCACTTTAAAGTTTACTAGTAACAAATCAAATAGCAGCATTGAGAAAGTCCCTAATTTCAAGAAAGCAAATTTTCATAAACTTAAATCAAAGCTTAAAGAAACTGACTGGAGCTTTCTGACTAACAATAATGACATAAATACATCTTGGGAGTGTTTCACAACCACTTACCTTAAGGCAGTGCAAGACTGCATACCATCGAAAATACAGCGTCCAGGCCATAATGATAAGCCCAAATGGTGGAATAAAGATATTTCAGACTGTCTGCTTGCTAAAAAATTTGCTAATGATAGATTAAAATCCTCACAAAATGATGAAGAACGGGTGAAATTTGTAGAGCTACGACGCAAAGCCAAAAAGTTAATTAAGGAAAGTAAAAAGACCCTTGAGTTACATGTTGCGAATCAAGTAAAACAAACCCGAAAGAATTCTATAGTTATATCAGAAAGAAAAAAGTAGTTACTTCAACTGTTGGACCGTTAGTCGATGAAAATGGAGAATACATCAAAGACGAAGTACAAATCAGTAATGCCCTCAATACCTTCTTTGCATCAGTTTTTACAACCGAAGACCTCAGTGATAGCCCTACACCATCGCCGATTTAGATTGATAATTCAGATGTTCTAAACAATATCACTGTTACAGAGAGAGAAGTATTGAATTGTTTAGATAAACTCAAGGTAAATAAAACGCCTGGACCTGATACAATCTCGCCTAGAGTTCTAAAGGAAGCTAAGGATGAGCTCTCCAAACCACTGACATTGCTATTCAATGAATCCTTGCAGTCTGGGACTATGCCTGATCAGTGGAAGCTAGCCAACGTAACACCGATATTAAAAAAAGGCAGCAAATCCCTACCCAGTAACAATCGTCCAATTAGCTTAACCTCAATTGTATGTAAAATGTTAGAAACGGTCATAAGAGACAGACTCCTAAATCACTTAGAGCCAAATAACTTACTTAAAGATACTCAACACGGCTTTCGTAAAAAACGTTCCTGTTTAACAAACCTCTTAGACTTCTTCCACGATATCCTTAACCTCTATGATGAGAGTAAAGCTGTAGATATTATATACCTTGATTTTCAAAAGGCCTTTGACAAAGTTCCCCACAAACGTTTACTGCTAAAACTAAAAGCGCATGGAATACAAGACGATGTGTTGAAATGGATAGAAAATTGGCTCAGCGACAGAAAGCAAAGAGTAGTCATAAACGGTAAGGCATCTAAATGGACCAATGTAAGTAGCGGGGTACCCCAGGGATCGGTACTAGGACCAATTCTCTTTCTAATTTACATCAACGACAAAGATGAGGGTCTCACCTGTACAATCTAAAAATTTGCTGACGATACAAAAATTGCAAATAGCGTACTCTCAAAAGAACAAGTTGACGATATGCAACACAATCTAGATAAATTGTCACATTGGGCCAAAATTTGGCAAATGAGTTTCAATGCGGATAAATGTAAAGTACTACATATCGGATACCTAAATGAGAAAGCAAACTATTCGATGAATGGCACTCAGCTTAAGAATGTAAACAGAGAAACCGATCTGGGAGTAACAATATCGAGTAACCTAAAACCGAGTCAACAATGTTCAGAAGTTGTTAAGAAGGCAAACAAAATAATTGGCTTTATAGGCAGGTCATTTGAGCATAAATCCAAAGAAGTTATCCTAACCCTTTACAATTCCTTAGTCCGCCCTCTTCTGGAATACTGCGTTCAATCCTGGTGCCCTTATTACCAAAAAGATATAAACAAGCTAGAACGAGTTCAACGTAGTTACCAAAATGATACCTAGCCTAAAGAACAAACCATACGAAGAGCGTCTTAGAGAATTAAATCTATTTCCTTTAACCCAGCGCAGATTAAGAGGTGACTTAATTCAAGTGTTCAAAATCATCAAAGGCATCGACAATATGAACTGTAGTAAGTACTTTACTATCGACCAATCTAATTACACGCGGAGAAACGGTTGCAAAATTATTGGTAAATCTTTTAACTCCCACGAATCTAAGAATTTCTTCTTCAATCGAGTTGTCAACTTGTGGAATGGGCTTCCCCGAGACGTTATAGACTGCAGCACCCTTGATTCATTTAAACTCCGCTTAGACAAATATCTCACATCAAACCCACGACTGACTCCGTTTGTAAATTAATAACTTTATTTTATCCCCCCCTCAGTTACTAACCCATCTGTCCCCTACTAACTTCCTAATCCTGCCACGGACATTAGTTCTAGGGCAGTACATACATACATACATACATAACATTTTAAGACTGAGTGTTCCACACATAAGTGCAGTTTCAGTCTCTTGTCCTAATGGCGGCGTTCCAGGCAACCCTGTTAAGGGCTGCTTCATTTGTCAAGTTCTTGGATTTGAGATCGGCGCGTATAGTCCGATCCCAGGTCTTCCTCGGTCCACCCCTTGGTGCAGCTCCCTCCACAATCACAGACCTGCATTTTTTCACCCAATTTTGTTCATCCATTCTCTCCACATGTCCATACCATCCCAGTCTACTTGTATGCATCACCTCGCTAATACTCTTTATACCTAAACGTCTCCTCAGCTCAACATTTGTTATTCTATCCTGTAGCCTGGCCCCACACATCCATCTCACCATTCTCATCTCATTACTCTCCATTCTGTTGACATCCTCTACTTTAAAGGCCCATGTTTCTGAGGCATACGTCATTGCACTTCTAACACATGAGGCATACACCTTTCCCTTCAGGGGAAGAGGCATTCTTTTCATGGTCAGGATTGGCATCAATTCTCTGAACTTCCCCCAGCCACACCTAATTCTAGCAACAGTGGCAGCCTCGGCCCCACCACCGGCAGAGATGGCAGTAGTTCCCTTTCCAATGTTCCCTTACCCACTCTAAACCACTGTTTGGACACTTGATCCTCAGTGTTTTGGAGGACAAGCAGCCTAGAAGGGTCACTAGACCTGTTGTTGCTTGATTTCCTTTGTACTCCTTTGTACTCCTTTGTACATTCTGACTGTAACGTACCTTGAATTTGGCTGTCAATCTATTGTACCTTGAATTAAGCTCTGTCACTCTTTCATTCTTGGGAAAGACACTTGTTACAGGCAGCTGTGCATTTTGTTTTCTTCATTCTCATAAAAAAAATAATGAGCAATGATTTCTGTGCTTTATTAACATTAATACCCACAATACTTAGTAATGTGTCTTAAATTAATTGTATGGTAGTACAGTTATATGTTCATTGTATAGTCTTTTTGAACCAGATTTAGTATATTTAAGGTTTACACGGTAACCTTCAATATATGTAAGTTTTCAATTTTTTAGGGTTTTTCAAAATAATTATAATCAATATTTGTAAGTGTGTGTGTTCATGTGTTGCCCGCATAGCACTGATGATAACATAGATCATGTCGATTTGTCTGTCAACATGTCATTAAAGAGTATTTTTATTGTTGCTTTGGTTGGCTTCGTGCTGCAGAAGTTAATATATGTAGACATCTATATTTGTTAGAAATACAACACTTTGCATGCTTGAGACTGATGTCATTATTGTTTATATTTAATTAACTATTATATATATGGATCTACGTATGTATTATTGGTAATTATCGATGTATATTGCTTTAATTTCTTTATGGATCTAAAATTGCAAGTGGTTAGTTAAGTAGCCCCACACTAAATAAAACTGGGCATGACACAATTAAAGTGTCCATAATAGTCTGACCATATACAGATATATTGACGATAACATACCCATGTAATACAAGGATAGAAAGGTTTATTACTATTAAGGGGAGACTGACCATTTGTTTGGTCTATTAATGAATTCATTTATATAATTGTTTTAGTTTCCTCCCTAGACCTCCATCAAGCTTAGAAAAACACCCCCTAGACCCCCTTTAAAGATAAATTTGTACATTTTTCGGTAGAAAAATTTCCCGGCCGAAGGCCGGTTCCTTTTAAAATTGCAGGCTCGCTTTCGCTCGCCAGGAAACAATCGACACCTAAATGGTACGAAAGGTCTTAGTTTTTAAAACGAAGTGGGGCGAAAGGTGTTAAAATCGCCAAACTAATGGGCCGAACGTCTTATAATCTCAAGACTAGTGAGTCTAAACATTAGGGAGAAGGGGGTCCAGAAAAACGGTCTTCCTCCCCTTTATATCTATTTGTGTCACATACCTTGCTCATACCATTTGCCTGCCCTTGACTTTTGACAGCGGACGTTTGATCCCAGAATTAGACACATGCTAGTTTCTGATCAAAGAGTTACTGGGGATATGAGAGAATGTCAAGGATTATATTTATACATTATAGAGCTATCTTTTCTTTGCATTAATAGATAATCAAGTGTTACGACCGGGGCTACGAATAAAACAAGGACACTTAATGATTGGACTAGTAATAGGGCACTATGCAACAACGGTACGCTAGATCCAAACCCCTGAACTTATATGCCGGCTAACAAAAACACCTATACCCTCCAAAGTTAATCTGCGATAACGGGGTATCCTTAACTGGGCATAAATGTACTCTACTTCAGGCTAACCCACACTGGTATAGCCTGATAACAAGATGCAAGTTACGTTAAAATACATAAAAGGGAAGCTATGGAAAGGTCAATTAAATCACTGCAAGATTTAATACAATAAAAAGATGCTTCAATACAGTTACTCTAAACAACAATAAACTCTTCACTCCTATCTGAAAGAAAGTGAAGTCTAATCCTACAGCATAGATCTGGAAACTTCTGAAGAAAGTCTGATGCTCATAAGATGCTCGTATCTTAAATTATCTAATGGCAGGAGGCAGGACACCATACACGTAGACTGAATACACTAAAAGATAGGACATATAATGTTAACCGACACGGAAATACTATAAATGCGCATCGGCAGTAATGCTCGACACTAAAAGAGATACTTCCTCATCAACGAAACAGTCTGCTATGGTTGTGCAACTCAACAACAACCTAGACTAATAAATGCCGTGAATAATAATGCATACATATCATAAAGAGCTCATGTCCTAAATAGTGTCTGCTCGGCGAATAAAGTCTAGCTGGGATATCAAGGTTAGGAAACTGTGGCTGAGCAAGACTGGCTCATAGCCTAGCGTTGTCCTTAAGGCGGTATGGTTAAAGTTACGTTAATGACGGGGATGCTCTCTTGGTAGATCCAGATCTCAAGTATCTGGTTCTACCCTGGCGATCCCTCTAAAGTCAAGCAAAGAGGCAGCACTGTGTTCTAAGGTAGTAGGCAAATGCTGTCTTACAACACGATGCTGCACTCGCAAAAGGCACAACCAAAAGAACAACCTAGGCTACCACAGACACCGTCGAAGTCGTGTAGGTATAAGCAAACCGTGCACACATTGCTGACAACGACAACAGAAGCCTTATCCCAGTCTAGCATTAAATAACCCAGCAGAGCACTAAATCAATAATGGAGATACACACCGAGTTCTTAACCTCTACTAACTAAGAACCCTCAAACCTATTCTAAGTACATGTAAATATCTCAGAGAGCGACGCACATAATACGATGGGCCGATATGAAATCATGTGCAGAACCCAAAGGGAGTGTTGTGACGTTAAAAGATTAGAGGAATGAAAGAGAAGAAGTTGAGCAAGAGAGACAGTATGAGAATGGTGGAGATATGGGGGACAGTGGTAAAAAGGATGTTAGTCATGTGCGTCCCTAGCCTGCTCTGAAGAAGGCAGCTCCTGTGGACCCACATGCACACAGGAGCCCACAAAGATGCGGTGGTCGGCCAATCCCGGGCCGAGACGTCCCAAGGCAGCAGGTGTCACGTGACACAGCCAAACACACCAGCCAATCACGAGGCGTGGAAAGGCACGCGCTGCGCGAGCCTCCGAGCGGGGGAGGCAGCACATGTATACGCACACACACACTACCACCTCACTGCCTATATTGTTCTCTCTCCTTAACTATATACAATGCATGTTATATTCTATTCATAATATAAAATACTTCGCGTTGCTACAGACGAAAATAAAGACCACCACTGGACTGTCAGTAACAATGCAAGTACTATGAAAGAAAGAACAACATTCTCTGATAACTGTAGCCCACTTCACTGCCCTGGCGAGCGCTAACGGGAGGCGATTCTGCCAACGCTGGTAGGCGTCACACAAGTAACTGCCATGATGCAGAAAATACATACAACATTAGTATCTTCATTATATATGTCGCACCAGTAAATTGATATAGTGGATATTCCTATTTTGATATAATACCGCATATGTTATTGTATTATGGGTCATAAATGACCTTTAGCATAGATTGTACCATGCATGCACCTATGCACGTAAACTTGACACCCACTCACACTTGTACACGCACATAGTGTTCCAGTGCATTCACCTCTGGACTGCGGCCAGACTCTTAAGAGGTTCTATTGGGCGAATGCGCCAGACTCTTAAGATCCAAGGCCTAACATTTTTTTTTTAAACACCCCAGTGGCACGCAAAACAAAGCAATTTGTGTTTAGGTGAGATAATTCCCCTCCATTACTTGCTACCACTCGTACACATGTGTCCCAACACCCCCTTTCCCCCCCTCCCCTCCTTTTTCCCCCCTCCTCAATTATCAGGTATTTTCTCTATTATTCCCGATATTTATCGAGTATTTTCATTCGAGGACGGGTGGGAGAGAGAGGGGTGGTAAAGGAGTGTATCTCTGACCCTCCAAGCCATTCTGAGAGTTCCCCTTGTCTCTCAGTACCATCCGAGACAAGAGAGAGGGAGGGTCTTTGTCTCTCACCGCTCAAGTTCAGATTACGACCCGTGGGGCTAAAATATACACTTTCCATTAGCCAATTGGTGTTACCACTTGTTTTATTGCTTTCCAATGTTCATATGTTCATATTAACCCTTTCCGAATTTATGAGGCAGAGGTTGCCAGATTAGCAATAAGAAATAGAGTTCTCTCACTCTTATAATTACCTCTCCAAAATTAGTTTTCTGCCCACAGCTAACTCAAAGACAACTGCAGAGGTTGAAGTAACTAAACTAAAGGTTTCTAAATACCCCTGATGGTAACAAAGGCTATCCACAATAGCCTCAAAATTGCGTCATATGTCGGAGAGAGTTAAAAGTAAAATAGGCACATATGGATAAGTATTAATTATATATATGGTAAATTGACGATTTTAGTCAGGAATGAGTCAGAATACCTTCGCATGGCGGGCACTTTCAAATACCATAGCTGCGCAGCTTACAGGTTAAGTCACCATAATCTAGTCGCTTGACTAACGTAGCGCGAGTTCGATCCCAGCTACCTGCCGGTGAGGTTTATGTCAAAAAATGTATGGGCTGCGGACTGCGGAGGTTAGGTGAGGATGCGCCACCTCTGGGTTCCACCTGGTTCCCTGCCCACATTCTAGCCCTTAAGGAGGTATGTAGGTGCTCTTGTGGCAACCAGAGTCAAATATGTTGACTACTTAGGATAAGTTAGGTTAAGGAATTGTGTATTTTCAGCCTCATTGGCTGCCTGCTCGAAATAAAAAAGATAACTATTATTAGTATTACTATTATTACTATTATTAGTATTATTATTACTATTACTATTATTATTATTATTATTATTATTATTATTATTATTTATTATTACATACAAACAAATATGCACAATATAACACTGTCTCTCACTTTCTTACTTACACACACACACACACAAACACACGCACACAGGCAAATAAACGCACACAAGTACACACACATACACACACACAGGCAAACAAACTCACACACACACACACACACATACTCACACACATGGACGTAAGTCAAGACCTTCACCACCACCAAGATTTACACTCCCTGCCTCAGAAGCTGTAAATTGTGTAAATGTGAAGGCTCTAAATTTACAGGGGAAAGGGATAGCTGTAAAATTATCATAGGAACCTTGCCTGTGACGGAGGTGACGGGTTTTTATGGGTTTGTGAGCGATATTTTAATATGGTTGGGATTATGAATTGTGACTTATGAAAAACAGCTCTCTCTATCTATCTTTCCTTCTCGCTCTCGCTCTCTCTCTCTCTCTCTCTCTCTCTCTCTCTCTCTCTCTCTCTCTCTCTCTCTCTCTCTCAACCTTTATTACGAGAATAAAGCTGTCAACTGTCAATAGTATATACCTTGAATTTAAAAAGTCCTTTGAAAGAGTACCCCACAAACGATTATTGATAACATTAAAATCACATGGGATACATGGTGGAGTGTTGAGGTCGAGAGAAATTTAGTTCAGTGAAAGAAATAAAAGAGTAGTCATAAACGGTTAAGCATACACATGGACCAATGTAACTAGTGGTGTATCCCAGGGATCGCTTCTAGGGCCAGTTATCTTCCTAGTATACATTAACGACATAGATGAGCGCCTCACCTGTACAATATCAAAGTTTGCAGACGATACAACAATTGCAAATACCGAATTCGCAAATGAACAAGTAGAAGATATGCAAAACATCCTAGACAAGCATAAATCCAAAGATTTAACCTTCACTCTTTACAATTCCGTAGTCCGTCCTCTTCTGGAATATTGCGTTCAATCTTGCTGCGTCTACTACCAAATAAATATTGACAAGCTAGAACGAATTAATCGTAGTCATACCACAACTATACCTAGTCTGAAGAACATACCATACAAGGAGCGTCTTAGAAACCCAGCGCAGATGAAGAGGTAACCCAATTCAAGTGTTCAAAAGAATTGACAACATTAACTGTAATACATATTTTTTGATTGACCAATCAAATTACTTGTGGGGAAATGGTTGCAAATATTTCTTCTTCAATCGAGTCAACTTCTGGAATGGATTTCCTCGAGATATTGTAGACTGTAGCACCATTGATTCCTTTAAATATCGCCTAGACAAGCACATTGCCTTAAACCTGCGACTGACTGCATTTGTAAATGAATAACTTTTGTTCTCCTTAATCCTCAGATACATCGAGGATCGCTACAGACATATATTTACAACTCGCTCTTCCCCATATACACGATGGATCACTTACAGCTGTGTTATCTTACTAACCAAATTTGTCCCCTACGAATATTTTGTAACCCTGCCATGGACATTAGTCCTAGGGTAGTTCTTCCCTTTCCAATTGCCCCTTACCCTCTCTAAACCACTGTTGAACACTCTGAACAGCAGTGAATTAGAGGGCAAACAACGTAGATAGGTCGTTAGAACTGTTGTTGCTTAGATTCCTTTGTACTCCTTTGTATTCCCCCCCCCCTCTCTCTCTCTCTCTCTATCTTTTTCTATATATCTATCTATATATATCTATCTCCTTCACACAGACACACACACACACAAACACAGGTACACAAGCGAATAGTAGTAAGCAAACACATGATATTCGAATTATGCAATTTTCGTGCAATATACATGTAGGTGCAGACAGAGCTGGTAGCATCTCTCTCTCTCTGTATTCATATGTTTATCTAACTATCTATTTAGCTACCTATCTCTCTATCTATCTGTCTGTCTGCCTGTCTGTTTTTCTGTCTGCCTAGCCATCTATCTGTCTATCTATGACTCTAACTATCAATTATTTAAGGATTTATAGTTTGACTAGTACAGTTAGTATTCTATTAATATAAACCACATTGTGTTACAAGTTAATGGACAGTCTGATCCATCTCTTTGTCTCACATTCTATCAATACTATTATATCTTTTCTTTCTTGCAAATAGGTTATATAAATAATTACAATCATCAATATGTATAGATGTGCTTCTTTCATTCTCCCCCCATCTCTCTCTCTCTCTCTCTCACACACACACACACACACACACACATACACACACAGAAACACACACACACACACGCACACAAAAACACTGAAAAATACTGAAACTAACACCATATCAAACACACAAAGATCTGAGCTTAAATCAACTGTTACAACAAAGGGTCTCTAGTCTGGATGTTTAAAAAAGTCTGTATTGGTCGTGTTGGATGTGGTTCGGTCTGGATGGGTCTGAATACAGTAGGTCTTGTGGTCCATTCATTGGGCTTATTTGATACGATATTAGTCTGTATTGCGTTGAATGGCATTGTTTGACTAATTTCATATTACATTGTCTGGATAGGCTTGGATAGGAGTGATTGCATGCTGGGTCGTTGTGGAAAAATAGTGTAAGGTAGAGTCATCAGCATATGCATGGATAAGACTACAGGTACAGTTGAGAAGATCATTACTGAATATTAATAAAAGATCTGGAGACAGGACAGAACCCTGCGGAATAGGGGAAGTTGATAGGCTGAGGAAATGAACGGTGGCCATCCGAAACTGTAGCTATGGAACGGCCAGAAATTGAATAAGAAATAAAGACAGATGGAGTGATAGAAACCGAGAGAGGGTAGTTTAGCAATTACAAATGTGTGCCAGACTCGATCGAAGGCTTTCATTATGTCTAGCACAATACAAAGGGTTTCACCGAAGTCCTGAAAGGAGGATGACCAAGAGTTAGGAAGATAAGAAAGAAGATCACCAGTAGAGTAGCGGAAACCATACTCACGATCTGAAGTTAGTGTAGATTATGGGAAAACAAATGCTTAAGAAATATTGAATTAATAATAGCTTCAATGAATTTGGAGATGCAAGAAATTAGAGTAATTGGATTTGGAACAGGTTGAATGAGAGCAAATTTCCAGCAAGAAGGAAACACTTTTAAGGAAAGACAGAGACGAAAGAGTTTGCCTAGGCAAGGAGTGAGAACGGAAGCACAGGTTTTGAGTACAACAGGAGGAAACCATCCAGTCTGCATTCCTTCTTAGTATTAAGCCCAGCGAGGGAAGAAAATATATCCTTGAAAGAGATTATGATATTAGGCATAGGTGAGAGAGAGGTGACCTGGTGGAGAGGGAGAAATAGCACCCGAAAGGAGGATGACCAAGAGATAGTAAGATATGAAAGAAGATCACCAGCAGATTGACCCTTAAGGAAGCCATACTGGCGATCTGAGAGTAGATTATGAGAAGATAAATGCTTAAGAAATTTGTTAATAAGAATAGTTTCAAAAACTTTAGAGATACAAGAGATGAGAGAAATTTGATGATAGTTAGAGGGTTGAGAGTGGTCACCCTTCTTTGGGACAGGTTGAATGAGAGCAAACTTCCAGCAAAAAGGGAAGACGTTAGAGGAGAGACAGAGACAAAAGAGTTTGCCTAGGCAGGAAGTCAGCACGGAAGCACAGTTTTTTAGTAAAACAAATGGAACAGCATCCGGAACGTACACCTTCTTAGTATTAAGCCCAGAGAGGGTAGAAAGTAAATCTTTAGCAGAGATTAGGATATTAGGCATAAATAGGAGAGGGAGGAATAGCACTGGAATCATCCAGGTGGAGTTTCTAGCGAAAGTTTTGGCAAAGGGTTCAGCTTTGTCAAAGGAAGAAGTGACAGTGGTGACGTCAGAGTGGAAAAGGGGAGGGAATGATGAGGATGAATTTTTTTTGGAGAGGTTTTCGGCTTAATGCCAGAAAGCTTGGGATATATTGAGGAAGGAGTGAAACAGATGTGAGAGGGGAGGGGTTAAGAGGGAAGGCGAGACTGGAGGGGGGTTAGAGCTGTGAGGGGAGAAATGAGAGAGGTGATGGTAGTATAATGCGGGAAAGGGAATAACGAGAAGGGATGAGAGGAATGGGGTGAGAGAGGACGGGGTGGGGATGGTCTGGACGGGTGAAGTGTATTAGTGAGACAACTTAATTTACTCCTGCCACCACCACCACATTCACCAGGGAAGATTGGATATATATATATACTGTATATTCTGTATATGTATATATATATATGTTTCCTCGGTCCCTCGGTATCCACTCCCCCGTTCCTACTGACCATAGAGCACCTTTCTCGCCCCTTTCAGCCCTCCTCCCCTGGAGTATATGTGTGTGAGAAGAGAGAGAGAGAGAGAGAGAGAAGGGGAGGAGTAAGGTTGGAGAGTAGACAGAGAAAACAGGAAGATTTATGAATTGACAAGATTGAAGGATACAGCATTTACAGTTACCGAACATAAATTAGTGACAGGGACTTAAAGTAAAAGAAATCAAGGAATTGGTGGGAGAATCCATACATGGAAAACAACAAACTAGGTGCCGGTAAGAGAAAAAAAAGGAAAACAATATATATATATATATATTATCAGGAACAACAATCCCTAAAAATAAGTAATATACTATTAGAACAACGCAATTTGTAAAACATAGGGTATATGATTATCAAATCTATAAACGGTAAACTTACTAACTACAAACAATCTTATATTAATGTCTTACTAGATACAAAATTAAATTCCGTACAAAAACCATGTAAAACCAGTGTGAAGATACCGAAAAGCAAAATAAAGACCATCACAATTGAACTCTTGGAGAAATTGTATCGGGTCCTGATGATTTGTTTTCATTGAGGTTATCTAAACATCTAAGTACCTCTGCCTCAGTAATGCTGATATTTCTAAGAACTTCCACTTTGTTTGTCTGTACTGGCGGTACTGTAGGGATGTCACTTAGGTCTTCTGATGTAAAGACTGATGCAAAGAAGTTATTGAGAGTATTACTCATTTTGGCATCTTCATTGGTAAAATCTCAATTTTTATCTACCAAGGGTCCAATCGTTGAAGCCACCACTTTCTTCTTCCTGATGTAACTGTAGAATTGTTTTGGGTTAGTCTTGCTTTGATTTGCAACATGTAAATCCAAAGTGTTTCTACTTTGCTTAATTAACCTTTTGGAGTTGGGTCATAGAACTCTTATCGGAGGTTTGTAATCTCTCTTGAGCATTCTTTTTAGCAAGTAGACATTCAGTTATTTCTCTATTCCACCATTTAGGTATGTTATTATATGCAGATCTTTTGTTTTTTGATGGTATGCACTTGCGTACTGAGTTCGTGTAAATTTCTGTGAAAATTTTCCATGATTGGTTTATCTCATTATTGTTTAGAAAACTCTAATTGGCTTCTTTAAATTTTGATCTGAGTTTATGGAAATTTGCTTGCTTGAAATCTGGAGCTTTCTCATTGCTGGTATTGAGTTTATTGCTATTAAATGTGATACTTAAAGTGATCGTACGGTGGTCACTATTACAGAATTAATCACCAACAGTCACCAAGTCTTCTTTTGTTGCAAGTACAAGGTCAAGAAAATTATTACCGGGGGTTGGGGATTGAACAAATTGATGGGAGCTTTCTTCTAGGTTGGCATGCAGATCGTGTCCGGAGTGTGAAGTAAGAGTGTTGCCCCACTTGGTCACTGGTAAAATAAAGTCGCCAACAATTGTAGTAGCGTGTACACTCAACCCTCCATTATCGCGGGTTTGGGAATAGCGTTTCACCGTTATCGCGCATACCTAAAAATCCCAACTATTACAAAGGAGTACAAAGGAAATCAAGCAACACCAGTTTTAGTGACCCACATAGGCTGCTTGTCCTCCAAAATACTGGGGATCAAGTGTCCAAACAGTGATTTAGAGTGGGTAAGGGAATATTGGAAAGGGAACTACTGCCCCGGAACTAATGTCCGTGGAAGGATTAGGAAGTTAGTAAGGGACAGATGGGCTAGTAACTGAGGGGGGGATAAAATAAAGTTATACATTTACAAATGCACTCAGTCGCGGGTTTGATGCGAGATATTTGTCTAGGCGAAGTTTAAATGAATCAACGGTGCTGAAGTCTATAATGTCTTGGGGAAGCCCATTCCATAAGTTGACAACTCGATTGAAGAAGAAATTCTTAGAATCATTTGAGTTAAAAGATTTACCAATAATTTTGCAACCGTTTCCCTGCGTGTAATTAGATTGGTCGATAGTGAAGTATTTACTACAGTTCATATTGTCGATGCCTTTGATGATTTTGAACACTTGAATTAAGTCGCCTCTTAATCTGCGCTGGGTTAAAGGAAATAGATTTAATTCGCTAAGACGTTCCTCGTATGGTTTCTTCTTTAGCCCTCCAGACCCGGGGCCTCTAGCTCGCGACTGTACTGTGGTACCGGGTGTTTTGACGATTATTGGGCTATGTTAACTCACCTCTAACTCAATAAATAGAGCATGTAATGTTATGAATACAAAATAAAATGTTGCACAAACCTTCCTCTGTAGAATGTCGTTGAGTAAACGTCTCTAGCCCCAGTGGTTGCATAATGGCGAGCGCGGGAAGTAGAGTGATTTTCGGAGGCAAATTCTTTCCGCGTTCGGATGCGTCGCCCCGGCCATGGCTACCACGCACCTAGCCGCTCGTCGCGCCAGAGTGTTTACCTCCCATAGACGATTTTAGTGTTTGATATTGAGAATTTGATGTTTATTTGATATTTTTATAGTTATTTTGAGGCCAATTATATAAAGTATGTGTATATGCGCTTGTGAATCCTTGAAGGAGGAGAACAGGCGCTATATAAGTAACCAGACGATTATTATTATTATTATTATTAGGGTATCACTGTCACTAATATTGCTCTTTTTCACTCGATACCGTACGCTTTGTTAGTAATTGAGGTAGGTTATTGTTATATTAGGCACTGATTATTCGTTATCACAGGTGTTTATTATACTTTGGCCATCAAATATTAGGTCTTGTGTCACTTGCACTTAGTTATATGCTTTGTAAACGTTGTATATACAATTTATTGTGTCTTTTTTCACTTATTTCTATATTTCTATAGGTTCTAATCATATGAATGTCACTTATTATATACATATGTGTCACTTTCACATATGATTATGGTGTAATTGTATTTGTATCAATTTTCTCATAATACATGACTTTTGCATTAAAATAAAAAAAATTACTTCCACTTTTTGCCTATATATTATACACTGTACATATTGTCACTGTCTTTGGCACTGTCACTATGATTATTAGAACTTCTGCTTGGAGTGGTAATCAAAGAAGCACCCTTCAGCACAGAGTGCCACCTTGCACTCCACACACTCCACGGTGGACTTTTTATCTGACGTCGCCCTCAGCCTGGTGTTGTAGCAGACACGGCACCGCTTCTGCTGCTTTCTTCCTGCTGCTGTCTGAGGCAGGGAAACGAGCCTGTGCATATTCATGTAATATGCACAGTGCAAGCGGTCAGTAGCGGCGGGCCCAGCATGTGCCACTGCCCTCTGTGGCGTAGCATACTTCTCCAGGAGCTCCTTCAACACCTACTTTTGGAACCTCCGCAGGCTATTGAACTTCCTGGGTGTGTTCTCAGTCCGAAGCTTGTAGATGTTGTAAGCGTTCAGAATGGACATGTCCACCATGTGCAGAAAGAACTTTTTGTACCATCTGCACGAGGTACGCAGATAGTCAATGAAGCCTATCTGCATGTCGGACTTGTCCACCAGCCTCATGTTGATTTTGTAGTCCATGACAGCATCGGGTTTGGTCACCATGGCCTGGGTGCGGCGATCCATCTTGCCAGTCTCCACCATTTCCCCCTTGTGGACGGTGGTTAAGAGGTTGACCTTCCGCTGGTCGTGCCAGTGGATAGCCAGAATGAACCCCGACTTCTTCCTGAACACATCGCCTTTTTTGGTCTTTGGAGGGAAAGGTGGCATGCCCTTCCTTCTCCCTCATACTGTGCCTACAGTCCCAGTCTTGCGCTCATGGAGGTACTTTGAGAGAGTGGGGGACGTGTAGTAATTGTCCGTGAAGAGGACGTGATTCTTGTGGAAATAGCGGTCCATCATGGCTTGCACCACTGCTCCGCCAAAGCCAATGAGGGGGTTCACAAGCACGTCCCCCTTCCTTCCCGCTGTAGACCAGGAAATCCAGGACATAGCCAGTTCGGCAGTCGCACAGCACAAAGAATTTGATGCCAAAGCGATGTCTCTTTGAGGGGATGTACTGCCGGAAGCTGAGCTTTCCCCGGAACAGCACAAGAGACTCGTCAATGACGACCTTGCAGAAGGGCTTGAAGTAGGAGGAGAAACGGTGTCGCATCATCTCATACAATGTCCTAATCTTCCACAGCTTGTCTGGCTTGTGGACGTCGGTGTTGGTGACAAGATGGAGCGCTGCGAGGATGTCAAGGTACCGGTCACGAGACATATTTCCCGAAGGCAGGGGTGGATATGACATCATTGGTGATCCAATAGTCAGGCAACCTATGCTTCTTGACATGCATGGTGAGTGCCAGGAACACCATGAACTCGTGATGAGTCACGTCGGTCCACTGCCTCATGTGGCCCTTGGTCACCTTGTCAAAAAAGTGGACCTGGAATTGGTGCTGCTTGTTTGTCTCCTTGATGACAAATCCGGTAACCTCCTCATCAAAAAAGGCCTCGAAAAGCTCATGTGGTGGAGCATTGAGGCCTGCGGGAAAATTGGGGGTAATTCCTGAACCCTCCTGTACCTCATCAATAGCTGGTACATCAGGGTTGTAATCTTCCCCGTCAGCCACGTCTTGCCACTGAAAAACGTAGAATGGGTCTTGGCGACGCTGACGAGGAGCTCCAGCTGGTGGCTCAGCACGCCCACGGCCAACTCGGGAGGCGCGCGCCCTAGGACGGCCAGGGCGGCGGCCAGGCCGGGACACAGTACGACGCCCCCGGGCGGAGCGGATGGGATGAGGGTCGTCCATGTCCATATATTCGTCGTCGTCAGAGTGGTCATCTAGCCCTGACGGTGGACCTATATAGTCATGGCCAGAGTCTTCATCGTCAGTGTCCCCCACATAATCTGGCGGGGAACGAGTGATGCGTGGGCAGCGTGCGAGGGGGCGAGGTGGGGAAGGAGTGGCAGGTGAGGCTATGTCCCCCCCCCCCCCCGAGGTCCTGGGCTCCTTGGCCTGCGACGAGTGGCAGAAAGCAATGTTTCACTGTCACTAGGCCCAGGTATTGGTGATGCGAGCTCAAAGACTTCATCAGGAACATATGTTGATGGCTGGAGAGGTGGGGAGGACCGTGGGGAAAGTTGCGGGGATGTATGGCTGGGGCCGGCAGGGGTGGACGCCGCCGGAGCCTCGAACAAAGCCCGCCTAGTTTTCTGTCCCTTTTTCACATATTTCCTGCCTTTCCCCTTTTCGGCAGCAGTATGTCTCCTGTCGAGGGACCTAGGAGGCAAATAGGCCGAAAGTGGGGGGTCCTCAACCCTTGGCAGTGGTGGGGAAGAATGTGGGGCGCCCGGGTCATCTTGGGTGGCTTGGGTAGATAAGGGAGACAATGGCGGGCAAGATGAGTCACCACGCTCACCCTCACTCACAGCCTCATCCTCACCAAGTCTTTTGGCTTCTTCCCTGGCTGCCGCGGCTGCCTTTTCAAGTAACTGCCTCTTATAAAAGTGTAGCTTGAAAGGCGATTTAGCTGGCGAAGGGCTTGGAGTCGTGTCACTCAACTGAAACTTGGAGAGTGACCTTGAACTCTCCCACTCACTCACTTTCCCCACTTCACTGTCTTCAGCTAAAACAGCTTCCGCGAAAGCTGCTACATCACCTTTTTCACTAGCAAATCCCATGAATTGAGCGTCTTTGTCACTGTCATCGCCATAATCACTCGACTGATAATTAGCCGATTTATCACTGCCTTCATCATCAACATTATACTGTGCATCAGCACGCTCATAAATTCTCAATGTCTCCTCAATACCTCCGGGAGATAACACATTTAGGCGGTGGCATCTGCGTAAGACGCGAGGAGCTTGGGCGGGCGTCGTAGGGAGCACGGTATTGGACACAGCGGAATCACTTTTTGGCGTACTATCCATGATGGCGTCGGGGTAGAGACTGTTGTCGTGGCGTAGTTCACGTGTGGTGGCGCCATCTACCACCCACGACACCAAAAATGTACGCGCGCCATTCGAAAGCACGTACGCAAGCACTCGGAGCCTCAGAGCCCGTCCGGGTTGCGCGAGCCGCGTTTGTTATGGATGCCTCAGAGGCCAACCGGGTCTAGAGGGTTAGGCTAGGTATTATTTTGGTAACTCTACATTGAACTCGTTCTAGCTTGTTTATATCTTTTTGGTACTGCGGGTCCTAGAGCAGTTATCGCTGTCCCTCTTTGACGGGAAAACTCGAGAATCCCGCCTGTCTACGTCACCGCCAAGCAGCAGTTGATTGGCTTTACGTCAGAGCGAGGTGTAGCTCTCATTGGCTGTTTTTTTCTGTTCTTATATTTTGTATTCATCTATTATACAGTGGAGCACCAAAGACAAGAGCAAAAATAATGAAAGACTCGACATCAAACTAGAAAACACAAACAAACAAGTGAATCCAATGAATCCGAAATCCGAGCGTCACTTGCGCAATTTACGGCCGCCATCTTTAATACCTAGCCGATGGTGCCCGTCATATGACGGGAGATAAAATATTGGCCACCCCTGCTGTGTCCATCATATGACGGGTGCCATTTTGAGCACATTATTAGCTCTGAGAGAGAGTCTGCGCATTGGGAGGACGATAGGCGGCCTTCAACCGCTCGGCACCACAGCGGGCCGTCTCTGGCACGTATTGTGTCTCGTTCCCACCTCCGTATCTCGCGAGACTAGGGGAAAACTGCAAAAATTACCTTATTTTAGGGTATTTTCACCTCCCGTTACGCGACCGCTACATGATAACCCGTGGGCGTACAAGGATGATTCAGGTGTCATTGGAAAGCTCTATTATCGCCCTTTCACGGATATATAATTGTCTTGTTTATGCATGAAAAATAGCATGGAATGAAGCTCGTTATAGGTAAATATACCCGCCCAGCAGCTAGGTTATGTCAACAAACATGCCCGCTTTTAACACCTAACGAGCGGCCTAGGCGGTAAATAATATGTAGCCACCAGCGGGGTGTTTTTACCCAAAATAGGGCTGTTTACGTGATCATTTTCATGCCTAAATAAGACCCAGAGCGTAAAACAAGTATATATCCCTGAAAGGGCATAAACAGAGCTTTCCAATGACACCAGAACGATCCTTGTATGACCGCTAGTTTTCTTGCAACAACCGCGCAACACGAGTGCAAAAACCATGTAATTCGGTACTTTCCCCATACATTTCACTATGTAGTGAGTGTGAGAGGGTGGAGGAGGGTGGGATTCATGTCAGTTGGTCCACCGCGGTGGTCTGGAGCAGTCATACGCTCGCTACTCTCCTGCCAGCACTTGTCTCTCTCTCTCAGCAACATTACGTGCTGAAATTGCCACACGACTTATGCTGTGAGCCGCCACATAGTCCAAATTTCTTTCACTCGACATATGATGCGCACCGCTAATAAAGGGTTAAAGAGTTAATGTCGTCAACACTAGCCAGATACTATTAGTCCACCCGCCTTTTGCTTGCTTATTTGTGCCTGAACCTCTTATCTCTCGCATTTATTATGACCTCTAGTGCATTCAGTGATAGGGATGGTGGGCCTGGTGGTAATGATAAAGGAATTTAATTGCCCGGGACCATCAAAACAGAGTCAAGTCAAGTGCCGTGCCTGACGAAAGCCGCGGAAACGACGATGAGTTAGGCTAGGCCTATGCTAAATATGATTATGTTTTCAAATAAAGTCTATGTGGTAAGTAATATCCTCATAATATGTATTTTTAAATATTCTCAATATATATTTATTGGATGTGACTGTTTGGACGAATCTGGGGAGGAAAAGTTGGGACCTGGGAACCAATTTGTTTTCCCCATAAGTTATTAAGTTCCATTATCGCTATTCTCTTTATAGCGGCACTAATTGGGCACCAATTAGGTGGGATAACAGAGGGATGAGTGTATGTTACATATTACTGCATTTTGTTCGTAAATTTCTTGGTCGGTTTGCACTGATTGGGCTGGGGGCCTGTATATTAATGCTAGGATTATTTTTGTTCCTTTAATGTTTTTTATTAGCAGGTAAGATAAATCAATATTTACTATTTGAGGTTTTGACAAGAGAATTGGGCTAAGACAACAAATATAACGCCGCCTCCATTTTTATTTACTCTGCTTTTCTCTAACATTACATAGCGGGGAAGTGAAAACTCTGCTAAAATGTCACTGTCTTCCGTATTTAGCCAAGATTCTGTTATGTCGATTACATCAACATTTTCTGTAAACACGAGTTCCTCTAGTTCTGAAAATGTATTGCGAATACTTAGAGCATTCACGTAGAAGACCTTTAACCCTCAACCGGCGGTGACTGTCATATGACGGGAGAGAGATTATTGGCCACCCCTGTGGTGCCCTTCATATGACGGGTGCCATTTTGAGGACGTTATGAGCTCTGAGAGAGAGTTCGTGCATTGGGAGGATGATAGCTGGGCTTCGACCGCTCGCCACCACCTGGAGGCAGTCACTGACACACACTATATATCACCACCACCTCGGTACCTCGCGAGACAAGGAAAAAAATGCGAAAATTACCCTATTTTATGGTATTTTCACCTCCAGTTACGCGATCGCTGCAAGATAACCTGTTGTCGTACAAGGATGATACAGTTGTCATTGGAAAGCTTTATTATCTCCCTTTCACGGATATATAATTGCATTATGCACTGGCGATTGTTTATGCATGAAAAAGAGCATGGAATGAAGCTCGTTTTCGGTAAATATACCCGCCCAGCAATACGGTCATGTCAACAAGCATGCCCGCTTTTAGAGAGTTAGAGATGTGGTACTTGATATAATTTGATGCTTGCCACATGTATTTGATGCTTGTCTTGGATTTGTATTTCTTCTGAGTTTTAAGTTATCCTCCCATTCTGATGACTGTTGGTCCCGTTTTCTTAATGAAGGTTCTTTACAGCATCATTCAGCAGACGGCCAAACCGGGCAGCTCCTACCGGGCTTAGGTGGACACCGTCTCTTGAAAACAAATGTTGATCGGGGTAGAAATTATCCCAAGTGTTGATGAAGCCGATGTTCTTTTCCCTGCAGATGTTGGTGAGTTGACGATTTATATTCATGGCTGTTGACCAGAAGAGATTCTTTGCGTTAATCTGGGGAATGATGCCTGAGATGATGATCCCACTAGATTTGTCCTAGTAAGTCTTAATAAACTGCTTATATTTATAAAAGAGTTCTTCTGATCGTGTGCGCTGGACGTCATTTAATCCAACATGTATGACATACTGTAGGTTGTGTTTGTCGGGACCAGCCTGGTCACCTCGTCCACAGCCCCAACGACGTCGTCCACGCCACCACTTGGTATACAGAATCGTTTTCTGGTTCTGGGTGACCAGGCGCAAAACTCCTTGAGCTGGCCGCATACCATGGAGTCCCCCACAAGCCGTACTTCCTCCGTTTCTTCTTCTTCATAGGTAGCGAGAATTTGGAAACGGTTTTGACACATTGTTATAGGTACCTTCTAGCTACCTTCTTGGTAGCAGTACCTGGGCGTACACTATTTATTACGAGCTGAAAATTATCTTCATCATGAACGAGGGTTGGGTATTGTCAGAGGTCTTGGTGTTGGTTGAGGTCTGAGGTGGCACTACATACGACCTTGGCAATTCTAAATCCCTGTGTCTTGTTGCGGGCAGGGAGGCTTCATTTCCGACGTTTGAGCTTAGGAACTCTTCAAGGGTATTAACTCTGCGAGTTAACACATCAATTAATTGGAGAGCCTTTCATAGCTTCTCCATAGGAGTGGTTATGGAAGCTGGTCATAATGGCCACCCTCTTGAACAGCCACTATTCAAACAACCACAATCCCAAACAATCTAGGTTATATCAGGATAGATTTGGTTAATTTTTTGTATATTCTTTTAAGTTAAATCTGGTAGATTTGTTTTATTAGGCTTAAGTAAAATTGGATAAGGAGATTGTGGCCATTCTGGTTGTGACCGTTCCCGACTGTGGCTAAATTCACTTGAAGCTATGATTACCGTACTTTGAACTCACCAGCAGTGCGCAGATTAGGAAGGTACCACACGATAACTTGCATCTAATACTAGGCTCGGAGTCACTTTATCATATGAATATATATTAACCCGGGAAGCGCATAGCTATGGAACTTGAAACATCCGGCCAGGCGAAGGTATTTTGGTTCATTCTCGGCGAAAACCATAATTTTACCATAAATATCGTTATTACTTATTCATATGCGCCTATTTTATTTCTAACATGTAAGATATTAACATGCATGAGCAGTAAAACAAGTGGGAATAGTATTTGATGGGTGAAAAAGACGTATTATTGCCGCCCGATCATATCAGGATGGGAGAGCCAGTGCGGCATATATCCACCCCTCCCAAGCTCTAAAGCAGCACTGACGGGCCATGACGGCTCGAAGTAGAAGTCTCTTTGTTGCTAGGATCTCTAACCGCTTCGCCTGTGTAATAGAGACCGGGTGAGGTAAATTCGCGCCGAAAATTAGCCGATAGAAGGGGGAATATAAGGAAAAAATAGTTGATAATTGAGGGGTGGGGGGAGGAGGAGAAGGGGTGTGGGTTGGGCCACATGTGGAGGAGTGATAGTGGGTATGGAGAGGAATTATCTCAGTTATTCACATATTGCTTTGTTTTGAGTGCCAGTGGGGTGTTTTGAAAGGCATTTTGTTTATGCCTAACCTCATAAGAGTCTTGGCGCCTTCACCCAGCAAAACCTCTCAACCCTTACTGTACCAGAGGGTATTACTATAAATGTAGCCTCCAGTACCAAGCATTGTGGCCAAAATGGCTTCAAAGACGAGAGAGCGCAACCTCTCACCCAGAAAGCTGGATGAGTACTGAAACATCCTGCCCGTGGGACCTTAGATACACTCTGAGAAGTGATGCCAATGTCTCAAAGCAGTGTTTACAAGTCATGGTGCCTGGTACCGCTCGGTACAAGGACCCAATACTACTGACGGATATCGTACGGCGTTGGTATTGGCGAGTTACTTTCTTACTGTCGGCCATTGTATGTCGCTGGTACAAAACGGGTTAAAGCAAAGGCTGGTATTCGACCAATGGTACTTTCATTGTGATGGTATAGTAAGAGTTGTAGATTAACATCAGGTGCAAACGCCTTAAGACAATAATAAATACACCAAATACAAACACAAAATATTCTATAAGGTTATTACTGATACCAGACTTTCATACAAATTATCAGATAGTATGCCCAGATGTCCGTGTGACACCGGCTTAATTAAGGCGGCATTACAAAAGAGCTTTCATCGCAATATTCAATGGTCAACAATTTTTTGAAAAAATTATAGGGATGTTTTGAACTGGTACCGGAAACTAAGGTGATGATATATAAATTTAGGTGACCGAATTATTTTCAAAGGCACCCTCATAAAGTTACCAGACCAGTGTTGTCGATAACAGTTGAGGAGAAAAGCGCTTGTGTGATAAAAGAAGAGCATAGGACAAGGAAACATTATTATTTTAGAAAAGAGGAAATCAGAGGAGTTGATATATTGGCAGGAGTTGAAGGCTGTATCTCCCATCAATCATTCTCCCCCGTCACCTTCGTGTGTTTGTTTCTAATATTTTCCTTTCTTTTCTGTCTTGAATATTTTTGTAGTTGATGATAATTATTATTTTTGTTGTGTACAGTTACTCACGTTTGCTCATCTTTTGTTATCTCTCTCTCTCTCTCTCTCTCTCTCTCTCTCTCTCTCTCTCTCTCTCTCTCTCTCTCTCGTCTACATTATTTTCGTATTTTTTCCTTGTATTCCATTATTTCTTCTTTCTTCGTTTGTTTTATCTATTCAGTATATTTTCTTCTTTATTGCATTATTTGTTATAATGTTCTCTTCTCATACGCACTACTCCTTTTATCTCTCTTGCTTCTGTCTATGCTCTATGTTTTCTTTTAATGCAACCTTATCTTATTCTTTCCCTTTCTCTTATTTCCGTTGCACTTCCTGCATGTACACATGTTCTTATTCACTCTTTGTTTAATCTTCCTCCATAATAGATTTTACTCTTTTTCGTTTGCCAACGTTTACTAACTTTCAACGTTTTTATAACAGACATCTGCATCCTTCAATTTCTTTGGCTCCTTCCATCCTCACACTTTTATATAGATGATATTTGAACTTACCTACCACTAGATAATAAATAATATAAGACAATAAAATGTACAACAATAATATGATATGATATAACATACAGTAATATGTAAGTATATACGTAGGCACATACTCGGTGGCCGACACGAAGCATAGCCCGAACAGAAACAACATTTAAAGTGCCTATTATCAGGGTCCAGAACCAATTTCTCGTTCCCTCGCCCCTTTATCTGCTTTGTCGAGTAGCAGAATTATACAAGGGGAGGAGGATTCCTAGCCCCATGTCCCAAACCCAACTGTCCCTTACTAACATCTCCTTATCCTGACACAAACATTAGTTCCATGGCAGTAGTTCCATTTCCAATTTTGCCTTACCCACTTTAATGCACTGTTTGGAGATTTAATATCAATGTTTTGGAGGACAAGCAGCCTAGAGGGGTCACTAGACCTGCTGTTGTTTGATTTCATTTGTACTCCTTTGTACTGTGAGGGTCTTGTTGTACTCCTGATATCAGCAGGAGTCGTTAGTCACAGAAAGTCGCCAAACAATCTCAGCTGGTCCCTGGTACTCCGCTCTCTCCTCTTCACTATAATTCAAGAAAGTGGTGTCAAGACGAGCTTTCGTAATGAAGTCTCAAGTCATCTTTGAGGAGAAGTATGAGGGAGAGCCATCCCTGATGGCACTGACCGACATTGGGATCCTCTTGGAATCATCCTTCATTCCACTCCTCTCTCTCATTGCCAAGACGATCCTTCTTTTGCAGTCGAGCTACACTTCATGATCTAAAAGGGAAGGACCCACCATATCCTTCAACAAGTACCACAGATGGTTGGAGAGCTTCCCCAGTGTTGCTTTCCCCACCGCTGCATCAGTGTTGTCGTAGAAGTTGAACTTCTTCAGGAGATTTAGGTCTTGTCAACATACTGCAGCAGGAAGGGGTGCATCGATCACTGTGTTCGCATAGATCCACAGATTTAACAGGGACATTCCTCGAAGGCCACGCTCTTAACTGTCAGTGAAACGAAACTGGTTCAAAAACAATCACACATTGAAAGAGTATATAACCTTACTCAACCCCTGGGCAAGATTCATCTGTCCCAGAGCACGGAAATGAATACCAACTTTTGTGATACCAACGAGGAAGAAATACGTGAGATCGACGAATTCCCTGGAGTCCTATCACAGACCCTTCCACTCTGCAAGGTTTGTCAAGGCCCAGTTGATGTCTTCCCCCTCCATATCGGTAATGAGAGCCGTCACATCTTCTCTCTCCTTCCCAGTCATGTAGTTTTCGAGGTTGATGTTCTCCCATTAGGCCTGGATGTGCTTGAATAAGCTGTACTTCAGGTGCAGAAAAGGGGCCCACTAGTGTTGAAAACATTGCCTGTACCACAAGCTCGATCCATGATGGCGACAGGTATAATACAGGAAGCCCTTCTTGAGTACCCACTCCACAAGTACACAGGTGCCGTTCTTCCAGCTCAATTTTGAGGTGTTGCTGTTAAACAACATTCCGACAACTTGGTCGGTGGCTCCCCACTCTTGCAGTACCTGAACCACTGCTTTTGCCATCTCAGTATCTATTCTATTTGGAAGCCTTGCAGTCCTTGCCAGATACTAACATGGGTAGCCGATCGACGTGGTTCCAGGAAGTCAAATCTTACATCAATATTCCATCCCAGTATTCCATCCCAGGTTTGAATTCCTCCTTCATCTTTGAAATAACATGCTCCCGCTATTTCCGTTTGTACCAGTGAATGGAGGATGTGTTGATAAAGAGCTTTTCAATATTGACTCTAAGAGAACGAACGGGATTAGTGAGAATATAGGTAGTTTCCCATTATGTAATTTTTGTCCAATCCAATGTTGCGGCCAGGAAGGTCATGATGTTGACATCATTTTTGCTCCATTATGAACGAGAAATGTCTCCACTACCAGCTCCTTTCAAACCTTTGTCCTATTAAGCTGATTCTTCACAAGTTTTTTCTCATTAATGGTAACAAATTCCGGTGGTTGTCACTAAACAATTTTGACTTTGTTTTTTAAGGACACCCTATGCCGACTTGCAGTAATACTGAAAATAATTGTCTAGTTACTTATATAGTGGCCGTATCTCCTTCTTTGAAGATTCACAATGGTTTTACCACATAAACTCTTTTAATGCGGGGTTTTGGCCTTAATTGAGCTTCATTCCCTGCACATTTTCATGCATAAACATGAGCCAGAGCGTAATAGAAAGATACATCCGTTAAACTAAAGTATTTGCGCTTTCCAATGACACCTGCATCATCTCTGTACAACGTCTGGTTGTTTATTTTTTTTTTATTTTTTTTTTTTTTTAAGAGACAATGAACGGAGGAAGGAAAAACACAGATAAAACAAAAGGTCCATGTGCCTAAAGACATCCTCCATTCATAAAATGTTTGTAACAACTGGATTTAAACATTTGTAGATTGTAAGTTTGTGGAAAGCAATTCGAGGGAAGTGAATTCCAAAGAGTAGTAGCTCTGGGGAAAAATTAATTCTGATAAGCAGAAGTTTTGCATTGTGGAGGAGAAAGTGTAAATTCATGGGCGCTCTCAGCTGCCCTAGTTCTACGGGGAAAGATGTGGAGAGGCGGCACAATTGAAGCAAGTTCCTCGGAACAATTGCTGTGAAAATATCTGTATAATAATGCAAGGGATGCAACGTTTCTTCGTATGGATAATGTAGGAAGGTCCTGTGTGATTGCAGGGTTATTGATTAATCTAATAGCTTCATTTTGAATTTTGTCCAACTGCCTCAATGCAACCACTCCACTTCCACTCCACAGAGGTGAACAGTAATCCATCTGAAAACGCACATGACTTTTATATATTACGGCCAACTGCTCGTCAGTGAAGAATTCTCGAACTCTGTACAGGAGTCCCAGTTTTTTAGAGGCATTCTTAGCAATGCTTCTAACATAATGTGTCCAGCTCAAGTTAGTAGTTAATGTTACACCGAGAATGTCAATACTAGGGGAAGTGGGAATATTTACATCATTAAAAAATATATGGGAGTCAGTGAGATTCTGTGGTTAGAAAATTGAATGTACTTGGTTTTCTGTGCATTAAAGGAAACTAGATTCTTTTGTCCCCATCCATTAATTCTAGAAAGGTCCTGGTTCAGAGAAATTGCAGTGTTTATTTTTGAATTTATAAGATTGGGTTGGGTGAAAGAATTGGTAAATGTGAAGGAACTGTGGAGTGTTGAGTCATCTGCGTAGGAATGTATTGGATTATGAGTGGTAGATATGAGATCATTGATATGAATGAGGAACAGAATTGGGGCCAAAACTGATCCCTGGGGAACACCAGCATTTATTGAGTGAAATTGAGAATAAAGGCCATCTACCATTACACATATTTGTCTGTAATCAAGATAAGAAGAAATTAGTGGAACTAATGATGCAAGGCCGTAGTGTGACATCTTCTACAATAAGGATTGATGCCAGACTCTATCAAATGCCTTTGATATATCCAGTGCTATTGTATGTGTTTCACCATGTTGGTCTGTAGCTTGGTTGATTTGATGCGTAAGAAGGCAAAGAATGTCTGCAGTTGATCGACGTCGTCTAAAACCATATTGCCTATCACTGATTAATTTATTATTCTCAAGATGCTTAATTATGTGATTATTTACTATAATTTCAAAGACTTTACCATGAGTGGAAGTTATAGCTATTGGTCTGTAGTTTGATGGATCTGAAGAGGCACCTTTTTTAGGAACTGCATGAATGTTTGCTTCTTTCCAGGGTACTGGGAAGCATGAGGTATGAGTACACAGACGGAAATTTTTTGCCAATATAGGAGCGAGCACCAAGGAGCAATTCTTAAGTACTATTGGAGGAAATTCATCTGGACCAGGAGCCTTATCTACTGAGAGATTCTGCAAAAATAGTTTTGACATGTCTGGTGTGGATCTTAAGTGAGGGAATTTCAGACGAATTAAAATTAAGTACAGGGACATCTTGATATATTTCATCTAAGGTTGAGTTGGTGGAGAAAATATCCGCAAGAAGGTTAGCTTTACCTCGTGGGTCACTTACAAGATTGCCAGTCGGAGATTTTAATGGTGGAATGGATGAAGCAGTAGTGAAGTTGGATTTGAATGAGTTAAGAGTAGACCAAAATATTTTGTTATCATTTGGATTATTTAGAAGTTTATTTGCCTGCTTGTGGAGAAAGTTTGATTTAGTTAGGTTAAATACAGTTTTGGAATGATTTCTGATGTTTCTAAAGTAATTAAAGGCTTAATGTGTTTTTGATCTTGTGTATGCATTGTAGGCTATTGCTTTTTGTTCAGTTACTCTAGCACAATTATTATGGTCAAACCATTTAGGTGAATTAGATCTTTTACTGTACTTTTGATGAGGAATAAAAGTTTCCATTCCAATTTTTACAAAATCTTGTATGTGGCTCAAGGTGGAGTGTGCATCATTAGAAAAGAAAGAGGTCCAGGGAATATCAATAAAGGAACCTTGAAGACCCTCCCAGTCTGCCCTATCATAATGCCATTAAGCCACCAAAACAGGTTCAGAGTGGGAAGGTGTGGTAAGTAATAGACAGGTGGCCTGTATCAGACAGTGATCAGAAGATCCAAGCGGGGACCTCACTGTAACATCATAAATTGCTGAATTGGTTGTCAAAAATAAGTCCAGTAGGTGGGAATTATGATTAGGATTATCTGGTACATGGGTGGGTTGGTTGACTAGTTGAGTGAGATTAAATGAGTCTACAAATAGCTCACAATCAAGACCAGCATCATCAGTCCTGGCTGAATGAGTGAGCCATTCAACATTATGGACATTAAAATCACCCAACACAGTGATTTCAGAAGAAGCATTTAAGTTGAGGACACTGAGTTGTGAGGACAGAGAATCAAAAAGACTTTGCTCTGGAGGAGTATTTGGGGAACGGTAGATGCAACATATGTATTTAAATTTACCAGCCGAAATTAATTTGTATATAGAATAATCAAAATAGGGACAATTGAAACTAGTAACCTCCTCCAGGGCAATTTCAGATTTTGCGAAGCAACATACACCTCCTTTAGGTCTGAAATTTTGGAGCAGTTGATAACCTGGAAAATTAAATCTAGACGTGTCAGATGTGGATGTTACTTGAGTCTCTGTCAAAAAAAGGAGAGTAAGGGATTCTGCTTGAAGAAATTGGTGTACAGAATTGATGTTAGAGTGAAGTCCCCTTATATTACTAAAGAAAAAGCTGCACCGACGAGCAGCTTTGGGACGTTGCAATGCTCTTGACACAGTCGCATGATGACGACCGGGAGGGCCCTGTGTCAATGACCCAACCCTGCCGGGGGTGGATATCCGAGGGACCACCAGGTTTGCTCTTAACAATTGTACTGCCATATTTATTAGGTAAGTGTATGGTGTTACATGTATGATATGTAGTGGGAAGAGTAGTGTTTTATGGATAGAGGATAGCGATGTAGGGCAATGTCGTGAAGTTGGATGTGTATGTTATATAAAGAGGGTTTTCCTGATACCCCTGATGTGTGAGGCAGAAAGATATGTATCCAGTTACCAAGGCCTGGGAGAGAAAATGAAATTCAGGATATTCCCTGAGTCTTGCAAACGAACTTGTAAATGTCGGCCAAAATTACTAAAAAATAGCAGTTTTGAGCAGTTTTTGTTTTGTATAATGCTGCAGTGAAGTGGTAGACGGCTGTAAGTTACATTAGCGTTGGCTCAGACTTGGTGGGCGATGGATGAAGGGCTCCTGCGCTGCCTTCACCCAGCATACATAATAAGCGGATTTTGGTGGCCGTCTGGTAATGGAACCCGTCACAAAGGGGTTAATCAACCGGAGACCATTACTCATCCTCCTAGCTCAAGGGGAAATGGTAACCACTGGCCACATCTCAGAAAAAACTGTTCAACCTGAAAGGTGATCGAACGAGAGTCTGCTGGATGATTGGCAGGTACACTATCAACTTAGCCAGCCGAACGGGTAGTATGATATTAATAGTTTTGTATATTTCCAGTAATTATCTACAATTCAGCTCCTTAGGAATATGAATATCCAACAGGAGAAAAACAAAAACACAATAGCTTCCGATACCAATTCAAAGTAATTACGAAATGTTGCCAGTCAAATTAATTTACCCTTCCCAAAGTTGCTTAGATATTCCTATATGTGACTCTGCCTTTTCACTTTTTTATCCTATAAATCCGGTTTCACACAAGCAGTTTTGTTGTCAACTTGTATCGTTGTCTGTAATCTGACATTATTTTGATGAATTTGTGTTGAACATTCTTGCATAAAATTGGGCTACACAACACTAAAAGCTACACCAGTCTAAATAAAGGTATAAAGGGCGTGAACATTGAAATATATTAGGCTCTTTATTTAAGTTATTTGACCATATTTGATTCCGACACTGTAACTTTGATACATCCGTCGTTTAACCTCTTTTGTACCGGCGATTTTTTCCCCGGCTATATTTAGACTATTGTGTGCAGTTTAGAAGGATCTGTGGTAGTAAAAAGGGTTAAGTGATATAGTTCGAAGCCTGTTAATTGCTGGAGGCCCTTTAGAAACTGAATACAATTGGCTAATAGAAGCCAAAATAAAATTAAAAGAACGACACCGGTAAAAAGAGTGGTTAAAGTGCTGATGCCGACTTAACTTTTTACTCGATTATATCTACCATCGGGTGATCTTATTCAGCTTAAATTAGTAGTTGCAGAAGTGGTTTGGAAAGTGAATGGGAAAAAATAGATGTACCTATAATACTGTAACCGAAAAGGAAAATGTGAAGGAGAGGCTTGTTAAAATTATGGGATAATTTAAATGAGGAAAGGAAGGTAAGCGAAAACCGGAAAAAAGTATTCAAGACCAGAATGGCTAAAAATTAATATGTGAAAAATACTGTTGTGCTGATTGATCTCGAATTCGTGTTAACATTATTTATTAAACGATTATATTAGTATGTGTATCCCATGACATGACATGCATATAGGAAATGTGAGACATAAAATATTTCTAATCACTTAAAGCCTCTAAGCAAGGAAGGGGACACAGGAACTAGTAGGGGGTAAGGAAGGGAACTGGAGGAGGAGATGAAGGGGTCGAGGCTTGACCCCAAATAATGACATAATATGAATGTAGGAAAAGTGAAACAAGTAATTATATTTTCACAAGAATACTGCTTAAACATAGAGATGTACATTACAGGTCCTGATTAACTTCTGAGTGATACGTTACACCAAAGAGAGAAGGTTTGTTAGTGCACTCCATGGGTTTTATCACTCAAGGCTAGTCAGGTGACATCAAAATTGGATGCGAAGGCTTGGGCGACCTGGATACCCTAATACCAACTAATACCAAACAGTTGGGTTTGAAAATGTTGGTGACCTGTACAATACCCTTCCTACTAGTACCAGACCCCCTACCCCAGACGGGAATGTACACCAGCCCGCTTATACCAGGCTCCTATTCATACTGCTAGGTCAAACAGAGGGTAAGGGTGTAAAGAGGCTTAAGGGGAGGCAGACAGTTTGTTTGGTCTATTAATTTATTTAGTCATATATTTGTTTAGTTTCCTCCCTAGACCTCCATCAAGCTTAGAAGAAAAACAAACTAAACCCCCCTTCAAGATAAATTTATACATTTTTCGGTAGAAAAATGTACCGGCCGAAGGCCGGTTCCTCTTAAAATTGCAGGCTCGCTATCGCTCGCCAGGAAATAATTGACACCTAAATGGCACGAAAGGTCTTAAAATTGACAACGAATGGGGCGAAAGGTGTTAAAATCGCCAAACTGTTGGGCCGAACGTATTATAATCTCAAAACTAGTCGGGCTAAACATTAGGGAGAAGGGGGTCCAGAAAAACGGTCTGCCTTCCCTTAAAAATGTCTTTACAAGAAGGGGAATCGAATACTGACCCACTTGGCTGTGATGCAAGCGCCCGAACCAATACACCACGGGACACCTAACGTGTAACCCCTCACTCTCACCCTCACGTTATAGACTGCATCACCGTTGATCCATTTAAACTCCGCCTAGACAAATATCTCGCATCAAACCCGCGACTGACTGCGTTTGTAAATTAATAACTTTATTTTATCCCCCCCTCAGTTACTAACCCATCTGTCCCCTACTAACTTCCTAATCCTGCCACGGACATTAGTTCCAGGGCAGTAATTCCCTTTCCAATGTTCCCTTACCCACTCTAAACCACTGTTTGGACACTTGATCCTCCGTGTTTTGGAGGACAAGCAACCTAGAAGAGTCACTAGATCTGTTGTTGCTTGATTTCCTTTGTACTCCTTTGTACTCTCTCCTATATATACTGTACTGTAAATACAGAGGGCGAGGTATTTTATTTTACCCCGAGGAGCGATTTTTTTTAGCAGCGCCCCCTATCAAGAGAGAGAGTGTACAAAGGAGTAGAAAGGAAATCAAGCAATAGCAGGTCTAGCGACCACTCTAGGTTGCTTGTTCTCTAACTCACTTCTGCTCAGAGTGTTCAGCAGTGGCTTAGAGTGTGTAAGGGTCTAATAGAAAGGAAAGTACAGCCCTAGGAGTAATGTCCAAGGCAGGGTTAGGAAATGTTAGCAGGGGACAATTTGGGTTTGTAGCAAAACACAGCTATAAGGGATCCTTCGTTTATCTGGAGAAATCAGAGTGACATCTTAGTTAGTGATCCTCGATATGTCTTAGGAAAATGGGAAACATTTGTATTAATTTACAAATATAGTCAGTCGCAAACTGGAGGCAAGGGGTTTGATTAGGTGACGTTTAAAGGAATCAGCGGTGCTGCAGTCTATAGCATCTCGAGGAAGCCCATTCCACAAGTTAACAACTCGATTGAAGAAGAAATGCTTAGACTCACGTGAGTCAAAATATTTAACAATTGTAAAATATTTAACAATTGTAAAATATGAAGATTACATGTTTGGATGTATACTCAAATTACCAGCCTATAAAGATAAATCTTTCGTTTGCCTTCTTAGCAACTTCTGTACATTGTTGACTGATTTATAGGTTACTAGATGTTGTTCCTTCCGAATATGTTTCTCTGTCTACACTCTTAAGCTGAGTGTCATTCGTTGAATAGTTTGCTTTTTCATTTCGGTTTTCGGTATAGAGTACTTTACATTGATGTGCATTAAGAGAGAGAGCGAGAGAGAGATAATATAAATTTGACACCATCTCTCTACTTTCTCCGCGCATAGTTTCATCCATCTTGTTGTAACTCACCCTCTTCCCTCTCCCTCGGACCACATCATTACAATATACTTCTATACGTTCATCAATGAGGTCTTTAGGTTCCATTGTTGTGCTGTTTTTCAGGTGAAGTCGTAGTCAGTCTCTCTCTCTCTCTCTCGCTCTCGCTCTCTCTCTCTCTCTCTCTCTCTCTCTCTCTCTCTCTCTCTCTCTCTCTCTCTCTCTCTCTCTCTCTCTCTCTCTCTCTCTTTCTTTCTCTCTCTCTCTCTCTCTCTCTTTACCAAGGAAGAATATAACACAACTTCGGAGATAACATAATGACACACGAAATAGGACATTTTTCTATAAGCTTAAGTGAAGTGTTATGCAAGTTAACAATTTAAATAGTAACATAACTCCCAGTACAGATTATGTCCACCCAATAATTTTGAAAAACGTGAAAGATGAAATAGCTCAGTCTTTAACCCTTGTTTTGCGGCTGACGACTTAAGTAGAAAGAGACAAGTCACCCATACCTCGGCTGACGACTAAGTAGAATGGCTAATTCCCGCTATAATTTACGTAGGAAACTAAATCTGGTGGTCAGGCAGTGTACTACAGACTCCCTCCCACTCCTCCTCACCACGGGAACGTTGGTCAGTACCGCTATAGCAGCTGTGATGGATAGACAATATTTGCCAGTGTCCGATTCCGTATGAGGGGTGGTGCGAGGGCGAGCGAGAGGTGTGCGAGCATAGCCTGTGTAGTGTGTAACACTAGACGCGAGGCACTGACGGTCACAGAGTACATGTGTGCGTGTGTGCGTTCTTGGTTGTAGGCCTGTTTACCCAGAGAGAGAAAGACTGACTTTAGTAGTTTTGCAAGCATATTTATGGCATTACCTCAGAAAGCCTGTGTACGTGTGTGGTGTTGTTATTTGGAGGGAGGAGAAGGAGGAGAGAGAGAGAGAGAGTGAGAGCGAGAGGGAGAGAGAGAGAGATATATATATATATATAGAGAGAGAGAGAGAGAGAGAGAAAAGAGAAAATATATCTACACGTAGGCCTACGCGTAGATCCTAGCGGTACACAGGCGTATGCTCGCCCCTACAAATGAGAACGCACACACGCACACACGTACGCCTGTCTTGACGGTCAGCGTCTACCCTGCTCACCTCCACACTCTCCCTAATTTCTTCACAGCTGTTCTCTCTCCTCACAATCTTCCCGCGCTGGATAAATCAACCTATCTACCTATAAGTAAATAATCTCAGTCACAGAAATTATACAATCAAAGTCGACGCAGGTGAGGCCTGAGAGAGAGAGAGAGAGAGAGAGAGAGAGAGAGAGAGAGAGAGAGAGCGAATATATATATATATATATATATATATATATATATATATATATATATATATATATATATATATATATATATATATATATATATATATATATATATATATATATCTACCTATTAGTAAATAATCTCAGTCACGGACCTGTGACATAACACAGCAATTATACAAAGTCGATGCGGGTGAGGTCTTAGAGAGAGAGAGAGAGAGAGAGATAGATATAATATATATATATATATTATATATACTGTATATATATAGGCTACCGGTATATATATATATATAAGTAAATTATCTCAGTCACGGACCTGTGAAATAACACAGATATTATACAATCAAAGTCGACGCGGGTGAGGCCTAAGAAAGAGAGAGAGAGAGAGAGGCAGGCAGGCAGGCAGGCAGGCCTAAGTCAGAGCACAGTCCATACATCCGAATGCGTTCGGGATTCTGCCTTGAAAGTAACTCCTCTTCATCACCTCCCCTCTCCCTCCACACTCGCTGCAACATGCTGGATAGACATTTATAGGGAGACGAAGAGTTGCTCGTTCCAAAAATCACCGTTTCGTTCGCATCTGAGCTATAGTTATGGCGCTACGGCAAGCGAAATTGAGCGAATATTTGTGGAGTCACCCCACCAGGCAGCACAGGGTAATAAACGTACTAGCCGTCAGGGAAGGGTTAACTTGCATATTTAATTTTTCACTCGAGCAGGAAGCCGGACCTATTTATTTGATAACTGCAAAATTTAGAGTTCATTTAATGTCAATAAGAGGAACAAAAATCTGGAAACAAATCTTATAAACAAGATAGTAGATTATCTAGAATCAAACAAGTTAATCAGATATGATTTTAGATCCAGTAAGTCATGCCTAACTAATTGGATTGAATTCTACAATAAATTATTTTCCTATATTATGGACTTAACTAAATTACTTTAATTTATCTACATAGATTTACAAAAGGCTTTTGATAAGGAGCCACATGGAAAAGTGTTGAATTAATTGGTAATGCTAGGCATTAACACCTTACGAGCGGCCTAGGCGGTATATAATATGTAGCCACCAGCGGGGTGTTTTTAGCCAAAATAGGGCTGTTTACGTGATCATTTTCATGCCTAAATAAGACCCAGAGCGTAAAACAAGTATCTATCCCTGAAAGGGCATAAACAGAGCTTTCCAATGACACCATAACGATCCTTTTATGATGGCTAGTTTTCTTGCAACAACCGCGCAACGCGAGTGCAAAAAGCATGTAATTCGGCACTTTCCCCATACAATTCCGTATATAGCGAGTGAGAGAGGGAGGGAGGAGGTGGGATTCGTGTCAGTAGGTTCGCCGCGGTGGTCTGGAGCAGTCATACGCTCGCTACTCTCCTGCCACCACTTGTCTCTCTCTCTCAGCAACATTACGTGCTGAAATTGCCACACGACCTATGTCGAGCGCCGCCAGATAGTCCAGATTTATTATACTCGACTTATGTTGCGCCCCGACAGTTATGGGTTAAAGGGCAAATTCATGCATACATAACAAGCTAGGTCACAAAACAGAAGGCAGAGAGATGTGATAAATGGTGTAGAATCTGAATGGGAGCCTGTTCATAGTGGAGTGCCTCAGGGGTCGGTCCTAGAGCCATTTTGTTTCTTATTTATATAAATGACATTGATTTAGGATTAAACAACACTATCTCAAAATGAGCTGGCACAAAAATAGGAAAACAATTCAGTATTAACCAAAGAAGACAGGAATAAGCTGCAATTGAATATAAATAAAGTAGTTGCGTGGTCAGAAATATGGCAGATGCCATTCAACGTTGACAAATGTTAGGTCCTACAATAGGAAATAATAATCATAAAAACAAAACATGAATACAAGATGAAAAGCAAACCAATACAAAAAAGTATATTAGTTAAGGACCTAGGGGTTTTAATATCTGAACACTTAAAGACCTCAGATCAATCTGCAGCAGATGCAAACAAGCAAACAGAACATTGGGATTTATTAGAAGAAATTTTACTTATAAAATTGAGAACATTATATTATCGTTATTTAAAAGCATAGTGAGGTCCCATATTGAATATGGCGTGCTATTTTGGTCTCCTTATCTGGACAAGGGCATCAAGAAACTCAAGTCAATGCAGCATTAAGCAACAAAGCTGACACCATCCCTGAGAAATAAATCATAGCATGATTAAGAAAATAAAAATATGTTTTCACTTAAGGAAAGAAGATTGCTAGGTCAAGTACTTGAGTATTTCAAGATAATACAAGGTATTGACAAAGTTTATATGGATTCACTATTCAAAATCAAAATGAGTTCATGAACTCATGGACATGGAATGATATACAACACCAGGAGGGCGACCTATAATGTGGTCAAAGAGTGGAACAAATTGCCAGAGAAGTCGTGCAATGTAATACAATTGGCACTTGCTAAAGAAGGCTATATATCCATTTCGAAGAGTTTGGAGTAATATAGGTTAAGACAATTATAAAATTCATAAATACACAAAATATGTTAAGCTAGGTTAAGTATCAATAGTATACAATATTTCTCAACTTAATTTCTTACTACGCATGTCCGTGTATAAATGTTATCATGCTCTGGGGTCCTGATTCCATAACTGCCTACTAGGCACCTCAAGGTCTGTGCAGTCTTTGTATCTATGTAACTATCTCTATCTCTCTCTCTTTCTCTCTCTCTCTCATTAGAATATATATATCTTCTCACTCTTCTTCCCTCTGTCTTCCCCACCTTTTTCACGCTCACAAAATAATTCTTCACATACCTTGATTCTAAAATAATTCCTTCTGTTGATTATTTTGTTTTCTTATTCTCAGTAAGCTTTTCAATCACATGCTTCCGGCTAGGTTTTACACAATAACTTATGTTATCTCATACGGTATTTCATTTGTTTCTCTTTCAAAATTGATTTTACAGTCGCCGTCACAAATGTTATACAATTTGAGCCCTCAGATTAATAAAAATAACTCCTGCATACTAATATTGATACTAATATCGTATGAAGTAATAAGCCTTTCGTTCTTCGTTGAAGCTTTTTCACTTAATTGTGGTTAACATTAAACGCTTTTACTCAGGTTTGGATGGCCTACTAGATAGCAAATGGGTAAAGTTCTCAATTAAACCTTTAACTTCCACAATTCTTTTCTAAGTCCCCCTCAGAACTGAAAGAGTGAGAGAGAGCAAAAGTAAAGGTCTGTTAGAGTAAAACTATCTGGACACACGGAGCTTGAAGCATTTTAAGTCATAGAATCAGGGAAGGACAAATTGAAGGAGAGAGCTCCGGAACTTATTTGTTGAGTAAAACATTAATATTGGTAAATTTGTTCACTCTTGCATTAGAAAGTTGGAGACAACATATGGGGGATTGTGTTTAAAAGCAGGTGCCCCTTGCTCTCCGGAAGGGAGGAGGGATACACTGAGAAAGCTCTGAAGAACACTTACTTTTGTATTAGAATAGTGAGAGATATGCAACAGAGCAGCATGTGGAGAAAAATTGTAGGGAGTTAAAAAGATGACGTGAGTTGATGAGACATATTGCTTTTGACTACCCTTTCGAGAAATGCAGTATGGGTAGAACCTCCCCTCACATGTGAACAATGCTTGATACATGAGTGCACAGTGCCCCTGTACAGAGCAAGATGTTGTGCGGGGGTGAAGAACCCATGGAAACGGTTGTGGACACCTAACTTCTGGGAAGAAGTTATAGAAAGAATGGTAATATGATATTTCCAAGAATGATCAATAGAAAATGAAACGCCCAGAATTTCTAGAGAAGATGAAGGGTTGTTTTGTGTATTGTTGAAGAGTAAGGGATAATCATGTGGAAGATTGTGACAGTTAGATAGATAGAGAAATTGTGCTTTGGCAGCATTGAAAGGAACAAGATTTGCTTTGCCCCAATCGGATATAGTTGATAAATCAGAAGATAGGCTTGCTATGGCCTTATCATGTGATTTTGGAGTAATTGCATTGTGAGTCATTGAGGAAAACTAGTTGAACAATGTAAGATAAAGTCATCAGCATGAGTGGGTAAGACTAGAGGTACAGTTGTGAAAATCATAAATAGATGTTAAAAATAGAACTGGAGATAGGAGAGAACCCTGAGGAACACCAGAGCATCTGGAGAGGCTTCAGTCTACCGGACTCGGAACTATTCAGCCAGGCAGTCTGGGATACTTTTAACAACAACAACAACAACAACAACAACACTTGAGTGGGTAGGTTAAGGAAGTGAGTGATGGCCATCCACAACCATTGCTATGGAACTGCCAAAAAGGAAAATAGAGGTAGATGCACAGACAGAGGGATAGAAACCGAAGGAGAGTAGTTTGGTAATTATAGAATTATGCCAGATTCTATCAAAGGCTTTAAATATGTCTAGAACAATAGAATAGGTCTCACCAAAGTCCCAAATGGAGTATGACCAAGAGTTAGTAAGATGAGAAAGGAGATCACCAGTTGAACAGCTTTTAAGAAATCATATTGGCGATCTGAGAGAATATTATGGGGAAAAAATGCTTAAGAAATGTTAAGTTAAGAATAGATAAAAAATACTTTAGAGATTCAAGAAATGAGAGCAATTGGACAACAGTTGGAGCGTTGAGAGCAATCGCCCTTGCTTGGGACAGGTTGAATGAGAACAAACTTCCAGCAAAAAGGTGAAGATGTTAGAGCAAAGAGACGGAAGAGTTTGCCCTGGAAGGCAGTATGCTCGGAAGAACAGTTTTTGAGTACAACAGGAGGAGCATTATCTGCTCCGTACACTTTCTTAGTACTAAGTCCATAGAGAGCAGAAAGTACATCCTTAGAAGACATTAACCCTTTCAGTGTGGAAGATTTTAGGTTATCTTAGGGGTCAGTCAGTCACTCCTGATTGCTTAAAAAAGTGCCTGAATAAAATGAAATGCTTGCAGGAAAACAGCTTTGAAATGACACCAGAACGACCTCTCTAGCTTACGTGGTTCACCTGCAGTGTTGCTGCAGACATCAGCAATATTGCTAAGAATTAGCAATGTTCCGCTACATTTGGCTTTGGCAACACTGAATATATCTCGCAAGACATGGGGTAAGAGTCTCAGTGCCGAGGCTGGTTTGCTGCAGAGCGGACTGAGGCCTGCCGTGCTCCTGATCACTCATGCTTGTCTCCACAGGCATTATATAGAGAGAAAGCAAATGGAATGCATGCCAGCATACCCAAAATCATCACCTCAGTACAGAGTTCAGCACAATCTGCGATTCCCCGGCCCTGGATGATCTCCATGGAGAATCGAAGGAGTACTACCAAAGAGCCCCATAGTTGGCAGCGCTGAAATACCACAAGCGCGCCACCTGCTCGGTAGATCTGATAGCCGTACTGGAGAGATAGAACAGGTAACATAGATAAGGTTGTGATTGGAGGAGCCCAAAGTTGAGAAAATATTTACAGTGTAACCAGAAAGATTAGAGGTTGGATACAGGTCAAGGATGTTGTGCCGATCTCCAAGGCAGTCAGGAATACAATTAAGGTGCTGAACTACTGTAACTGCACTATGTCGTTTAGGCTAGAACAGGTATTAGCTTGTTCACCAGGTTGGTCATTGTAATGAGAGGAGAGCCATTGGTGGTGGTGAACATTAATATCTCCTAAGACAGAGAATTAGGAGAAAGGAGAGGTTGATAGGATGTGTTCCACTATGGAATCTAGATAGTCAAAGAATTAGGAGAGGTCAGTATAATAATAATAATAATAATTATAATAGTTCTTAACACCTTACGAGCGGCCTATGCGGTTTATTTATATGTACCGCCCAGCGGGGTGTTTTTAGCCAAAATAGGGCTGTTTACGTGATCATTTTCATGCCTAAATAAGACCCAGAACGTAAAACAAGTACCTATCCCTGAAAGGGCATAAACAGAGCTTTCGAATGACACCATAACGATCCTTTTATGATGGCTAGTTTTCTTGCAATAACCGTGCAACGCGAGTGCAAAAAGCATGTAATTAGCCACTTTCCCGATACAATTCCTTATATAGCGAGTGAGAGAGGGAGGAGGGAGCTGGGATTCATGTCAGTATGTTCGCCGCGGTGGTCTGGAGCAGTCATACGCTCGCTACTCTCCTGCCACCACTTGTCTCTCTCTCTCAGCAACATTACGTGCTGAAATTGCCACTCGAGTTATGTCGAGCGCCGCCACATAGTCCAGCTTTATTTAACTCGACTTATGTGGTGAGCCGCTAATTAAGGGTTAAAGCTAGCGCATGCTAAGCTAGCGCATGCTAAGCCAGCTAAGGATAGCCCAATAACCTCATTTGGAAGGACCATATTACCAGTCTTGCTAAGGCAGCCTCCCAGAAGCTGGGTGTGCTCAACTGCCTTAGGGGGTTCTTTTCCCCTGCACAGCTTCTTGCTCTGTACAGGGGCATAGTGCGCCCTTGTATTGAGTATTGTTCACATGTGTGGGGAGGTTCCTCTCACACCGCTCTCCTAGACAAAGTTGAAAGGAAGGCCTTTCGTATCATTAACTCCCGTCCACTCACCAACTCTCTGCAATCTCTCTCTCTCCGCCGCAATGTTGCATCTCTCTCGCTATTCTATCGCTACTATAATAATCAGTGTTCCTCAGAGCTATCCCAGTGCATACCACCTCCTTTACGTAGGGCACGTGGTACCCGTCTTGCAACTCAATCCCACCCCTACTCTGTGCAACTCTCCAACCCAAGAGTGAAACGTTACTCTCAAACTTTCTTCTACTCAACAGCTGAGCTCTGGAACTCTCTCCCAGAATCAGTCTTTCCCTCTTCCTATGACTTAAATTGCTTCAAACTCCGTGTGTCCAGGCATTTTGGCTCGAACGTCCCTTGATTTTGGCCCTGTCACTCTTTCAACTATGGGGGAGGCACTCGCTATAGGCAGTTATGCCTTTTGCCTCCCTCAATCACATAGAAAAAAAAAAAAAAAAAAAAAAAAGGCCGATTAGGCGTATTTCCATTGGGGTCCTGTACTACTATCCCATCCCCTTGCTCATGAGGGATGGTAACGACTCGGTGCTTGTGAAAAATCTTTAATGAGCCGAGCGTGGGCGCAATCCCAGGCCTTCTGGGTGGAAGTCCAAGACGCTAGTCACTACACCAGCGAGCCGCAGTTAGTACACTTAGGAGTGAGATAGAAAGCATCGAAAAACTAAGGGTGACAGTAAAGTTTGAGCCAGAAAGTTGATAAGTTGTTTTGGGAACACAAGAGCAAGTGAGTTTGTTGCGCACATATGTAGAACATCCGCCTTTGGCTTAGAAACTAGAATAGAGAAATATGGAGGAACCATAATGGGTTGGTGGAAATTGCTTTATACACCTGATCGAGTCGCTTTGACAAAGAAGACCAGGTTTGTTTGAGGAAAAGTGGTGTTCGACAGAGGGAAAGTTAGATGAAAGGCTTCGAACATTAGCAACTTTGATGGTTAAAGTGTCAGGCCATGGTGCAGAGATTATTGATTGGTTGTTAGAGGTAGGTCGAGTGGTTTGGGAGACATTATGGAGGACACCCCTGGGAACTCTGAGGCTGGTGTAAGAGACGCCATTTACTTTTTAAATAATGTCCATGTATTTGAAGAAAGTGTGGTGTCTTTGCTAAGTGTACTGACATAAATAGGAGAAGGAGTTGTCTGTAGAAGTTAGCTGGGTTACACTCTGCATAGGTGAGGAACAAACACAAACAGTGGGCGAAGCCAGGCATCTATGTGGCCTCCCCAGGGTACTGTCCTGCTCGATTGGTGCCTACATGTCGTCTTTACTTGGGGTGGAATGTTGAAGGTATGTAAATTATCGACTTTGTTCTTGTTGTTACGGGAGGATGCGACAATATTGACATGTCACCGTATTTTGTTAGATACCGAGCTGAAATATGAAATGCAGATATATATGGGCCACCTAAAGTTCTGCATCAGGTAAGAGCCAAAACTGCATTCCCGACCCTGAAATAGTTACAGTTGCAGGCACTCTTGTGTTATTAATTAGGACGAATAAGATACTATAAGAAAGAATCCGGGCATATAATAATATAATTTAGATTATCTCTCTCTCTAATGTATATATATATATATATATATATATATATATATATATATATATATATATATATATATATATACTGTATTTATATTAATCATTCATTTACTAGGAATCCTACCATTCATGTATATATATATATTGGATATTTACAGACTATGCTATGATAAGATTATAATAATAATAGTTAGTATAATAATAATTATAATAATATTACTTCCATATCTTCAATATATTTCTATATATGTTCCTGTTCATTATCTTCCACCTCGTCCATTGGTGTGTTAATTACTGTTCTTTTCTTACATTGTTCTCTCTTATCAGTTCTCCCCTCTCCCCTTGACCACATCATTGAATAACACAGTGTCTTCTCTTCTTCTTGTCTCTCTTTCATCCATGATTCACTCTCTTCGTTGCATTATCTTGTTATGTATTTGTATATATATTTAAAGCCCACTCACACACACAAGCACCCACCCACCCTCACACACTTTCGCTCTCTCTCTCACCCGTACAATCTAAACATTTGTTGACGATACAAAAATTGCAAATAGCGTACTCTTAAAAGAACAAGTTGACGATATGCAACACAATCTAGATAAAGTGTCATGTTGGGCCCAAATTTGGCAAATGAGTTTCAATGCGGATAAATGTAAAGTACTACATAATTATCGGATAGCTAAATGAAAAAGCAAACTATTCGATGAATGGCACTCAGCTTAAGAATGTAAACAGAGAAACCGATCTGGGAGTAACAATATCGAGTAACCTAAAACCGAGTCAACAATGTTCAGAAGTTGTTATGAAGGCAAACAAAATAATTGGCTTTATAGGCAGGTCATTTGAGCATAAATCCAAAGAAGTTATCCTAACCCTTTACTATTCCTTAGTCCGCCCTCTTCTGGAATACTGTGTTCAATCCTGGTGCCCTTATTACCAAAAAGATATAAACAAGCTAGAACGAGTTCAACGTAGAGTTACCAAACTGATACCTAGCCTAAAGAACAAACCATACGAAGAGCAGAGCATCTTAGAGAATAATATCTATTTCCTTTAACCCAGCGCAGATTAAGAGGCGACTTAATTCAAGTGTTCAAGATCATCAAAGGCATCGACAATATGAACTGAGGAAGTACTTCACTATCGACTAATCTAATTAAACGCGGGGAAAGGGTTGCAAAATTATTGGTAAATCTTTTAACTCACACGAATCTAAGAATTTCGTCTTCAATCGAGTTGTCAACTTGTGGAATGGGCTTCACCGAGACGTTATAGACTGCAGCACCTTTGATTCATTTAAACTTCGCCTAGACAAATATCTCGCATCAAACCCGCGACTGACTGAGTTTGTAAATGAATAACTTTATTTTATCCTCCCCTCAGTTACTAACCCTTCTGTCCCCTACTAACTTCCTAATCCTGCCACGGACAATAGTTCCCTTTCCCATGTTCCCTTCCCACTCTAAACCACTGTTTGAACACTTGATCCTCAGTATTTTGGAGGACAAGCAGCCTAGAAGGGTCACTAGAACTGTTGTTGCTTGATTTCCTTTGTACTCCTTTGTACTCCTTTGTACTCTCTCTCTCTCTCTCTCTCTCTCTGAGGAGGACATTGGATTCGTCAACACCTGAGATAACTTGCACCATGTGTTTTTGTTCTGTGTTCAAATATATATATACAGTATATATCATTATATAATTATATATATATATATATATATATATATATATATACATATATATATATGGTTTTTTTTTTCAGGAGACGGTATCCACTTAAACCATGTAGGTGCAGCCCCTTCTGTTCGTCTTCTTAAAAATGCGGTCAAGGATTTTGGTAGAGAACAAACGGGGTCGATCTGTGTATGGCCATAGCTAAATAGATCGTGGGCGCTCAGGCAGAGGTGTGGGTCTCATATGAACCAGAAATTCTGAAAATGCATATTCCATAAAATGTAATCCTAATTCTCTTACGATGTTCTATGCAAATGCTTGTAGCATACACATTACACTTTTAGATGTAGGCCTACTGGAAATCATGTGTACAGAACATTATGATATAATCGGTGTTACAGAATTTTGGCTAAATACGGAAGACAGAGACATTTTAACAGAATATACACTTCCTGGTTATACAATGCTTGAGAAAATTAGAATTAATGAATATTGAGGAGGCATATTTGATTATCAAAGAAAGTCTTGACCCCATCTTAACCCTCTCACGTTCTTGACGCAATTTTGAGCCTATTAGGGATACTTTAAAGCCTTTGTTACCATCAGGGGTATTTAGAAACCTTTAGTTTAGTTACTTCAACCTCTGCAGTTGTCTTTGAATTAGCTGTGGGCAGAAAACTAATTTTGGAGAGGTAATTATAAGAGTGAGAGAACTCTATTTCTTATTGCTAATCTGGCAACCTCTGCGTCATATGAGTCTGAAGGGGTTAATGTCAAATCCTCATATTGTGAATGTCGATATATTTAAATATATACTCTTAAAACACTAATAAGGGAACACAAAATAACACACATTATAATATACAGGCCCCCATCTCAATCAGTGAAAACTGACCGAGATATTTACAAACAAATTGAAGAAATAAGTAATATTCAAGATACCATAAATCTTGGGGACTTCAATTTAATTGTAACTAAGTGAGGTGATATGCTTACTTTCCATTTTGATCATGACCTGTATGCCAACTTGCAAAAAAGCTTACTTTTTCAATTTGTTCAATCTCAGACCCGGGTATTAATGTACTTAACCTTGTATTTGCAACATAAGAAGACTTGGTAGAGGGTTTGCATGTTGGCGGCGATTTCAGTAACATCGGCCATCGTAGAATCCCTTTCAGTATATATTGTTTAATTGTAATGAACCAAATAGCAGTAATAAAAAAGTCCCATATTTCCAAAATGAAAACGTCCGTAAAATTTGGGCAATGCATAAGGAAACTGACTGGAGCTCTTTGATTAACAATGACAACATAAACAAATCATGGGAATTGTTCACTATCACTTACTTAAAAGTGGTGTAAGCGTGCATACTATCGAAAATGCAGCATTCATTCCATAATAGTCCAAAAGGTGGAATAAAGAGACTGCAGACTGCTTGCTTAGAAAAATGCATATTATAGATTAAAAACCTCAGTAAAGGATGGAGAACGAGCGAAATTCATAGATCTAAGATGCAATGTAAAAAATTAAGGCTAGGAATCCTCCTCCCCTTGTAAAATTCTCCTACTCAACGACAGAGAAAGGCGCGAAGAAACGCGAAAGTGGTCCCGGACCCAAAGAATTGAAACTTTAAAAGTGTCTGTTCGGGCTGTGTCTTGAGTTGGCCACCCCGAGCAATGGGGTATGTGCTTAAGTATATACTGTACATACACATACATACTGTATAATTATACATACATACAAAGATACCCTGCCTAGAGTTTACATGTTGTGTATCAAAGTAAAACAAACCCGAAAGAATTATAGAGTAACATTAATTTAAAGAGAAAAAACGTAGTTTCTTCAACTGTTTGACCGTTAGTAGATGAGAATGGAGATTACATCAAACATGAAATACAGTTGAGTAATGCCTTCTTTCCAACAGTTTTTGCAACAGAAGACCTTAGCGATATCGCTACAGCATCACCAGTTCAGATAGGCAATTCTAATACTCTAATCATTATCAGCATTATAGAGAGAGAAGTAATGTAAGTCTGGAAACACTCAAGTTAAATAAATCACTTGGATTCTATACAATCGCATTTACTGTAGAGTTTTAAAGGAAGCTAAATGTGAACTCTCCAAACCACTGACATAGCTTTTCAATATATCATTGCAGTCTGGGATTATGCCGAATAATTGGAAGCTCGCTAACGTAACACCAATATTTTTAAAAAGGCAGAAAGTCTTTACCTAGTATCTATTGTCCAAATAAATTGACTTTAGTTGTATGTAAAATGCTAGAAGCATTAATAAGAGACAAACCTGTAAATTACATTGAGAAAAACAACATACTCCAAGACATTCAATATGGCTTCCATAACAAACGTTCTTGAGGATATCATGAAAGAAGTCTAAGGGGTTTGTTAACCCCTTCTTTCACGATATCCTCAACCTATATGATTATAGTAATTAAAGTATGAGTAAAGCTGTAGATATTATATACAGTTATTATCAAAAGGCCTTCGACAAAGTTTACCACAAACATTGATTGATAAAATTAAAAGTGCATGGAATAAAAGGTGGCGTAAGAATAGAAAATTGGCCTAGTGCAAGAAAGAAAAAAAATGTCATAAATGGTAAAGCATCTGAATGTACTTATGTAACTACCAGGTTACCCCAGGGATTTGTACTGGAGCCAGTTATCTTCATAGTTTACATTAAAGACACAGGTGAGGGTCTCACCTATACAATCTTAAAGTTTGCTTCCGATACAAAAGTTGTAAACACCTTACTTTAATCTGCTACATTATCCCAAACTCCCTCCTCCCTCATACATATGCGGAAGACAACTGGGACTGTCAGTCTGCCTCAAACAGGCAAAGGAAGTGCACCTATGTCACACTACCTCGTATACATCCGCCACCTCTTCAGTCACAATAATATGGTTTTCACTGGATATTTGGTCTTTACATCTTTTTTCTGGTTCTTCAATGTTCACATATTCACAATACAAGTAAAATATGCACAATGGAACAGTAAGGAAGCCATACAACACTTATCCTCTGATCTAGCTACTATTTCCAATTGGGGCAGAACAAATCTTGTTGCCTTTAATGCTTCCAAAACCCAACTTCTCTTTCTATCTACCCGTCTTGAACTCTCAGACAACTATCCCTTATACTTCAATAATACAAAAATCAACCCTTCATCTTCTCTCAGTATTTTTAGTGTCTCTTTCTCTTCTGTTCTCTCTTGGAAGGACCATATTACCAGTTTTGCTTAGGCAACCTCACAGAAGTTGGGTGCGCTCAACCGCCTCAAGGGGTTCTTTACCCCTGTACAGCGTTTTGCTCTGTACAGGGGCACAGTAGACCGGTCCTTGTATTGAGTATTGTTCACATGTGTGGGGAGGATCCTCCTACACAACACTTCTAGACAAAGTAGAAAGGAAAGCCTTTCGTATCATTAACTCCGGTCCACTCACTGACTCTGCAATCTGTCTCTCTTCAACGCAATGTTGCATCTATCTCGCTATTCTATCTCGGTACTACAATAATCAGTGTTCCTCAGAGCTCTTCCAGTGTATACCACCTCCTCTACTTAGGGTACGTAGTACCCGTCTTGCAACACAATCCCACCCCAACTCTGTGCAACTCTCCAACATAAGAGTGAAACGATACTCCCAATCGTTCTTCTATTCAACACCTGAGCTCTGGAATTTTCTTCATTAATCCATCTTTCCCTCATCCTATAAGGCTTAAATACCCGTCCTAAATCATCTGTGAGTTGCTAACTAGCATATAAAAACAAACCGTATAATAGAATAGACAGTAGGATGGCAACATTTTTTTTTTTTTATATGCTAGTTAGCAACTCACAGATGATTTAGGACGGGTATTTAAGCCTCACTCTCCCCCTGTTTTTCTTGTATTACCCTGAAGATGTCTTGAGAGAATAGACGAAAGCTTGGTGTTCCATTTTTTCAAGTTTCCTAGCGAGTTTTACTACATATATACAGTATACAGTATATATTTGTTTCCATGTGAATGAGGGAGACAATAGGCAGAACTGCCTGCAGCGAGTGCCTCCCCCAGAAGGGAGAACGTCCCCAAGGGACGTTCGAGCTAAAATGCCTGGACACACAGAGTTTGAAGCAATTTAAGTTATAGGAAGGGGGAAAGACTTAGTCTGAGAGAGAGTTCCAGAGCTCTGCAGTTGAACAAAAGAAAGTTTGAGAATAGCGTTTCACTCTTGGGTTGGAGAGTTGCACAGAGTAGGGGTGGGATTGTGTTGCAAAGCGGGTACTACGTACACTACGTAGAGGAGGTGGTATACACTGGGAAAGCCCCGAGGAACACTGATTATTGCAGTAGCGATAGAATAGCGAGAGAGATGCAACATTGCGGTTAAGAGGGAGAGATTGCAGAGAGTTGGTGAGTGGACGGGAGTTAAGGAAGGAAGGAAGTAAAGGAAGGGGTAGGAGTAAATAAAGAAACAGGGAAATGAAGGTAGTAGGAAAGAGGAATGGCTAATAACATCATTCTCATGTTATCCTTACATTTCTCTCCATCTTCACTCACTCCCTTTCACACATCTTCCTGTCTTTTCTTCTTTCAATCTTTCATTCACTTTATCTTCAGTCAACTTTTGTATTCTTCTATCCAATCTTCCGTGCCCCCCCCCCCCCTTTTTATATGTATTTAGATCCCTCCATTGCTCCCTCGTACCTCCCTCCGCTACTTCTTTGCTTCATTCCTCCTTTTATCCATCCGTTTAACTTCACTCGTCCTTCCCTGTCTTCCTCTCCCCGTTGTATTATAATTAGCTACTTCATATGGACGCAGTTAAATGTCCCAGTTGTGATGCGAGGAATTATCAACAGCTCAATATTATGTCTCTACTATTATGATAATGATTGCACAACACACACTCCCACACACACACTAGCTCGTAGCCGTATATTGACTTTTACATTTACTTCGCTGTAGTGAAGTAAATAAGATCGTACGTGCTGCTCCTTCCTTGCAACGTGCCCTGTCAGCTATTTCTTTATTTGCTTCTTTCCTTCCTTATTTCCATCCATTCCTTCCTTCTTCCATTCCTGTTTTCCTGTTTTCTTCATTTTGATCATTCCTTCCTTCCGTGTTTTCACCCGTTCATTCCTTCGTTGCTCCCTCCTTTCTCCTTCCTCGTTCTCCCTTCTACTCGTCAGTTTCTTCTCTCATTCCTTTATTATTTCCATCCATCCATGCCTTCGTCCCACCCATCCTTCTTTCTTCCTCTCTTCATATCTTCCTTCATTCCTTCGTCCTTCCCTCCGCTTATCTCTGTCTATTCTTATTTGCCTCCCTCCTTCTCGTATCTGTCCAGTCCATTCTTTAACTCCCTAGACTATTCGACTTTCTTAACGTATTCTATCAACTTCCAGAATACAATAATCTTGCTATGTTCTGACGATATTGTGAATGTACCATTGGTCGATATAATAATATAATCTTTGGATGGTTTCACGTGTTCGATATTCCTTTGTCTTTTTCAGCGTGCATAGTTGTATCCACCACCTTCCTCATCGTCCTTGTACAAGATTTTTTTTTTTTAAAAAGACCTCCGTCTACGTATTGTGAAAAACCTGTTATCCTCCGGCAAATTGTGGGGTTGAGTGAGTGAAGGGGGGGGACAGTGAATGAAGGAGGATGCATGTTTTTCATAATACGTGTTGCTAGCCCCAAACGCGCGAGCAACTGTGGCTTTCAACCATCCGACACATCCCCTTTTATTAATGTGCATCACACATGTTACATACAAATAAGGTTTATGTTTTGTTTTACCCTACTGTGGAAAGACTACGGATACACCACTCCTGCCGGGGCCTCACGCAGTGGCATGACTCAGTCCTGTCGACCTGAGCTCATGACACTGGTGGCATTGCCCCGGAGGATAGCCATCCCTAGTCTTTGCTTGAGCCAGAGGGTTTCCCGGGGTTCTCCTGAAACTTCTCTGATTTTACGGCCTATTTCATTCACCATCTTAAGGGTGGTGGGGCCGAAGACTCCTGAAGTTTCGAATGCCAGGGGCTCGAACTGATGAATTCTGGCGATGGCTTGATATTTTTCTCGCTTTTTATTTTCTGCTATCCGGGCGGCTTCACCTGCTTCGTCGGCGTTTCTGGCGGCGTTGGTTGTGGAGAAAGTGTCAACACATGTGGCATCCCACACGAGGCACCGGCCATTCTTGTAAGGGAAAGTGGTCATCCCATCTGGCCGTTTGCCGTCTTCTCTGTGAAGTCCATGTGGTTCGAGGATTGATGCACAGTTAGCACTCTGCAGGGCCCGTTTTATGACATTATTTAGTGCAGAGTGTCTTGGCAGGCGGCCTGCGTTGTAATTACATGACAAGGCATGGTGACCTTGAGCATCCATCCTCCCATCACACTTGCAAGTGTGTGGGTGACAAACTGCCGCACCCACTCTGAGCGCGATGGCGACCCGGAGCGCTTCAGCATCCAAGTGAGTTCCAAGAGGTGGGATGGGGATGGCGTGTAACCACAAGCCACTCTCCGAACGGGCGGCTGCCTGGAGGCGTGCTTTTGCAACCTGGTCTGCATTGGTTTGGAGATTTTCTTGAGTTTTCTTCGCCGAGATGGTATCCCACGCTTTCTGCTTGCTCCTGGAGGTACCCTGAGGCTCCTCCTCTACTCCTGTACTTCCCTTCCAGGTGTTAATCGCTGCTGTTACGTCCCCATTAAGTGTCATTCCGGGTTTAGAATAAAGGATGGACAATACGAGGTCGTTGGTCGCGATGAGGGAAGAGATAAAGGCTGGGGAGGCAATATCCGAGGCTCTCCGTATGCCCAAGCCCCCGAGGCGGACAGGAAGGGTGGCTTGTGTCCAGGCCCGTTCTTTAAATTCCACGTTGGTGATGCTGGTCACTGCTTCTCGGATTATGCTGTCTAATTCTTGGAGGCCGCCATTGTTCGTGTAAGTCATCGATGTGCGCAGGAGGTATTGGAGTTTTGGGATGGAGAAACAGTTCTTGAGCAGGGCCAGAGCTGAGTGGGCATCGATGTGTATCAGGCGACTCACGAGACGTTGAAGCTCCTCCTTTTTAACTTGAAGTGCTGGTGGGATTGCTGCCAGAGTTAGTGGGGAACCTAATAGGGTTTGCTGGTGCTCCTGAAGGATCTTTACATCTGGCAATATGTTTCGGAACAGGGCCTGAGTCTCTTCTCCTTGTTCACGTGTGTGGTTGAGGAGAACAAGTTCACATTTGGTGTCATTTATCACTAGCCCGGCCTGGCCGAGGTCAGTTATGATGTTATTTAGGTCGGTTAGAACGTTCTCTACTGACCCACCCAAGGTTGCATCGTCCAGGTACCATACATTCAGCTCTGACCTTACTTTGTTAGCTGCTGCATCCACCCCTATTGAGAAAAGAGCAGGACCACCTGGATCTCCCTGCTGTAACCCGGTCTCTGATGGGATTACCGTCTCGCCAAAAATCAGGATTGAAGGTTTGGAATAAGCCTGCCAAAGTAGGGGGTACAGAGTGGGGATGTGTTCTTGAGCTGCACGGAGGAAGACATCCCTGCGAATGCTGTTGAATGCGTTCCGCATGTCAATCTTTAGAAGCACTCGTTTTTCTTGGGCTTGGCTGAGGTAGGTGCGGGTTGCGTGTACAGCAGCTTCACACCCCCCTGGAGTTCCGAAACCTAGTTGAACTGGTCTTAAGTGTTGACCTAGGCCATTCGAGAGTGGTTTCAAACCCACCTTTGTGGCAAGGCGGCGGAAGGTGTTCCCTACTGCTATTGGGCGCACGCCGCCATCTTTTTTTGCCAGTGCACAGAGTGATGCCCCAAAAAATAGGGGTGTGGCACAGTCGGGTACTTCCCCTCTTAAAACCATGTTGATGAATTTGGTGAGGGTTTCCAAGAGTGCCTCCCCAGCAGCCCCTGATCCTGACCCAAGAGGCCTTTGAGGTGGGCGGGTCGGATACCATCTGGGCCCGCGGCTGAGCCTGCTGGGAATGAAGTCACTGCGGCGACCACCTGCTCCTTCGTGACAACTAAAGGTTGGCGCATCTGGTCATTTGGGGCAGGGGGGAGGTTTAGGTCCCTAGGTGTAGGTGGGTGCTTTTCTTGTAGGGCTTCAACAACTTCGGTGCCTTGACCAGCAAAACCTTCTGAAGAGGACAACAGTCTGACGGCCCCTTTGATGTCACTATCCGCCAGCTTCGCAGCGACCCTCTTACGTAGCTGTTCAGCCTCTTCCTCTTCCTTCTCCTGGTGCTTCTGGGCCCTGTTTGGTTGCTGTTCGGGGGGTTCCACCAGTTTGTTTCCATCCATATACTGTGCTACTTGACGTTTCACTCTGGTGGCTAGTGAAACCTGAAGATGGTCTTGTATGTTGGTTCTGGGTGGTTTTCGGAGGGCCCCATAGGAGAAACCCAGGAGCCGTGCCCATGCGAGGGGTGTCTTGAGCTGTAGGGCCTGCTTTATGATGGTTGTAAGGGCCTCCGCCACTTGGATTCTGGCTCCTTTAGGTACCCGGGCAAGGACCTGGATCCGCGCTTTCCATTTGGTCACCAGTTGGGTCAAGTCGGTGATCCGTGTTGCCGGTGTTGCCCCGGTTGGCTCTGCAGTGGGCCCTGGGCATGCGAGACATTTCCAGTTTGGTTGTTCTCCTGATGTTTTCTTTGTCAGCTTAGCACAAGATAAATGAATAGATCTAAGACAGCCGGAACATTTTCGCGAATTCTTTCTTGCATTGGTTGTTCCGCACTTAAGACACTAGTATCTGCTAGGCCATAGTCTTCCAATATTATCCGTTCCTCTGCCTCTACCAAGCCGTCCTCCTGATCTTCCCGTGGTGCTTCCATCTCTACCATGTCTCCCTTGTTTCAGAAACCCCGGGAAATCTCTCCTGGCACATATCTAGATTATTGCTGTTGTTATTAATGTATAATTGGCTGGATGCATAACAATTCACTTATCATAGTCAACCTTTCTGATGGGATATGTAAAAAACAAAAACAAAACAAAAAACATCACATATCATAGTCAACCTTTCTGATGGGCAATTGGCCTGCTTCTCCTAAAGCTAAGTGGTTAAATGTATAAATCCTCGGCATTGGGCACCGGTACAACTAAAAGATCTAACTGATTGAAAGGAAGCACGCCAATTATATCCTATGATTACTTACACTGGCGACGCCACCCTGATGTTGAGTATTAATGAATGCTTAGGATATTAATAATGCTGTCACATCAAGATAGGGAGAGAGCCAGAGAGTGAGCGAGAGCCAGGATCTGAGTGGGTAACCGGATCTAGGGCAGCAGTTATGGAAAAATTATTAAATTGTACAAAATGTTAAGAGAGAGAGAGAGAGAGAGAGAGCAGGGGCGGGGGCGAGGGAGAAAGAAAGCGAGCTGGAGAGGGGGCTGGCCTGGTTGGGTATGAAAGATGTTAGAGGAAACAAATAACTAAAATGGTAAAAAGCGATCTGAAGTTATAGATAACCTAATGACAATGAGGCGGTTAAGTGCGGTGATTGAAAGTGGATGGAAAGATGTTAGGATAAAAGGAGAGAGAGATAGAGAGCTGGAGAGGGGGCTGGCCTGGTTGGGTATGAACGATGTTTAGAGGAAATCAAATAACTAAAATGATAAAAAGCGATCTGAAGTTATAGATAACCAAAAAAATAATAGCAATGAGGCGGTTAAGTGCGGTGATTGAAAGTGGATGGAAAGATGTTAAGGATAAAAAGGAGAGAGAGAGAGAGAGAGAGAGAGAGAGAGAGAGAGAGAGAGAGAGAGAGAGAGAGAGAGAGAGAGAGAGAGAGAGAGAGAGAGAGAGAGAGAGAGAGAGAGAGAGAGAGAGAGAGAGAGAGAGAGAGAGAGAGAGACGAGAGAGAGAGAGAGAGATAAATGAAAATGGACCTTGTAGCAAGTATTTCCTAAATGGTTAGAGAGAGGGAAATGAAAATGGACCTTATAGCAAATACTTCATAAAGGTTAGAATTGTTTGAGAAGTTGAAGGACCGAGGGTCAGATGGAAGATGAGGCCTATGGTGGGGAACCATAAGGGTGAAACTGCCTGCCCTATAAACGGTCACCTCACTCACCTTGTGGTCACTGCTGGAGGTTTATGGTGCCTGGGCAGGGCTGGGCTAGTGCCTGACGGCTCCTTGTCCCCTCACTGATACTGGTAATAACACTCTCAAGATTAAACTAAATATGCTTTGTGGGCGATGTTTAAACAAGAAACCAGTTCTGTTTACTATGTGCCGAAACACCGTATCATCGCCGATCTTCTGATACGTATATGGGTCACTCAGTCCCACGATACCCCTCCGAAAATCCCCTCTTTTGAGGAGCTCAACCGACCCGTGTGCTCTCACTGTGCTCTCACTCACTCTCAATACAAGTTGTATTGAATGTCTTTATTCACTTTTACGTTTTTTCTTCCCCTCTTACATTGTATATTTCTTTTGCCTGTCGACTCCTTCCACTCCCCTGCCCCTCCTCGCCTTCTCCCAAGACCCTGTACTAATACAGAACGGCCTTCTTTGTCTGCAAACGCCATTTAGATACCTTGGTTGTCAAACACGTGGTGACAGTATAGTTAGCTTACTTCGAACTTAGAGCCATAATCCAAACTATATAGCCTGTACCCGTATTGTTGAATGTATAATCATGGGTTTGTTTGAATGTAAAGAGAAGCTAAGGCCACCCGTGTCACCAAAATGACTGAAATTGACCGATCTCTGTGACATTAGGGTCTCTATACCCCCCCCCCCCCAACCCTTCCTCCGCATGTGCAGGAAGAAGTTTCAACAAAGAAAGAAACTTCTCTCCGTTTTATACTTGTTGTTATTGTTCCTCCTTTGACTTGTCTCCGGGTTTGTTACAACTCCACCAGCTTACGTTTCTGGTAGTATACAGTAAGTACTCTTTATATATATATATATATATATATATATATATATATATATATATAAATATATTAGCGATGGATTGGTGACGTAGACAGGTAGTTTTATAATATATAGTGAGTCCTTCACAATATTACAACGTAGCAAATCAGACATGGAACTTAAAAGATATGGAGTCCTCCAACCGGTTAGAGAGAAACCTACTCTTGGGGGGAACAAAGCATCTACCACCTTTGCTGTGTCTTTACGATTCCCTACTAAGATTTGTTAATTGTTTATAGATTTATGAGGTATAATATTTTGTGTGTGTGTGGGTAACTTTTAACGGAGTTCTAGTAGTTCACTGCATTGTAGGATATATTTTGTTAGATAATTAATGTATTCACTGAGGACTTGTATATTAATCACTTTAAATGGATTTCGAGGAGTTAAGAAAATTTGACCCTGTTTCGGTGATTAATTCATGTATAAACTTGGTTATATATTAACTGTAGTATTTTATTTTGTTTTAGGCTCTGAGGATGGAATATGGTTAATTCCGAAACATCAGCTTTCTATATTAAATGTTTCCTCTTAATGCTGGTATTCTTATTTATTATCACACCCGGTATATATACAGTATATATAATTATATATATATATATATATATATATATATAGTGTATATATCCCCGGAGGGGTAAGAGAATAGAATATTCCCCACGTACCACCTGTGTGTCGTAAAAGGCGACTAAAGAGGTTGGGTCGGTGGGCCTGCGACCCCCACCCGTGAAAAATACAAACGGCAACGATGAACAAACGAACAACCTCGGATGTGAACAGACCTAATGTTGACGAACCCCGACCTACCATGGACAGTCTTAGAATTGCGACTTGGAATGTAAGAGGCATGAATAATGACACAAAAGAGAGAGAGGTCCTGGAAGTGATAGTGAATGCCAGGCTGGATATATGCGGAATGACTGAGACCATAAGGAGGGGTACAGATGTGAGAGAGTGAGAGTGTGGAATGGGTATGTGTGCTGGAGTGAATCAGGGAGCGAAACAAGGTGCGCGTTTGTTTGTAAGTAACAAATGGAAAGAGCGTGTAAGAGACAATGGGTCTGTGGGTTCAAGGATTGTGAGGGTGAGAATGAAAGTAGGAATACAAACATGTGTGTATTATCCGACAGAGGATACAAATCTAAGAGAGAATGAGGAGTTCTGGGTGAATGTGGAGGCATGCCTGGATTAGTTTGGCAAGAGGGAAATAATATTTCTGATTGAGGATATGAATGGAAAGGTGAGGGATAAGAAAGATGATGGAGTGGTGGGAGGGTGAGCTGTACCGTCGGAGGTGAATGGGAATGGTAGTGCACTTGTGGACGTATGTGTGGGGAGGAGGCTGTGGATAGCCAACACCTTCTTCCGACACAGAATTATACACAGGTACACATGGAAAGTGGTGTGGAGGAAGAGGGATGAGGCTGTGGTGGAACGAAAGGCACCGATTGATTGTGGGGGTCTGTCTGACCATTATGTAGTAGTAGCTAAACTTAGGATACAAAAGAAGTGGGTGAGGAGAGCTGGAGGGAAGCGAGAGGAAGTTGGAATGGCGAGGAGGGTGGAGAGGTTGCAGGAGGAGGAGATCAAGGAAGAGTTCAGGAGAGCAGTAGGTTTGAACTGAAAGGAATGGCGGAATGGAGGAGGAGAGCAAAGTGTTTAAGGAAGAGATATGTGCAGCATATGAAAAGGTGTGTGGAGTAAGGAGAAGAGGGAGGGGACTGAAGGGTACAGCATTGTGGATGGAAGAGGTAAAAATAGCCGTTGAAGACAAGAAGAAAGCGTATAGAGAGTGGTTAGGTAGTAGAGGGAATGAAGATTTGGAGAGACAGAAAAAAGTGAGGTACTTGGAGAAAAAGAGTGAAGGATAGTAAGAGAAGAGCAGATGAGGAATTTGGAAGGAATCATAGTGTAAAATGGAGGGAATGTAAGAAACTGTTCTGGAAAGAAGTCAAGAAAGTTAGGGAAGGTAGCAAGGGAAATAGTAAGAGTGTGAAAGATAAGAATGGGCGAGTGCTAGCCGAGAAGCAAGAAAGAGTCGAAAGATAGAGGGAGTATTTCAACGAATTGCTGAATGTAAGGAATAAAGCGCCATTAAACATAGTTGGATGGGGTATGGTAGGGAGAATAAAAGTAGTGGAGGAGGAGGTGGGGATCAGGTCAGAAGTATGTGAAACCATGAAATGAGTGAAGTTGGGAAAGCACCAGGAATAGATGGAGTGTGTGGGGAAATGCTAAGGTATGGTGGTGAGGTAGTGATCGAATGGGTATGGAAAATTTGTAAACTAGCATGAGAGAAGGGGATTGCACCTGATGACTGGAAGACAGGCGTAATAGTCCCCCTATTTAAGTGTAAAGGGGAAAGAGGGGTGTGTGGTAACCACCGAGGAATATGTGTTCTAAACGTAGTAGGGAAGGTATACAGTAGGAGTAGGCTGTGCAGTGGTTCCCAAACTATTTTGATGGCGACCCTTAATACAATGTTTCATGGTCCTTGCGACCCTACACCCTGAAACACTGGATTAGTACATTTATATCTATATATATTGTTATATTCTTAATTCTTTTACAAGATAGTTATATATATTCTTACATTACAGTATGTAAAACTCGATAACTTAAGTTTCTGTAACATCTGTGCATACAGCCAAATAGTTCACCCAGTCTAGGCATCATTCTGTAAGAACAAAACACAAATCAACATAATAAAAATGTCTTCTTTAATGGTGATAGATGTCAAGGCACTGCAATAAAACACTCTTCTAGTATGTCTTCTCCTTGGTAACAAACATAAACCAAGAGTTGAGGGTTACCAGCAATGCCCACGGATTCATCTGGCTCTATTGAAATATGTCATACTTTTGTCAAACCACAATAAGTTGATATAATATGTCTTCTGACATCAGGTCAATTCAACGTTTAATACTACTATTTGAAAGTGGTACTGATTCCAACTTATTAACATCTGTTCCACACAATGTTTTCGCCATTACCATGGCGGCTGGTTTCTCCAGCTGAGACATGATGCTTTTTGCATCTCACAATATTCCATGCTACTTTAAAGGTCGCCACTGAAGACTTCTCCAGAGAAAAAAGATGATGAGCTGGGAGCATCAAGCCGCCTTCGTTTTACCAACACTTCTTTTTCCTTCCAGTGAGATTTGAATGAACATGACTAAAATTTGGCACTTCAATTTGTTATTCATGGATTCGATAGCTAGGACTTTAAGGCACTGGAAACATTGAGGTCTGACATTTACACAGCGTTCTCTATACTCTGTGAAGCCATACTTAAACAGATCTGGTCTATACTGTAAATGTTCTTTGTGTTGAAATTCTGGCCATTAAAGTAGTGATGAACAAAACAAAAATACTTAGAATACGTCATATTTCAAGGGGAAAATGACTGAGGTGCTCAACATGATAATGTTTTACGCCAATGCACACATCATGATAACCCGTATAGTTCATTGCACAACTCATCTTCCTCACTCACACTTGCTTACACAAACAGTCTATTTGGCAGTCAAAATGAAAATCTGACTGTTGCTAAAATATGAATACTAATATGCCAACCACAACATCAAGCTTAAAGACATGCAAAGTTAGATTATTCACCATGAAATGCATTCAACGAAACCCCCCCTCATTCACTCACTAATCCACATTCACAGGCTTATAATACATAAAGTTAAGGATATATTCTTAATAATCCACATACAATGAAAAGTATATGTATAATATTAGCTATTGAAATACATTCTGTGGCTTCGCTCCATCAAAAATATCATCACTCACATGCTCACAAATATTCTTGATCTTGCTTGTTGCTATATCAATGTGTTATAGTTACTATTATCATTACAATTGTTTTTGGGTTCTAGGTTGCGGAGTAAAAATGGGTAATAAGACAAATATATACATACACAAATATATACATACACAAATATATACATACACAAATATATACATACACAAATATATACATACACAAATATATACATACACAAATATATACATACACAAATATATACATACACAAATCCCATAATCATAATAACATAAATGGGCAATTTTGGGTTTTAGGTCGCGGTGTAAGTAAAAATATATATGCTATAATGACAATGTTATTTCTTCCAATCAGTAAAAAACATGTTACTTCTTGCAACAAGTGAAACGTAAATATAATAACGTTTTACTTGTATTACGGTGTGAAAATGGGTAATAAGTAAAAAGTAAATATATTGACATTGATACTCCTTACAATAAGAAAAAGTATATGTTATAAGAAAATGTTCCTTTAAGCAACATGCAATACGTAAAGTTTGTAAACAAACAAATAAGTTAATTTCGCTGGGATAAAGATGAAAGTGTTAATGGCTAGTAGTATAATGCGACAATATATCGAAAGAGTGGCAGACCTAGGATAGCAATTGTTAAATTTACCTCCCAAACGTATACCATTCTTTACCATATCCTAAACACGCACTACTGAACATCGTGGAGAAAAAAAAATCTTGAGATATGTTGAGTTGCAGTATATACAGTATATACCTGTATACAGTATATACATTTATAACCTAGTTAAATAAGTAGGATGCAGACAATACTAATCATTCATTAACAAACTTCTTGAATATCACTGAATAATAAGACTGGCCAACAATAGTGAGTGAAGGTCACTGGGCATCAGACAGCTTAGACTCCAAGCCAGGCACACAACATCCCGTACCGTATGGCTTACGAGTATTGAACAAGATTAATGGTAGCCGCACCGAGTAGCTATAAAGAACGAAACTCTTCTTGCAATGGAAAATTTTCTTGTTAGGATTTTAAATACAGGAGTAAACAAAATTAAGACTTGAGTCTAAAGTTTAACGTTATTTGATAATGTTATCATATACTGTATATAAATCCACACATTTCACGATGGATGTTTTGCACTAATAGTAGTTTTTCCATTATATTTAACTTTGTTCTCCAGACCCTCCCACGACCCTAAGAATAAACCTCGTGACCCTTGTTTGGGTCGCGACCATGGGTTTGAGAACCACTGAGGGTAATGATTGAGAGAGTGAGAGCGAGAACGGAGAAATTGATAAGTGACGAGCAGGGCGGGTTTAGGAAGGGGAGAGGATGTGTAGATCAGATTTTTACCCTAAAATGTGTTGTGAAGAAATATCTGGAGAAGCAACTAAAGCTGTGTTTTGCCTTTATGGACTTGGAGAAGGCCTAATACAGAGTGGATAGAGAAGGTATGTGGAAAGTACTTTGAATATACGGGGCAGAAGGCAAATTGCTGAAAGCAGTGAAGAGCATGTATGAGGGTGCAAAGGCAGTAGTATGTGTGGAGAATGAGCAGAGCGAGTTCTTTGATGTGAATGTTGGGTTGAAATGGGTGTGTGATGTCCCTGTGGTTGTTTAATGTAAATATGGATGGTGTCATGAAAGAAATACAAGGAAGAGCAGTGGATGTTGGTGTATCGCTAATAAGGGAGGGAAACGAGTGGAAGCTACCTGTACTGCTGTATGCTGATGATACAGTTCTGATGAGCAATAATGAATGGGAGTTGCAGGGTCTGGTAAATATGTTTGGAACAGTGTGCGAAAAACGGAATCTGAAGGTAAATGCGAGGAAGAGCAAGATTATGTTCTTCGAAAGGGGTGAAGCCACAGAGTGTGAGATGAAGTTGAACGGTTAGGTTATGGAGATTGTCAGCTCATTTAAGTATCTGGGCAGTGTGTTCAGTAAAGATGGGAGTATGGATGAAAAAGTGTGGGAGAGGGTGCAACAGGGGAAGAGGGTACGTGTAGGAACGCTGAAAGCAGTAACAGTACCCTTAACAGTACCCTTAACAGTAAGCAGTACCCTTAGTGAGGTCCTAGTGAACTTTTTAGTGATGGCTGTTGTTGATGAGTCTGCTGTCTCCTCCCATACTCTCCAGCTTTGTCTTGCTTTGCAAGAAAGACTGGAGAGTGTGGAGCAGGAGATTCAGTGTCTCAAAGATGAAAATTTGGCCTTGAGACTAGCTATGGCGGAAAAGAAGTGTGAGGCTACCGGAAGTGTTCCCAGGGATCGTGAAACCCCTTGGAAAGTGGTGTCAACCAGTGCAACGGCCTGCAAGCTGAAAAGGCAGCCACTCAAGACCCACAACAACTTCAGCACCTTGGCTGATGAGAGTGATGGCGAGGAAGTGGCGATCATCGAGGCAGTGAGAGGGGAGGGGGGGAAGTCTGCTGCTGTTGCTGCTACAACTCCTGCTACACGCCGACAACGGAAAAAAGCTAAGTCTATTTTAATTGTAGGGGATTCAATGATTAAATACCTTGGTAGGGCTACTAACACACATGTTGGTAAAGTTGTCTGTCTGCCTGGTGCCGGAGTCGAGAAGGTGTCAGAAAAGCTAGATGGTGTCATGGAAGCGAGTGGAGAGGACCCCATCATCTTCCTCAACGCAGGGAGCAACGACATTTGGAAATGCAGGACTGAGGAGTTGCTCACCACGTACCAGGAAATGTTGGAGAGGATCAAGGAGAAGGGTGGAGTTCCTGTGGTACACAGTATCCTACCAAGAAGAGGGGTAAGGAAGGAATGGTCCTCCAGGGCTATTGGTGTAAATAGCCGGCTGGAGAAGTATTGCAAGGCAAATACTATTCCATTCCTGGATAACTGGACCCTCTTCTACGGTAAGGATGAACTGTATGCCCAGGATGGAGTACATCTCTCTCGACTAGGAGTTTCGACCTTAGCCAGCTCACTCGACAAGTTTGTTGCGGGGTTTTGTTAATAAACCATAGGTGTGTAAGTAAAATAGAATCCCAGCCACATCAAATTGATAGTAATAACGAACATTCTGATAGCGTAGATGTTCCGTCTAGGTCCAGTAGTTCAACAGGTAAAAATAAATTAGTTAAAAACAATAGAAAAATAGTTGCAAATACAAGTAATAGTTTGAGTGTTTATTATACAAATTGCAGGAGTTTATGTAACAAAATGAACGAACTTAGAGCACTGGTTAGCAAAGAAAATATAGATATAATAGCGCTAACTGAAACATGGATTAATACAGAAACCAGGCATTTTTTAGCAGAGTTTGATATACCGGGATATAGTTTGTTTAAATATGACCGAACAAGTAAGAGGGGTGGCGGTATAGCAGTGTTTGTCAGGAGTTCATTAAAAAGCTGTACTAAATCAGGTATTAGAGTAAATAATGAAAATTAAAGTGTTTGGGTAGAAGTTAACGAAGGTCGTGAGACTTTAGTTATTGGAGTTATGTATAGACCGCCAAATATGAGTAGAAATGACGGAACATCATTATGGGAGGAAATTAAAATAGCATCAAGGCTTAGCAACGTGTGCATTATGGGGGATTTTAATTTCCCTAATATAGATTGGCAGCAACAAATAGGCGACTCTGATTCAAAGGAGTTTATTGAGGTAGTACAAGATAGTTTTTTAACTCAATTCATAGATACGCCAACTAGAGGTGATAATATTCTCGATTTAGTTTTCAGTAACAATGAACATATGATAAATAGTGTAGAAATCGGGGACCACCTAGGAAATAGTGATCACAATTCTGTGTATTTTAATATACAATGGAAAGGTAATACCAGAGAGAATACAACATTAATACCTGACTTCAGAAAAGCCAATTATGGTGGGTTAAGAGAAGCCCTGTTAGCGGACCCTACGGTCAAAAAATTAAGTCGATCCAGGTGTCCAAATGAGTGTATCCTTTCTCAGGCACCTGTCATCTTAAGTCAGGAGGAGACGTCAAACTTGGTAGATACATACGATAATTTTATCAAGTCAGTATTCAATGCGCAAAATAAATATATCCCCAAAAGAAAATTTAGATCAACACAGAACCAACCCAAATGGATGAATAATAGACTATTAGATCTTCTAGGACAAAAGAGAGGAATATATAGAAAAATTAGAAAAGGCGAAATTCACCTACTTGCTTACTATCATAATCTATCAAGACAGGTAAAAAAGGATATTAGGAAAGAAAAAAGAAATTATGAAATTAAGGTTGCCAATGACTCAAAAAATAATCCTAAAGCTTTTTACCAACTATATAAATCCAAGGTTAGAGATGTAATTGGTCCTCTTAAAACTTCTATAGGAAAATTGACAGAAAGTGATTTAGAAATGTGCAGTACATTAAATAGTCAATTTCTTTCCGTTTTCACTAATGAAAATTTGGCACAGTTTCCAGAAGTCCGTAAGGTATACAGCGATAGTATAGAAAATAGGTTAAGTACGGTTACTATAAGTAGAAATGATGTGGTTAAGGAAATTGACAGACTGAAACCTCATAAATCGCCTGGTCCTGATGAGGTATATGCTAGAGTATTAAAAGAATGCAGAGATGAGTTAAGTTATCCATTAACATTTCTATTTAACAAGTCATTAGAAACAGGTATAGTTCCAGAAGCTTGGAAGCTTGCAAATGTAGTTCCGATCTTCAAAAAAGGTGATAAATCAATAGCATCCAATTACCGTCCCATTAGTCTCACTTCAATCATAGGAAAACTACTAGAGTCAATTATTGCTAGGAAAATGAGAAACCACTTAGAAACATTTAACTTAATCAATTCTTCTCAGCATGGATTCACTCAGGGACGGTCTTGCCTTACTAATTTGCTTAGTTTTTTCTCAGAGGTATATGAAGCAGTAGATAATGACAAGTCATATGATATTATATATTTAGATTTCAGTAAAGCTTTCGACAGAGTCCCTCATGAGAGATTGATGAGAAAGGTTGAGGCACATGGAATAGGTGGGGCGTTGTTAGGATGGATTAGGTCATGGCTAATTGGTAGGAAGCAGAGAGTCAGCATAAATGGTACCAAGTCAGAATGGGGAGCAGTCAAAAGTGGTGTCCCCCAGGGATCGGTATTAGGTCCCCTGTTGTTTCTTATATACATAAATGACCTAGATTTAGGTATAACTAGTAGGATAAGTAAATTCGCAGACGATACTAAAATAGGGAGATCAATTGATTCAGATAGCGATATAGAGTGCCTCCAAAGGGATCTAGATACCTTACATGAATGGTCAGTAAATTGGCAGATGAAGTTTAACATTGACAAATGCAAGGTATTAAAGATAGGGAAGATGCAAACAAATTTAAAATATAAACTAGCTAATTTAGAATTAGAAAATTCAGACTGCGAGAAAGATCTAGGTGTGTTTGTTAGCAATGATTTGAAGCCTAGAAAACAGTGTATAAGCGTTCGTAATAAGGCAAACAGGATTCTCGGGTTCATCTCTAGGAGTGTGAGTAACAGAACTGCTGATGTTATCTTAAAACTTTACTTGTCATTAGTGAGACCCCACATGGATTATGCTGTCCAATTTTGGTGTCCTTATTACAGAATGGACATAGATTCATTGGAGAGAGTACAGCGTAGAATGACAAAAATGATCCATAATATTAGAAATCTTTCGTATGAAGAAAGGTTGAAGAAATTAGGTTTACATTCGTTAGAGAGACGCAGAGTTAGAGGGGATATGATAGAGGTGTTCAAGTGGGTTAGTGGGATTAACAAAGGGGACATGGCAAATGTACTAAAGCTCAGTGATAGCGAAAGAACTCGTACCAATGGTTTCAAATTAGATAAATTTCGTTTCAGAAAAGATATAGGCAAGTATTGGTTTGGTAACAGAGTTGTAGATGGGTGGAATGGACTACCAAGTGCTATAGTGGGATCTAAAACTGTAGGGAGCTTTAAGATAAAATTAGATAAGCATATGGACGAGAAGGGTTGGGTGTGAAGGGGGATCAGCCGGGTTGGGCCAATCAGCGCTCTGCAGACCTCCATAATCCTGCGTTAATCTCTAACCGTTTTGGTAAGATGATCCTCAGGGTATTAGAGTGTGAAGCCTATAATTGGGCTTTGTAATTGAATTGGGGTTGTGTGGGACAGGGATCTGCCTTGCTTAGGCCAATCGGCTTTCTGCAGACTCCCATTTTCTTATGTTCTTATGTTCTTAAGAAATAGGGTGGTCAGCATGGAAGTGAAGAAATCCTTGCATGACAGTGCGATAATCCCGACATTGACTTACGGAAGCGAAGCATGGACGTTGGTGGAGAGACTCAGACCAAGAGTAAGAGGGGTGGAAATGAGTTACTTGAGAAGTGCGTACAGAGTTACATGGAGGGATAGACAGACGAATGAGGAAGTAAGAGGGAGGTGTGGTGTGGAGGTAGATGTGCTGGAAAGTGTGAAAAGGAACACCTTGAGATGGTTCGGCCATATGGAACACATGGGAAGTGAGAGAATGACTAAGAGGGTGTACGAGAGCGAGGTGGAAGGACAGAGAGGGAGGTGGAAGGATGGAGTGAAAAAGTTTATGAATGAAGGCGGTGCTGGTTGGGAGGAGGGGTGTCGACTGACTGGGGACAGAGGTGCATATGGGGGCGTTTCGTTCGTGCCCACCCTTTCGGGGATCACAGCATCAGGCAATATATACATATATATATATATATATATATATATACATATATATATATATATATATATATAGATATATAATTGTATACTATATATTTTATTTTTTGTTTATATGAAGATAGTGTAGTTTGTTATGTATATGTCATAAAATGTATTGATAGGAAGAGAACATGTTTTGGAGGGCAGACCCGGATTGCCCTCAATATTGGTGAAGCACTGAAAGGATCAGCAAGAGAGACCAGGTCGTGAAACAGGAGTTCCAGCTGTCCTTATCAGCTACCTGCAGCACTCCCCATTAGTAGTGTTCTGTTCGGCTGGTGCCTAAAGCCACATGCACATGAATTAATAGGTCCTAAACACCTCCCCTGTTAAATTATGTGCAGGTGGCTGTAGGGACCAGCCGAACAGAGCACTACTCCTGGGGAGTGCTACAGGTACCTGATAAGGACAGCTGGAGTATCCAGCGTCTTCCCTGTGAATTAAAGTGTGAGACAGGGGTGTGTTCTAGCACCTACACTTTGCAATGCTTGTATGAACTGGTTACTGGACCTGAGAGTTGAGTCACTCTGGAGCAGATGTTTCAAGATCACAGATCTTAATTTTTGCAGTTGATGCAGAGTTCTTAGCGGAGACGTTGGATGTTCTCAGATTGGCCCTCGAGCCAGTACATGAAGAGTCAAAGCCGCTGGGTTTAAAGGTCTCTTGTACTAAGACCAAAATCTAACCAGTTAGTGACTTATTGGATGATGCATTGCAATATATTCATGCATGTGGAGGGGACTTGGAGATCTTTAATAAATTTACTTATCTCTGTAATGTGATCCATAAAAGTGGTGAGTCGAGCCACGTTATTATATCATCGCATCAGCTTAGCATATGGAGTCTTATTATATGGATGTGAGACATGGACACTTAGCAGTGAGTTGAAGATATGCAACAATTCGTTTTGTACTAAATGTCTTCACAGAATCATGGGCTATCGCTGGCATAATTAATCTCAAACCAGCGACTACGCTGTCAAACTGATACTATACTAGTTGCATGGTTCGTGAACGCCACCTTCGGCTATATGGGCATATGCTTTGCCTCCCTGATCCTAACCCTGCTCAGCAGGTGGTCTCTACCAAGGACAACCCCGAGTTAAGGGGGCCTAGGGGAAGACCACATAACTCATGGCTGAGTGAAGTTGACCAATCTTGCGATAGGATACTTGATATGAGCCAGGCAGGTGCCTGGAGTCTCGCACAGGGGGGTCCCCTGCCCCTGAAGTGGAGTCGGAGGGTGAGTGCGGCTATGCACTGTCGCAGCGTATTGATTAAGGTAGAAGCCTCCCCACAACACCATGCTACCTATACATAATAATGAGCTAGCTTTTCCCTTCATTTCCCCATGGAAAGGCTCTACCCATCTACTGGATTGTATATAAAATATATATTCACTAGTGCCACTCTCATTATTATTGTGCATTACTTTCTCTTATTCAGTATATGTCAATTTGTCTGTTACCAATTAAGTTGATTTATTTTATGCATATATTGTAAGTCTAAATGTTACTTAGTTAATACAACATTATAAGTATACCATATCCGTATACTCTGTTCTAGTCTTAGCCATCCCAGCCAATTAACACCTTACGAGCGGCCTATGCGGTTTATTTATGTGTACCGCACAGCGGGGTGTTTTTAGCCAAAATAGGGCTGTTTACGTGATCATTTTCATGCCTAAATAAGACCCAGAACGTAAAACAAGTACCTATCCCTGAAAGGGCATAAACAGAGCTTTCGAATGACACCATAACGATCCTTGTATGATGGATAGTTTTCTTGCAATAACCGTGCAACGCGAGTGCAAAAAGCAGGTAATTCGGTACTTTCAGTACATAATTGAGTATGTAGCGAGTGAGAGAGGGAGGAGGGAGCTGAGATTTGTGTCAGTAGGTTCGCCGCGGTGGTCTGGAGCAGTCATACGCTCGCTAGTCTCCTGCCACCACTTGTCTCTCTCTCTCAGCCACATTACGTGCTGAAATTGCCACTCGAGTTATGTCGAGCGCCGCCACATAGTCCAGCTTTTTTTAACTCGACTTATGTTGCTCGCCGCTAATTAAGGGTTAAGGACCATTCGCTCACTGAAGGTGTATGCGCTGCTTCCCTACGTGTACCTAACACGGGTGTAGAGGTTCAGGCGCTTTATATACACTTGTCATTGATACTAAACAAACCATAACTGGGTATCACAACTTATTATAGTCTATGTGGTTCTCTAGTAAAGATAATTAAGAAGAGAGTGGAAGAAGCTGCACATTATTATTTTTTTGTCATTAGAGCATCACCCTAGAGCGGACCATAAGGGCTATGAAATAATACTTCACTGTAAGTCCTGGTAACCCTCTAACAATCTACTTTTATCTTGAGGATTGTCGACACTTAATGAGCAGGGCACGACCCAGGGGAGGCCTCCTTTGCTTGCAATAAAGAGTTGTTAGAACTCCTGTTCCCTTTGTCTGGCTTCTCTCACTGTTTTTGCTCGTATTTCACCAGCTAGCTCTCACAAACGCCTCCTCCTACTATTCAGTTCACTACACTAAACAAGCACACCAATTTTCTGTTCAATACACCAATAACATAAATTAAGTCACTCTTTTAACTTGGGGGAGAAACTTGTTACAGGCAGCTTTCCCTTTTGTTTCCTTCCTACACATATACAAACATATAAACAAAATAATAAAATAAATAAAATAAATAAAATACATGCCATAACCTACCACCACCACCCCTTCCATCTTGCCCCTCAATCACCACCCTTCTCTCTTCCCTCATCTCTCTGCTTTGTTGTCTTTACCTTTCACTTCGTAACAAATCCCATGTTAGATTTAAGTCCGGTCTGCCTAGTAGAGACCGCAATGTCTGCGCAGTCTATGTAAGTCTGTCGTGTCGTCTCTCTCACTCACTCACTCACTCTCTCTCATACTTATTCACTTGAAAAACCCGAGCGTATGTTTCTCGACAAGAATATGAAATAGGCCTTCCCACGTCAACCACATAAGGGGTGAGATGCGTGGTGGCATGTGTGAGAGAGAGAGAGAGAGGGGGGGGGGGGGGGGGTAGTTAAAAATTGTATAAAATAGTTAAGGGAGTTAGCCAAGTGTTTGATTAGTCTGACAAAACAAAAAAATCCAAGTTTGGAGAATTCATTATACAATTTGTTAAAGACTTTTGTTGGGAGAAAGAAGGCGGTGGGTGAGATTCATATTAAATCAAATCAATACTGTATTCAATAGATAGTTTCATTCGATATTTATTTCCGAGAGAGAAAGTAAAAGATAGACGAAGTTAAGATAGTTAAATTTTCAAAGACAGAAAGTGATAAGGGAGGGTGATTGTTGCATAGAAAGTGCATGAATGGAAGAACAAAGACAGAATCGAACGATTGCAGTTGATGATTGAATGAAATTGAGAACTTAATTGAAGAAGTATTATTTTTCTCTGGATGAGAGTACATAAGTCAAAGTTTAGATAAAGTATTTTAAGAATCATCATAATATTGCCAGAGTACTGGCAGTAGGTTAACACCCAGGGCTGAGGACTAACACACTGCATTGACCAGTGTATTGACAGTAGGTTAATTACCCAGGTTATGTGAGATAACTAACTTGCACTGACTAGTGCACTCACAACTTTAGTTACTTCACAGTTCTTCCTTACTATCCTTAGCTATGGGATAGGTCAGATAGCTCTTTGTTATTAAACCTGCTTTCACTGTCTAGTGTGATCACAGTTAGGTTAAAATCAAGAGGTTCGATAGAGCTTGGTATATAGCAGACTGCACTGACCCGTGTACTCACCGTGCTGGTCACACACTAGAATTGGCAGCAACTCCGATCCCACCCTGTCTTCCTTTGATTTCGGCAACGTAGTCACACCTTTTTCGTTGTTGTTGTGTGTAGGCTATTTGAAGGCAAGAATGGCATGGTGTGTAGAGTACTCATTTGCAGAGCGTGAGGTCGACCCCAGCTGTGTGACCACACCCTGGGTCGATGTACTCAGAGCGAGAGGGGTCTGAAATGCCGCCTTCAAATTTGGCAGGCACTGGGAGTGAGGTTAGGAGATGTTCGCTTCTTCTTTTTGGTGGCATCTTTCTTTAGTGTGGCATGTTTATTCTCTTTCTTCTTAACTGTCTTTATTCTTGTATTTTCGTTTTTTCAGTTTCTCTGTTCTTCTCGCCTCTTGTCTTTACCTTCTGTCTTCTCTTTCTCTCTTGTTTCTATTCTTTCTTCTGTCTTCTTAGTCTCTTTCACCATGTCCTTTATGTCCTTTTTCTTATAGTTTCCTTTTTTTCCATGTTGTCGTACTTTATTTACAAATGGTGAACTTTGTATATTATAAGTATCACCTGAAGAAATGCGGAGAGTAAGAAATAGAAAAACAAATGCCACCATACTTCACCGGATATTGCAAATGCTTCTCCTACACTAAGAACAGTGTTTAGTGGTGCCAGATGTCATTATTAGTAGTAGTATCTACAGTTCTACACCATCCTAATATCATTATGGTTATTGTATGTCTAACCTTTATATAAACGTGTAGATAGTGATGCTATCCATAACTCTACTGAAGTCCATTAGCTGATTCTGCTATTGGTGAAGAAGTTTGTAACCGTATTAAGAGTTGCTTTTCTACTTGAGAGAGAGAGAGAGAGAGAGAGAGAGAGAGAGAGAGAGAGAGAGAGAGAGAGAGAGAGAGAGAGAGAGAGAGAGAGAGAGAGAGAGAGAGAGAGAGAGAGAGAGAAGGGAGGAGGGTGTATAATAACTCAAAAAGACAGGTATATATATGTAGGGGGATCTCATTGTAGAGGAGTGGTCGGAAGGATCAATTTATGGCTGGTGGGAGACAAGGATGGAAGGAAAGAGATGAAGGAGACGAAGAGAAGATAGATTAGAAGGAAGGTGAGGGAAAGAGAAGAGGAGAGGAAACGAGAAGAGGAGAGAAAACGTGACGAGGAGAGGAAAAGAGGATAGGAGAGGACACGAACAAAGGTGAGGAAAATGGGAGATCAGGGGAAACGATATGAGGAATATTGAGAAAACCCTACAGTTTGAATTTACCGGATCAACGATAGAGCAGCATTTCTGTCCATATTTTCCTTGTTTATTGAAACTAAGCCAAGAACGGGGTAAACAACCGTCGGAGGAGGCAACTGTGCTGGGCCCGACCAAGATTTATCGGTATGGGTATGTTCAGGGACGATCTTTGGGATGGAGTCTATTTGGATGCTCCTGGTAGTCGAAGGGTACTGGAGAGACTGCTCTATATTGCATGCTCATTTTTCGAGGATAGTAACGAGGATAGCGGGGTGGCTCAGGAGTAATTCTGGAGTTACCTTCTGGAGCCCGGGTTCACATTAGTTTGTTCGCTGGTAATGCTGTGGGGGGGGGGGGTGATATCTGGTTGCCTACCCATTATTTGTTGTATATTTTGATTAAATATATATGCCTCTGCTTATTATTTGAACCTACTAGTGCTAATATTTATATATAATTGTCTTTTGGTGTCGTAAAGTTGTGGCATCGCATGGCCTATTAACCCACTAGCACTTCCAAATAGGTAAACACTTATGATAAAATAAAAAGACTCAAACGTTTGAGGGCCGCTAAATGTAGAGCTGATGTAGAGTATGTAATCCATATCAATACGGTCATGGCGCAACTCAACAGTTCACGGGTAAACCTTGAGACTCCTAGGCAGCAGATCAATTCTGGTCATCATGGTAGCACCCAGAAACCAAGAGGTATAAAGCTTCCTGCATTGAAGCTGGCCACCTTTGATGGTGATGCTACACAGTAGGTGGGTTTCTGGGAACTATTTAATTGCTGCATAGGAGAACAGGGAAACCTCACAGACATCCAAAGATTTACTTATTTGAAAGGGCAGTTGAGTAAGGAGGCACAGCAGCTCGTTGGTGGATTCAGTGTGACCGGGGCCAGTTGTGAACCCACTATGACGGTATTACGAGAGACTTGTGGCCAACAAGATCGTATCAAGGCTGCACACATCTCAAATATATGTAAGCTTAGGCATCCGTAGTATGAAGCCAATGATTTGAAGGCGTTCTTTGCTGAATTTGAGTATGCGTTGGAATCTATGCGCTCAATGGACGTTACAGTAAATTAAATCTGTGTGGTAATATTGCACAATAAACTCCCTAGTGCTTTGTCCCAAATAATCAAAAGGGAACTCAAAAGAGAATTGGATGAATGTTGATGCCTATGTTCGCACATTTAAAGAGGAAGCGTGTACTCTTGACAGTAGGAAGGGTATACTGGAATCTGGATCCAGGTGAGCTGCATGGTGCTAGCAGGACTGTAACCACTGCTTTCACAGTGGGCACAATAGGAACAAAGATTTTAAGTGGAGGGGTCGATGTAAACTTTGCAGTAACTCTGGTCATATTGGGGGTAAATGCTTGAAATATAAATCTGGTGCCTCAAAGGTAAAAAGAGCTAAACAGTTAAAATTGTGCGTAGGATGTTTGTCGTCTAAGCATCCTAAGGTTAGGTCATGCACTTATTGTGGACAAAAACACTACAATTATCTGTGTCCTAAACCATGCACTAATCAATAATGTGATTCACCAGCCGAGCAGTCGGTGACAATGGCTATGTCCTCTAGTAAGAACACCACATTACTACCTACCATTCAAATCCCTATGGCAGTAGGATCTACATATGTTAAGGTGAGAGCCATATTGGACCAATGCTCACAGCGTACATTTGTGCTTCGCTCTGCGTTATCACAACTAGCTCCGTCCACTTGTAGTAAGGAAAGACTTCAGTTTAGGGCATTCTTGGCTCCTTAGATGGGAAAGAATATGATGTAGTAAAACTCTCATATCGCCATCAGCATAGGACACGGGTGATCAAAGCGGTTGTGGTAGACGAGTTGCCAGAGTACAAACCTACAGTAGGAGGGATCTATGGGACCAGATTGGTAGACTAGAGACTAGAAGCTATAAGTTTGATGATCCACAGGATACTGACAAAGGGAGTAGAGATATGTTAATTGGGGGTGATTATTTCTATGATTTTGTACATTCAGGCTATAAGAGAGAGGGGAGCATAGTTGTATTGCCCACAATATACGGTTATGCACTTAGTGGATAATATCAGTCATCTAATCAGGAAGCCCACGTTTAAATGGTAACTTGTTAAAATTAGCAGTGGATCAGGTACAGGAAGTGATAGATAATGGCAGGCACACTCCTGAGGTTAAGGATGCTTTGTGGGAGCTTGACTACATAGGTATTTGTCAAACAGAGACTGATAGACTGGGGAAGCAAGTCATGGATATATTCTCTGAAAGGGTAAGCTATGATGAGGATCAGCGACGTTATAGTGTAGAGTTGCCGTGGCGGGAGAATTCACATAAATTACCTGATAACTTCAAGTTATCTTTAGGAAGATTAACACTTAACTGGCGGTACCCGTCATATGACGGGCTAGAGATAAACGGACAATGAAGAGGTACCCGCCATATGACGGGCGGCATTCTGAGCACATTAGGGGCTTTGAGAGAGAGTATGTACGTTGGGAGGATGATGGGCGGGCTCTGACCGTTCGGCACGACCACGGTGCCTCTACTGAGACCGCCGCTGCAACATCTCACACACTTGGCCTCGCGAGACCAGGAAAAAACTGTGGAAATTACCTCATTTTAGGGTTTTTCAACTTCGGTTGCTCGATCGTTACAGGATAACCCGTGGTCGTACAAGGATGATATAGGTGTCATTGGAAGCTCTATTATCGCCCTTTCTAGAATACATAATTGTATTACGCTCTGGCTCTTCTTTATGCATGAAAAAGAGCATGGAATGAAGCTCGTTTAGGGTGAATATGCCAGCTTGGCAGGTAGTAGATGTTACAAACGGCCCCGCTCTTAGAGAGTTAAGGGGATTACAGCGTAAATTTGTGAATGACCAGACATAATGAGAGCATTATCGGGCAGTTCTGGAGGATCAACTACAGAGAGGTTTCATAGAGAAGGTTGAGAGTAATAGTGTCACTAAATATCCCTGTCATTATCTACCTCATCACGTTATTCGAAAGGAGAGTAAAACCACATTCATGTGTTATGTTTGATTGTTCGGCGAAGACAGGTCCAGATTCTCTTAGTCTCAACGATTGCCTCTATACTGGTCCATCATTAGTGTCTGATCTAACCTAGGTGTTGTTGCGATTCCGATGTGGTCATAGCTCTGCCTGGGCGAGTGACATAGAAAAAACCTGTCTTCGTGAGTGTCTCTGTGAAGGGGATCGAGATGCAACTATGTTTTTGTGATCAGTAGACCCTATGGATGCAGATAGTCTGTATGAAATTTATAGGTTTAAGGTTGTCCTGTTTGGTTCTACCTCTAGTCAATTTCTTTTGAATGCTACCATCGATAAACATTTGTCAATGGTGGTAGCTGATCAAGAAATCATTTATGAATTGAATAGAGGTCAATATATATATATATATATAGATAACTAGCAGGCTACTAGTAACACCTACTCAGACTTGAAACAGTTATGTTGGGAAGCCCTTAGGATCTTCAACAGTGCTGACCTCTCCTTACATAAGAGGGTCACGCATAATGTAGAGCTGCAGGAGTTGTTTTACCTGATGGGAATAGCTTCTGAGTCTCAGGAGAGGGTGAAAGTATTAGACATTGAGTGGTTAACGGACGATAATGTTTTAGAGTGCGAGGTAAATCTATATAATCACTAAGCGTGTGGCATTGAGTCTCACTTCTAGTGTATTCGACCCATTATGCATTCTCCTCCCGGTGACCATCCGGGCAAGGAGATTCGTACAGAACTTGTGGCGTCTTGAATATCACTGGGATGAACCCTTACCTGATCACCTTGTAGCCGAGTGGCAGGATGTATATGATGATATGGTATCAGGTGCAATTATATCAATTCCTCACCAAGTTGCTAGCGCCAAGGAGGTTACCTTGCATCTCTTTAGTGATGCTAGTACTGCAGCATATGGTGTATCTGCCTATATAGTTAGTGAGGATACCAGTAGATTACTTATGGCGAAGGCTAAAGTAGGACCCATCAAGCCACTCACGATAACTAAATTAGAGCTATCTGCTGTCTTACTTGCTACTCGTTTGTCAAAATTCGGTGTGGAGGTCTATGATAATGAGATAGAAATTCAGCAAATCCACCACTGTTTGATAGTCAAATCACTCAGTATTGGCTGTCTAGCAATAAGATATTGCCGGTTTATGTCCAGAATAGGAAGAATGAGATAAAATCCTTAATACCTGAAAGTCCTATTCGCTATATTGGTTCCGAAGACAATCCCAGTGATCTACTCACCAGAGGTATCAGTACCAGGTCCCTCAATAACATAATAAGTCTACTCTTTGGTGGGGAGGGCCAACATGGCTACCTCACCAGGAATTGTGGCCCCCTGATATAGATAGGGTTGGGGTTGTCACTGACAATTGTGAACATACTCAGGTTACATTTTTGCCATTGCCAGTATCGACACCACCACTTGCCATTTTCAATTGGGATCGGCAAGACTCCTACCGGAAGTCATGGCCTGTAATGACATGGGTGTTAAGGTATATTAGCATCCTGAGAGACAAAGTAAGAAAGGCAAAGATGACTAGGTCATCTTATCTAACAGTACCTGAACTCAGGGCAGCAGAGACAACAATTATCGCATAAGCTCAAAGTGAAGGTTATAGTCAAGAATACCACTATCTGGATACAGGGATATGTTCACCTAGTAATCTAGTAAGACAGTTAGGTCTTTATCTAGAAGGAGGATTGATACGGTGTAAGGGTAGGTCCACATTGAGGGATGAAACTAAGTACCCAATCCTAATCCTGTATGGTCACCGTATTACTAACCTCTAGTGAATCACTGTCACATAGTGTGTAGCCATAGTGGTGTGGGCTATGTAGTATCTTATATTAGACAGAAATGGTGGCTCCCTAGAATTAAGTAAGCAGTAAAGAAAGTCTTGCGGGGATGCCTCACCTGTAAAAGATTACAAGGATCGTCCTATTGTGCCACACAAGCACACCCTTGCCAGAATTTAGGGTACAACAATTAACTCCCTTTCAAGTAACCGGAATGGATTACTTATTAAGGACAAGGGTGGTGTTAAATGTAAGTTATATATAGTACTGTTTACGTGTGCAGTAACGAGTGCTATACACATAGAGACTGTACATAACCTTTCTTTTGAATAATTTCTTCATATAATCCGTAGATTTTGTGGCAGGAGAGGATATGCAGATCTTCTTCTCAGTGGCAATGCATCAAAGTTTGTTAGCAGTTCTAATGTGCTGAAAGTCCTGATTAACGATCCAGGTTTCAAGGCTACCTTAGCGGACACCCACTGTCCATGGCGATTCAAACCCGCCAGAGCGCCATGGTTCGGTGCCATATGGGAGCGAGTTATTGGTATGATGAAGACTGGTATGAAGAAGGTACTAGGTAGAGCATTAGTAGCACCAGAGGAGCTTCATACTGTAGTGCTAGAATTAGAGGCCACAGTTAATGATCGGCCAGTTGGATACACATACAGTGATTTGAATAACCCACTGCCAATAACTCCATCCCAGCTGACTCAAAAAATAACCCTAAGGCTTTTTACCAGCTATATAAATCTAAAGTTAGAGATAAAATAGGCCCCCTTAAAACTTCGATAGGAGAAATGACAGAAAATGATTTATAAATGTGCAGTACATTAAATAGTCCGTTTCTATCCGTTTTCACTAATGAAAATTTGGCACAGATTCCAGAAGTCCGTAAGGTATATAGCGATAGTATAGAAAATAGGTTAAGTACGGTTACTATAAGTAGAAATGATGTGCTTAAGGAAATTGACAGACTGAAACCTCAGAAATCGCCTGGCCCCCGATGAGGTATATGCCAGAGTATTAAAAGAATGCAGAGATGAGTTAAGTTACCCATTAACATTTCTTTTTAACAATTCATTAGAAACAGGTATAGTTCCAGAAGCTTGGAAACTTGCAAATGTAGTTCCGATTTTCAAAAAAGGTGATAAATCAATAGCATCCAATTACCGTCCCATTAGTCTCACTTCAATCATAGGAAAGCTACTAGAGTCAATTATTGCTAGAAAAATGAGAAACCACTTAGAAACATTTAACTTAATCAATTCTTCTCAGCATGGATTCACTCAGGGACGTTCTTGCCTTACTAATTTGCTTAGTTTTTTCTCAGAGGTATATGAAGCAGTAGATAATGACAAGGCATACGATATTATATATTTAGATTTCAGTAAGCTTTCGACAGAGTCCCTCATGAGAGATTGATGAGAAAGGTTGAGGCACATGGAATAGGTGGGGCGTTGTTGGGATGGATTAGGTCATGGCTAATTGGTAGGAAACAGAGAGTCAGCATAAATGGTACCAAGTCAGAGTGGGGAGCAGTCAAAAGTGGTGTCCCCCAGGGATCGGTATTAGGTCCCCTGTTGTTTCTTATATACATAAATTACCTAGATTTAGGTATAACTAGTAGGATAAGTAAATTCGCAGAAGATACTAAAATGGGGAGATCAATTGATTCAGATAGCGATATAGAGTGCCTCCAAAGGGATCTAGATACCTTACATAAATGGTCAGTAAATTGGCAGATGAAGTTTAACATTGACAAATGCAAGGTATTAAAGATAGGGAAGATGCAAACAAATGTTAAATATAAACTAGCTAATTTAGAATTAGAAAATTCAGACTGCGAGAAAGATCTAGGTGTGTTTGTTAGCAATGATTTGAAGCCTAGAAAACAGTGTATAGGCGTTCGTAATAAGGCAAACAGGATTCTCGGGTTCATCTCTAGGAGTGTGAGTAACAGAACTGCTGATGTTATCTTAAAACTTTACTTGTCATTAGTGAGACCCCATATGGATTATGCTGTCCAATTTTGGTGTCCTTATTACAGAATGGACATAGATTCATTGGAGAGAGTACAGCGTAGAATGACAAAAATGATCCATAATATTAGAAATCTTCCGTATGAAGAAAGGTTGAAGAAATTAGGTTTACATTCGTTAGAGAGACGCAGAGTTAGAGGGGATATGATAGAGGTGTTCAAGTGGGTTAGTGGGATTAACAAAGGGGACATGACAAATGTACTAAAGCTCAGTGATAGCGAAAGAACTCGTACCAATGGTTTCAAATTAGATAAATTTCGTTTCAGAAAAGATATAGGCAAATATTGGTTTGGTAACAGAGTTGTAGATGGGTGGAATGGACTACCAAGTGCTATAGTGGGATCTAAAACTGTAGGGAGCTTTAAGATAAAATTGGATAAGCATATGGACGAGAAGGGTTGGGTGTGAAGGGGGATCAGCCGGGTTGGGCCAATCAGCGCTCTGCAGACCCCCATAATCCTGCGTTAATCTCTAACCGTTTTGGTAAGATGATCCTCAGGGTATTAGAGTGTTGAGCCTATAATTGGGCTTTGTAATTGATTGGGGGTTGTGTGGGACAGGGATCTGCCTTGCTTAGGCCAATCGGCTTTCTGCAGACTCCCATTTTCTTATGTTCTTATGTTCTTATATGCGGAACACGTCTAAGATGTTTTCCAAGGATACAGGTTAGGGATGAAGACCTTCAGGACAGATCTTAGGTTTAGTCAGAAAATGCTGTGCTTGATCAGCGACTTCAGTATATTATTCAGCTGTCAAATGATCTCTGGAAGAGATGGCGTACAAACTATCCACTATCACTGAGGGAGCAGCATAGTCATATGCCTGACAAGAAAGGGAAGATTTGTCCACAGGTTGGGGACATAATCCTCATACATGATGAAGGTCCTTGCCTATTGTGGAAATTGGTCACAAAACCCTGGATCCGACCAAATTTGTAGGGTATGTGAAGTCAAGACTGGAACCGGACTAACCACTCGACCAGTGGTCAAGTTACATCTATTGGAGATAAATTTAGAACCGGATAATGATACTGTATCGGGTTCTCAGCCTAGTCACCCTACATCTGGAGCTGACCGAAGTGATGCTCCGCTGAAACCGTCAGATGATGTTGCATCCAACCAACTCTTATTCGTGCTTCACTAGGTTGACTAATATTCGATAGAGCCATTTTAGTGGATCGGGACCTTGGGCCGCAATTCTATATTTCAATACATAATCAACGGATGATGATTTTATTGACATTAGGTTTTCTTGAGCCTTAAAACCTAGGGTTAGATACCAAGGTCAATTCTCTATGTTGAATAGTAATTTAGATATAGCCCATGAATGCAGGAGAAAGTGAGACAAGCAATCAAATATTTTACCCCATGATACGACCATGCCATAGTCGATTCTATACACCAGGTTCCCCCATTTATGTCTGGGTGGGACAAGGCTAACAAGAGAGAGTGTCAGTCTGGCGACTCCTAAGCAATCCAGGTGGCTAGCCTGGTTCTCATTTTCGTGTGTTTGTTGGCAGCATTTAAGCCACCAACTGTTTCCCTAGATTCATTTTTTCCACAACGAAACCAGGTACTCTATTTTGTGTGAGTGAGACGGAACTACAAAGGGATTGGGACTGTTCAACACTCATGGGCTATTTGGACCTTGGTGGCAAGCCAAGGAAATTTCACCCCCCCCCCCCCCCCCCACCCCAACGAATGTGTGGCAAAATCTGGTGTGCTGGACGGTCACCCATCCAACTAATGCCCTAATGCCAGACCCGTTGTAGCTTAACTTTGCTGATCGAAACCAGCTTTGTATACCATGCATAGACGAATGTGCCTCCTCCATCCGCGTGACACCCGCCGCATCAATCTCATGCTCTTTTCAGCATCAACCCTTGCTCAGTACCTTGACTCAAGGAAGGCCCACTTTACCCCATTCAGTCAACCTGAGCAGTACATGAGAAGAACATGGTAGCGACTACGAGTCTGGGCCTGATGGCCTTTACAAATGATAGAGTTCTTTCAGTGGATTTTTTGGTGATGATGGTGACTATGATGATGGCGATTATGTTGGTGGTGATGATGAAGGGGATTATGGTGAAAATTATGACGATAATGATGGATATGTTGGTGTGAGAAGTGATGCAACACGTGTTACTATATCCACTGTGCCCTACGTTCACCATGGACCTACAGTGGGGCACAGTAACGATAGTAACCCCTGACCCGCACCGTCCGGAGTGCAAAGAGAACAATCGGGTCAGGCAACTGCCATTGATCTTTCCACTACCTAAGCCCCCATCCCCCCAAGCCCAGCATCCCTTCCCCTTTCACCCACTCTCTACCTTTCCTACCTTCTTTACTCCCAGGCCCACTTTCCCTTTCCTCCTTGCCCGCCCCACCAAGCTTCCCTCTCCCAACGAACCATCAGCCCCTGTTCTTGTACACGAAACACACTCACCCAGGTCCTTGCCAGCATCTTCCAACCCACCTCGCAGAGGCACAACGATTCGCCACCCAACAGTCCCGACAGACCCCTATATATCCTGCCACCAAGCAGCCCTCAGGACAGCTCCAATAATACAAAGGAGTACAAAGGAGTACAAAGGAAATCAAGCAACAACAGATATAGTGACCCTTCTAGGCTGCTTGTCCTCCAAAACACTGAGGATTAAGTGTCCAAACAGTGGTTTAGAGTGGGTAAGGGAACATTGGAAAAGGAACTACTGCCCAGCCACTAACGTGGCAGGACTAGGAAGTTAGTAGGGGACATATGGGTTAGTAACTGAGGGGAGGATAAAATAAAGTTATTCATTTACAAACGCAGTCAGTCGCGGGTTTGATGCGAGATATTTGTCTAGGCGGAATTTAAATGAATCAACGGTGCTGCAGTCTATAACGTCTCGGGGAAGCCCATTCCACAAGTTGACAACTCGATTGAAGAAGAAATTCTTAGATTCGTGTGAGTTAAAAGATTTACCAATAATTTTGCAACCGTTTCCCCGCGTGTAATTAGATTGGTCGATAGTGAAGTACTTACTACAGTTCTTATTGTCGATGCCTTTGATGATTTTGAACACTTGAATTAAGTCACCTCTTAATCTGCGCTGGGTTAAAGGAAATAGATTTAATTCTCTAAGACGCTCTTCGTATGGTTTGTTCTTTAGGCTAGGTATCATTTTGGAAACTCTACGTTGAACTCGTTCTAGCTTGTTTATGTCTTTTTGGTAATAAGGGCACCAGCATTGAACGCAGTATTCCAGAAGAGGGCGGACTAAGGAATTGTAAAGGGTTAGGATTACGTCTTTGGATTTATGCTCAAATGATCTGCCTATAAAGCCAATGATTTTGTTTGCCTTCTTAACAACTTCTGAACATTGTTGACTCGGTTTTAGGTTACTCGATATTGTTACTCCCAGATCGGTTTCTCTGTTTACATTCTTAAGCTGAGTGCCATTCATCAAATAGTTTGCTTTCTCATTTAGGTATCTGATATGTAGTACTTTACATTTATCCACATTGAAACTCATTTGCCAAATTTGGGCCCAATGTGACAATTTATCTTGATTGTGTTGCATATCGTCAACTTGATCTTTTGAGAGTACGCTATTTGCAATTTTTGTATCGTCGGCAAATTTTGAGATTGTACAGGTGAGACCCTCATCTATGTCGTTGATGTAAATTAGAAAGAGAATTGGTCCTAGTACCGATCCCTGGGGTACCCCGCTATTTACATTGGTCCATTTAGATGCCTTACCGTTTATGACTACTCTTTGCTTTCTGTCGCGGAGCCAATTTTCAATCCATTTCAACACACCGTCTTGTATTCCATGCGCTTTTAGTTTTAGCAGTAAACGTTTGTGGGGAACTTTGTCAAAGGCCTTTTGAAAATCAAGGTATATAATATCTACAGCTTTACTCTCATCGTAGAGGTTGAGGATATCGTGGAAGAAGTCTAAGAGGTTTGTTAAACAGGAACGTTTTTTACGAAAGCCGTGTTGAGTATCTTTAAGTATGTTATTTTCCTCTAAGTGATTTACGAGTCTGTCTCTTATGACCGTTTCTAGCATTTTACATACAACTGAGGTTAAGCTAATTGGACGATAGTTACTGGGTAGGGATTTGCTGCCTTTTTTGAATATCGGTGTTACGTTGGCTATCTTCCACTGATCAGGCATAGTTCCAGACTGCAAGGATTTATTGAATAGTAATGTCAGTGGTTTGGAGAGCTAATCCTTAGCTTCCTTTAGAACTCTAGGCGAGATTGTATCAGGTACAGGCGTTTTATTTACCTTGAGTTTATCTAAACAATTCAATACTTCTCTCTCTGTAACGGTGATATTGCTTAGAACATCTGAATTATCAATCTGAATCGGCGATGGTGTAGGGATATCACTGAGGTCTTCTGTTGTAAAAATTGATGCAAAGAAGGTATTGAGGGCATTACTCATTTGTACTTCGTCTTTGGTGTATTCTCCATTTTCATCGACTAACGGTCCAACAGTTGAAGTAACTACTTTTTTCTTTCTGATATAACTATAGAATTCTTTCGGGTTTGTTTTACTTTGATTCGCAATATGTAACTCAAGGGTCTTTTTACTTTGCTTAATTAACTTTTTGGCTTTGCGTCGTAGCTCTACAAATTTCACCCGTTCTTCGTCATTTTGTGAGGATTTTAATCTATCATTAGCAAATTTTTTAGCGAGCAGGCAGTTTGAAATATCTTTATTCCACCATTTGGGCTTATTATTATGGCCTGGACGCCGTATTTTCGATGGTATGCAGTCTTGCACTGCTTTTAGGTAAGTGGTTTCGAATAACTTCCAAGATGTATTTATGTCGTTATTGTTAATTAAAAAGCTCCAGTCAGTTTCTTTAAACATAGCTCTAAGTTTATGAAAGTTTGCTTTCTTGAAATTAGGGACTTTTTCGATGCTACTATTTGGTTCGTTACTAGTAAAGTTTAAAGTGAAAGTTATCGTACGATGGTCGCTGTTACTGAATTCATCACCAACATTCAAATTCTCTATTAATTCTTCTTTTGTTGCAAGTACAATGTCAAGAACGTTATTACCACGGGTCGGTGTTCGAACAAATTGATAAAGCGAACTCTCTTGCAAGTTCGTATACAAGTCATGTCCGGAGTGTGAAGTAAGAGTATCGCCCCACTTGGTCACAGGTAAATTAAAGTCGCCAAAAAATACGGTATCATGTGAGTTACTTACATCTGCAATTTGTTCATAAATTTCTCGGTCAGTTTGCACTGATTGAGCTGGAGGTCTGTATATTAATGCAAGTATTATTTTTGTACCTTTATTATTCTTTATTAGCACAAAAGATGTGTCGACGTTCACTATTTGAGGTTTTGACAAGAGGGTCGGGTTAAGACTTTCTTTGATATAAAATAAAACGCCACCTCCATTTTTATTTATTCGGCTTTTCTCAAACATTACATAACCGGGAAGTGAATACTCTGCTAAAAAGTCTCTATCTACTGTATTGAGCCAAGATTCTGTTATACCAATCACATCATAATTTTCAGTAAACACTAGTTCCTCTAAATCTGAAAATTTATTGCGTATGCTACGAGCGTTTGCATAGAAAACCTTTAAAGTTGCAGTTTTAGAACTCACAGAACGTTCTTTAATCAAATTTTTGGTTCTGATCGGATCTACATTTACATTCATGGCTGACATCGGTCCTCGGTCGTTATCCCTGGCGGTTTTGAATTTGGGTCGTGTTGGTGGAGCTTTATCCAAATTCGCGGTTCTTGACAGATTAGCATTTAATTCCTTCGCAGGTTGCCGCCCTCGCTGTCTTCTGTCCTCCTTCCTGGTTGTCCTGTGCCGAGTCGATTTCTTCTCCGAAAATCCTTCACCGCATCGTTGAGAAGACGCCCAAAACGTGCTGCTCCCACCTGGTTCAGATGAACTCCATCATCCGAAAACAAATAGTCATCGTAGTAGAAATTGTCCCAGGTGTCGACGAATCCCACGTTTTCCTTCCTGCAGTGGTTTGCTAAACAACGATTTGTGCTGGTGGCTATGTTGTAAAATCGGCTCTCTACACCAAGCCGGGGGACGATTCCTGAGACGATGATCCTTGATGACTTCTCCTTAAACGACTTGATCAGCTGCTGGTACTTTAAAAGCAAATCTTCCGACCGGGTTCGCTGTACATCGTTGGATCCAACGTGGATGACGTACATTGTATTAGCAGGGGCCAGCTTAGATACTTCGTCAACTGCAGCAACTACGTCGTCCACACCACCACCAGGGATACAAAACGCTTCCTGGTCTTAGGTGCTCTGGCGCAAAACTCTGTGAGCTGACCACGTATCATCGAGTCTCCCACGAGCCGGACTTTTTCTATTTCCGCTTCGTCATCTGAGTCTGCGAGTATCTGGAAGCGGTTTTGACACTCGGTAATCGGTATGGGTTTCCTGGTCTTGGGGCAAACGTTGTTCCCCACGACACGGAAGTTGTCTTGAGGGGGAAGAGAGTCACTATTTGTTTCTTGAGTATCGGAACCATCAGATGAAATGGCTACTGCAGGCGTTGAATTGTTGGCAGTTGACGTTGGGGCGTTGGTGGCTGCTGGAGTTGCGGTGACAATTGAAGTTTGTGGTACTCCAACATTGAGTGTTACAAACTCTTGAAGTGATTCCAGCTTCATGGTGAGGACGTTGATCTTGTTGTAGGCTTCATCTAATTTCACTGTCAAATTCTCTTGTTGCTGGCAGAGACGGCAGACTTGAAGATTGACAGTAACAAACATGGACTCACCAAACCTACCGGCGCAGTTCGTACAAGTGCGAGGCATGGTAACAGTCAGTTTCTTCAGATCACTTCACTCACTTTAAAACACTTAACTCACTTTAAAACACTTAACTCACTTTAAAACACTTCACTCACTTTAGAAACACTTCAATCACTTCAACCGAAAACAAATATGTTGAAATACACAACAATAGGTTATCAGGGGTGATAGCCTAACCGAAAACAAACAATTTGAGATACGCAGAATTAGGCTTCCAGGGGCGATAGCCTATCCAAAAGTTTTTTAAAAATTTAAATACGCACCAATAGGCTACCAGCGTTGAATAGCGTAACCGAAAATAATAAAATTGAAATACGCAGAAATAGGCTACCAGGTGTGATAACCTAACCTTAAACAAATATATATATATATATATATAACAGAATATGTAACTAAATATACAATTCACCAAATAGAGATTATATAGAAATAAAGTGTGACCGCACACAAGGGGTTAATATACTGTATCAACAGATGGCCCTGGTGTCACTGTAGCCTAGTAAAGCAGTAGCCTACTCTTTTTAGATAAAACAAAACAAAATGTATCAGTCAAAGGTTACTACAAGATCGCGCAAGCAACAACTAAAATTACAGATATATATAGCTACAGTAAGATACTAAATACAATATCTACTAGAGTTAATAAGAACAACAGATTGGCTGGCTATAGGCTAGGCTAGGTTTGGATTAGGTTAAAAGCTTGGCAGGTTGGGTTAGGCTAGGTTAGTTTGTACAAATACTACCCTTAGCTTAAACTAAAATCACTCTGAGGAGAAAAAGTCAAGAATATATCTAGGGGGAAAAGATAAATGAATGCACTTAAATTTACTACAAAATTGGCTGAAATTTAATATGTATAATCCCCCCAAAAAAGTTTGTTTACAAAATGGCGTCGGCGTTCGTTCCTGTAGGCAGTTAGTACACAATATTGTTTATTAGCAAATTAATATGCAAAGCTTTACTTACATACAAGGCAGTTAAATTGATACTTACTACAGTAGGTAATGGGTAAAATTAGGGGCTACGATTTTATATCAACTAAGAAGAGCGTTTGTTTCAAACAAAACAAAACAAAACAACAGATGGCACTAGTGGCGCCCTGTCCGAGCAGGAGTCTTGTGATAAACACAAAGTTTATCAGTCAATACACAGCGAAATATCGTGCAGTGTTACTTACTAAGCTACAGGATGGTTAAACGTGCTCTTAACCACCTTTCATGCACAAGAATGAAGAGGATGAGTAGTTAATACTCAAATTATGATCGATATCGTGAGAGCGTTGACAGAGCGTCTGGCGGTAGCGGGTGTACTCTGTCAAGCCTGTACTGTCAAGCCTGCCCCTGCCCCTGCCCCTGCCTCTGCCTGTGGGTGTGGATGAGATCATTGCTGTGGGCTCCGGCAGGGAGATTCTACACATTTATGTGGATTGAGGAGGAAAATGTTGTACCGGATGTCCCTGTACTCGAATGGGGGGATTCAGGATAGCTTTCCCCGTGACAAGCTGTCAATGCCCATGGATTACTCTAGATCGTTCATAGATGAATAGGTGGCCCAGTAAGTTGTCGATGGAGACGAACAAACTTCACCAATTGACGGTGAATTTCTCTGAAGCATCCCTGGTGTGGCTGGACAACATGAGAAACTGGGTTGACGTGACTGTGGCGGAGTTCTAAATCTTCCTTGCTCTCTTGAAGCTAATGGCACACGTCACCAAGTATGTACTAGCAGAATACTGGATCATGGATGACCTAATTTCCACGCCCAATTTCGGCAAGTACTTGTCGTGGGACCGGTTCATTGTGATTTTTTTGCATTTTGTCTTTAACATGGGGACTTTTCTGCCTGATCGTCTCTGGAAGATACGTGTCATCTTTGACATTTTCAAGGACAGCTTCAAGAAGTTCTGTAGGGCTTTTCAGAAAGTGGTGGACGATGCGTCATTTATGCTGTTTCGAGGAAATTTGTCCTTCAGAGAGTACATTCCTTCAAAACGGCATTGCTTTGGCTTCAAATACTTTATAATATGCTATTGTGTGACTGGTTATGTGCTTGATATATGCGTGTAAACAGATACTGCCGTTAAAATTCCTGTTGATGATGAACATGGCTTTTCTGGCTCTGGGGTAAAAGTTCTCAATCATCAATACCTTGGCCAGACACATATTCTGTACACGGAAGATATGTAGCATATCCCTGACTCTCTCTAAGTTTCTCCTGGACCACAAAACTTGCTCCTTAGGCTCCCATTGGCATTGGCCAAAGTTTCCACAGATACAGAAGGCGACCTATCTCCAGAAGTAGTCTGGGAAAAAGTTGGCAATGCACCAACACAACAAACTGTTTGTGAACATGTTGATCCCCGTACATGAAGGTAAGTTGGTGAGTTCGGGCAAAATCAACCACAAGACAAAGACAAAGGTTTTCACACCAAACGCAGTCCTTGATTACAATATTGATATGCGTCTGGTAGACAACTCTGATATGCAAATCTGTACAAGTTCGTTCACAAGAGCACCAGGTGCTACCGAAAAGCATTATTGCATCTTGTGGACGTTGCAAGCTTGAATGCATAAAACTTGTTCATGAAAAACACCGGAGAGAAACCTGGCTTGCGAGTAATACTCAACCAGATGATATACAGTCTGTTACAGACGTAAGGTGCTGTGACACTTATCGCTCCATGACTTCAGGGTATGGAGCCCTTTCCTGACAGATTGCAAGCAAGGAATTGGGTGACTTGACACACACTACTACCTTTCCCATCTACTTCTTATCGAAGTACATCAAAATGCCCCCAAACCATAACAGACGTGTCAGCATATTGCAAGGAGTGCAACTTGTCATTTTGCATGTCAAGTTTCCAGCAATGCCACTCCTTGCAGAAGTATGGAGGATGTTGTGGTGTCATTGTACAACTAAGTAGAAAATAACCTAAGGTATAACACACTGCTTCAGAACACTGCCAATAATGTCAGAATGTAATAATAATATATAACTATTCCTTACACTGATTGAGTAATGACCATATTTTGCTTTGAAATAATATGATTACTTCTACTTTTCTCAAATTGTAATCGTTATTTGTAAAACAAGTGATGTCCCAAATGTCATTAACAAAAATTCTAAGCTTGATGGAGGTCTAGGGAGGAAACTAAACAAATATATGACTAAATAAATTAATAGACCAAACAAACGGTCTGCCTCCCCTTAAGTCTCTTTACATCCTTACCCTCTGTTTGACCTAGCAGTATGAATAGGAGCCTGGTATAAGCGGACTGGTGTACATTCCCGTCTGGGGTAGGGGGTCTGGTACTAGTAGGAAGGGTATTGTGCAGGTCACCAACATTTTCCAAACCCAGCTGTTTGGTATTAGTTGGTATTAGGGTATCCAGGTTGCCCAAGCCTTGCATCCAATTTTGATGTCACCTGACTAGCCTTGAGTGATAAAACCCATGGAGTGCACTAACAAACCTTCTCTCATTGGTGTAACGTATCACTCAGAAGTTAATCAGGACCTGTAATGTACATCTCTATGGTTAAGGTTAAGGGGAGGTGTGGCGGAGTGGTCTTGCCACTGGACTGGTAATCCAATGGACCCGGGTTCGAATCCCAATATGTCAATGGGAAGATATTATTGGGATGGAATTTGTGCTGTACCTAGGTATCAGTGCATTACCACAGCACACCGAAATGCCAAATAAATTACCTCATTGTTCCCCGATTGAATAGCATTGTATGAATATTCCCATATTCACAAATATGCTACAGGGGAGCAATGCCTAGTGAGTTAATTGCTCAATAGGTGGCGTTCTGAGAGTGAGGGTCCGAGCCTGGGGGATGAGACTGTGAAGCACAGGGGCGAAGCAGCTTCAGAGGTGGAAGTGCTTCGAGCTGTGAAGCTTCACATGTCTCACTCCCTAGACTGGAGCAAGACCTCACTGGCCTCACCGTGTTCAGCGGTAGAGTGTAAAGGCTATCAGCCTATGCCCGAGAGGAAGTAGTTGGAATAAAAAAAAAAAAAAAATCTTGGGAAAATACAATTACTTGTTTCACTTTTCCTACATTCATATTATGTCATTATTTGGGTCAAGCCTCGACCCCTTCATCTCCTCCTCCAGTTCCCTTCCTTACCCCCTACTAGTTCCTGTGTCCCCTTCCTTGCTTAGAGGCTTTAAGTGATTAGAATTATTTTATGTCTCACATTTCCTATATTCATGTCATGTCATGGGATACACATACTAATATAATCGTTTAATAAATAATGTTAACACGAATTCGAGATCAATCAGCACAACAGTATTTTTCACATATTAATTTTTAGCCATTCTGGTCTTGAATACTTTTTTCCGGTTTTCGCTTACCTTCCTTTCCTCATTTAAATTATCCCATAATTTTAACAAGCCTCTCCTTCACATTTTTCTTTTCGGTTACAGTATTATAGGTACATCTATTTTTTCCCATTCACTTTCCAAACCACTTCTGCAACTAATAATTTAAGCTGAATAAGATCACCCGATGGTAGATATAATCGAGTAAAAAGTTAAGTTGGCATCAGCACTTTAACCACTTTTTTTACCGGTGCCGTTCTTTTAATTTTATTTTGGCTACTATTAGACAATTGTATTCAGTTTCTAAAGGGCCTCCAACAATTAACAGACTTCGATCTATATCACTTAACCCTTTTTACTACCACAGATCCTTCTAAACTGCACACAATAGTCTAAATATAGCCGGGGAAAAAAATCGCCGGTACAAAAGAGGTTAAACGACGGATGTATCAAAGTTTCAGTGTCGGAATCAAATATGGTCAAATAACTTAAATAAAGAGCCTAATATATTTCAATGTTCACGCCCTTTATACCTTTATTTAGACTGATGTAGCTTTTAGTGTTGTGTAGCCCAATTTTATGCAAGAATGTTCAACACAAATTCATCAAAATAATGTCAGATTACAGACAACGATACAAGTTGACAACAAAACTGCTTGTGTGAAACCGGATTTATAGGATAAAAAAGTGAAAAGGCAGAGTCACATATAGGAATATCTAAGCAACTTTGGGAAGGGTAAATTAATTTGACTGGCAACATTTCGTAATTACTTTGAATTGGTATCGTTAGCTATTGTTTTTTTGTTTTTCTCCTGTTGGATATTCATATTCCTAAGGAGCTGAATTGTAGATAATTACTGGAAATATACAAAACTATTAATATCATACTACCCGTTCGGCTGGCTAAGTTGATAGTGTACCTGCCTATCATCCAGCAGACTCTCGTTCGATTACCTTTCAGGTTGAACAGTTTTTTCTGAGATGTGGCCAGTGGTTACCATTTCCCCTTGAGCTAGGACGATGAGTAATGGTCTCGGGTTGATTAGCCCCTTTGTGACGGGTTCCATTACCAGACGGCCACCAAAATCTGCTTATTATGTATCCTGGGTGAAGGCAGTGCAGGAGCCCTTCATCCATCGCCCACCAAGTCTGAGCCAACGCTAATGTAACTTACAGCCGTCTACCACTTCACTGCAGCATTATACAAAACAAAAACTGCTCAAAACTGATATTTTTTAGTAATTTTGGCCGACATTTACAAGTTCGTTTGCAAGACAACCAGACGTTGTACAGAGATGATTCAGGTGTCATTGGAAAGCGCAAATACTTTAGTTTAACGGATGTATCTTTCTATTACGCTCTGGCTCATGTTTATGCATGAAAATGTGCAGGGAATGAAGCTCAATTAAGGCCAAAACCCCTGCATTAAAAGAGTTTATGTGGTAAACAAATTGTGAATCTTCAAAGAAGGAGATACGGCCGCTATATAAGTAACTAGACAATTATTTTCAGTATTACTGCAAGTCGGCATAGGGTGTCCTTAAAAAACAAAATAAAAATTTGTTAGTGCCAACCACCGGAATTTGTTACCATTAATGACAAAAACTTGTGAAGAATCAGCTTAATAGGACAAGGGTTTGAAAGGAGCTGGTAGTGGAGACATTTCTCGTTCATAATGGAGCAACAATGATGTCAACATCATGACCTTTCTGGCCGCAACATTGGATTGGACAAAAATTACATAACGGGAAACTACCTATATTCTCACTAATCCCGTTCGTTCTCTTAGAGCCAATATTGAAAAGCTCTTTATCAACACATCCTCCATTCACTGGCACAAACGGAAATATCAGGAGCATGTTATTTCAAAGATGAAGAATGAATTCAAACCTGGGATGGAATACTGGGATGGAATATTGATGTAAGATTTGACTTCCTGGAACCACGTCGATCGGCTACCCATGTTAGTATCTGGCAAGGACTGCAAGGCTTCCAAATAGAATACATACTGAGATGGCAAGAGCAGTGGTTCAGGTACTTCAAGAGTGGGGAGCCACCGACCAAGTTGTCGAAATGTTGTTTAACAGCAACACCTCAAAATTGAGCTGGAAGAACGGCGCCTGTGTACTTGTGGAGTGGGTACTTAAGAAGGGCTTCCTGTATTATACCTGTCGCCATCATGGATCGAGCTCGTGGTACAGGCAATGTTTTCAACACTAGTGGGCCTCTTTTCTGCACCTGAAGTACAGCTTATTCAAGCACATCCAGGCCTAATGGGAGAACATCAACCTCGAAAACTTCATGACTGGGAAGGAGAAAGAAGATGTGACGGCTCTCATTACCGATATGGAGGGGGAAGACATCAACTGGGCCTTGACAAACCTTGCAGAGTGGAAGGGTCTGTGATAGGACTCCAGGGAATTCGTCGATCTCACGTATTTCTTCCTCGTTGGCATCACAAAAGGTGGTATTCATTTCCGTGCTCTGGGACAGATGAATCTTGCCCAGGGGTTGAGTAAGGTTATATACTCTTTCAATGTGTGATTGTTTTGGAACCAGTTTCGTTTCACTGACAGATAAGAGCGTGGCCTTCGAGGAATGTCCCTGTTAAATTTGTGGATCTATACGAACACAGTGATCGATGCACCCCTTACTGCTGCAGTATGTTGACAAGACCTCAATCTCCTGAAGAAGTTCAACTTCTACGACAACACTGATGCAGCGGTGGGGAAAGCAACACTAGGGTACTTCCAACCATCTGTGGTACTTGTTGGAGGATATGGTGGGTCTTTCCCTTTTAGATCATGAAGTTTAGCTCAACTGCAAAAGAAGGATCGTCTTGGCAATGAGAGAGAGGAGTGGAATGAAGGATGATTCCAAGAGGATTACAATGTCGGTCAGTGCCATCAGGGACGGCTCTCCCCCATACTTCTCCTCAAAGACGACTTGAGACATCTTTACAAAAGTTCGTCTTGACACCACTTTCTTGAATTATAGTGCAGAGGAGAGAGCGGAGTACCAGGGACCAGCTGAGATTGTTTGGCGACTTTCTGTGACTAACGACTCCTGCTGATGCAGGAGTACAACAAGACCCTCACAGTACAAAGGAGTACAAATGAAATCAAACAACAGCAGGTCTAGTGACCCCTCTAGGCTGCTTGTCCTCCAAAACATTGATATTAAATCTCGAAACAGTGCATTAGAGTGGGTAAGGCAAAATTGGATATGGAACTACTGCCATGGAACTAATGTTTGTGTCAGGATAAGGAGATGTTAGTAAGGGACAGTTGGGTTTGGGACATGGGGCTAGGAATCCTCCTCCCCTTGTATAATTCTGCTACTCGACAAAACAGAGAAAGGGGCGAGGGAACGAGAAATTGGTTCTGGACCCTAATAATAGGAACTTTTAATGTTGTTTCTGTTCGGGCTATGCTTCGTGTCGGCCACCGGGTATGTTCCTACGTATATACTTACATAGTACTGTATGTTATATCATATCATATTATTGTTGTATATTTTATTGTCTTATATATTTTATTATCTGGTGGTAGGTAAGTACAAATATCATCGATATAAAAGTGTGAGGATGGAAGGAGCCAAAGAAATTGAAGGATGCAGATGTCTGTTATAAAAACGTTGAAAGTTAGTAAACGTTGGCAAACGAAAAAGAGTAAAATCGATTATGGAGGAAGATTAAACAAAGAGTGAATAAGAACATGTGTACATGCAGGAAGTGCAACGGAAATAAGAGAAAGGGAAAAAATAAGATAAGGTTGCATTAAAAGAAAACATAGAGCATAGACAGAAGCAAGAGAGATAAAAGGAGTAGTGCGTATGAGAAGAGAAAATTATAACAAATAATGCAATAAAGAAGAAAATATACTGAATAGATGAAACAAACGAAGAAAGAAGAAATATTGGAATACAAGGAAAAAATACGAAAATAATGTAGACGAGAGAGAGAGAGAGAGCGAGAGAGCGAGAGAGCGAGAGTGAGAGAGAGAGAGGGAGAGAGAGAGAGAGAGAGAGAGAGAGAGAGAGAGAGAGAGAGAGAGAGAGAGAGAGAGAGAGAGAGAGAGAGAGAGAGAGAGAGAGAGAGAGAGAAACAAAAGATGAGCAAACGTGAGTAACTGTACACAACAAAAATAATATCATCAACTACAAAAATATTCAAAACAGAAAAGAAAGGAAAATATTAGAAACAAACACACGAAGGTGACGGGGGAGAATGATTGATGGGAGATACAGCCTTCAACTCCTGCCAATATATCAACTCCTCTGATTTCCACTTTTCTATAATAATAATAATGTTTCATTGTCCTATGCTCTTCTTTTATCACACAAGCGCTTTTCTCCTCAACTGTTATCGACAACACTGGTCTGGTAACTTTATGAGGGTGCCTTTGAAAATAATTCGGTCACCTAAATGTATATATCATCACCTTAGTTTCCGGTACCAGTTCAAAACATCACTATAATTTTTTCAAAAAATTGTTGACCATTGAATATTGCGATGAAAGCTCTTTTGTAATGCCGCCTTAATTAAGCCGGTGTCACACGGACATCTGGGCATACTCTCTGATAATTTGTATGAAAGTCTGGTATCAGTAATAACCTTATAGAATATTTTGTGTTAGTATTTGGTGTATTTATTATTGTCTTAAGGAGTTTGCACCTGATGTTAATCTACAACTCTTACTATACCATCACAATATAAAGTACCAGTGGTCGAATACCAGCCTTTGCTTTAACCCGTTTTGTACCAGCGACGTACAATGGCCGACAGTAAGAAAGTAACTCGCCAATACCAACGCCGTACGATGTCCGTCAGTAGTATTGGGTCCTTGTACCGAGCGGTACCAGGCACCATGACTTGTAAACACTGCTTTGAGATATTGGCAACACTTCTCAGAGTGTATCTAAGGTCCCACGGGCAGGATGTTTCAGTACTCATCCAGCTTTCTGGGCGAGAGGTTGCGCTCTCTCGTCTTTGAAGCCATTTTGGCCACAATGCTTGGTACTGGAGGCTACATTTATAGTAATACCCTCTGGTACAGTAAGGGTTGAGAGGTTTTGCTGGGTGAAGGCGCCAAGACTCTTATGAGGTTAGGCATAAAAAAAATGCCTTTCAAAACACCCCACTGGCACTCAAAACAAAGCAATATGTGATTAACTGAGATCATTCCCGTTTGTGTTTTCTTCAGCCCTCCTTGAAACTTCCTATTTTTACACTGTTTTCATCGGTCATTTTAGCCAATACTCATTTTCTTTATCCCCGTTCTAAATCATAAACTATACTATACTATATCTCTTGCTCATAATTTTCAAAATTAATTTTCGTGCATAATATTTTTACATTTATATTTTCTAATTGTATTCATGATTACTCCGGTTGGTTTCTTTTTCATAAAATGGACACTCGATACACTTATTTTATCCAATGTCTACCTCTAAATTGTGTAATATGTATCTAAGCTTTCTATTTTACCTAATTTTATTTTTTGAATTGTCTAACATAATTTCCTCTACATCCGTTGCCTATATATAACTATCTCAGCTTCACTTTTTCTCCAGAATTCTATCTATATACACACTAATTATTATCGATTGATATAAACCTATAATGAAATAATTTCTTTAAAACTGTCTACGTTACGGGTTTGATGTAATTTCCTATCTGCGTCCATGTACTGAGTATTGTTCACATGTGGGGGTAGGATTCTCTCACAAAGCACTTCTAGACAAAGTAGAAAAGAAAGCCTTCCGATGTATTAACTCACGTTCACTCGCCAATTCTCTGCAGTCTCTCTCTCTTCGCCGCTATGTTGCATTTATCTCACTATTCTACCGATATTCCAATAATCAGTGTTCCTCAGAACTCTCTCAGTGTATACCACCCCCTCTTCGTAGAGCACATAGCACCCGTCTTTCAAGACGATCCCACCCCTACTCTGTGCAACTCTCCAACCCAAGAGTGAAACGTTACTCTCAATCTCACTTCTATTCAACAGCTGAGCTCTGGAACTCTCTCCCAGAATCAGTCTTTCCCTCATCCTACGACTTAAGTTGTTTCAAACTCTGTGTCCAGGCATTTTGGCTCGACCGTCCCTTGATTTTAGCTCTGTCACACTTTCAACTCTGGGGGAGGCACTCGTCACAGGCAGTTCTGCCTTTAGTCTCCCACATAGATAAAACAAAAATATGCATAATACATTCATGGATACACGAGTCTTTACTACCCATATTATTCTATTTCTGTTTATATGCACTTTTAGTTATCTAATAACCTAGCAGGATTCAATAATATTGACCATTTGTCTCCATTACTAGTTATATACAATGTCTTCCCTGGGTTTCCTATTGTAATATATTAGATAAAACCCGGCTCTAAATTGCATTATGTTGCCTGCACCACTCGTCCTCTCCAATTTGCAACAACTCGTGAACGTCGGCCCGTTTTCATCCTGGTGTGTAAACTGTTCACTCGCTGTGCATTACCTTGTTACTCTCTGTCTCTGTCTCTGTCTCTGTCTCTGTCTCTCTCTCTCTCTCCTTGTTTGAGCAATCAGAACTTGATTTGTTTGGAATTCTTTGATGACGTGACCCACTCATTATAATACAGTATTTAGAAGCTAGATAAATGTTTTGTCTATTCATACACGCACAACCATGTCTGTAAGGTAACAACAAACAGGTTTGACACTAGTTTTTTTTTTTTTTTTTTTTTTTTCCCCAGCTGATAAGGTGGCATATCCCCATCTTGATTAATCCGCTATTACGAACATTTCGTAGCGAAACCTTTTGTTAATTATGAAAAGATGGCAATATAATGATTTTTTTCCATTGAGTAACGATGTATCAGTTGTCAAAGGATTCAATTTGACGATCAGCTGAAAACAAACAGATTAATGTATATATTATTTGTTTCACATACACGTTTCGTTTCGTGTCCTTAGGAGGCTGCACATTTTTCTTTATCAGAGCATTGTAAAAATATATTTGATTGATCACTGCACATATTGCAAGGAGTCTACAACCATATGCAATATTAACTTTTTCCACATGGACTCCTTCGAATGAGCAGCAACTATTTGCTGCAACTCCTTGTAACTCACATTTCTCAGTTTGGAAGCTTCTTAAATCACTACGCATATTTTTCTTATCCAGCACTTATTTTCTTATGAATTCAATTTCCTCATACAATAATGTTTTCAATCAATCTTTCCTGTGCATTAGCGTTTCTTTGGCTGCTGCTACTCTCTCTCTCTCTCTCTCTCTCTCTCTCTCTCTCTCTCTCTCTCTCTCTCTCTCTCTCTCTCTCTCTCTCTCTCTCTCTCTCAAAATAAATAATTGGCTTTATAGGCAGGTCATTTGAGCATAAATCCAAAGACGTTATCCTAACCCTTTACAATTCCTTAGTCCGCCCTCTTCTGGAATACTGCGTTCAATGCTGGTGCCCTTATTACCAAAAAAACATAAGCAAGCTAGAACGAGTTCAACGTAGAGTCACCAAAATGATACCTAGCCTAAAGAACAAACCATACGAAGAGCGTCTTAGAGAATTAAATATATTTCCTTTAACCCAGCGCAGATTAAGAGGTGACTTAACCCTCTCACCACGGAAGGGCTCTTGAACGCCCATAAAAAAGCATATAACAGCTGCCCGGAAGGGCTCTTGAAGTGGTTGAAAGCCTGTGAGCTTCGTGTGCGAGGCGTCGGTCCGACGCATGTAAACAACAGCCGGCTGGACCGACGCCCCGCATCTCCGGCCACAAGAAGGAGAGCGTCGCTTGTTCGTGTGTGCCTGTATGTTGTTGTTAAGTATCGAAAAGTAGTGTAAAGTGGCTGTTTTCGCCATAAAGTTATCTCTAATGAAATCATCATCACAACTCAACCAGTTGACTTAGAGAGCTCTACTTAATGCCATTCTACAGGTAAATAACACAGCTACGCTTGGGGATGCGCGGGAATGCGGGAAGCAGTCAGATTAACACATATACGGTAGCCTAGCCTAGACGTTTTTCGGCCAAAACACCCGGGTTTCGAGGAATATATATATAATACATAGCCGGGGCTGGAGGGTTAATTCAAGTGTTCAAAATCATCAAAGGCATCGACAATATGAACTGTAGTAAGTACTTCACTATCGACCAATCTAATTACACGAGGGGAAACGGTTGCAAAATTATTGGTAAATCTTTTAACTCGTACGAATCTAAGAATTTCCTCTTCAATCGATTTGTCAAATTGTGGAATGGGCTTCCCTGAGACGTTATAGACTGCAGCACCGTTGATTCATTTAAACTCCGCCTAGACAAATATCTCGCATCAAACCCGCGACTGACTGCGTTTGTAAATGAATAACTTTATTTTATCCTCCCCTCAGTTACTAACCCATATGTCCCCTGCTAACTTCCTAGTCCTGCCACGGACATTAGTTCCAGGGCAGTAGTTCCCTTTCCAATGTTCCCTTACCCACTCTAAACCACTGTTTGGACACTTGATTCTCAGTGTTTTGGAGGACAAGCAGCCTAGAAGGGTCACTAGACATGTTGTTGCTTGATTTCCTTTGTACTCTCTCTCTCTCTCTCTCTCTCTCTCTCTCTCTCTCAGAGAGAGAGAGAGAGAGAGAGAGAGAGAGAGCCGCCAACAGCACTTCGCTCTCGCTGCTCGAAATTTGACCATAACTTGAGTACTCCATTACTCATCCCCTTATTTGTTTGCATGAGCTGTAGCTAAGCTCTAGCTTAACTGCCCTGTAGTTGCTTTGCATGTAATTTTGCTGTGTTTTTGACTGATAAACGTTTGTTTATCGAGACTGCTTTTGTTTACATTTGTACCGGTTAGTGACGACCGACGCTCTAAAGTAAACAAACTCCTTGCTTGTTTCATATTAAAAAGTTCTAGCACTTATTGTAGATATTTTAGCCCTCACTGTAGTTAAGTGCTTAGCAAACCAGCCTCCTAAGGACACGAAACGAAACGTGTATGTGAAACAAATAATATATACATTAATCTGTTTGTTTTCAGCTGATCGTCAAATTGAATCCCTTGACAACTGATACGTCGTTACTCAATGGAAAAAAATCATTATATTGCCATCTTTTCATAATTAACAAAAGGTTTCGCTACGAAATGTTCGTAATAGCGGATTAATCAAGATGGGGATATGCCACCTTATCATCAGCTGGGAAAAAAACAAAAAAACAACAACTACAGTGTCAAACCTGTTTGTTGTTACCTTACAGACATGGTTGTGTGTGTATGAATAGACAAAACATTTATCTAGCTTCTAAATACTGTATTATAATGAGTGGGTCACGTCATCTAAGAATTCCAAACAAATCAAGTTCTGATTGCTCAAACAAGGAGAGAGAGAGAGAGACAGAGAGTAACAAGGTAATGCACAGCGAGTGAACAGTTTACACACCAGGATGAAAACGGGCCGACGTTCACGAGTTGTTGCAAATTGGAGAGGACGAGTGGTGCAGGCAACATAATTCAATTTAGAGCCGGGTTTTATCTAATATATTACAATAGGAAACCCAGGGAAGACATTGTATAAAACAAGTAATGGAGACAAATGGTCAATATTATTGAATCCTGCTAGGTTATTAGATAACTAAAAGTGCATATAAACAGAAATAGAATAATATGGGTAGTAAAGACTCGTGTATCCATAAATGTATTATGCATATTTTTGTTTTGTCTATGTGGGAGACAAAAGGCAGAACTGCCTGTGACGAGTGCCTCTCCCAGAGTTGAAAGTGTGACAGAGCTAAAATCAAGGGACGGTCGAGCCAAAATACCTGGACACACAGAGTTTGAAACAACTTAAGTCATAGGATGAGGGAAAGACTGATTCTGGGAGAGAGTTCCAGAGCTCAGCTGTTGAATAGAAGTGAGATTGAGAGTAACGTTTCACTCTTGGGTTGGAAAGTTGCACAGAGTAGGGGTGGGATCGTGTTGAAAGACGGGTGCTATGTGCTCTACGAAGAGGGGGTGGTATAAACTGAGAGAGTTCTGAGGAACACTGATTATTGGAATATCGGTAGAATAGTGAGATAAATGCAACATTGCGGCGAAGAGAGAGAGACTGCAGAGAATTGGGTAGTGAACGTGAGTTAATTCATCGGAAGGCTTTCTTTTCTACTTTGTCTAGAAGTGCTTTGTGAGAGAATCTTACCCACACATGTGAACAATACTCAGTACATGGACGCAGATAGGAAATTACATCAAACCCGTAACGTAGACAGTTTTAAAGAAATTATTTCATTATAGGTTTATATCAATCGATAATAATGAGTGTGTATATATATAGAATTCTGGAGAAAAAGTGAAGCTGAGATAGTTATATATAGGCAACGGTTATAGAGGAAATTATGTTAGACAATTCAAAAAATAAAATTAGGTAAAATAGAAAGCTTAGATACATATTAGACAATTTAGAGGTAGACATTGGATAAAATAAGTGTATCTAGTGTCCATTTTATGAAACAGAAACCAACCGGAGTTGGAACCGAAGAAGGAATACAATTAGAAAATATAAATGTAAAAATATTATGCACGAAAATTAATTTGAAAATTATGAGCAAGATATATAGTATAGTATAGTTTATGATTTAGAACGGGGATAAAGAAAATGAGTATTGGCTAAAATGACCGATGAAAACAGTGTAAAAATAGGAAGTTTCAAGAAGGGCTGAAGAAAACACAAACAATATGAGAGCTAGTCAGGTTTACGGAAATGGACAATGGATACAAAAACACACACCTAACTAATTTAACCCATTCAGTACCGGGGATGTCCTCTTTATTATATTTTGGCAACTGTTAGACGATTGTATTCAGTTTAAAAGGCCTTCCAGCGATTAACAGGCTTCGAACTATCTCAACCTAACCCTTTTAACTACCACAGATCCTCCCCAAGCTGTATAATATCGTCTAAATATAGTTGGACAATTATATAACACGTCGCTGGTACCCATAGGGTTAAAACACCATTGCATGCAAACAAACGAACACAAACACACTTTTCAAGCTTGATACATTCGCTGATGACAATCTTAGCACACACAAAACTAGCAAGAACACATGACTAAGATAACACATTATCACAAAACAAAGTTAACAAACCCAATTCAAACTTAGCACACACGTCAAGTTAAGCAAAGCACCTTGAGCAAATTCGTCGACTAACTGAGAGGCACCCGCTAGCATGGCAAACGAACAGAAATTGACGTGATTGAATTTCCAGTGCACGACGTATTGTCTGCTTGGTGATGTCAGGTTTCACGTAGAGATCCTGTAGTAAGAGAGATTTCCCATTTTCTTTGGACGTTATTTCGGTGCTGTAATAGGAGCCTTCAGCGAGAACTGAAACATGCCAGACGTAACCTGATGCTATATTTTATCACTAATAAAATAATAGATTATAGTATGCGAACAGTGCACATAATTTATAATATTCTTTTGCTCGCTATCAAAATACGAAGTATAATTTAAGATACATCTTTAGTACATTATGCTGTAGCCTACAGCAAATATATAAGATAAATATTGTCGAGCAAATCCGCAAGGATCCGATGGCACCTCAGACAACACCACCAGCAGGCGAAAATACACACCACAACCCCATATAACAAGAAAAGTCCACGTTCCCCCAGGCTCAATGGTGCCGGAGTTAATATCCATGTACTTTCGGGAGTGCGATTGCCTATGGCCCTTATGATGCTGAGGGTTGAAGCTCCTATGCCCCAGCCAGGACCTCTGATTGGACAAACTAATTGTTCCCGGCACCAGCACTGGACCGGGGGTTGAGAAGGGCAGTGGAGATGGTCACGAAAGCTGATTGTCCAGCCGGAACTGTATCACCTCTCCAACCTGCCTCAGACTCGACCCAAGGTATCCCTCTGTCTCAGTCACCACACTATCTTTGACCATCGCCTTGCTACTTAAGTCAATCATGAGATGGGCCTCAGTATGTGATTGGTCCACACCGACGTAGCAGAGAGGTCTCGCAATCCAGGACAGGGCCTAATAAGGCCTGGAAAGCCTACCCTAGACACACAGGTTTGCAGATGCGGCATGTGTACAGATCCTCCTCCTCCTCACCCCTACCCCTCCCTCAACTGACACGATCTTTGGTAGAAGGCACAAAGATCTAAAGGATATCCTGAAAGAGAAACCAAAAAGTGACAGACTAAGGGCTGAAAATTCTACTGAAAAAAAGATAAGGACGCCAATTCCAGTCACTCACCTACGTACGGTAGGCGAGAGACCGGGATTGATGTCGCTTATCTTTTATCTTTATCCAGAATAAATGCTGCCTTCAGAATATGACGAGTTACAGGAGTTACAGGACCTAGCCCTTGCCGAGCTGGACGACTATTTCAAGGAGCATCCCAGGATGCTACAAACGTGGTGCGACGGATCGCCGGTGACAGAACCCGAGGTGTAGCTGTTCCTGGAAAAGTTGTCGCCCCCAGCAGCCTTTTACACGTTATTCCCATAATTACATTTATAGAAGATGTTGGACAGTGCCACGGTGCGGAACAATTCCCTACCTCTTATCCTCCCATTGATCTGAAAATGACAGTAGCTGTGTCCTAGTCAACGTGGACTCCCTCCTCGTTATTCCAAAGATCACAATCCCCCACCCACCCACTTTTCTTTTCACCTTTGACCAGAGCCACCAACCCTTTCAAGAAAAGGGTTGCCCTGAGTCCCATTAAACCCCTTGTCAGCTACTCTTGTCTCCTACACGGACCTATCCCCCACAACCCCACCAATCTATGCACTTTCCCCGAGCCGCTGTCAATTCCCTTAATGGTCCCTTTGTGATAGTTAACCTCTAACCATCGACTGGAGAGAAACCAGCCCTCACTATCTAGACATTGTTTTTGTATTTGTTTATTTGTATTCTATGAATATTTCCTTCATCGTGTTATTGTGTACATTGCATGAATTGTATTTACTGGGTTTGTTATCTTATTGTATAAATAATCTATATTCTGACAGCAAATCCCTTTTTGTATCCTCCTACAATTTCTATCCTCAGTTTCAATACAAAAGTGAATGTTATGTGTATGGTGAACAAGCATATAATTATCTTATCTATCCTTAATGATCTGGTGCAGTTAGTTCACCACCCTTTTCATATACCTGATCACCTTGGAGATCAGTCCAACATTCTTGACTTATTTCCAACCTTTAAGCCTTCTGCTTACTCTGTCAATCTTTCCTCTCCGTTGGGCTCCTCCGATCATAACCTTATCTCTGTTATTTGTCCTATCTCTCTAGTGCGGCTATCAGATCTTTCCAGCCGGCGGTGATTGTGGCAACTTTGCATTACCGATTGGGAGGCTCTGCGGCAGTACCCTCCCTTTGGGAGGGGTAGCTTATCTAACCGGGGACCCCTCAGTGTTTGCCGTGTGCTTTACGGAGGTGATTATCTTGAGCATGAATGCATATACTGTATTCCAATGTCATTCAACCTAATGCTAAACAATCTTTATTTACTCACACTCGTTTTATTGCTGTCCGCAAAAAGGAGGAAGTATTCAAACAGCACCATTGCCTTCAAACTCAATAATCTTGTAAGTTTTATTTGTCTGTGAGTGTTACTACATATATTGTATATATATATATATATATATATATATATATATATATATATATATATATATATATATATATATATATATATATATATATATATATATATATATATATATATATATATATAGAGAGAGAGAGAGAGAGAGAGAGAGAGAGATGCATATGAAGTTAAAGACCGAATAAAACAGATAACAGAATTGGCCTGGAGGTCTTTGAAGAATGAAGCACAGAATATTAAGAGGAACTGCGGAAAGAAAGGAGAGGGGGAGAAGAAGTAAAAGTAGAGTGTAATTAGATTTTTGTACGGATATATGTGTTTGTTTCTTATGGTGTATTGAGAGTTCAGAGACTTGGTGGATCCTTTGGTATGTGTGGAGGGTTGGTTGGTGGTAAAATGGTTGATAAAATGGTGATATTTGTAATGGTGGTAGTTGTGATGGTGATAATTGTGGTGGTGTAGATATGATGGTAATAGGTATGATGATGAGAGTTGGGGTGACGGTAGGTGTGATGGTGATAGTTGTGATGGTGGTAGTAGCGATGGTGTGAGTTGTGATGGTGGTAGTTGTGATGGTGAAAGGTGTGATGGTGGTACTAGTTATAGAGGTAGTTATGATGGTGGCAATTGTGAGGTGGTAGCCTACTTGCTATGGTACGTCAGCAGTTGTGATTGTGATAGTTGTGGAGATGAATGTTGTGATCGCTGTAGTTGTGCTCGTCGTAGTATTAGAAATGGTAGTTGTGATGGCGAATGTTGTGATAGTGAATGTGTGATGGTTGTAGTTGTGGAGGTAAAAGGTGTGATCGTTGTAGTTGGGAGGCGGTAGTTATAATGGTGAATGTTGTAGTTGTGGAGGTAAAAAGTGTGATCGTTGTAGTTGGGAGGCGGTAGTTATAATGGTGAATGTTGTGATTGTTGTAGTTGTGGAGGTAAAATGTGTGATCGTTGTAGTTGGGAGGCGGTAGTTATATAATGGTGAATGTTGTGATTGTTGTAGTTGTGGAGGTAAAATGTGTGATCGTTGTAGTTGGGAGGCGGTAGTTATAATGGTGAATGTTGTGATTGTTGTAGTTGTGGAAGTTATGGTTGTGGGTACGTTTTTGGAAGAGGTAGTTGTGATGGTTGTGGAAGTTGTGATTCTGGTGATTAGTTTTGGAGGTGGTAGCTGTTATGGTGATACTTGGGATGGTGTTAGTTGTGAGGGTGGTGGTTTTGGAGGTGGTAGCTGTTATGGTGATACTTGGGATGGTGTTAGTTGTGAGGGTGGTGGTTTTGGAGGTGGTAGCTGTTATGGTGATACTTGGGATGGTGTTAGTTGTGAGGGTGGTGGTTTTGGAGGTGGTAGCTGTTATGGTGATACTTGGGATGGTGTTAGTTGTGAGGGTGGTGGTTTTGGAGGTGGTAGCTGTTATGGTGATACTTGGGATGGTGTTAGTTGTGAGGGTGGTGGTTTTGGAGGTGGTAGCTGTTATGGTGATACTTGGGATGGTGTTAGTTGTGAGGGTGGTAGTTTTGGAGGTGGTAGCTGTTATGGTGATACTTGGGATGGTGTTAGTTGTGAGGGTAGTGGTTTTGGAGGTGGTAGCTGTTATGGTGATACTTGGGGTGGTGTTAGTTGTGAGGGTGGTGGTTTTGGAGGTGGTAGCTGTTATGGTGATACTTGGGATGGTGTTAGTTGTGACGGTGGTGGTTTTGGAGGTGGTAGCTGTTATGGTGATACTTGGGATGGTGTTAGTTGTGAGGGTAGTGGTTTTGGAGGTGGTAGCTGTGATGGGGAAGGTAGTTGTGGAGGTGGGGATAGCTATGGAGGTAGTATTCAATTAGGCAATCAGTGTTTTTGTTGTTTTCATAATATGTATGTATGTATGTATGTATACAGTATACTCAGGCACATACCCCATTGCTGGGGTTGGCCGACACGAGACAGCCCCGAACAGAAACAACATTTAATGTTCCTATTCTCAGGATCCGGGACCACTTTCGCGTTCCCTTGCCAGTTTCTCTGTCTCGTTGAGTAGGAAAATTATACAAGGGGAGGAGGATTCCTAGCCTCCTGCCCTACCTGATCTTGTAGCTAATTTCAATTGTATAGCTGGTTTTGTATCTTGTCTATTGTGAGGTCGAATTTATATGACGTATATCTCATATATAAACCCAATTAAATAACTAGTGTGACATTTAACTAGCATGGGTTTGATTAACTATGCCTTTTATGACATGCTATCTAATCTTAATTCCATACCCGTTTTAGTACCATTACTACCATTAGTTTATGTAAATATATCTTAACTGATCTACTAGTTAATCTCGATGCTAAAACTATGTTAGTATATATATTATTTATCACAAATTTGAAATATTATAATATGATAATATATTGAGTGAAAATCAGATGCGAATATATTATCAGGCAGACAATATTCCTTCATGCGGTCAGTCAGTCAGTCTCTCTGCCTTCCTCTGTGTGCCTCCAGCCATTGACGTCACACTACATCATGCAAAGGTAAACCCAATCACACACACACTCACATTTATTTTCTATGTGGATGAGGGAGACAAAAGGCAGAGCTGCCTGTAACAAGTGCCTATCCTAATTGAAAGAGTGACAGGGCCAAAATCAAGGAACGTTCGAACCAAAATGCCTGAACACACTGAGTTTGAAGCAATTTAAGTCATAGGATGAGGGGAAAATGGATTCAGGGAGAGAGTTCCAGAACTCAGCTGTTGAATAGAAGAAGGTTTGAGAATATCTTTTCACTCTTGGATTGGAGAGTTGCACAGGGTAGGGATGGGATTGTGTTGCAAGACGAGTGCTACATACTCTACGTAGAGATTGTATACACTGAAAGAGCTCGGAGTAACATGATTATTGTAATAGTGATAGAATAGCGAGAGAGGTGCAACACTGCGGCGAAGAGAGAAGAGATTGCAAAGTGTCAGCGAGTGGACGTGAGTTAATGAGACGAAAGGCTTTCTTTTCTACTTTGTCAAGAAGTGTTGTGTGAGATGATCCTCCCCACACAAGCAAATAATACACGATACATGGACGCACTGTGCCCATGTACAGAGCAAGAAGCTGTGAAGGGGTAAAAAAAAAACGGAAGCGGTTGAGAACACCCAGCTTCTAGGAAGCTGTTTTAGCAAGGGTGGTATTATGGACGTTCTAAGTGAGATCAAAAGAGAAAGATTCCTAGAATACTGAGAGAAGATGAAGTATTAATTTGTGTATTGTTGAAGTATACGGGATAGTCCTGTGGGAGTTCTTTACAGGTAGATAAATATATAAATTGGGTTTTGGAAGCATTAAAACTAACTAGATTTTCTCTGCCCCAAATGGAAATGGTTGATAGGTCAGAATTCAAGTGTTTTATGGCATCTTCGCGTGATTTTCTTAGTGTTAGCTTGTTGGGGGGTTCTGGAAAACTAGTAAAATAGTGTATGGTAGAGTCATCAGCATATGAATGAATAGGACTGGAGGTACCGTACAGAAAAGGTCTCCCCGAAGTCCCGGAAGGGGAAAGGCCAAGAGTTAGTAAGACATGAAAGGAGATACCCAGTGGAGCGACCCTTAAGGAATCCATACTGGCGATCTGAGAGTATATTATGAGAAGAGAGATGCTTAAGAAATTTTGAAATAAGAATAGTTTCAAAAACTTTGGAGATGTAAGAAATGAGAGCAATTGGAGGATAGTTGGAGTGTTGAGGGCGGTCACCCTTCTTTGGGACAGGTTGAATGAAAGCAAACTTCCAGCAAGAAGGGAAGGCGTTAGAGGAGAAACAGAGACGGAAGAGTTTGCCTAGGCAGGGAGTCAGCACAGAAGCACAGATTTTTAGTATAACTGAAGGAACACCATACGGACCATGCGCCTTCTTAGTATTAAGCCCAGAGAGGGTAGAAAGTACATCTTTAGAAGAGATTAGGATATTAGGCATGAGTAAGTGAGAGGGGGTTGGAGAGGGAGGAATAGCACCGGAATCATCCAAGGTGGAGCTTCTAGCGAAGTTTGGGCGAAGAGTTCAGCTTTGTTGGAGGAAGAAGTGATGTCAGAGTGGAAAAAGGGAGGGAGAGACGAGGAAGAAAAATTGTTGGAGAGATTTTTGGTTAGATGCCAGAAAGCTTGGGAAGAGACAGAGTTGGATAGTTCAGTGCATTTATTATTGATGTAAGAGTTTTTGGCGAGTCTAAGAACAGATTTGTCTTGATTCCGTGCAGAAACATTGGAAGTATGAGATTCTTGAGTTTGAAGGCGACGGTACCGTTTGCATGCTTCCTCCTTGTTGCGGACAGCAGTAGAACAAGCATGAGTAAACCAAGATTTTTTAGCATTAAACTTAGAGAAAGAAAATGGAATGTATGCTTCCATGCCCGAGATGATTATCTCAGTAATGCATTCAGCACTCTCCGAGGGTTCCATGCCACGGAAGCAAAAGTCATTCCATGGGAAATCAAAGAAGTACTGCCAGAGAGCCTTCCAGTCGGCAGCGCCAAAGCGCAACAAGTGCCGCCGGCGGGGAGGATCGGGTAGCCGTACCAGAGAGATAGGACAGGTGACAGAGATAAGTTTATGGTCGGAGGAGCCCAAAGGAGAGATTTTTTTTATATAGTATAAGCAGAAGGGTTTGAAGTAAGAAATAAGTCAATAATGTTGGGCCGATCTCCGAAGCGATTCGGGATACGGGTGGGTTGCTGGACTAACTGCTCTAGGTCATTCAGGATAGAAAAGATGTAGGCTAGTTCACCAGGTTGGTCAGTGGAAAGAGAGGAAAGCCATTGGCAGTGGAATGTATGTATGTATGTATGTATGTATATCCTCAGGCACATACCCCATTGCTGGGGGTGGCTGACACGAGACAGAGCCCAAACAGAAACAACATTTAAATGTTCCTATTTCTCAGGGTCCGGGACCACTTTCGCGTTCCTTCGCCCGTTTCTCTGTCTCGTCGAGTAGGAGAATTATACAAGGGGAGGAGGATTGCTAGCTCTCTGTCCCTGCTGGTGGTGAACGTTGAAATATCCTAGAATGGAAATTTCTGCGAAAGGAAAGATAGATAGAATGTGTTCCACTTTAGAAGTTAGATAGTAAAACAAAATTGGAAAGTCAGTAGAATTAGTGCAGAAATATTTAGTTTGAGAGTTGTCGGGAATAGGGTAATGATCCCGACAGTTTTAGGTCCAATAGGACATTTGAATTTAGCGGTATCGTATCGCATGTACGATTTCGGCTGGTTCATTGTGTATTGTAGTTAATCTTAAGTATAGGTTAAATATTAACTGTAATGTATAAATATCAACATCAGCTCTAGATATATCATGAAACCAAGTTATGGGTTATAATTATTATGAGCCGGCAGCCATATGTAATTTCGCGAAGTGATCGGACGCCGGCCCTTTAGTCTCTCAATCAACACCATACAGCCAACATCTTCCCCCCGGCTCTGACTCAACCCACAGTTCACCATGTGCTACAAATACTAATCTATAACAATAGTCCTACATTACCAGTCCTCTAAGCCAAGTTCATTGTATCAATATTGTATTATGTGAACATTCCTACATGTCATGCAATTGAATTAGCCGTGTGTGGGGGACTGGATTACACCCATCGACTACGTGGTTGGTAATTATATTATAACTATTTGTTGGGATATTTCATGTACCAGTGATATGCAATTTAACCTCTTTATCTAAATTCCCGACAAATAATGGTCCTTCGTGCCCTAAGGCTTCCTTACCATAGTACCGTTTTGTTTACTTCCTTGCCGCTTGTGGGCTTACAAATGGCTGCCGCCTCGCGCGTTGTTGGGCCGACTGCCCTTTCCCTAGTGTAGACCCGGCTTATTCCCTCTTGTTTTTTTCCAGTTAGGCGCTGTCCCTATCTTTTTGGGGGCTAGTTTCCAGGTTTTTTGGGGCGTGTGTTCCTTGGCGTTTTTTGGTGGGTTAGCTGGGCTGGTGCTTGGGGTAGGGGTAATTTCGTCGGGTACCATTTCGTGCTTGTAGGCTAGGCTAGGCCTGCAGGTGTCTGTGGTTGCTGTTCCTTTTGCTTTGGTGGTGGGCCTGTGGTGTTCCTTGTGTTTTGTCATTATGAGACTCTTTTCTTAATTTTGCCGGTGGGGAGGGTTCTCATGTGACTCATTTAATTAAATGTTTAGCCTAGTTGCCTAATTACGGTCATGGGGTTCGGTCTCTGTTGATTCCTAAGCGATTGACAGCCAACAGACCTCATGATTGTGGGATGGGCAGCTTGGCTAGGCCTAATACTTATTACTAGTCAGTTCTTTTCATTTAGTTTTGTTCTGCTATTTGTCAATTTGCTCAATTAATTGATCCTACTGCAGCTAGTAGCCTAATGACCGTTTCCAAATTGGGAGTGGCAATGCTATTGCCACATTTTTGTATTTAAATTAATTTGTGTAACTAGTTTGCTTTATAGTTTAGAGAGTTAATAGCTTAGATTCAGACCTTAACGATGACAAATTTAAAGAAACTTTAGATTTTGAAGGGAGGGATGAAGGGAAGTTTAAATAGGTGTTTAAGAGATCTTGATGAATTTTTATTAAGTGCCACGGCTGATCAAATTAAGGATAAATTTGCTACTGTAACTAAATCGCTAGCCACTTATGATAATTATGGTCAGCAGGTATATGGTTTATTGACAATTACTGACGATGTGGAAGAAGAAATGTCAGCAGATCTTGAGTACTTCGAGGACGTTAATACAGCCTTAGCCAGACTATCTTCCACACAAGAATCAACCCCTGTTAAGGATACCGGTACACCAAAGGTGACTGGTTTTAACCTGCCGAAGCTTACTTTGCCTACCTTTTCCGGGGATTCGGCTATCTGGACTGGATTTTGGGATATCTTTGAGTGTTCCGTCCATCAGAATAAAACACTCACATCCATCCAAAGGTTCACATATCTCCGTGGCCAATTGAAAGGGGAGGCATTGAAGTTGATCGATGGGTACAAGCTAGAAGCTAGAAGTTACAAGCTACGAGTCTGCAGTGGAGTTGCTGAAAAGAACTTACGGGAGAGAGGAAGTCATGAAGACCGCATTAATTACTAAATTCTTCACTCTAGATCCTTCATCCTATGATGTGACGGACCTAAAGGAGTACTATGCCTCCTTTGAGAGCCTCCTCCGATCTATGGAGACAATGGCCATCACCAAGGAGGAAATATTTAGTGTAAATATCTTGAACAAGATACCCTCTCCTCTATAGGAAATCGTAAGACGACAACTAAGCGACTCTCCACTAAACTTGGAAGCGTTGGTGCAGGTATACCAGACTGAAGTCTTCAATATGGAGAGTACTGGACACTACCGACAAGTGGAGATGTCGCCATCCACTGCAGCTTTCCCGGTACAGACTTCTCCTAAACAGAAAAGGCCAATATCATTAGGTTGCAAGTTGTCCAGTGTCCACGGTCATCTGTGGTACCAGTGTCCTAAGTATCCTAAGGCTACACAGAAAATTGGCAAGGCTAAATCGCTTAAGTTATGTACCAGCTGTCTGGCAAGAGACCGCTTCAACAGTACTTGCACCAATTCCTACATCAAACCTTGTAAGTATTGGAAGGGGAAACATTGGTTTTCCCTTTGCACCCAGTCTGATCGGCACGACGGCAAAGAAAAGGGGAGAACCCCCAAAGAGTCACATGAGAAAGGTAAGAGCGAGGGTGATAAAGTATCTGCCATGTCCATTGCTTCTCGAGAATGTCAATTGCTTCCTACTATGATGCTGCCAGTAGTGGGGAGTAATAATAAGACTATAATGACACGCACCTTACTTGACCAGTGCTCACAGAGGTCATTTGTTCTGCGGTCATCATTACCCCAGCTCAAGTGTACCAGCAAGGGTCAAGAGAATTTGCGTCTCCATGGTTTCACTGGTGAAGTAGATTCCAGTGACTATGATATAGTGGAGATTTCCTATGTTTATAGAAGAAAGGTATGTCCCATCAAGGCTGTTGTGATCGACACACTACCCAGTTTCTATATAGCATCAGAGATTCAACCACATTTGAAATATCTCAGAAGCAAGGGTTATAAACTGGCTGATGATCAACTCTCTGCTAACAATGGTATTATGCTACTGGTCGGAGCTGATTATTACTACGACCTGGTTCACCCTGGATATCGGCGGGTAGATAAGCTAATAATGCTCCCCACGATCCAAGGGTATGCCATTTCTGGTTCCTATGCCACTTCCTCTCAAGACACACAGGTGGAGGTGGTTACGGTCCTCAAGGTAGCAGTACGCCCCATAGATAAATATATTAGGCCAAATGTGCCTGATAATACATGTACTGATATAGATAAGCTATGAGACTTGGACAATATTGGAATTGACCCATATGAACTTGATCGTGAGTCAAAGCTAGCGTTAAGCTCGTATGAAGAGACTGTAACGTATGACTCTGGCAGGGGTCAGTATGTGGTAAGGCTCCCTTGGAATGATAATAAGAGTAAATTACCTACAAATTTCCATCTAGCACTTGGTAGATTACGTGGCCTTCAGAAGCAGTTTGTCAAGGATCCAAATTATTGCGAGACTTATGCGGCAGTTTTAAACGAGCAGGTACAACGTGGATTTGTGGAGAGAGTAGATCTCGGTGAGTATGGGGATAACATCCATTACCTTGCTCACCATGGGATTAAAAAGGACAGTTCCACCACTCCTGTTCGTATTGTGTAGGACTGCTCTGCTAAATCCAGTGATCGCTTCTATAGCCTGAATGATTGTCTGTACACGGGTCCGTCCCTGGTCTCTGATCTTGCGCAAATTATGTTGCGCTTCAGATGTCATAAGTTTGCATGGGTCGCCGATATTGAGAAGGCCTTCCTGATGCTTCAACTCCATCGTGAAGACAGGGACTCGACAAGATTTTTATGGCCACGGAACCCAATGGATCTAGATTCAGAGTATCTGGACTACAGGTTCAGAGTCATCTTATTCGGGGCGACCTGTTCCCAGTTCCTTCTCAACGCTACTATCTTGCGTCATCTTGAGGAGGCTGGAGTAGATCCTGACTTCAAGAATGAGATCAAGCAGGGGATCTATGTGGACAATCTTCAAGGCACTGGAGGCAATGAAGATTTATTGCTCAAGAGATGCTGGGAGATCTGCGATATATTTGCCAAGGCTCATCTATACTTGAGAGAATGGGCCATTAATAGTGATCCTTTGAAAGGTCAATTTGCTTCTGACGGTGTAGCTACTGAGAATAGTGAGGTGAACGTTTTAGGCCACAAATGAGACACTACCACAGATTGTATATCCTTCTGTCACACCCCATGCGGCAGTGAGCTTATTACCAAGCGAAACTGCTTAAGCTTGTCAGCGAGGTTGTTTGATCCCCTAGGTTTTTTGCTGCCTGTAACTATCCGTGCTCGTATGTTTTTACAGCAACTGTGGCGGCTAAAACTAGATTGGGACACGCCCCTCCCGACTGAGTTACAAGATACTTGGCGGTTGATTCGGACGGACCTTTCCACATGTTGCAAGGTCCAACTTAATCGTCAGGTTATTAGTGGTCAACAGGTGGATCTACATGCCTTTTCTGATGCTAGTAATAGTGTGTACGGTACTGCCATATACATATGCAATAGTAGTGAAGTGACACTGGCTGTAGCAAAGGCCAAAGTAGCCCCTATAAAGAAGATTACAGTTCCTAAATTAGAACTTACTGCATTGCTTCTGTCTGCTCGTCTAATAAAGTTTACACTGGATGCTTATACAGACATACTACAGATTAATAACGTCTATGTCTGGAGCGACAGTCAAATAATACTTTCACGGGTACACAGCCAGAAAATGTTACCTGTTTATGTTTCTAATCGCACAGATGAGATACATAACTTAGTTCCTACGGCTAAATTTCGCTTTGTGAGCACCAAGGATAACCCCAGTGACATAATTTCCCGGGGGATCTCGGCGCAACAGTTTATGTCGTCCTCTATTTGGTGGCATGGACCTCCATGGCTTATATTTACAACTGTATGGCCTCAGGATTTCAGGGAATGCATATCTGATCCTTCAAGTCGGCCCCAAGATGATGTGTTAAGTTTTTTTTTTTTTTTTTTTTTTTAAGAGACAATGAACGGAGGAAGGAAAAACAGATAAAACAAAAGGTCCATGTGCCTAAAGGCATCCTCCATTCATAACATGTTTGTAACAACTGGATTTAAACATTTGTAGATTGTAAGTTTGTGGAAAGCAATTCGAGGGAAGTGAATTCCAAAGAGTAGTAGCTCTGGGGATAAATGAATTCTGATAAGCAGAAGTTCTGCATTGTGGAGCAGAAAGTGTAAATTCATGGGCGCTCTCAGCTGTCCTAGTTCTACGGGGAAAGATGTGGAGAGGCGGCACAATTGAAGCAAGTTCCTCGGAACAATTGCTGTGAAAATATCTGTAGAATAATGCAAGGGATGCAACGTTTCTTCGTATGGATAATGTAGGAAGGTCCTGTGTGATTGCAGGGTTATTGATTAATCTAATAGCTTTATTTTGAATTTTGTCCAACTGCCTCAATGCAACCACTCCACTTCCACCCCACAGAGGTGAACAGTAATCCATCTGAGAACGCACATGACTTTTATATATCACGGCCAACTGCTCGTCAGTGAAGAATTCTCGAACTCTGTACAGGAGTACCAGTTTTTTAGAGGCATTCTTAGCAATGCTTCTAACATAATGTGTCCAGCTCAAGTTAGTAGTTAATGTTACACCAAGAATGTCAATACTAGGGGAAGTGGGAATATTTACATCATTAACAAATATATGGGAGTCAGTGAGATTCTGTCGGTTAGAAAATTGAATGTATTTGGTTTTCTGTGCATTAAAGGAAACTAGATTCTTTTGTCCCCATCCATTAATTCTAGAAAGGTCCTGGTTCAGAGAAATTGCAGTGTTTATTTTTGAATTTATAAGATCGGGTTGGATGAAAGAATTGGTAAATGTGAAGGAACTGTGGAGTGTTGAGTCATCTGCGTAGGAATGTATTGGATGATGAGTGCTAGATATGAGATCATTGATATGAATGAGGAACAGAATTGGGGCCAAGACTGATCCCTGGGGAACACCAGCATTTATTGAGTGAAATTGAGAATAAAGGCCATCTACCATTACACATATTTTTCTGTTATGAAGATAAGAAGAAATTAGTGGAACTAATGATGCAAGGCCGTAGTGTGACATCTTCGACAATAAGGATTGATGTCAGACTCTATCAAATGCCTTTGATATATCCAGTGCTATTGTATGTGTTTCACCATGTTGGTCTGTAGCTTGGTTGATTTGATGCGTAAGAAGGCAAAGCATGTCTGCAGTTGATCGACATCGTCGAAAACCATATTGCCTATCACTGATTAATGTATTATTCTCAAGATGCTTAATTATGTGATTATTTAATATAATTTCAAAGACTTTACCAAGAGTGGAAGTTATAGCTATTGGTCTGTAGTTTGATGGATCTGAAGAGGCACCTTTTTTAGGAACTGGATGGATGTTTGCTTCTTTCCAGGGTACTGGGAAGCATGAGGTATGAGTACACAGACGGAAAGATTTTTTCAATACAGGAGCGAGCACCAAGGAGCAATTCTTAAGTACTATTGGAGGAATTTCATCTGGACCAGGAGCCTTATCTACTGAGAGATTCTGCAAAATAGTTTTGACACGTCTGGTGTGGATCTTAAGTGAGGGAATTTCAGGCGAATTAAAATTAAGTACAGGGACATCTTGATTTATTTCATCTAAGGTTGAGTTGGTGGAGAAAATATCCGCAAGAAGGTTAGCTTTACCTCGTGGGTCACTTACAAGATTGCCAGTCGGAGATTTTAATGGTGGAATGGATGAAGCAGTAGTGAAGTTGGATTTAAATGAGTTAAGAGTAGACCAAAATATTTTGTTATCATTTGGATTATTTAGAAGTTTATTTGCCTGCTTGTGGAGAAAGATTGATTTAGTTAGGTTAAATACAGTTTTGGCATGATTTCTGATGTTTCTAAAGTAATTAAAGGCTTCATGAGTTTTGATCTTGTGTATGCATTGTAGGCTATTGCTTTTTGTTCAGTTACTCTAGCACAATTATGGTCAAACCATTTAGGTGAATTAGATCTTTTACTGTACTTTTGATGAGGAATAAAAGTTTCCATTCCAATTTTTACAAAATCTTGTATGTGGCTCAAGGTGGAGTGTGCATCATTAGAAAAGAAAGAGGTCCAGGGAATATCAATAAAGAAACCTTGAAGACCCTCCCAGTCTGCCCTATCGTAATGCCATTTAGTCACCAAAACAGGTTCAGAGTGGGAAGGTGTGGTAGGTGATAGACAGGTGGCCTGTATCAGACAGTGATCAGAAGATCCAAGCGGGGACCTCACTGTAACATCATAATTTTCTGAATTGGTTGTTAAAAATAAGTCCAGTAGGTGGGAATTATGATTAGGATTATCTGGTACACGGGTGGGTTGGTTGACTAGTTGAGTGAGATTAAATGAGTCTGCAAATAGCTCACATTCAAGACCAGCATCATCAGTCCTGGCTCAATGAGTGAGCCATTCAACATTATGGACATTAAAATCACCCAACACAGTGATTTCAGAAGAAGCATTTAAGTTGAGGACACTGAGTTGTGAGGACAGAGAATCAAAAAGACTTTGCTCTGGAGGAGTATTTGGGGAACGGTAGATGCAACATATGTATTTAAATTTACCAGCAGAAATTAATTTGTATATAGAATAATCAAAATAGGGACAATTGAAACTAGTAACCTCCTCCAGGGCAATTTCAGATTTTGCGAAGCAACATACACCTCCTTTAGGTCTGAAATTTTGGAGCAGTTGATAACCTGGAAAATTAAATCTAGAAGTGTCAGATGTGGATGTTACTTGAGTCTCTGTCAAAAAAGGAGAGTAGGGGATTCTGCTTGAAGAAATTGGTGTACAGAATTGATGTTAGAGTGAAGTCCCCTTATATTGCTAAAGAAAAAGCTGCACCGACGAGCAGCTTTGGGACGTTGCAATGCTCTTGACACAGTCGCATGATGACGACCGGGAGGGCCCTGTGTCAATGACCCAACCCTGCCGGGGGTGGATATCCGAGGGACCACCAGGTTTGCTCTTAACAATTGTACTGCCATATTTATTGGGTAAGGTGTATGGTGTTACATGTATGATATGTAGTGGGAAGAGTAGTGTTTTATGGATAGAGGATAGCAATGTAGGGCAATGTCGTGAAGTTGGATGTGTATGTTATATAAAGAGGGTTTTCCTGATACCCCTGATGTGTGAGGCAGAAAGATATGTATATGTAAGTAGTTCGAATGTGGGTACTACACTTCAGGATAACAAGTTGGTAGAGTGGGAACGCTACGGCAGCTATGATCAAGTAATACGGGTATTTGCATGGATATACCGTTTCATTAACAACATGAGAAGTCGGGCTCACGGGTCTTTCCTTAGTGAAGATTCGAAGCATATCAGACTCTATGAATTGAGATCAGCAGAAGCGAAACTAATATGTTTAGTACAAAGGGAATCTTATCCTGCTGAACATCAAATCCTGAGCAAGGAGTCAAAGGCCAAACCCTCTCACTTAATGAGGCAGCTAGGATTATATATGGAAGGAGGCATAATTAAGTGTAGAGGCAGGATACAAAAGGCGGACATTATTGATTCTGCGAAATATCCTGTCCTCCTTAGCTCCTCTCATTTGATTACCAAACTGTTGATTCGCCAATGCCATAGGACCTGCCTACATTTTGGCGTAAATTATGTTCTGGCGTATTTGCGACAACGTTGGTGGATCCCTAAGATGCGACAAGCAATTAAAGGGATCCACAATAGCTGTACTATCTGTAAAAGATTACAGGGTAAGCCAGTAGATCTACCAGTAGATCTACCTCCCTTACCTGAGTTCAGGGTACAAAGGACTGGACCATTTTAGGAAACCGGGGTAGACTACACCGGAGCGATTCAAGTTAGAGAATCGCCCGGTAATATCATAAAGGTATATGCTGTGCTATTCACATGTGCGGTAACCAGAGCGATTCATATTGAATTGATTGACGACCTATCCAGTGAGGGGTTTTTGCATACTCTAAGACGCTTTGCAGGCCGCAATGGTTTCCCTCAAATTATTATGAGCGATAATGCGACTTGTTTTGTCGGGGCCTCTAAATAACTCCAGAGTTTAATGGATGACCCGCAAGTTGTGGCTACCCTCACTGGAAAGGGTTGTCAGTGGAAATTTATACCAGCACGTGCACCATGGTTCGGGGCGATTTGGGAGAGAACAATCGGTATCGTCAAATCTGCCATGAAGAAGGTATTAGGAAGGGCACTGGTGACCAGACGGGAGTTGCAAACCATCTTAATAGAGATTGAGATGTCAGTCAACGACAGGCCCTTGACCTATACCTCGGCAGATGTTGATGACCTCTTACCCATTTCGCCTTCTATACTAACAAGTGGACGAACCCTTAATACCTTTCCTAGATCGTCAGTAAATTACTAAGATCTGCATGACCCTACGTTCGGCAATGCTGACGCCACACGTCGTCGCTTCCAGTATGTGAACAAGGTGTCGGACGATCTATGGAAACGGTGGACCCAAGAATATTTGCTGTCTCTTCGCGAGCGTCACTCTAATAAGATCAAAGGGACGAATCAACGATGGCCTCGTATCGGGCATATCGTACTGATTCATGATGAGCGTCCTCGGTTATTTTGGAATCTTGGGAGGATTCTCGATTTGTTCCAGGGCATTGATGGTCTTATAAGGGTTGCTAGAATACGAACTTCGACTTGGGTTACTACTCGCCCAGTCGTAAGGTTATATCCCTTGGAGCAGGATGTAGAACTGCCGGATGATCCTGGCGTCTTTACTGATACCCCTCCGCGGGAGAGTGCTGGTGACAGTGCTCCTCAAGGTGGGGCAGCTGATGATGAGAAGGATGATCCTCCTCTGGCTTCAGGTGGCGTTCGTCCCAAAAGGAGGGCGGCTATGAGTTCCGTGAATCTTTGGAGATCAAAGATCAAACAAGGTGATCTTTGAATCTTCGTTGTCCTTTTTTTTTGTTCTCTGTATATAGCTCCTGTATATCATTTTGTGGAGTTACTCGTAGAGACAGATTGAGAAATGAAGAGATACGTAGGAGAGTGGGGCAGCAGGAACATTTGTCAGCCAGAGTGGACAGAAGGGCGCTGAGCTGGTATGGTCATGTTGAACGAATGGGAGATGAAAGGCTTACAAAGAGAATATGTGAGTCAGGTACAAGGGGAGATAGAAGGGCAGGAAGACCCCCATTGAGATGGAGAGACTGTGTAAGAAAGGCTTTGGATGATAGAGGAATGACTATAGATCAGGCAGGGGAAGTGGTGGTGGACAGGAGTGAATGGAGAATGCTTGTGAATAGTTGAGTGAACACGTGGTCATTTGGAGTAAGGGGTCGGGTGCAAGTTGGACTAGATTATAGTCCATCAGGCGCCTGGCCCGGGGAGACGATTAATATGAAGGGTGTGCCTGGAAGTGTGGTGGGAGGGCTTGTCGCTTTGGCTCCGCTGCATGTCTGCCTGCCGAGATCGGAACCTCTCCTGGTGGTCAGGGGCCGGGGGAGTGCTGGAGCGACCTTGGTAACCCGGGTCTCTGGGTCTTCTCCTGGGTGACCTGGATGTGTGAGAGTTTGTGTTTTTTATCTGTGTTTATTTTTTGTTTTATGTTGTTTTTGTGTTTTCCCTGTTCTTGCTCTGTCTTGAGTCGGCTACCCCCAAAATGGGGATTGGGCCTGAGCATATAGATAGATATCATTTTTGGTGGCGGGCAGTATGTCGGGAATAGGGTAATGATCCCGACAGTTTTAGGTCCAATAGGACATTTGAATTTGGCGGTATCGTATCGCATGTACGATTTCGGCTGGTTCTTTGTATGTTGTAGTTTATTCTTAAGTATAGGTTAAATATTAACTGTAATGTATAAATATCTACATCAGCTCTAGATATATCATGAAACCAAGTTATGGGTTATAATTATTATAAGCCGGCAGCCATATGTAATTTTGCGAAGTGATCGGATGCCGGCCCTTTAGTCTCTCAATCAACACCATACAGCCAACATCTTCCCCCCGGCTCTGACTCAACCCACAGTTCACCATGTGCTACAAATACTAATCTATAACAACACTCCTACATTACCAGTCCTCTAAGCTAAGTTCATTGTATCAATATTGTATTATGTGAACATTCCTACATGTCATGCAATTGAATTAGCCGTGTGTGGGGGACTGGATTACACCCATCGACTACGTCGTTGGTAATTATATTATAACTATTTGTTGGGATATTTCATGTACCAGTGATATGCAATTTAACCTCTTTATCTAAATTCCCGACAAATAATGGTCCTTCGTGCCCTAAGGCTTCCTTACCGTAGTACCGTTTTGTTTACTTCCTTGACGCTTGTGGGCTTACAAATGGCTGCCGCCTCGCGCGTTGTTGGGCCGACTGCCCTTTCCCTAGTGTAGACCCGGCTTATTCCCTCTTGTTTTTTTCCAGTTAGGCGCTGTCCCTATCTTTTTGGGGGCTAGTTTCCAGGTTTTTTGGGGCGTGTGTTCCTTGGCGTTTTTTGGTGGGTTAGCTGGGCTGGTGCTTGGGGTAGGGGTAATTTCGTCGGGTACCATTTCGCGCTTGTAGGCTAGGCTAGGCCTGCAGGTGTCTGTGGTAGCTGTTCCTTTTGCTTTGGTGGTGGGCCTGTGGTGTTCCTTGTGTTTTGTCATTATGAGACTCTTTTCTTAATTTTGCCGGTGGGGAGGGTTCTCATGTGACTCATTTAATTAAATGATTAGCCTAGTTGCCTAATTACGGTCATGGGGTTCGGTCTCTGTTGATTCCTAAGCGATTGACAGCCAACAGACCTCATGATTGTGGGATGGGCAGCTTGGCTAGGCCTAATACTTATTACTAGTCAGTTCTTTTCATTTAGTTTGTTTCTGCTATTTGTCAATTTGCTCAATTAATTGATCCTACTGCAGCTAGTAGCCTTAATGACCGTTTCCAAATTGGGAGTGGCAATGCTATTGCCACATTTTTTTATTTAAATTAATTTGTGTAACTAGTTTGCTTTATAGTTTAGCGAGTTAATAGCTTAGATTCAGACCTTAACGAAGACAAATTTAAAGAAACTTAAGATTCTGAAGGGAGGGATGAAGGGAAGTTTAAATAGGTGTTTAAGAGATCTTGATGAATTTTTATTAAGTGCCACGGCTGATCAAATTAAGGATAAATTTGCTACTGTAACTAAATCGCTAGCCACTTATGATAATTATGGTCAGCAGGTATATGGTTTATTGACAATTACTGATGATGTGGAAGAAGAAATGTTTGCAGATCTTGAGTACTTTGAGGACGTTAATACAGCCTTAGCCAGACTATCTTCCACACAAGAATCAACCCCTGTTAAGGATACCGGTACACCAAAGGTGACTGGTTTTAACCAGCCGAAGCTTACTTTGCCTACCTTTTCCGGGGATTCGGCTATCTGGACTGGATTTTGGGATATCTTTGAGTGTTCCGTCCATCAGAATAAAACACTCACATCCATCCAAAGGTTCACATATCTCCGTGGCCAATTGAAAGGGGAGGCATTGAAGTTGATCGATGGGTACAAGCTAGAAGCTACAAGCTACGAGTCTGCAGTGGAGTTGCTGAAAAGAACTTACGGGAGAGAGGAAGTCATGAAGACCGCATTAATTACTAAATTCTTCACTCTAGATCCTTCATCCTATGATGTGACGGACCTAAAGGAGTACTATGCCTCCTTTGAGAGCCTCCTCCGATCTATGGAGACAATGGCCATCACCAAGGAGGAAATATTTAGTGTAAATATCTTGAACAAGATACCTTCTCCCCTAAAGGAAATCGTAAGACGACAACTAAGCGACTCTCCACTAAACTTGGAAGCGTTGGTGCAGGTATACCAGACTGAAGTCTTCAATATGGAGAGTACTGGACACTACCGACAAGTGGAGATGTCGCCATCCACTGCAGCTTTCCCGGTACAGACTTCTCCTAAACAGAAAAGGCCAATATCATTAGGTTGCAAGTTGTCCAGTGTCCACGGTCATCTGTGGTACCAGTGTCCTAAGTATCCTAAGGCTACACAGAAAATTGGCAAGGCTAAATCGCTTAAGTTATGTACCAGCTGTCTGGCAAGAGACCGCTTCAACAGTACTTGCACCAATTCCTACATCAAACCTTGTAAGTATTGGAAGGGGAAACATTGGTTTTCCCTTTGCACCCAGTCTGATCGGCACGACGGCAAAGAAAAGGGGAGAACCCCCAAAGAGTCACATGAGAAAGGTAAGAGCGAGGGTGATAAAGTATCTGCCATGTCCATTGCTTCTCGAGAATGTCAATTGCTTCCTACTATGATGCTGCCAGTAGTGGGGAGTAATAATAAGCCTATAATGACGCGCACCTTACTTGACCAGTGCTCACAGAGGTCATTTGTTCTGCGGTCATCATTACCCCAGCTCAAGTGTACCAGCAAGGGTCAAGAGAATTTGCGTCTCCATGGTTTCACTGGTGAAGTACATTCCAGTGACTATGATATAGTGGAGATTTCCTATGTTTATAGAAGAAAGGTATGTCCCATCAAGGCTGTTGTGGTCGACACACTACCCAGTTTCTATATAGCATCAGAGATTCAACCACATTTGAAATATCTCAGAAGCAAGGGTTATAAACTGGCTGATGATCAACTCTCTGCTAACAATGGTATTATGCTACTGGTCGGAGCTGATTATTACTACGACCTGGTTCACCCTGGATATTGGCGGGTAGATAAGCTAATAATGCTCCCCACGATCCAAGGGTATGCCATTTCTGGTTCCTATGCCACTTCCTCTCAAGACACACAGGTGGAGGTGGTTACGGTCCTCAAGGTAGCAGTACGCCCCATAGATAAATATATTAGGCCAAATGTGCCTGATAATACATGTACTGATATAGATAAGCTATGAGACTTGGACAATATTGGAATTGACCCACATGAACTTGATCGTGAGTCAAAGCTAGCGTTAAGCTCGTATGAAGAGACTGTAACGTATGACTCTGGCAGGGGTCAGTATGTGGTAAGGCTTCCTTGGAATGATAAAAAGAGTAAATTACCTACTAATTTCCATCTAGCACTTGGTAGATTACGTGGCCTTCAGAAGCAGTTTGTCAAGGATCCAAATTATTGTGAGACTTATGCGGCAGTTTTAAACGAGCAGGTACAACGTGGATTTGTGGAGAGAGTAGATCTCAGTGAGTATGGGGATAACATCCATTACCTTGCTCACCATGGGATTAAAAAGGACAGTTCCACCACTCCTGTTCGTATTGTGTAGGACAGCTCTGCTAAATCCAGTGATCGCTCCTATAGCCTGAATGATTGTCTGTACACGGGTCCGTCCCTGGTCTCTGATCTCGCGCACATTATGTTGCGCTTCAGATGTCATAAGTTTGCATGGGTCGCCGATATTGAGAAGGCCTTCCTGATGCTTCAACTCCATCGTGAAGACAGGGACTCGACAAGATTTTTATGGCCACGGAACCCAATGGATCTAGATTCAGAGTATCTGGACTACAGGTTCAGAGTCATCTTATTCGGGGCGACCTGTTCCCAGTTCCTTCTCAACGCTACTATCTTGCGTCATCTTGAGGAGGCTGGAGTAGATCCTGACTTCAAGAATGAGATCAAGCAGGGGATCTATGTGGACAATCTTCAAGGCACTGGAGGCAATGAAGATTTATTGCTCAAGAGATGCTGGGAGATCTGCGATATATTTGCCAAGGCTCATCTATACTTGAGAGAATGGGCCATTAATAGTGATCCTTTGAAAGCTCAATTTGCTTCTGACTGTGTAGCTACTGAGAATAGTGAGGTGAACGTTTTAGGCCACAAATGAGACACTACCACAGATTGTTTATCCTTCTGTCACACCCCATGCGGCAGTGAGCTTATTACCAAGCGAAACTGCTTAAGCTTGTCAGCGAGGTTGTTTGATCCCCTAGGTTTTTTGCTGCCTGTAACTATCCGTGCTCGTATGTTTTTACAGCAACTGTGGCGGCTAAAACTAGATTGGGACACGCCCCTCCTGACTGAGTTACAAGATACTTGGCGGTTGATTCGGACGGACCTTTCCACATGTTGCAAGGTCCAACTTAATCGTCAGGTTATTAGTGGTCAACAGGTGGATCTACATGCCTTTTCTGATGCTAGTAATAGTGCGTACGGTACTGCCATATACATATGCAATAGTAGTGAAGCGACACTGGCTGTAGCAAAGGCCAAAGTAGCCCCTATAAAGAAGATTACAGTTCCTAAATTAGAACTTACTGCATTGCTTCTGTCTGCTCGTCTAATAAAGTTTACACTGGATGCTTATACAGACATACTACAGATTAATAACGTCTATGTCTGGAGCGACAGTCAAATAATACTTTCACGGGTACACAGCCAGAAAGTGTTACCTGTTTATGTTTCTAATCGCACAGATGAGATACATAACTTAGTTCCTACGGCTAAATTTCGCTTTGTGAGCACCAAGGATAACCCCAGTGACATAATTTCCCGGGGGATCTCGGCGCAACAGTTTATGTCGTCCTCTATTTGGTGGCATGGACCTCCACATGGCTTATATTTACAACTGTATGGCCTCAGGATTTCAGGGAATGCATATCTGATCCTTCAAGTCGGCCCCAAGATGATGTGTTAAGTAGTTCGAATGTGAGTACTACACATCAGGATAACAAGTTGGTAGAGTGGGAACGCTACGGCAGCTATGATCAAGTAATACGGGTATTTGCATGGATATACCGTTTCATTAACAACATGAGAAGTCGGTCTCACGGGTCTTTCCTTAGTGAAGATTCGAAGCATATCAGACTCTATGAATTGAGATCAGCAGAAGCGAAACTAATATGTTTAGTACAAAGGGAATCTTATCCTACTGAACATCAAATCCTGAGCAAGGAGTCAAAGGCCAAACCCTCTAACTTAATGAGGCAGCTAGGATTATATATGGAAGGAGGCATAATTAAGTGTAGAGGCAGGATACAAAAGGCGGACATTATTGATTCTGCGAAATATCCTGTCCTCCTTAGCTCCTCTCATTTGATTACCAAACTGTTGATTCGCCAATGCCATAGGACCTGCCTACATTTTGGCGTAAATTATGTTCTGGCGTATTTGCGACAACGTTGGTGGATCCCTAAGATGCGACAAGCAATTAAAGGGATCCACAATAGCTGTACTATCTGTAAAAGATTACAGGGTAAGCCAGTAGATCTACCAGTAGATCTACCTCCCTTACCTGAGTTCAGGGTACAAAGGACTGAACCATTTTAGGAAACCGGGGTAGACTACACCGGAGCGATTCAAGTTAGAGAATCGCCCGGTAATATCATAAAGGTATATGCTGTGCTATTCACATGTGCGGTAACCAGAGCGATTCATATTGAATTGATTGACGACCTATCCAGTGAGGGGTTTTTGCATACTCTAAGACGCTTTGCAGGCCGCAATGGTTTCCCCCAAATTATTATGAGCGATAATGCGACTTGTTTTGTCGGGGCCTCTAAATAACTCCAGAGTTTAATGGATGACCCGCAAGTTGTGGCTACCCTCACTGGAAAGGGTTGTCAGTGGAAATTTATACCAGCACGTGCACCATGGTTCGGGGCGATTTGGGAGAGAACAATCGGTATCGTCAAATCTGCCATGAAGAAGGTATTAGGAAGGGCACTGGTGACCAGACAGGAGTTGCAAACCATCTTAATAGAGATTGAGATGTCAGTCAACGACAGGCCCTTGACCTATACCTCGGCAGATGTTGATGACCTCTTACCCATTTCGCCTTCTATGCGAACACGTGGACGAACCCTTAATACCTTTCCTAGATCGTCAGTAAATGACTAAGATCTGCATGACCCTACGTTCGGCAATGCTGACGCCACACGTCGTCGCTTCCAGTATGTGAACAAGGTGTCGGACGATCTATGGAAACGGTGGACCCAAGAATATTTGCTGTCTCTTCGCGAGCGTCACTCTAATAAGATCAAAGGGACGAATCAACGATGGCTTCGTATCGGGCATATCGTACTGATTCATGATGAGCGTCCTCGGTTATTTTGGAAGCTTGGGAGGATTCTCGATTTGTTCCAGGGCATTGATGGTCTTATAAGGGTTGCTAGAATACGAACTTCGACTGGGGTTACTACTCGCCCAGTCGTAAGGTTATATCCTTGGAGCAGGATGTAGAACTGCCGGATGATCCTGGCGTCTTTACTGATACCCCTCCGCGGGAGAGTGCTGGTGACAGTGCTCCTCAAGATGGGGCAGCTGATGATGAGAAGGATGATCCTCCTCTGGCTTCAGGTGGCGCTCGTCCCAAAAGGAGGGCGGCTATGAGTTCCGTGGATCTTTGGAGATCAAAGATCAAAAAAGGTTATCTTTGAATCTTCGTTGTCCTTTTTTTTTGTTCTCTGTATATAGCTCCTGTATATCATTTTTTGGTGGCGGGCAGTATGTCGGGAATAGGGTAATGATCCCGACAGTTTTAGGTCCAATAGGACATTTGAATTTGGCGGTATCGTATCGCATGTACGATTTCGGCTGGTTCTTTGTGTATTGTAGTTTATTCTTAAGTATAGGTTAAATATTAACTGTAATGTATAAATATCTACATCAGCTCTAGATGTATCATGAAATCAAGTTATGGGTTATAATTATTATAAGCCGGCAGCCATATGTAATTTCGCGAAGTGATCGGACGCCGGCCCTTTAGTCTCTCAATCAATACCATACAGCCAACATCTTCCCCCCGGCTCTGACTCAACCCACAGTTCACCATGTGCTACAAAGACTAATCTATAACAACAGTCCTACATTACCAGTCCTCTAAGCTAAGTTCATTGTATCAATATTGTATTATGTGAACATTCCTACATGTCATGCAATTGAATTAGCCGTGTGTGGGGGACTGGATTACACCCATCGACTACGTCATTGGTAATTATATTAAAACTATTTGTTGGGATATTTCATGTACCAGTGATATGCAATTTAACCTCTTTATCTAAATTCCCGACAAGAGTGACAAAAAAGCTTTAGCCAGAGAGTTGAGAAGTCAGAGGAGTCAAAGTTGGAAACACAAGAGAAAGCGAGATTGTTGCGCACATATACGCAACATCCACCTTTAGCTTGAAACTGAGGATAGTGATAGGATTCCCCTTTGCCCCAGAGCCAGTCCTTTTGTTCCTGAAAACAGTCAAGCACTCTGTCACACCCACACCAAACTGGAGCACAAGATAGCAGGAAGAGGAATACATAGCCAGGTACAAAACCTACCATCTTACCAGCCAGTGGAATTCCCAGTTTCAGAATCAAGAAGGGACCGACAAATAGCATACAACCTAATTGGTCTGTTAAAAAACTCTGCAAACACAAGTGATCCAGGACAGGGGTATATAAGGCCAAAAATTCCCCTACAGAGATCAGAATAAGATACGCTCTCCACCTGTCCCCCATCATGCTCCTCCCACTCTACTATGTATCTATCTATCTATCTATCTATCTATCTATCTATTGCCAGATGCCTTACTCCCCTTAATGAGAGTGGCCATGCACAGAAGGCCCCCAAGCGGACCTATTCGCTGTAAAGTCCGGTTCACACGAGCTGTCTTTTGCGGGTCCGTTTTCGGGCCTGTGACGGCACATAAGAAAATCGGACGCGGAAAAATAAAGTTGAAAGGAAATGCGGGCCGCATTCCAGAGCGCGGGCCAGACTCTGGGGTGCGGAACGTACTTCGCTGGCGTAAGGTCAACTACTAGACGATCGTCAACATGGACTGAGAAACGATCTTTCTTGGTATTTATTTCTTAATTTTGAACGAAGATGAACCACCACCGTAATTCAATGCATATTAACTAGGAAAATATATCAAAACCAAGCCATCACGTAGCCTGCATTTGCCCACATATTTATATAAGTTCTGTTCCTCTCCGTGACCATGTTAATGGAAATATATTGCGCATCATTGAATTACGAGTGTATAGTGGTTAATTCATATGATTAGTAAACTGATAATTAAAAGAAACCGCACTCGCAATTCATTCCTCTAGGCCTACTATATAATTTACTTTCATACATCAGATCACGATTAGAAACAACTTATGTGGGCAACGGTACTAGCTGGAGATAGCCTAATTATATGTACTGTAGAAGGGAATCGAGACTTTATTGGAGAAACATGTTGTTGTTGTTCTGTAGTTATAATCTAGGTGTTTATTGTCTCTATCTGGAGGCGGTCGAAGCAGTACATGTTAACTTTGGTAAGTTTGGTTGTGCCGCGTCGGCTGCCAGGTACATGATCAATAGGTTAACGTATTAAACTGCCTTAATATTTGCCTTTCCATTAAAATTATACATATAGCGTATATTGTTGTTATATTAACTATAATGTAATGGAAATTGGCACACAAATATTACACACATTTCACTTCAATGTTCTAAGTACGGAACGTACTTCTTGTCAGGACACGAAAAATATAAATCGAAACCATCTTTTTGTGCGGTCCGCATTTTGGTAGACGCCTTCCCAGTTCACAATACGTACGGCCCAAAATATCTGTAATGACGTCACTCCGACATCACTATTTTTTATACGGACCGAAAAATGGCCCGTAAAACGGCTAGTGTGAACTAGGCTTTAGAGAGACAACCCAAGCCACTTTACTGAAGGATTTACAGGATTAACCACCCAATTTAGGTTCTGTCAGACTACGAGGCCCTCTATGTATCTTTTTATCACTGTTTTTCTAGTGGTGTTCGGCTAGTTCATCCACTGCCTGACACTTAAATAAGCAGTACGGATTTATATCAGGTTTACTACCCTAGATAGGTTGCCGACCAAGGCTGACGAGTCCCATCCACCCGGATTTTTAAAAGTTTGTCTCTCCTAGATGGGTTGCCGATCAAGGCTAGCGAGTCCCATCCACCCGCTACAGCCTCAACAATTACCCTTCTCTGGTACTGGATACGATCTATGGGACACAATAAAAAAGAAAATTTAGACCCTCATTCTGGGCAATCTAGAAGTCGTGAGGGAACCCTACCCCTGGAGTGTAGACAGTTGCAGGAGCTGAGGTCACTTATCTCCTTAGACTTCTTGCAGATGAGTGAGCAGGTTCTTCTGTGTCTGAAGCAACAGTCTAGGACTCTAGGCTCTGTGGTGTCCTGAAGTCTCCTTGCCTGTGGTAAGCCAACGTGAGTGCTATTCGAGGTATCCTGAAGTCTATCTGAATGTGGAAGGCCAACGTGAGTGTTGTCCTTGGTATCCTGAAGTTTACCTGAATATGGATTTTAACATGAGTGCTTCCTGTGGTATCCTGAAGTCTTCCTGAGTGTGGTAGGCCAACGTGAGTGCTGTCCGAGGTATCCTAAAGTCTACCTGAATATGGCTTGCTAACGTGAGTGCTGCCCGTGGTATCCTGAAGTCTACGCAAGTGTGGTAAGCTGACGTGAGTGCTGCCGTGGTATCTGGAAGTCCACCTGAGTGTGGTAGTCCAATGAGAGACTTGTCCAAGGTATCTTGAAGTCCGCCTGATGTGTGGCAGGCCCTCGCAAGTGCTTTAGTACTCATAATTGTGTATTTTCCCCAGATCCAACAATACTCATGTTGCTTGACGGGGATTTGCACATAATAACCCAGTGTGTTATCACATTCCTTCCCACCTTAATAATGCATCTCTTAGATCCTCTAGTGTTTATGTTAATTAAGGAGAACTTGTATTAGCTAAACAAGTATATAACCCTGTTTACCCTCTGGCCCCCTCGGCCGTGCATTTCTTAGATTATCTGGCATTCATGTTAAGTGATAAGGCCTCGCAAAAATTAACCAGCATGTAACAGTGCCTGTTAAATCCTAATTGTGCATCTCTTAGACACTCCAGTGTTAATTAGCGAGGGCTTGCACTAAATCATCAGTGTGTAACTCTGTCAGTGACACTTAATCGTCCATATATTATACCCTTTAGTGTTCATGTTACCTATAGAGAGCTTTCACTAACAAACCAGTGTGTAACGACGTCCCATTGGCATTTTGAAGTATTAGTTAAGTATAGTCTGCAATTGTACAAGTTAAAACAACGAAGGTCTGTGCGAGTTAAGTGTATTTCTCCCTTTTCTCAAAAGTAGATTCGGCCAAGCCAGTTTAATCTGAATATGTAATGATACCACCTAGTTCCCACGGTACCAACCCCCTTCCCCGATGTTCTCTCCCTACCTGCCCCTGCGGCACCCACTATTTCCTCAAAGTAACTTGATACCCTCTCTCCAGGCGGACTTTGATCTCCTGCGCTGCCCGTTCCTCTGCTCTTTGTCATCTGCTCCCCACACGTGTCTCAGTCCCTCAATTCCCCCATTTTCCATTTTCCCAAGTAACCCCCCTTGCTTCTGTGCTCTCGATATATTGGCTTGGCCAAACCTAATTTCCTTTTAATCACTGGGAAAGAGATTATATACTGTATGTACCTGTACTAACTCATATACTACAAATAAAAGATAGATCCAAGAGTGTGTTTTGAATATTGTATATATACAGTATATAAGTATGTACACTGTTGATTTACCTGTGAAGCTGTTGTTTTAGTTGTATGATTCAGTCTTGTCTGAGAGACCCAATATAAATGTTATAACAAAGGAAAGGCAAGCCGCCCACAACAACCAGCCACCTGCAACCCCCGGAACTTATCAGGGCGCCCCAAGCCGATCACCACACCAAAGCCAGCAGAACCAGGCACAACCATACAGCCAAGGTCAACTACAGCGGGTGCACCAAAGACCTAACCCCGTACGGCACCAAAACAACCACAGGCATTGCCGACCATTGGGGGCCTTACAATACCGAAGCCCGTCCTTCAATCTTTCTCCCTCAAACGGAACGGGCTCGGTATTGGGAAGTCCCCCCGAGGACAGGTGTACCAACCCCCCACCAATACAGATCAAACAAGCTGCAGGGAATTACTTTACATATGAGAGAGTGGTTCCACGGTCCTACACCGCCAGATGTGACAGCACCACTACAAGCTGACTCAGGGTTGGCCGACGCCCAGGTCAACCCAGCTAACCAGGACGACGCAGCGCCGCCCCCCACACACTCAATTGTAGAGTGGACCTGGGAGGGGATACGGAAGCAAATATTGCAAATATTAAGCTAGAAATGGTCAAAGGCGCCCTTTTTCCATGCAGCCAATCAAGGCCTAGGAAGACTTAAGGAGTGAATAGGTACTCAGACCAGATTAGGGAAAGTATCTCACCTTCCCTCCTGAGCTCAGTGTCCGAGACATTGCTAGATGCTCCAAAGCCCAAAATCTCAGTGTGGTAGGACAATTAACCCGGGAACTGCGGGGAGACTCTTAAGAGTTCCCCCGGCGGACTGCGGGAAGACTCTTAAGAGTCAGAGAAAAAAATAATAAACTTTTGACATCGAATTTTTTTTATTTTTTTTTTTATTTTTTTTCATTTTTTTTGGCCCCTGGGCCATGCAAAATATCACTCCTCTACCTCCCCTCCTTCCCCACTTTCCTCCTCTCCTTCAGTTATCACCTATTTTCCCTGTTATTCCCTTATTCCGAGGTATATTTTCGTGCTAACATTAGCGAGTTGCAAGCAGGGCGTTGTCATCACTGATAGCAAACGAGTGCAAGAGAGAGAGAGAGAGTATCGATCGACTGTGTCTCAGTGGCCTTGGGGGAAATTGGCGGGAAAGCAGCTTGCCTCACCCATACATTATACAACTCGTGGGCTATATCTCCGATGTTGACCATCCAAACGATGTTTTCACTAGTTTTATTGTTGTTTCAGGTTAATACCTTTATAATCAACCCATAATAGGTGTGTATGGATAAGTATTAATGCTATTTATGGTAAAATGAATATTTTAGTGACGGAAACACCTCAAATACATGCGCACAGGGAGAGGTGTCTAATTACCCCTATGCGCACTTGTTAGGTTAAGGAGTATTTAATATCTCCTGGTCCCTCTGTCAGCACCACTGCAGAAGCCATTTGTTGTTGGACGCAAAGAGTATTCAAATATCTCTGTCTGCCTCACTCCAGAAGTTATCCGTGGTCTGTCCATCAGGCCCCTTATTAACGTAACTTCCATTCAATCAGTAGTTAAATAAAAGTAAACCCTCAGTACGCTACCAGTAATTAATATCGTTATCCTATGAGTAGATTGTTACATGTTGGAACGAACTGACCGCTACCTACTCATAAATAACTAACTCTGCCTTATCTTATATCATCATAGAGTCCAGCTAGATAACCCCCTTACATTCCAACCACACTTACGAGCATCATTCTTGATATTTTAATATAAATCATCCTTGTGTAATTATGTGTACGTAGTTTACATATTACTTGTCCTATTTCCTTGTGCATGTACAGGTAGAGTGAATACAGTTTATATCTGATTTTTTTCTTCTATGTAAGTGAGGGAGAAAAAAGGCAGAACTGCCTGTAACGAGTGCCTCCCCCAGAGTTGAAAGAGTGACAGAGCCATAATCAGGGGACATTCGAACCAAAATGCCTGGACACACTGAGTTTGAAGCAATTTAAGTCATAGGAAGAGGGAAAGACTGATTCTGGGAGAGAGTTCCAGAGCTCAGCAGTTGAATAGAAGAAAGTCTGATAAAAACGTTTCACTCATGGGTTGGAGAGTTGCACAGAATAGGGGTGGGATTGTGTTGTAAGACGGGTACTACGTACCCTACATAGAGGAGGTAGTATACACTGGGAAAGCTCTGAGGAACATTGATTATTATAATAGCGATAGAATAGCGAGAGAGATGCAACATTGCAGCGAAGAGAGAGAGATTGCAGAGAGTTGGTGTGTGGGCGTGAGTTAATGATACGAAAGGCTTTCCTTTCTACTTTGTCTAGGAGTGCGGTGTGAGAGGATCCTCTCCACACATGTGAACAATACTCAATACAAGGACACACTGTGCCTCTGTAGAGAGCAAGAATCTGTGCAGGGGTTAAGAACCCTTTGAGGCGGTTGAGCACACCCATCTTATGGGAGGCTTCCTAAGCAAGACTGGTAATATGTTCCTTCCAAGTAAGAGCAGAAGAAAAAGACACACCGAGAATATTGAGAGAAGATGAAGGATTGATTATTGTATTGTTGAAGCGTAAGGGATAGTCCTCTGGGAGTTTTGAACGGGTAGTAGGATGAAGAAATTGGGTTTTGGAAGCATTAAAGGTAACAAGGTTTTCTCTGCCCCAACTGGAAATAGTAGTTAGATCTAAAGATAAGTGTTGCATGGCTTCATTACGTTTGTTTTTGAGGGATTGCTGGCTGGGGCGTTCAGAAAAACTAATTGAGTAGTGTAAGGTAGAGTCATCTGCGTATGAATGGATAGGACTGGAGGTACAGTTGAGAGATCATTTATGAAAATTAGAAACAGAATGGGAGATAGGACAGAGCCCTGAGGATCATGGAGTTGATAGAATGAGGACGTGAGCGATGGCCATCCACAACCGCAGCTATGGAAGGGCTGGAAAGGAAATTAGAGACAAAGGCACAGATGGAGAAATAGAAATCGAAGGAGGGTAGTTTAGAAATTAAAGATTTGTGCCAGACTTTATTGAAGGCCTTCGATGTGTCTAGTGTAATAGAAAAGGTCTCACCGAAGTCCCAAAAGGAAGATGACCAAGAGTTAGTAAGATATGAAAGAAGATCACCAGTAGAGCAACCTTTAACCCATACTGTACTGTAGGGTACAGTATAAAATTCCCCCCCCCCCCCCACAGTCCCAAGCAATATGGCCAAAATGGCAAGATAGAACAACCTCCCACCTCAAAAGATTAAGGAATACTGGCTCTCCCAGCCTGTAGAGGGATGGATATAAGCCGAGAAGTGTTGCGAACTCTAAAGCAGTTCTCAAACGGTCGTGGTACTAGGCACTGCCTGATACTGGCAGTTACAAAGAAAGTATATTACTGACGGCTCCCTGCCGTCGCTGGGAAGTGATTTATCTACTGATGGCTCCCTGCCGTTGCTGGTACAGAAGGGTTTAAGGAAGCCATACTGGCGATCTGAGAGTAGATTATGAGAAGAAAAATGCTCAAGAAATTTGGAAGCAAGAATAGTTTCAAAATCTTTAGAGATACAAGAGATGAGAGGAATTGGACGATAGTTAGATGGTTGAGAGCGGTCATCCTTCTTTGGGACAGGTTCAATGAGAGCAAACTTACAGCAAGAAGGGAAGACGTTAGAGGAGAGACAGAGACGAAAGAGTTTGCCTTGGCAGGGAGTCAGCATGGAAGCACAGTTTTTTAGTACAACAGGAGGAACACCACCCGGACCGTATGCCTTCTTAGTATTAGATTGCTTGCCAATTGTACTCTGTTAATTTGGGTAACCTCTTAACCCTTAAAAAGCGGCTCACCACATAAGTTGTATTTAATAAAGCTGGACTATGTGGCGGCGCTCGACATAGGTCGAGTGGCAATTTCAGCACGTAATGTTGCTGAGAGAGAGAGACAAGTGGTGGCAGGGGACTAGCGAGCGTATGACTGCTCCAGACCACCGCGGCGAACCTACTGACACGAATCTCAGCTCCCTCCTCCCTCTCTCACTCGCTACATACTGAATTATATGGGGAAAGTACCGAATTACATGCTTTTTGCACTCACGTTGCACGGTTATTGCAAGAAAACTAGCCATCATAAAGGGATAGTTATGGTGTCATTCGAAAGCTCTGTTTATGCCCTTTCAGGGATAGGTACTTGTTTTACGTTCTGGGTCTTATTTAGGCATGAAAATGATCACGTAAACAGCCCTATTTTGGCTAAAAACACCCCGCTGGGCGGTACATATAAATAAACCGCATAGGCCGCTCTTAAGGTGTTAAAGGTAGACCTATTGTATATAAAATACCCCATTCTATTTCATGTGATGTTGGGACTATTACATGCTATAATTCTACTCCTATTAAATATAATAAATGTGTGCAACCTGATTCGACTACTCACTCCGATACCTCTCCCTTAGCAAGTAAAAACCCACATCATACAGTACAGTTTATGCAGCCCTAACTCCTCCACATCTAAAACAAGGGCTCGTATCTAAGTAGCAGCGGTGTCTGCAAGGCTAGAGGTAAAAGAGCGTGTAAAGCGAAATAGGAAATCACTAGTTACCCATGTAAAGTAAGAATAATTCAAAATGTTAGAGGAAGGATCAAAACCCTCCATCACGGCTTTCTGCACGGAAACTATGGACATCACCACGTACCTAGAAATGGTCATGCCTACTATCGCCATGAATTATCCCGAAGCTAAAGGTACCTCAATCTTCCTCTCTAACATAGGATTCTCGTTTAACCGGGACTGTGACCACCGAAACACCATGGGATGACCTAAAATAGTTAATCAAATGGGCCGCATCCCCGTCCTAGATAAACTTTATGACATTTCCTTCACAGGGGATTTTGATGACACCTTTCATAAACTACGCCAGTGTATGCAGACTGCCTATCCCACAGCATCCGCCGAACGTATAAATGAAGTCGTGTTCGACAACCTAATCAGAATCGTGCCGAATCATGTAGAACAATACTTCACTGTTCACGAAACTACCATCCCAACTACGGATTTTGCCACCATCCGAAAACTATTGACTATTTCCCGGGGGACTCCCAGTCACATTTGTGCCCTCAGCCGCACCCACACGCATCCCCAACAGGCAGAAAAAGATCCAACCTCCCAGACTCGCCAAGTTTAGCCTGCCGCACCTCCTTCTGCTACACCTCCCCTTCACAAATACAATGTTACCTACCAAACTCAGCCTTCCGCACCTACTTCTGCTATGCCCACCTTCCACCCATAGAGTGTTGCTCCGACGAACCCCCTCTCCTATAGCCCCTCACCCCCACCGTTTCGCCAATAAGCTCCGAAGAACGACCCATATGCACCCCGCCTATCTCCCATAAACTTGTATGAATTTCCACTATGTTCAAATAATTGTCTCGTCCGGATTTGGCGAGCTCGTAACCGAACACAATTGAACCCTCCCACCAACGACTTTGCAAATCAACAATCCACGCATCTGCATCAACCTCGATCCAAGCAAGATCAGTCAAACCAATACTGCAGGCGTCGTCCATACCGCCACCATTCACAAAATCCCCACGACTGGCCTTGACCGAGGCGGGCTATCAGGACTACCACTACCCTCCTAAATATCCCTCCCCAGCACCCCCTACCAGCCCTCAGCCTCTCCTCCCCAACCCCATCAGTCCTCTCACTGATTAGGAGTTGGATTTTTAGTAATACCCCCAACACCTTTCCAGGTTGCGGGGGTCCAGTCGTTAATCCATAAACCACCCATATACCACAAGTTAAAGCTCAATGGGCTACCAGTTCGCCTGCTCGTGGATACAGGCGCTGCACGCATTGCCTTCACACCCATTTTTATAAGCAATTGTGCCACAAATTTGGCCCAATACAACTGTCATCACTGACGTTTATCGGCGCCGGGAATACACGGGAGAAACTTACTCTGTCACCATTACGCTTCCCCACAGCTCTTTAGTTGACCACAAATTCGTAGTGTTAGATGCGTAAGTCGACACCTACGACAGGTACCTTAGGTAAATTTTGCTACAAATATTGAATGCCTAGATTGATTCCAAACACTGACGCTTACAATTCGAAGCCCAATCTCAGACACCAAACCTCATTGCCCAGGCCACCACAGCCGACGCCATATCAATTCCCCCATAGCATCAAGCTTGGGTACCTATTAACCGCCCCGTCAATGTGCACCTGATGTTCTCACCTGCCTCTCACATTTCACCACACTGCTTAACCTCCCCCGCTTTACTGTCCCCATCCACGAACTGTCTAAAAATCGCAAACGTTTCCAACCACCCCATTACCCTGCCGAAGGGCCTGTTGATGGGAGAGCTGGAAACATTCAACGATGTGAACCCTCCCTACTACACCCTCCCAGAAACCCTCGTCTTGCCGTCAATACCAGACCACCTCCCCCACCATCACCAACAAGCCTTACAACAGATATTGCTATCCTTTCAGGATATATCTTCACAAACCCCAGACGACATTGGCCACACTAAGGTCGTCAACTACCCCATACACACCACAGGCCCCCCCCCCCCATCAGGCAGCCTCTGCGGCGGAAGAACCCCATTCAGCGTCGCAAAGAGGAAAGACAAGTCAGATGTGGGACTAGTAAACCCTTCCACCAGCCCTTGTTCTTCACCCGTCGTACTAGTAAAGAAAAAAAAGACGGCTCGCTGCGGTTTTGCGCCATTACCGCCAGTTGAATGATGCAACAGTTAAAGACGCTACCCCCCTGCCACGCATATAAGACTCCTTTGATTCTTTACACAGAGCGAGCATTTTTTCTACCCTCGACTTGCAAGCCGGGTATTGGCAGGGACCCATAAACACCCTGACCATAAACAAAAAACTGCTTTCTCTACAAGCAAAGGCAGGCACCATGAATTCAATGTTCTACCCTTCTGCCTATGCAATGACTCCTCTACTTTTTACAGATTAATGGATTTTGTCCTGCAAGGCCTCACCTGGGAAACCTGCCTAGCGTATCTAGACGACATAATCGTTTTCGCCAGCTCGTAGGAAGAACACCTTGCCCGCCTCATGGACATTTTTAAGTGGATACGACAAGCTGGGTTAAAGTTAAAACCCTCAAAATGTACACTGGAACGAGACTCTGTCCCTTACTTATGTCACAGTCTCGAATCAAGGCATTTCACCCGACCCGGACAAACTTGCTGCGATCCAGGAAATTCAACTACCGCAATCAGTTAAGCGCGTACAATCTGTACTCAGTTTAGCCTCCTTATACAGGCGTTTTCTTAAAGGCTTCCCGTCCATTGCCAAACCCTTACATGAGCTGACACATAAAGACAAGAAATTAGTATTAGACAGAGGCCCGCCTGAAGGCATTTAACACTCTCACTTCAGCACCGATAGCTTTTCCAGATTACAGTCAACCATTCCGTTTATATACGGACGTATCTTTAACAGGAATCGGTGGTGTACTAGCTCAAACCACGGATAATAAAGAAAACATTGTAGCATGCGCCAGCGGCACACTGACCCAGGCAGAAACCAATTATGCCGCAACAAAAAGAGAATGCTTAGGACTAGTATGGGCCCTGCAACATTTCCGGTCATATCTCTTGGGTGCCAAGATCATCATAATTATTACGGACCATCATGCTTTACAATGGCTCTGGACGTCTCAAACCTCGAACACATTAACTAAAAAACTGCGAAGATATGATAGTTTAAACCCTCCCGCCAAGCAAAGGTATTTGGTTCTATTCTAACAAAAATCGTCATATGTAACATATATATAATTATTACTTATCCATATTTGCCTATTTGGCTTTTAATATGAACAAATTAATATTTAAGAGCAATAAAAGAGGTGAGTATAGCATATGGTGGGTGAAAAAGACTTATTATTCCCGTAAGGTCGTATCATGAGGCGAGAGCTGGGGGGGACGTATATCTTCCCTCTCCAAGCTCTGAAGTGACACTGGTGAGACTGAGTAGAAGTCTCTGTGTTGTAAGGATCTTTAGCTGACTCACCCTTGTTAAAGAGACCGGGAGGGGGAAATTCGCGTCAAAAATTGCCCGATAAAAGAGGGAATAAGAGGAAAAATAGATGATAATTGAGGAGCGAGAAAAAGGGGGGGGGGGGGGGGGGGGGGAGGGGAAGTGGGGGGGGGGGGGTGACACACATGTATATATATTTAAGCTCTTGGTTCAATTACTTTAATTAATAAACCTACATATATTACGAAACTGTTATCCATGAATCCAGCATGCTTGTAAGCTATACACACACACACACACACACGTCGCCATGCACTGGAAATCCAATCACGTCAATTTCTGTTCGTTTGCAATGCTAGCTGGTATCTCTGAGCCACCCAAATTAATATGCTTCAGGAGCTTGCTTAACGTTGTCATATGCGCGTGTGTGTTCTGTTGTTATGAATTTGTTAGATGTGTGTTAGTTTGATTAGACATGTGTTAACTTCGTAATGGTGCTTTGGTTAGCTTATTCATTTGTATGCATTAGTTTTTATTGGGGGCAGGAGGCTAGAAATCCTCCTCCACTTGTAAAATTCTCGTACTCATCGAGACAGAGAAACGGGCGAGGGAACGCGAGAGTGGTCCCGGACTCTGAGAATTAGAACCCTTGAATGTTGTTTCTGTTCGGGCTCTGTCTCGAGTCGGCCACCCCCAGCAATATACATAATTATTTACATACAGTTTCATAGAATAGTTGATTATATTATGTTCTACCTTAGTGATTTAAGGCTGTCATGCGCGCATGTTAATTTTGTCATACGCCTGTGTTAAGGGAGCTCACCTCTATTTTTTTATCTTTCTCTCCTTTTCTCTCTTTCTCTAGCTTATATTCATTTGGCCCCATTCAGCCAACTGTTTTAAGACTGTTATCACCATCCAGGTGTCGATATCTTCCTGGCGAGTGATAGCGAGCCAGCATTGCATGCAGAAACCAAGAAATTTTTCTGTCGAAAAATTTACAAATTTAGCTTGCTCTCAAAACAAAAATATAAATACGCTGGCTCGCTACCGCTCACCAGGAAAATATAGACACCTGGATGGGGGTAAACGTCTTAAAACAGTAGGCTGAATGGGGCCGAATGGATACAAGCCAAAAAGAGAGGGAGAGACAAAGAGAAAAAAGCGAGGTTGGCCCCCTTAAATGACATGTGTTATACATGTGTTTATTATGTTTCCTGTGCATTGGTGTTGATGGTATCCCCGAGTACATCTATTAGCTTTGTCATACACATGTGTCTACTTGCTCTATGCATGTGTACAACTCATGTACAAAACAGTTGTCCACATAAGTTCGTATTCACGCCGTGCTTTTCCGAACAGTATGGACAGTACTTAATCAATCAAGTTTTCCATACAAAAATATATTAAGTCAAGTAAGCAAACTTTACTGTTGTACATATATTCACGCCATGGCTATGAACTCATATAGGCAAGGTAGTACAAGGTTGCGAAATCGAACACGGTCCAGATTTGCTGGAGGACCGTCTGTCGGCTGCCAGGGGCCGGTGGTCCAGGCCTACCAACCTGCTTTGGTTTGCTCGGCCGCATATTACCCATGTATAGCTGCTCACTTAAGTTCTGTTCCTCTTAGTGTTCTTATACATGGGAATATAACGCACACAATTCAATTACGAGTGTTTCTTATGCAGTGGTTAGCTCATCTAGTAACTCAACTGATTCTTCTTTTGCTATTTGTATGAAAGAGACTAAAGGCAGGTTGCCTGTAGCGAGTGTCTCACCCAAAGGCAAAAGAGTGACAGCCAAATTCAAGGGATGTTAGAGTCAAAATGCATGGACACACGAAGTTTGAAGAAGTTTAAGTCATAGGATGAAGGAAAGATTGATTGAGGGAGAGAGTTCCAGAGTTCACTTGTTAAATAGAAGAAAGACAGAACATTTTCCAATTCTTGGGTTGGAGAGCTGGACAGAATAGGAGTGGGAGTGTGGTAAAAGGCGGATGCCTCGCACTCACCGCAATGGAGGGGGTATGCACTGAGATAGCTCTGAAGAACACTGATTGTTATAATAACAAGAGAAGAGTGAAAGATGCAACATTGCGGCATGTAGATAGAGATTGTCGGAAACTAGTAAGAGGAAGTGAGTTGATGAGGCAAAATGCTTTTGATTCTACTCGTTCGAGATGTGCGGTATGGGTCGGGCCTCCCCACACATGCGAACAATATTCAATACATGGGCGCACTGTGCCCCGATAAAGAGCAAGAAGCCAAGCGGGAGTGAAGAACCCACGGAGACGGTTGAACAGACCTAACTTTTGGGATGCTATTTTAGCAAGATTGGTAATAATTATGATCTTTTCAAGAAAGTTCAGATGGGAAAGATACACCTAGAATATTGAGAAAATGAAGGGTTGAGTTGTGTATTGTTGAAGAATAGTTGATTGTGATGGAAAGATAAGAGGAAGAAACTGGGTCTATGAGGTGTTGAAAGTAACAAGATTTTGTCTGCCCCAATCAGAAATAATTGATAGATCAGAAGATAGGCACTCTATGGCCTTGTCACGTTTGTTTTGGAGTACTTGCAGCTGGGTTGCTGTGAACAAATTAGTTGAATAGTAGAAGATAGAGTTGTCAGAATATGAGTGGATAGGACTAGAAGTACAGTTGAGAAAATAATTTGTAAATATTAGAAAGATAATTGAAGACAGGACAGAACCCAGAGGAACACCGGAGTTGATAGGTTGAGAAAGTGAGAGATGGCCATCCACAATTGCAGCTATGAAGCGGTCTGAAAGGAAATTAGAGACAAAGGCGCAGATAGAGGCATAGAAACCGAAGGAGGGTAGTTTAGAATTCAGAGATTTGTGCCAGTCTATCGAAGTCTTTTGATATGTCTAGCGCAATAGAAAAAGTCTCACCAAAGTTCCAAAAGGAGGATCACCAAGATTTAGTAATATAAGCAAGAAGATCACCAGTAGAGAGGCCCTAAAGGAAACCATACTGGCGATCTGAAAGTAGATTATAGGAAAATAAATGCTAATGACATTTTGAGGTAAAAATAGTTTAAACACTTTAGAGATGCAAGAAATGAGAGCAATTGGATAATAGTTGGAGGGCTGCGAGTGGTCACCCTTCTTTGGGACAGGTTGACAGGCAAACTTCCAGCAAGAAGGAAAGACGTTAGAGGAAAGACAGAGACATAAGAGTTTCCCTAGGCAGGAAGTCAGGACAGAAGAACAGTTTTTGAGTACAACAGGAGGAAAACCATCCGATCCATATGCCTTCTTAGTATTAAGCCCAGAGAGGGCAGAAAGTACATCATTAGAAGAGATTATGATCTTAGGCATAAGTAATGAGAAGGGGCTGGAGAGGGAGGAGCAGCGTCGGAATCATCCAAGGTGGAGTTTATAGCGAAAGTTTGAGCAAAGAGCTCAGCTTTGTCAGAGGAATACTGTAGGTAACTGTGGTACCATCAGAGTGGAAAAAAGGAGGGAAAGACGAGGAAGTGAAATTGTTGGAGAGGTTTTTGGCTAAATGCCAAAAAGCTTGAGAAGAGCTAGAGTTGGAAAGTTCAAAGCATTTGTTATTGATGAAAGAGTTTTTGGCGAGTCGAAGGACAAATTTGCCTTGATTCCGGGCAGAGATATATAAGGTATGTTTTTTTTTAGTTTGAAGGCGATGATACCATTTGAATGATTCCTACTAGGAAGCATTCAAACGGTATCTTTGGTATTGCGGACAGCAGTAGAACAAGCGCGAGTAAACTAAGATTTTGTAAGTTAGTTTGAGAGAATGAAAATGGGATGTATGCTTCCATGCCTTAAAGTATACCTCAGTAATGTGCTCTGCACTCTCCGAGGGTCCCCGACCATGGAAGCAAAAATCATTCCATGGGAATTCAAAGAAGTACTGCCGAAGAGCCTCCCAGTAGGCAGCGCCAAAATGCCACTAGCGCCGCCGGCACGGGATGTCATAAGGCCGTACTGGAGAGATAGGACAGGTGATAGAGATAAGGTTATGATCGGAGGAGCCCAATATAGGGAGAAGTGTTATAGTGTAAGCAGAAGGATTAGTGGTTAGAAATAAGCTGAGAATGTTGGGCCAATCTCCAGGGCGGTCCGGGATACGGGTGGGGTGCTGAACTAACTGTTCTAGATCATTTAGTATAGAATAGATGTAGGCTTGTTCACCAGGTTGGTCAGTTATATGAGAGGTGAGCCATTGGTGGTGGTGAACATTGGAATTTCCTAAGATAGACATTTCAGATAAGGGAGAGATGGATATAATGTGTTCCACTTTAGAAGTAAAATAGTCAAAGAAATTTTGGATAGTCAGTAGAATTAGGGGAGAGATAAACAGCACAGATATATTTAGTGAGAGATTGACAATTCAGAAGAGTCAAAGATGGGAACACGAGAGCAAGACAGATTGTTGCATACATACACACAATATCCATCTATGGCTTTGAATTGAGGATAGAGATAGTAGGAGGATACAGAGAAGGGTTTGCTGCCTGTTGCCTTGGATAACTGTTTTTCGGTGAGAGAAAGTAAGTCAGGTTTGGTAGAAGAGAGATGGTGTTCCACAGAGAGGAAGTTAGAGGAAAGGTCACGTATGTTACAGAAGTCGATAGATAGAGTACTAGATAGTGGTCCAGGGATTTTGAGAGAGTCATCACCAGGGGTCGGACCATTGGCGCTATGAAGTGTTGTATAGTTTTAATACCCTCACTGACTAAATACCACACCGTCGCTGTGGTGGTTATGTGCTATTGTGTGTGGCTGGTTTTCTGAGAGTCTGGGGATCGAGTCCCTTTAACAAAGTGTTTGTGTGGCTTCTTTTGTTTTGTACTTTCCAACTTACATATCTTAAGTTTATGATAAGGAATTAACCATAGTTATATTAGGTTAGAATAACATAAATTAGGGTTAGTTTACGAAATATTAGGATAGCATATTATTGGACAAGCTAGAAAATGTCAGATTATGATATGTTAGAAACTACTAAGTTAAGTTAGTTTGGGCTAAGTTAGATTATATTCATCAGTGAATGTAATAAAACAATGTTATATCATGTAGAATTAATAGGTTGGAATATGAATGGCTAGGTTAGTATAGCAAGATATGTTTGACATTGCTGAGTTAGGTGTGGCAAGGTTAGGTTAGTTTACGGACTTACGGACTTTGTAGGTAGTAGGGGTAGGCAGCCCCGCCCAGGGAAGTACTACCGCCAAGGTTTCGGGAGACTCAGGGAATAGCCTGAATTCCATTTTCTCTCCCAGGCCTTGGTAGCTGGATACATATCTTTCTGCCTCACACATCAGGGGTATCAGGAAAACCCTCTTTATATAACATACACATCCAACTTCACGACATTGCCCTACATCGCTATCCTCTATCCATAAAAATACTACTCTTCCCACTACATACCATACATGTAACACCATACACTTACCTTAATATGGCAGTACAATTGTTAAGAGCAAACCTGGTGGTCCCTCGGATATCCACCCCCGGCAGGGTTTGGGTCATTGACACAGGGCCCTCCGGTCGTCATCATGCGACTGTGTCAAGAGCATTGCAACGTCCCAAAGCTGCTTGTCAGTAACAGCTATTTCTTTAGTAATATAAGGGGACTTCACTCTAACATCAATTCTGCACACCAATTTCTTCAAGCAGAATCCCTACTCTCCTTTTTTTGACAGAGACTCAAGTAACATCCACATCTGACACATCTAGATTTAATTTTCCAGGTTATCAACTGCTCCAAAATTTCAGACCTAAAGGTGGTGTAGTTGCTTCGCAAAATCCGAAATTGCCCTGGAGGAGGTTACTAGTTTCAATTGTCCCTATTTTGATTATTCTATATACAAATTAATTTCTGCTGGTAAATTTAAATACAGTCATATGTTGCATCTATCGTTCCCCAAATACTCCTCCAGAGCAAAGTCTTTTTGATTCTCTGTCCCTCACAACACAGTGGCCTCAACTTAAATGCTTCTTCTGAAATCACTGTGTTGGGTGATTTTAATGTCCATAATGTTGAATGGCTCACTCATTCAGCCAGGACTGATGATGCTGGTCTTGAATGTGAGCTATTTGCAGACTCATTTAAATCTCATTCAAACCTAGTCAAACCACCCACCCCGTGTACCAGATAATCCTAATCATAATTCCCACCTACTGGACTTATTTTTAACAACCCAATTCAGAAAATTATGATGTTACAGTGAGGTCCCCCACTTGGATCTTCTGATCACTGTCTGATACAGGCCACCTGTCTATCACCTACCACACCTTCCCACTATGAACCTGTTTTTGGTGACTAAATGGCATTACGATAGGGCGGCAGACTGGGAGGGTCTTCAAGGTTTCTTTATTGATATTCCCTGGACCTCTTTCTTTTCTAATGATGCCACACTCCACCCTTGAGAGCCACATACAAGATTTGTAAAAATTGGAATGGAACTTTTATTCCTCATCAAAAAGTACAGTAAAAGATCTAATTCACCTAAATGGTTTTTGACCATAATTGTGCTAGAGTAAACTGAACAAAAAGCAATAGCCTACAATGCATAACAAGATCAAAAACACATGAAGCTTTTAATTACTTTAGAAACATCAGAAATCATGCCAAAACTGTATTAAACCTAACTAAATCAAACTTTCTCCATAAGCAGGCAAATAAACTTCTAAATAATCCAAATGATAACAAAATATTTTGGTCTACTCTTAATTCATTCAAATCCAACTTCACTACTGCTTCATCCATTCCACCATTAAAATCTCCGACTGGCAATCTTGTAAGTGACCCACGAGGTAAAGCTAACCTTCTTGCCGATATTTTCCCCCCCAACTCAACCTTAGATGACATAATCAAGATGTCCCTGTACTTAATTTTAATTCACCTGAAAATTCCCTCACTTAAGATCCACACCAGACATGTCAAAACTATTTTGCAGAATCTCTCAGTAGATAAGGCTCCTGGTCCAGATGAAATTCCTCCAATAGTACTTAAGAATTGCTCCCTTGGTGCTCGCTCCTGTATTGGCAAAATTTTTCCGTCTGTGTACTCATACCTCATGCTTCCCAGTACCCTGGAAAGAAGAAACATCATCCAGTTCCTAAAAAAGGTGCCTCTTCAGATCCATCAAACTACAGGGACCATAGCTATAACTTCCACTCTTGGCCAAAGTTTTTGAATTATATTAAATAATCACATAATTAAGCATCTGGAGATATAATAAATTAATCAGTGAAGGCAATATGGTTTTAGACGATGGTCGATCAACTGCAGGACATTCTTTGCCTTCTTACGCATCAAATCAACCAAGCTACAGACCAACATGGTGAAACACATACAATAGCACTGGATATATCAAAGGCATTGGATAGAGTCTGGCATCAATCCTATTATCGACGAGATGTCACACTACGGCCTTGCATCATTAGTTCCACTAATTTCTTCTTATCTTCATAACAGAAAAATACGTGTAATGGTAGATGGCCTTTATTCTCAATTTCACTCAATAAATGCTGGTGTTTCCCCAGGGATCAGTTTTGGCCCCAACTCTGTTCCTCATTCATATCAATGATCTCATATCTACCATCAGTAATCCAATACATTCTACGCAGATGACACTCAACACCCACAGTTCCTTCACATTTACCAATTCTTGCACCCAACCCCGATCTTATAAATTCAAAAATAAACACTGCAATTTCTCTGAACCAGGACCTTTCTAGAATTAATGAATGGGGACAAGAGAATCTAGTTTCCTTTAATGCACAGGAAAAAACCAAGTACATTCAATTTTCTAACCGACAGAATCTCACTGACTCCCATATATTTTTTAATGATGTAAATATTCCCACTTCCCCTAGTATTGACATTCTCGGTGTAACATTAACTAACTAACTGAGCTGGACACATATGTTAGAAGCATTGCTTAAGAATGCCTCTAAAAAACTGGGACTCCTGTTACAGAGTTCGAGAATTCTTCACTGCCGAGCAGTTGGCCGTAATATATAATAAAGTCATGTGCGCTCTCCAGATGGATTACTGTTCACCTCTGTGGGGTGGAAGTGGAGTGGTTGCATTGAGGCAGTTGGACAAAAATTCAAATAAAGCTATTAGATTAATCATAACCCTGCAATCACACAGGACCTTCCTACATTAGCCAATACGAAGAAACGTTGCATCCCTTGCATTATTCTACAGAATTTTCACAGCAATTGTTCCGAGGAACTTGCTTCAATTGTGCCGCCTCTCCACAGATCTTCCCCGTAGAACTAGGGCAGCTGAGAGCGCCCATGAATTTACACTTTCTCCTCCACAATGCAGAACTTCTGCTTATCAGAATTCATTTATCCCCAGAGCTACTACTCTTTGGAATTCACTTCCCTCGAATTGCTTTCCACAAACTTACAATCAACAAAGGTTTAAATCCAGTTGTTACAAACATTTTATGAATGGAGGATGCCTTTAGGCACATGGACCTTTTTGTTTTATCTGTGTTTTTCCTTCCTCCGTTCATTGTCTCTTAAAAAAAAAAAAAAAAAAAAAAAAAAAAAAAAATGTAATAATATAATGTAAACACGGAGATACAAAGGGCAGAGTCTACTCATGTGCCTGGTTGAGAACATTGGAGCTGTGTTAGGATTGGTTGGAGCAGTTGTTACTTGCGGAATATCCAGCCTGGCCAATCAGATTAGATCAGGCTATCGTGATGAGCGCAGATCAAAGCTCGCGGAACCTCTGCACTCGGAGGCATGTTGGACCTCCCGGCCCAACTAGTAATGTTTTATGGTAGCTGCGGTTGCGCACACGTTTCAAGACCCAGAAGATACTGTGATCATCCTGGTAAATAAAAACTTTAATGAAAGGATATGAACTCCTAAAAACTTCGGGAATACACCGTCGGGATGAGTTGGGTAATTGCCGCTTTTTTCGCGGCCACTTTGATTGTCGGATTTAAATAACTATAAATAAGTTACCCAGATCGTCCTGTTAACATATAAGTAGGACAGGTGCGCTAACTTTAAAATAAATATTACACCTAGGTTACGTATTTAGTCAAAGTAGAGTATTCGAATTCAGTCGTTGGTATGTTTTTATTTTGATATGCAAGAGTTTTTAACAAACAGTTCTTTTGACAGAGAGGTCAGCCGAAAATTACCAAGCGTTTTTTTTTCTCCTTACGCTGTTATCAATTATACTGTATATATATATATATATATATATATATAAGCATTGCTATACTATAACTAGTTTTAATTGGCTTTGATCCTCTTAAACCCTTCAGTACCGGAGACATTTTTTTGTTCAGCCACATTTAGACAGTTTTATGAAGTTTTGGAAAGATCTAGGGTAGCTAAAAGGATGTATTGAGATATCATGTTGCCATTTAATTGGTAGAGGTCCTTCCGAACCTGAATAAAACCATCTAATAGTTGTCAGAATATACTGACGGTACTGGACGGATTATTCAAGAAAGGTTGGATTACTTCTTTCTTTGCATCCCTTGAGATCAGTTAATGGTATTCGGCTTCACATACAGAGAGCTATGTCCTTCCCTAATCTAATAGTAGCTCACTATGGAATGAAGAATTATGCTAATGAATAATATACTCAAATGTATCCTGCTTTGTTCGTCTGTCGCTTTTACTGACGCTTCCTTTGTGCTGTGTCATCCCCTCCCCTTCTCTTCTCAATTATATTCTCTGTTCTTCCATCCCTCCCCTTTCCCACAACCTCTCCGCACCATCACTCATTCACATTGGTTGATTTCACCCCCCCCCCCCCCTCCTCATTTTCACCCCATATACTTCATTGCCTCCCTCCACCAGCAGCATTCCCTCACTCATTTTGTTTCATTTATCCTCTCTCCCTTCTGCATCTCTCCATACATCCTCTGTACCTACTGTATTTTTCCACTCAGCACATACATACATTAATTGTGGTTGATTCCTTCCCTCCCCCTTTCTCCCGCATACCCCCCACATCCTTTGTCTAACCCACTCAGTCATCACTCTTTGTGCTTGACTAACCCCTTCCCTCTTAAACCCTCCCACCCTCTCCACACCTATTGTCTCCCCTCCCCCCCGCCCACCAGCACTTCTTCACCCATTCTGCTTGATTAATCCCCTTCCTCTCTCCCCCTAACCCCCCACCTCCTTCCCCTCCTCACCCACACATCTATTGTCTCTCTCGCCCCCAACATTCACTCACTCATTGTACTGGCTGACACCTTCGGGGTATCTAATCTTAGGTTATCTTGTCTCCTATGTCTGCCTGCAGTCATGTACATATATCCTCCGTCTCAGTTTTGTTGCGGATCTACGACTATGTACAATAGGTGGTTTACAAATATATTTCGATGTAAGTGAATAGGCACACGTGCCACTAGGGTTTAGTATTCACAGTATATTTCATGTACATTAAAACGCAAAATGTAATGCTTAATATGATGCCTTATAGCTCTGGAATATCACAACTTACGTACTTTGGCTTTCTCCTATAATCTGTAGACACCTCATAAGGTCTTTAAATTCTATAGCATTAAATATCGTCTACTATATCTAGATATCAGTTTCATATATTCCTACATTCTGTGGATAATTTCTACAGACACCATATAACTCCTACAATAACAAATTATCAACACATACTCGGTGGCTACTTTCCACAATCTATAGATACAGCCTGTAATGTGTACAACTGTACACTACTCATAATACCATTGGATGTGTTCTCATTCATGCTGATCAACTTCTGAAGTCTGTAGATGATTATGGAATAGGACAACCTGTGGCAATTTCATTCAGTTTGTGTTTACCCCTCACAGACTGTGGATAGTTCTCTTACAATGTGTAATTAACTCAAACAAACTTTAGATGTGCTCTATAGTATACATACGCCTTCTAAGATCTGTGGATGCAGGATTGAAATATAATTATTGAAAATTTGGTTTATGGGTTTGGAATACTCGTTCTATCCTACTATCAGTGGTTACCTTCTACTATGCGTAGATCTCTAATTCGGTGTATATGGTCTAAATAATGCAGATATCTTTGGGGACGGATGTACTATCCGGGTGTTGGGCGTTATGTTTACATAAGTTGTGCGGTTACCTATCCGTCTAATTTGACGGCTATTTTTTCTGTTAGTTGCCTCCTGCTGGCAGTATATTTGATGATGAGAATAATTCATGGGGTGTGAGGGGGGAGAGGGGGGTGGCAAAACCTATTCCTCATCCAATTATTGTATCCCATGGCAATCAAAATAGACAGGAACATGATCGCGGGCGGGCGATACGCCCAAATACTATATCCTTACCTAGCTTTGTTACTGTTTGACGTCAAATCCATAACATCAAGGAAATATTATTTTAAAACAAGGTCCAATCATATCTAGACACTAAACATAAGCCTCAAAGATGACGGGTAAAACAGAGATCCCAGGCTTTCAACCGAATACTAGTACAATACATCCTATTCAGGACTTGGTCACTTGTAGGTATGAAGTATAAGAGTTAGCCAAATAGTTAGAATATATTTTCAATTAATTTTGTATTCACTTGTCTTTTCTATTCTAGATTTTTAATATCAAACGATTTATCTTTGGATTTTGCAGTTTTTCAAATGCAAATTTCACGAGAAAAAATATTTAACAAATCCTTGATTTTTTCACCTAGGGGAAATAGCCCAGTTTCCCAAGGTTTGCTAGGGGAATTTTGGATTTTTGTATATCTTTGATTTTGTCATCAAGTGATAAAAAACATGTTCCCAAGGTAACCTAACCTAACTAACCTAACCAAACTAAGATAACTTAACCAAACCTAACTTTCCTATGACTTAAACGGCTTTAAATTTCGTGTGTCGAGGCATTTTAACACCAACGTCCCTTGAATTTGGCTCTGTCCCTATTGTGGCTTTGAGGGAGAAACTCGTTACAGGCAGTCTGCCTACTGTCTCTGCAACACACACGTACATACACACACAAATATATATATATATATATATATATATTGCCGGACGCCTAGTTATTCTTTCGCTTCCCATACGTTCCACAAGCCCGAACCATCTCAAGGTGTTCCTTTTCACACTTTCATACATACATACATACATACATACATATATATGGAGGTTAAATCACAAATACGTGTGATCAAGTTATGTAATAAAACGCGCTAGGAAAAATAAAACAATGGTACACAAAACTGTTGTCTATTCTCTCAAGAAATGTTCAGGGTATGAAGATGTCTTGATAGAATAGACGAAAGCTTGGTGTTAAAATGTTTCATTTTTTCAAGCGAGTTCTACTACACATACTGTATATATAATTATATATATATGGAGGGGTGTGAAATTTCCACCACCGCTTTTTCCTGCGAGACGTAGAAGTCGGCTAGAGGGGATTAGGGGCGGGGGCCTGGTATCCTTCTCCCCTTAAATAAATCTACCAAAAAAAAAAAAAAAAAAAAAAAAAAAAAAAAAAAAAAAAAAAAAAAGAGACAGAGATAGGGTTGAGGAAACGCGTTCGTGGTCCCAAACCCTAAGAATAGGAGCTTTAAATGTGCGTGGATGTAGTACGAATGAGAAGCGAGAGGACATTGGAAGGTTATTTGAAAAAAGGAAGTATGATGTGCTTGCACTGAATGAAACAAAGATGATAGGTGAGGGAGAAGTGGATTTTGGAAACGTGATAGGTAGAAAGTCTGGAGTAGATGAGGGAGTCAGGGGGAAAGAGGGAGTGGCTATTATTGTGAAGGTGGAGTTGAGAGAGTTTATAAAAGAGTGGAAAGAGGTGTCATCAAGGCTAATGTGGGTGCTAATGCGGTTAAAGGGTGAAGGTGGGCTTTTGTAAGTGTTTATGGGCCAGGATGTGAAGATAAGTTAGACGAGGTAGAGAGTTTTTGGGAGGATTTGAGAGATTGTCTACCATAGTTTGATTAAAATGAAAACGTTGTAGTATTAGGGGACCTAATGCTAAAGTAGGAAATGAGCCTGTTGAGGGAGTCTTCGGTAGTTTTGGTGTGGACCGTGTAAACGAGAATGGAGAAAGAATGAAAAACGTATGTGGAGAGTGCAGAATGAGTGTAGCTAATACGTTCTTCAAAAAAAGGCGTATACACAAGTACACATGGCATAGACTTCTTGATGGAAATATTTGTAGAGAGGGCATTGATGAATTATGTGCTGGTGACAAGGGAAAGATTGTGTAGACTTCTGGATGTGAATGTGCTGAGAGGTGTGGCGGAGGGTATGTCTGATCATTACCTGGTGGAGGGAAAGCTAAGAGTTAAGAGATACAGGAAAATTCGAGACAAGCATGAAGTAAGAGGTAATAAAAGTTAGTGAGTTAGAGAAGAGTACAAAAGAGAGGGATTACAAGGAAAGACTAGATGAAAAGTGCATGGAAGTGAGAGAGATGGAAGAGAGAGAAGTAGAAGTTGAATGGCAACCGTTTATGGAAAGAATTAAAGCAAGTGCAGAGGTAGTATGTGGTAAAAGGAAAGTAGGGGGCAGAGGTATCAGGAAGGGAAAGGAGTGGTGGAATCATACGGTGAGAAAGGCAGTTGAGGAGAAGAGACTGTTTTGAGAGAGTTTTACAGGTTGGTAGTGTTGAGGTATGGGAGAAGTACAAGGAGAAAAGGAGAGTGGTAAAACGGAAAATTAGAGAAGCGAACACAGATGCAAACGAAAGGTGTGGTCAAAGGTTGAGTGAGAATTTTGAAGAACGAAAGAAGATTTTCTAGAAAGAGTTAAATAGAGTAAGGAAAGGAGGACAAAAGAGGGAAGAGTCAGTGAAAGATGCAAATGGAGAATTACTAGTGGAAGGAGTTGAAGTGAGGAAAATCTATGCCGAGTATTTTTAATTTTTGCTAAATGCAAGAGATGGATGAGAAGCAGTGGTTTATGGAGATAGGTTAATCATGCCACCCAGGTGAATGGGAATGAATGAAAGGATTGAGGAAAATGAGGTGAAAGAAGCAGTGAAACAAATAAGAGCGGGAAAAGCAGAAGGTTTGGATGGTATTGCTGTAGAGTGTATGAAAAAAGGTGGAGATGTGATAATGGATTGGTTGGTGAGACTATTCAATGTGTGCTTTGTTGTGTCAATGGTACCAATAGACTTGAGGAGTGCATGTGTTGTGCCGTTGTACAAGGGGAAGGGATATCGGCAGGAGTGTTCAAGTTATAGAAGTATTAGTTTATTATCAGTGGTTGAAAAGCTGTATGGCAGGGTTTTGATAGAGAGGATACAGTAAAAATTTACCTATGGTCCCGTTAATATATCCTCAAGTAACCTATTAAAAACTGTTCAGGGGACTGGTTAGAACTTGTAGGATGTTTAATTGAAGGTCGGAAATCAGTATTTACTGAGAAATAAAAGTCTTAACCCGTGGAGCCCCGGCTAGTTTTGTAATGTTTGCGCACCAGAACCCGGCCCTTGAGTGGCTACACCTGAGGTTACGGTCGGCGCAATTAGGGTGACGCACCAGGCGCGTCTCTGGGGCTGTGCGTTACATACATCGCCGACGCGTCAGGCGCGTCGCTGGGGCTGTACGGGTTAAAATGCGCTATGTTTTACGGGAGGGTCTGTACGCCGCCACATACGCGCGGCCCCGCCCACTGCCCAAAATGTACACATATTATATTATATTAGATTAACCTAACCTAACCTAACCTAACCCTAATATAATATAATATCTTATAACATAACATAACATTACCTCGGAAAGAGAGGGCAGGGACCCTGGGTGACCCATAGCGCATTTTAAGACTGTTATTTCTCAGTAAATACTGATTTCCGACATTCAATTAAACATCCTACAAGTTCTAACCAGTCCCCTGAACAGTTTTTAATAGGTTACTTGAGGATATTTTAACAGGACCATAGGTAAACATTTATCCTGAACTTAACCTAACCAACCTAACCCAACTAAGCTAAGCTAACCTAATCCGATATCATTAAAGATGTCTTTCGCCGCACTATTAGAAACAATTTATTAGGGAAAATAGGGACCAATAGACTCGCCATATTGTTCTCATTATAGTCCACATGGAGGAATTTCGTTATCGACACTTGAAAAAACCAGATTACACCGAAAATGACAAACCAAAATAATAAGTCCCGACCGTAAGCAAAGCATTGCGTCCAATGAATCCTTCGACTTGACCTCCTTCTCCTTCTTGTTTTGAACGATGCGGTGGGTGCGAATCACCCAATAAATGGCGTGAACGTTACTCACAAAAACGAAATACCGCCAACCTGTATTTGCCCCCTTACAGATCTACATATATGAGGATGACAATAAATCAAGGGGGGGTGAGGGGGGGCAACGCCCCACTCAACCCATCGTGTATCCAATTTACCCCACAATTTCCCTTACCTATTGTACAAGCGCGATTTACCCAATAAATGGCGCCATTTGACGCAGTATTTTCAGATTAATGAACAATGAGTAAGTTAATGCAAATCCTCCACTAAAACCATGAAAACAAACAATAAAAGATAATATTCAAGGACACTACATCCGCCTTATTAGAAACAATTTATTAGGGAAAATAGGCACCAACAGATTCGCCATATTTTTCTCCATATAGTCCGCATGGAGGATTTTAGTTATTGACAAATTGAAAAAATACCCTTTTCACAGAAAAATACACCAACAATCTGTCAAAGATGTATAATAGCGGGAGTGTGGGGGCGGAAGCCCCCACCCATAATACAAGGATAGGTTAGGTAAGGTTGTTAGGTTTGGCAGTATAACTAAATAAGTTGGTCACCAATTATTTTGCAATATTTGAACACACATATGGATTTTATATGCTCTAAACATAATATGAAAATGTGTTTTAAGCCTCGGCAAAACCTAATAAAAATATATGGTACTAAAATGGAATTTTGTTGAAACATGGTTGTCAATGCCTTCCTATAGACGGCATCGATTCGTACACACGCCATTTTCACCTGTCTCCCGAGGTCTATCCACCAGCTTTTTAGTCCACTCCACCTGCCCATCTCTGTCGATAGGTTGGGTTGTTTGGTTAGGTTAATATACTAGGTCTCAGAAACAAGATTCGTAGTTGCGGTAGTATTTACGGTATCTGGACACTTCGAGCGAATTCATATTCGAGCGGAGGCGCGGTTAGGTTAGGTTAGGTTAGGTTAGGTTAGGTTAGGTTAGGTTAGGTTAGGTTAGGTTAGGTTAGGTTAAGTTAAGTAGATTGGATTGTGCATCCGCTCGATCAGGAATTCGCTCGAAGTTCCTCGCATTCGTATTTACAGATACGGCCGAATACCGGTAGGCTACTAAATGGGCGCCGGCCTAACCGCCATGTTGCATCCCACGTAGGCCTACTAGGTAGCCTACTACGGACACATTGTAGGCGTTAGGTGTGGATTAGGCTTGTATCCAATGTACTAGGTCTATGTTACTGGATATTTATGATTTAAATAAGTGCTACGTTTTCGATAAATCTGGTTATATGGCTTTGCAATTAGGGAAATCATGAGCCGATTTCCGACATGTAGTTAGTCTTTTTTGATTCTCAAAATACGATCAAAGTTTTGCCAAAAATTGGCTCGGGTTTTCCAAAAATTATGCTTTTTTGGGTTTGCAATTTAGGGAAACATGAGCCAAAATTCTAAATTAGGTTACTGTAATTTGTTTACTCTTAAAATTCGCAAAATCCGAGCCAAGTTTTGCCAAAACTTGGCTCGGGTTTTCCAAAATTCGGGTTTTATGCCTTTGCAATTTCGGGAAACCTGAGCCAAATTTCTAAATGAAGTTACTGTCATTTTGTTGTCTACAAACTCTCAAAATCCGAGCCAGCTTTGGCCAAAACTTGGCTCGGGTTTTCGAAATATTGGGTTTTAGGCCTTAGAAATACCTTAAAACCCGAGCCAAGTTTTGCTAAATAAGTTTTAATCGCCGTTTTACGCATTTAACCCCTCATTTTCCCTGTACTTCATAGCCCTCCCCACTATCGGGCGGCGTGTCTTAAGATCGTTGTATAATGGGGAAAACGGTTTCGCCAAGGGTTGCAATTATTTCCAAACACTATATATTGATGAAAACTAACAGGGAAAAATACAAAAATCCATGGGAAAATTGGTGACCATCTTATTTAGTTTTTCCGGTTTGGCTAATGTCCTTTCAAAGGGGTATAGGCTAGTAAACACTAGGATAGCTTATACCCGGTCAGAGGTAAGAAGAAGAAGAAGAGTCCTGATGTAGTCTCCTTGAATGCTACCCAATAAAACACTATATTCCTTGGAAAAAATATAAAGCCAACTTGGTAAATAAGGTGGCTCTAGCTGTCTTGAATGCTACCCCTAATCCAACCTAACCTAGCCTAGCCTAACTAACCTGGAAGGTGGCATATTACTTTAAACTAATATTGTGACACAGACATAGCTCGAGAAAAGTGGTGCGTCGTCAATGGGAGGGTCCACAACCTCTTTACACTAATTTTTCAGGTTTGTATATTTCCCTTGACAATATTTGGAATTATTCTATAATTGCACCTATACTAGCTAAACAAATTATTATTGTATTTAACAGGAAGGTACGACGAGGTAAGTGATGTGGTATAGGTGGCAATATGCGGAAATGGATTATAAGGGCATTCCGCCCCCTCTTACCCCCTTACAAAAATCTATGGTTACTCACTCCACCCCAACTGGATTTCTACCGTTTTACCCAACCAGCGGGGGTGTGGGGGCGGCAGCCCCCACCCATATTACTAGGATAGGTTAGGTAAGGTTGTTAGGTTAGGCTAATGTCTCTCTGAAACATTGTAAAATCCGTGTCACATCTAGATTGATAGACTTTTGTCAGAGGGGGCGGAATGCCCGGAAAATATTAAGGAAACCACCCACCAATTATTTTAATGATTTTTTTTTTAGTTTTAGTTTATTTGCATCAATATATAGTGATTGGCATTAGTTTCAACCTCCGCAAAGATCGTTTTCCCCTTTATCTAATGATTTTAAGACACGACACCTGATAGTGGGGAGGGCTATGATGATCAGGGAAAATGTGGAGTTAAAGACATAAAAAGGCGATATAATGGCTTTTATGATGAAAGTTGGCTCGGGTTTTGTTGTTTTTCAACTTGAGAAAACCCCAAAATGAAAAAAACCTGAGCCAAGTTTTGGCAAAAGTTGGCTCTGATTTTAAGATTTTTCAGCTACCGTACATAAAAGACAGTAAGTGCAAAAAAGAAGTTGGCTCGGGTTTTCTTGTTTTTCAACTTAAGAAAACCCCAAAATGCTAACCTAAACTTAACTTAACTTAACCTAACCTAACCTAATCTGCTAACCTAACCTAACCTAACCTAACTTAAATTAAATTTTAAAAATCTGTGAAAATTCTTGGGTTGTTTATATAATAGAAGTTACTGTGGGACACGTAGTATGTTGAAGGGGGAGCTCTGCCCCCTCTAAACACCCGTCACTTATGTCATCATAATCTGTTGTACTTCATATAGGGGGTCCAATTAAGGATAAAGTGAATTAACAGACGAAATTAGGCAGCAAATTACAATAACATAGCAGGCCGCCGTTTATGGGAGATTTTTTACACATAATTTTCAATGTTAGTTTTCTCCCTTAATCGATTTGTCCAAATTATCAAACTTACATAAAAATTAAGTACAGTTTATAGGGATTCCAACATGCATTTCAAAATTGTCCTGACAATTGGTGGGTGGTTTGCTTAATATATACTGAATGCCCTTATAATCCATTTCCGCATATTGCCACCTATACCACATCACTTACCACGTCGTACCTTCCTATTAAATACAATAATAAATTGTCTAGCTCGTATAGGTGCAATTATAGAAATGTACCCAATATTTTCCATATGTGTTTACATGTATTTATATGAAGTATTGGTTATGTGTTTTCGATAAATATCAATACAATTTCCAGGGAAAAGGTGGCCAGTTTCCTTAACATAAACACACGATTAAACTAATTTATCTGATTGGTTTATACCCTCAAATGGGTTAACGAAGTATATATAAATGTTGTTATGATTCATGGTAAAATTCTAGTTTCACGTACACAGCGACAAAAGGGAGGCGCCGTTGTAAAGGCATAGCTTCCCGACCAACTATGAAGATCGGGGAAATTGCTGGGTAAAAGACGTAATATAATGATAATAAACTACATTAACGACATTAGCCTAACCTAACAACCTTACCTAACCTAACCTAGTATTATGTAATAGCTATGGTGCCGCACATGGGGAGATTTTTTTTTTTTTTTTTACAGTAGGTATAATTCCTTATAATGCATTTCCGCCGCTTTGGACATATATAGGAATTAAGTATGGTATATGACAACTCTAAAGTAGCCATAGAAATTTATGAGTATGCTGTGAAAGCGAAACTAGAATTAAACCTGATTCATTATCCAAAAGTATATATGTTGAATTGAGAAGAAAAGTCTGAGAGTATATAAGTCCGACCTATGTTTACAATGTCGGCATCAAATTTAAATATAATTAATGAACACAATTCCTAACCTATAAAGACAACCAAGACAAAAATAACACGAAACTTACCTGAGAATGCAGAGCTTCATGGCGAAAACAAGGTACACACAAATCCAGGTAAAGGTTGAAAAGACTGATCCTTACCCGTCACACTGCAGACAACTCCCTAACACTCGAAAGACACTTTTGTTAAAATAGGACTCCAGAGGCTATCAACCCTTCTGGATTATTCAGCCAGCACACTGAAAATCAAGAATCGCGTCAGGACTGGAGCCCCTTTTCGAGAACTCCAGTCCCTTGTCGAAAAAACAAAACACCTTGTCGCCTCCTAATCCAACGAGTATTAACAAACATATACATGCACACACACACTGGACAAGCCCTCAGTCAATCAAACAGATAAGAAACATACGGTATCAGACAGGAAACATACAATGAAACTCAATGAAGCAAAGAATTATATAATGAAGCTCACTACACAAGCTCATTTCTCAGCTTTGTTTCATGAACGAATGTATGAGAACAAACCAGAAATCATGTATATGAACCCATAATATGAACACAAAACATATTACATAACTACGAATATCTCTTTTAGAAAGTGCAGTTGGCTATTAATAAAACCAAGGATTATAGAAGAAAGACTATATAAGTGAGAGGTCACAGCTCTGATATTAGTGATCCGAGCACACGAGAGATGGCTGTGCAATCATAAGAGAAAACGAGAGGGTACCTAATAGTTCATAATATTCCCTACCGTGCACTACGACGCTATTAATAATAATTTCCATATTCCCACAGATTCTGTTAACATGACACAGGTCAATAGACATATCTAAAGGCTACTGTACCGGTCAGATCATCATGAACATTTTGTTATGATGATGAGGTTCAGAGATAAGTCTCGTTCACTGCCGCCATTGTTATTGTGAAACTCGGAGTTGCCAACGTCTAATAGGCTGGGATCTCTCCCCAACATAATATCCCTAGATGTCGTAATTACGTTTTTATTATTGTTGAGCTGCTTGGAGTTATACTTGGATCATAATATAAGTATATTTAGATATTGTATAATTATATTTACTTCTTTATCTCTTGCTTTCATATTTTTTGTTTTTCCTAAATAATTCACAAGTGTGTTTACCCATAATAATTCACTATCAAAGACGTTCCCCCCTAAATTTAACGCCCTCTCATTGTGCGGAGTTTCCCTAACTATGGGAACCCTGCAGACCATAGAGTAAATAAGGATAGAGTGGAAAGAAAGACGCTACAAACCTGAAAATAGCGAGCCGCGCGTTCGAGAGATGGCAGCACGATCGCAAAGGAAAATGGGAGGGTCCCCTTTAATTCGTAATAATCCCTACCTTGTACTAATAACGCTAGTAATAATCAATTCTACGCTATCCAGAGACTCTATAGACATGACAGAGTTAAATAGACATAAGTAGAGGCTACTGTAAAGGCCAGATCATAGTGAAATTGTCGTCATTACGAGGAGGTTCACAGCCACGTCTCTTCTACCCCCACCATTGTTGTTGTGAGAGTGGGGAGTTGCCAACGTCAAACATGCTGGGCCAAAATATCCCTAGATGACATAAGTAGGCCTATAACCTATGAACGTATTTCGTGAAATGTCTTGTTTTACTGCAACTTTATAAATTTACATCTACATAACATGTAACTAATAATATCTATTCAAAAATACATTTTAATTCTTGTTGTGTTGCTTGTAGTTATACAGCTTACATCATATATAAGTATTTTTTATATTGTATATGTATTCCTAATATTTTCCTCTTGTTTTTGTATATCTAATTTATTTTAAATAATTTACAAGTGTTTTTACCAACATTAAATCACTCTTAAAGACGTTACCTCTTTAATCTATTGCCCCCTCATTTTGCGGAATTTCCTTTAACTTTGGTAACATTGCAGACAAGCCAGGCGCACAGATAACAAGGAGTATCTAATAAGGAAAAACGACTGAGGTGTTTTGCTTGTATGCCCTTCAACAGTGCTGCCACCAAATCCCTAGGACGTGCGGAAAAATAACAGTGTGACGTCACGCTTTCACCTCTATCCTTCTGTACTCTATGCTGCAGACAAGCCAGGGGCCGGATACTCAAAACTGTCCTAACTTGGGGCACTTAGGACTTCCTAGCTGACTTAGGGCACCCTAAGATATGAACAGGTTAGGACAACTTATCTTGTGTCTTAAGTTGTATACTCAAGCAAAATTTAGGATGTCCTATCCTGTTCCTAAATGGTTAGAAACTCCTAAATTGTCCTAAATCTTCTAGGGTGCCCTATGTTGTTCAGCCAATCACGGGGCTCCTGATATTCTATTGTTTGGGTGGATCAACCAATCATGGGACATTGAAATCAGCTGATCAAAATAAACAAACGCCACTGTGGCAGAGAGAGCTACCCAGCAGTTGTATTACCTTATGTTGTGTTTATGTATCTATATATATATATAATAAATCGTGCACTATCCTATATTTAACCCCTACACTCCACTCTCCACTCTCCACACCTGGCAGCAACACCTCTACCCTCTCTCACCATGGCACACCCAGGAAGAACCCATCACCTTTTCTGGCGTGGTTAAGTGGTTCCACCTAATGAGAGGATTTGGGTTTATCACCAGAAACCCAGATAAAGCTGATTTCTTCATCCACAGGAAAAACGTTGTGCCTAACATCAATAGCACAATAACTTCACTGGGTGAAGGAGAGAAAGTGGAGTTCAACATCATTGAGGGAAGGAAGGGCAAGGAGGCAGCAGGAGTGAAAGGACCCCATGGCAGACCTGTAATGGGGTCCCTACTCTCTCAAGCAAGGCAAAAGTGACCCACTACCACGGAGTCAAGTCTGGCCTCAAGACTGAGATCATCACAGTCATCGTCCACACAGCCATTGCGCTTGCTGGGGATGATCGAGGCCGACTTGTAGTTCTTCTGCCTGCTCTGCTAGCTGCCAACGACCTGCCCACCATCGTCATCCCTCCAGCTCTCCTTGCCCGAACAACAACCAAGAAGCCGCCCAAAATGAAGCCTTCCAACAACCCGAAGACTCAATTTCTGCCTAGACCACTCTGCCTTCAGAAGACTCCAACATCTAGAGTCCAGGAGGCAGCAACTTCGACACCAGGGGAGGAGCTGGAAACTTCTCTAGATTTGTCACCGATGGAGGAGCCAGCTCAAAAACCTACCAATCTCAATCGCGCCATCGCACCCAGAGACAGAATAATCTCCTTATCCTGCTTCGCCAACATCAACAGCAACATCAACGACCCGCCTGCAACTCCTACAACTACCACCTCCTGACCACCCCAGCATAAGTGAACTAAAAACACGTAGGAAAAAACTCAAGCTGAACAAGTCCAAAATGCTCCACAACAACAACCAACAAGAACAATAGCAAGGTGGTTCAGCCCACCATATTTTACTTCTCCAACTCTTCATCCTTCTTCACTTTATCTTGGATTTCAAACTCTACTTTCATCACTCGTGAGGTCTTCCCCCACATCCCATCGTTCATCGTTACCCCTAACAAAGGCGCATTTACATTGTTTATAGTAGGTCTATAGGCTATTAGATTCTGCTAGGTTATATTTTCCCATGAACTCAATTTGTGTACAGTAGTTTGCAGCGTATTAGGCTAGGCCTAGTCCAGATTAAGTTAGGATAGGCTATTTTCCCAGAAGTCCCATTTATAGTTTGTCACTAGGTTAGGGTAGGGGAAGGAGTATTTTGCTCCCTGATGATAAGATTATGATGATAATAAGTCTTGGGGGGTGAGGGGGCCAAAGCCTATTATTGTATTCCACGGCAGTCAAACTAGACGGGGACGTGATCTTGAGCATGCGAGTAGTCTAAACAAGGCAGGCGATATGCCCGAATTCCTCCATCCTTACCTAGTGTAGATTAAAGTAAGTTAGCCTAGGTTAGTCTTTCTGGTAAAAAGTTGTATTAGCGGGTGTACCGCCCGCTTTGTTTACATATTAGCAGACTCGCAGTTACATTCGCGTCTAATTTGACTGCCATTATTTGCCCCTGCTGGTAATATAGGCCTATTTAAGGATGACATTAAGTCATGGGGGGTGAGGGGTGCAAAGCCCCTTCACGAACTAATCTCTCCATAAATCAAACAAAGTAAAATGTATCAACAAGTCTCTCTAGGCCTAGACACCATGCTGTATATATTATCAACTCTGCGAAGCAGAGTGGTATTACACACACAGGTCCTGCCCGTATACTGTGCACCACAATTCAGCTTGTCCGTCGTCGTCGTCGTCCGTCGTCAGTCCGGAAACTCCTCCTAGACCGTTCGATGGATTTTCACCAAATTTCACAGGTATATTAATTTGCTCAATGCAAAGGTCAGTCAAAAAGAAATTTTCAATTTAACTTAAAGGTTAAGGTCAAAGGTCAAGGTTAAAAATAAGGTCAATATTTCATGTGTCTTAGTTTTTACTCAAATGTCTTAATTTTCACTATACAAGTTACTGGTATCCTCGATATCCTATTGACCAAATTTTAGTTAAATATTCTGAAACGTAAGGTCAAAGATCAAGGTCAAAGGTAAAAATATTTGTTTTACTAGTATTTCTTATATTAACTGTTAGATTTTCACTAAACTGACCATGTATATTCGGAATACTTAGGGCAAGGTCATACAAGAAACTAAATAATTCCATATGAAAGGTCAAGTTCACAGGTTAAGGTCAAATAAAAGGTCAATATGCTAATTTCATTAATTTTCATGCAAACTTCACAAAATTTGGCAATATAGTTGCACTTTAAATGAAAAGGAAAATAATAAATGTTGAGACACATATCATGAAGGTCAAGGTCAAAGGTCAAGGTCAACTATTCTATAAATACATATGAAACTAACTGATGAGTTTTAATGAAATTAGTCATGCTTATTTGATTTTTCTGGGCAATGTCAATTCAAACAAATTTTACTCTTACATAAAGGTCAAGGTCACAAGTCATGGTGAAAGGTCAACTTATACTATTTATTTTTAGTTTTTATTCAAATGTCTTAATTTTCAGTTTACAAGTTACTGGTAACATTGATATCGTATTGCACAAATTTTAGATAAATATTCCAAAGGGTAAGGTCAAAGTTCAAGGTCAAAGGTCAAAATAGTATTTCTACTAGTATTTCTCATATTAACTGTTAGATTCTCACTAGGCTTACCATGTATATTCGGAAAACCTAGGCCAAGGTCATACAATAAACTATTCTATTCCATATGAAAGGTCAAGGTCACAGGTCAAGGTCAAATAAAAGGTCAATACGCTATTTTCTTTACTTTTCATGCAAACTTCACAAAATTTGGTGAGATAGCTGCACTTTAAGTGAAAAGGAAATTAATAAATGTTGAGACACATAAAGGTCAAGATAAAGGTCAAAGGTCAAGGTCAACTATTCTATTAATATATATGAAACTAACTGATGTTTTAATGAAATTAGGTTTGCGTATTTGATGTTCATGGGCAATGTCAATTCAAACAAAAATGTACTCCTACATAAAGGTCACAGGTCAAGGTCAAAGGTCAACTTTTATTATTTAAAAAAAAAATAGGCTACTAAAATTTTAGAAAACTGGCTGTGTTATGGCTTGTTACTTAAATATAGCCTAATATATATCAAAGTTCACATAAATATTGTAATAGTTAAGGTCAGAGGTCAAGGTAAAAAAAATAGTATTTGTCATTTTCCCTAAACCCCTCCTTGACTGTGTAATGTATTGTCATATTAATATACAGGCAAATTCAGTTGGTCAATGAGACGACCATCCAAATATATGTATTTTACTTTTAGTCAAAGGTCAAGGTGTTACGACCGGGGCTACGAATAAAACAAGGGCACTTAATGATTGGACTAGTAATATGGCACTATGCAACAACGCTACGCTAGATCCAAACCCTTGAACTTATATGCCGGCGAACAAAAACACCTATACCCTCCAGAGTTAATCTGCGATAACGGGGTATCCTTAACTGGGCATAAATGTACTCTACTTCAGGCTAACCCACACTGGTATAGCCTGATAACAAACAGGATGCAAGTTACGTTAAAATGCATAAAAGGGAAGCTATGGAAAGGCCAATTAAATCACTGCAAGATTTAATACAATAAAAAAGATGCTTCAATAAAGTTACTCTAAACAACAATAAACTCTTCACTCCTATCTGAAAGAAAGTGAAGTATAGTCCTACAGCATAGACCTGGAAACTTCTGAAGAAAGTCTGATGCTCATAAGATGCTCGTATCTTAAATTATATAATGGCAGGAGGCAGGACACCACACGTGACTGAATACACAAAAAGGTAGGACATACACTGTTAACTGACACGAGAATATTATAAATGCGCAACGGCAGTAATGCTCGACACTAAAAGAAGTACTTCCTCACCAACGAAACAGTCTACTATGGTTGTGCAACTCAACAACAACCTAGACTAATAAATGCCGTGAATAATAATGCATACATATCATAAAGAGCTCATGTCCTAACTAGTGTCTGCTCGGCGAATAAAGTCTAGCTGGGATATCAAGGTTAGGAAACTGTGGCTGAGCAAGACTGGCTCATAGCCTAGCGTTGTCCTTAAGGCGGTATGATTAAAGTTACGTTAATGACGGCGATGCTCTCTTGGTAGATCCAGATCTCAAGTATCTGGTTCTACCCTGGCGATCCCTCTAAAGTCAAGCAAAGAGGCAGCACTGTGTTCTAAGGTAGTAGGCAAATGCCCTCTTACAACACGATGCTGCACTCGCAAAAGGCACAACCAAAAGGACAACCTAGGCTACCACAGAAACCCTCGAAGTCGTGTAGGTATAAGCAAACCGTACACACATCGGTGACAACGACAACAGAAGCCTTATCCCAGTCTAGCATTAAATAACCCAGCAGAGCATTAAATCAATAATGGAGACACACACCGAGTTCTTAACCTCTACTAACTAAGAACCCTCAAACCTATTCTAAGTACATGTAAATATCTCAGAGAGCGACGCACATAATACGATGGGCCGATATGAAATCGTGTGCAGAACCCAAAGGGAGTGCTGTGACGTTAAAAGATTAGAGGAATAAAAGAAAAGAAGTTGAGTAAGAGAGACAGTATCAGAATGGTGGAGATATGGGGGACAGTTGTAAAAGGGATGTTAGTCATGTGCGTCCCTAGCCTGCTCTGAGGAGGGTAACTCCTCGGGGCCCTCAGGATCCCACAAAGGCATGGTGGTCGGCCAATCACAGGATGATACGTCACAAGGCAGCAACCCCATAGGACGCGCCAAGAACCACCAGCCAATCAAGGGCGCGGGAAACCGCGCGAGCGGGAAAACTCCTCCGAGCGAGAGAGGCAACACATACATACGCACTCACACATTACCACCACGCTCTCGCTATTCTCTCTCGCCCTCCACAATGCATCTTGTATTCTACTAATGATATAAAATACTTCCCGTTGTCACAGACGAAAATAAAGACCACCACTGGACTGTCTGTAACAATGCAAGTACTATGAAAGAAAGAACAACATTCTCTGATAACTGTAGCCCATTTCACTGCCCTGGCGAGCGCTAGTGGCTAACGAGAGGCGATTCTTCCAACGCTGGTAGGCGTCACAAAGGTCACAATATATGATCACTATTTGTAATCAATAAGTTTTTATACGAATTAGGCTACACCATATTCATAATGTTAGTTAATACGAACATTGCTGTTAAGCTAACTAAATCCTTGATAAGAAATTCTAATGTCGAAGGTCAGAGGTCATGGTTAAAGGTCGATATATGATTTTTACTAGTATTTCTTATTTAATGTAAGATTCTCATTAGGCATATCATGCATATTCGGAATGCCTAGACCAAGGTCATACAAGAATAAACATAATTTCATTTGATAGGTCAAGTTCACAGGTCAATGTCAAATATAAGGTCAATATGGTAATTTCTTTACTATTCATGTAAACTTCACAAAATTCGTTGAAACAGTTGTGCATTAAGGGAAAATTAAAATTTTAAATTTTCAGAGATTATGAAGGTCAAGATGAAGGTCAAAGGTCAAGGTCAACTATTCCTTTAATACCTCTGAAACTAACTGATGATCTTTAATGATATTTGACACACTTATTTGATTTTCTAGAGTTACATCAAAGCGAACAAAAATATAATTCTACATAAAGGTCAAGGTCACAGGCCAAGGTCATAAGTTAACCTTCATCATAAAAAACTCAATTTTCGATAAGCTGACAACTGTTAGTTGCATTTTACTTAAATAACATATATTTCAATCATATATATACTGTATATATATATATATATATATATATATATATATTACTTAAGGTTAAATGTTAAGGTCAAAGAACAAAAGAAGAGTGTTGATAATTGTCTTTAAACTCTTCCTAGACTGTTTATCCCTGTGGTAGTAAAAAGGGTTAAGATAGTTGAAAGCCTGCTAATTTTATGGAGGCCCTTCATAAACTAAATAAAATTGTCTTAATAGCCAGTATGAAATTAAACCGACAAAATTGTACTGAACGGGTTACGTATTGTCACCAAATTTTGCTGGCAAATTTGGTTGGTCAATGCAACGATTGTCCATATTATTATTTTTTTTTTTTTTATTCAAAGGTCAAGGTGGATGGTAAAGGTCACAGATTATGGCCACTATTTCTTTATTATAGATATTTTATATATATTTTATATATACATATATATATATATATATATATATATATATATATATATATATATATAAATACTGTATATAAACCTATTTTACCTAAGAGATTCAATACTACTTGCAGAATTATAGGTCGCAGAGTTGCGAATGCAGTTTTTATTTATTATTTTGTTGTTGTTGGGTAGTGCGAAAACTGCACACCTACTTTATTTATATGTGCTTTTGTTTATACCACATTTCCCGATGTTCATAGGCTAGGGCCGCTAGGCTATAGTCCTTTCCACTAGGCTAGTAGGGTTGTATTATAATATTCTTGGAAAAAAATAAAAATGCATGCAATTGCATAATGAAACAAGTAAATCGTTATTAGAATCGTAAAAGGTAGGCCAAGTAAAGATTGTAAATTAGAAATATATATAGGCTAAGCCTAGGCCTAATTTGACCTAGGCTAAGCTCAATATCCACCACCCAAAAGGCCAAAACGCCAGTGTGTGAAGTTACCAATAGCCTATGCTACTTCAAAAAATGTAATGAGCCCCCAAATCCAGTATATTGAGTACTTATTACACAGTAAAGCCATTATTGAAAGGGTTAATCAAGTAAAATCACAGAATCATAGGCTTGGAGAGTATCCTTTTATTTGGTTGTTTACATACTTTCTCCCGCGCCTTAAAAAACGACCAAAACGGAGTAAGACCACTAGTTTCATTAACAAATGTCACTCTGTAACCATTAATTACACCACTTATTTACAATGCCTCCTTATATGACGATTATAATAGGCTAGAATCATTTTGAGGCCGGCCATATTTAATCCACGCCGAGGCTCGGCCAATGTTTGGAGGTACACCCTAAATAACGGCTCCCACTATCAATTTGTTTCCGCTGTTGAGTGTCCTAAGTCGAGTTAGAGTAGCCCCCGACCTACCCTAAGTCAGGATATCCTAACTTTCCACAAAATGGCTGCCCACAGCTTCTGAGTATGCCGTCTTAACTAGTTTTGAGTATAGTGTCATAAGCGTACTGGAGCAGTTAGGGCGCCCTAAAGGTAGGTTCACACATAGGCGAGTCGGAGCGCGAGGCCAACGCGAGTCACACTCGCCGCAAATCGGCGTTGATGGAGCCCGAACCCAACGCGAGTAGCAGCTGATGCGAGTAAACACGCATAGAACACGAATTTAACACGAGTTTACACGAGTTTACATGAGTATACACGAGTTTACGCGAGTTTACGCGAGTGTTGGCGAGTTTAACACGACCCCAACACGCACCGCCAAAATTTGAAAAATAACGGTCAAATTCCAGGGAACGAATAGTGCGAGTCTACAAGAGTCTACATGAGTGTCACAGGAGTTTACATGAGTTTACACGTGTTTACACTAGATGAACGCGAGTCTACAGGAAGTTAACAGGAGTGTATATTCTATTTAATTTATATCTTGTATTTATTTATATTTCATGTTGGATATCAATCTGTATATTATTATTTGTCATCATAAAATTATCCTTTGCATATATTCCACATCATTATTATTATGTATGGGTAGGAGGGTGGTGGGAGGGTGGTTTGGGGGATGGTGTGGGGAAGGTAGAAGCGCAATTGACTCATGTTACAAATATGAAGCCGATTGGTAAGGTAGTTTCGCAACCACGGATTATCCTTTTTTTCCTTATCTTCGTACGGATACGCTGGAAGTGGGTGGTGGGAGGCGGTTGGGGGTGTTGTGGGGGGGAAGGCAGAAGGGTAAGGGACTTGTCACACAAATATGGAACCGATTGGTGCAGTCGTTTCGCCGCCACAGATTTTCCTATTTTTTCCTTCTGATGGGACCGACAGTCAGCGAGTGGGTGGGAGGAGGAATTTGGGATTTTTTTTGTGAGTAGCCAAAAGGGTAAGGTACATGTGGTAAAAATATGAAAGCCATAGGTGCAGTCGTTTCGCTGCTACGATTTTTGTTGATAATATAAACAGACTCGTGTGACACTCATGTAGACTCGTGTGACACTCATGTAGACTCCCGTGACACTCATGTAGAATCGCGATCATCAAATTTCTAAATAGTACAACGTGACTGTCACGCGAGTCTACATGAGTGTCACACGAGTCTACAGGAGTTTACGCGAGTCTACGCGAGTTTACGCGAGTCTACGCGACTCTATGCGAGTTGGCGTCCTACTCCCACTTGACTCTCCAATTTTTGTGTCTGTACAAAAATGTTGGCCGCGTTCGCGAGTCTACGCGGTCCACCGCGAGTCCACGCGAGTCTGTGCGAGTGTCGGCGAGTGTCGGCGAATTTGGGATAATCATTGGCGAGTGCAAAAATTTCATCACTCGCGTTGGAGTTGCGCTCCGACTCGCCAATGTGTGAACCTTGCTTAAGTGAGATAGGACGAGATAGGGATGTCCTAAATAGTTTTGAGCATCCGGCCCTAGACTCGCAAATATCAAGGAGTATTTAATTAGGAGAAACAACAAAGGTCTTTTGGTTGTATGCCCCACGACAGTGGTGCTACCAAATTCCTAGGACGCATGCGGAACTATCCGTTTGACGTTACCGTTTCATCTCTAGTCATCTCTCCTCCTTGAATAAAACTTTACATAACACCTCATACAGTCTTTAGATACTGCTTACATAACATATATAATGACTAAGAGTTTACTACGATTTTTAGGAGGTAGCAACAGACTACAGGTGGTATCCACTTATTATGGGATGCATTCACTCCCAACACTTTCGTACGCCCTAGTATGGAAGTACAAAGGAGTACAAAGGAAATCAAGCAACATCAGATCTAGTGACCCTTCTAGGTTGCTTGTCCTCCAAAACACTGAGGATCAAGTGTCCAAACAGTTGTTTAGAGTGGGTAAGGGAACATTGGACAGGGAATTACTGCCCTGGAACTAATGTCCGTGGCAGGATTAGGAAGTTAGTAAAGGACAGATGGGTTAGTAACTGAGGGGGGGATAAAATAAAGTTATTCATTTACAAACGCAGTCAGTCGCGGGTTTGATGAGAGATATTTGTCTAGGCAGAGTTTAAATGAATCAACGGTGATGCAGCCTATAACGTTTCGGGGAAGCCCATTCCACAAGTTGATAACTCGATTGAAGAAGAAATTCTTAGATTCGTGCGAGTTAAACGATTTTCCAATAATTTTGCAACCGTTTCCCCGCGTGTAATTAGATTGGTCGATAGTGAAGTACTTACTACAGTTCATATTGTCGATGCCTTTGATGATTTTGAACTCTTGAATTAAGTCACCTCTTAATCTGCGCTGAGTTAAAGGAAATAGATTTAATTCTCTAAGACGCTCTTCGTATGGTTTGTTCTTTAGGCTAGGTATCATTTTGGTAACTCTACGTTGAACTCGTTCTAGCTTGTTTATATCTTTTTGGTAATAAGGGCACCAGGATTGAACGCAGTATTCAAGAAGAGGGCGGACTAAGGAATTGTAAAGGATTAGGATAACTTCTTTGGATTTATGCTCAAATGACCTGCCTATAAAGCCAATTATTTTGTTTGCCTTCTTAACAACTTCTGAACATTGTTGACTCGGTTTTAGGTTACTCGATATTGTTACTCCCAGATCGGTTTCTCTGTTTACAGTCTTAAGCTGAGTGCCATTCATCGAATAGTTTGCTTTCTCATTTAGGTATCCGACATGTAGTACTTTACATTTATCCGCATTGAAACTCATTTGCCAAATTTGGGCCCAACATGACAATTTATCTAGATTGTGTTGCATATCGTCAACTTGTTCTTTTGAGAGTACGCTATTTGCAATTTTTGTATCATCAGCAAATTTTGAGATTGTACAGGTGAGACCCTCATCTATGTCGTTGATGTAAATTAGAAAGAGAATTGGTCCTAGTACCGATCCCTGGGGTACCCCCCTACTTACATTGGTCCATTTAGATGCCTTCCCGTTTATGACTACCCTTTACTTTCTTTCGCTGAGCCAATTTTCTATCCATTTCAACACACCGTCTTGTATTCCATGCGCTTTTAGTTTTAGCAGTAAACGTTTGTGGGGAACTTTGTCAAAGGCCTTTTTGAAAATCAAGGTATATAATATCTACAGCTTTACTCTCATCGTAGAGGTTGAGGATATCGTGGAAGAAGTCTAAGAGGTTTGTTAAACAGGAACGTTTTTTACGAAAGCCGTGTTGAGTATCTTTAAGAATGTTATTTTCCTCTAAGTGATTTACGAGTCTGTCTCGTATGACCGTTTCTAGCATTTTACATACAACTGAGGTTAAGCTAATTGGACGATAGTTACTGGGTCTGCCTTTTTTTAATATCGGTGTTACGTTGGCTAGCTTCCACTGATCAGGCATAGTTCCAGACTGCAAGGATTTATTGAATAGTAATGTCAGTGGTTTGGAGAGCTCATCCTTAGCTTCCTTTAGAACTCTAGGCGAGATTGTATCAGGTCCTGGCGTTTTATTTACCTTGAGTTTATCTAAACAATTCAATATTTCTCTCTCTGTAACGGTGATATTGCTTAGAACATCTGAATTATCAATCTGAATCGGCGATGGTGTAGGGATATCACTGAGGTCTTCTGTTGTAAAAACTGATGCAAAGAAGGTATTGAGGGCATTACTCATTTGTACTTCGTCTTTGGTGTATTCTCCATTTTCATCGACTAACGGTCCAACAGTTGAAGTAACTACTTTTTTCTTTGTGATATAACTATAGAATTCTTTCGGGTTTGTTTTACTTTGATTCGCAATATGTAACTCTAAGGTCTTTTTACTTTGTTTAATTAACTTTTTGGCTTTGCGTCGTAGCTCTCCAAATTTCACCCGTTCTTCGTCATTTTGGGAGGATTTTAATCTATCATTAGCACATTTTTTAGCAAGCAGGCAGTTTGAAATATCTTTATTCCACCATTTGGTCTTATTATTATGGCCTGGACGCCGTATTTTCGATGGTATGCAGTCTTGCACTGCTTTTAGGTAAGTGGTTTCGAATAACTTCCAAGATGTATTTATGTCGTTATTGTTAATTAAAAAGCTCCAGTCAGTTTCTTTAAACATAGCTCTAAGTTTATGGAAGTTTGCTTTCTTGAAATTAGGGACTTTTTCGATGCTACTATTTGGTTCGTTACTAGTAAAGTTTAAAGTGAAAGTTATCGTACGATGGTCGCTGTTACTGAATTCATCACCAACATTCAAATTCTCTATCAATTCTTCTTTTGTTGCAAGTACAATGTCAAGAACGTTATTACCACGGGTCGGCGTTCGAACAAATTGATAAAGCGAACTCTCTTGCAAGTTCGTATACATTTCATGTCCGGAGTGTGAAGTAAGAGTATCGCCCCACTTGGTCACAGGGAAATTAAAGTCGCCAAAGTCGCCCATTAGTTTGGCCATTTTAACACCTTTCGCTCCATTTCGTTGTCAACTTTAAGACCTTTCGTGCCATTTAGGTGTCGATTATTTCCTGGCGAGCGATAGCGAGCCTGCAATTTTAAAAGGAATCGGCCGGGACATTTTTCTACCGAAAAATGTACAAATTTATCTTGAAGGGGGGTCTAAGAGGTGTTTTTCTAAGTTTGATGGAGGTCTAGGGAGGAAACTAAAAAAATATATGAATAAATGAATTAACCCGGGAGCTGCGGGGAGACTCTTAAGAGTTCCCCCGGCGCACTGCGGGGAGACTCTTAAGAGTCAGAGAAAAAAAAAATCAACTTTTGACATCGAAAAAAAAAAAAAAATTTATATTTTTTTTTTTTTTTGTTGGCCCCTGGGCCATGCAAAATCTCAGTCCTCTACCTCCCCTCCTTCCCCACTTTCCTCCTCTCCTTCAGTTATCACCTATTTTCCCTGTTATTCCCTTATTCTGAGGTATATTTTCGTGCTAACATTAGAAATCCGATTGGAGGGTGTGGTCATCACTGATAGCAAGCGAGTGCAAGAGAGAGAGAGAGTATCGATCGACTGTGTCTCAGTGGCCTTGGGGGAAATTGGCGGGAAAGCAGATTGCCTCACCCATACATTATACAACTCGCGGGCTATATCTCCGATTTTGACCATCCAAACGCTGTTTTCACTCATTTTATTGTTGTTTCAGGTTAATACCTTTATAATCAACCCCTAATAGGTGCATATGGATAAGTATTAATGCTATTAATGGCACAATGAATATTTTAGTGACGGAAACACCTCAAATACGTCAGCACAGGGGGACGTTTCCAATTACCCCCATGCGCACTTCAGAGGTTAATAGACCAAACAAACGGCCAGTCTCCCCTTAATACACCTTAATGTGCAGTCGTCAGTAGGAGTTTTTAGACAACATTTGGAAGTGAAATTATGATATTACTAGCTATATTTTTTTTTTTTTTTTTTCTATGTGATTGAGGGAGGCAAAAGGCATAACTGCCTATAGCGAGTGCCTCCCCCATAGTTGAAAGAGTGACAGGGCCAAAATCAAGGGACGTTCGAGCCAAAATGCCTGGACACACGGAGTTTGAAGCAATTTAAGTCATAGGAAGAGGGAAAGACTGATTCTGGGAGAGAGTTCCAGAGCTCAGCTGTTGAGTAGAAGAAAGTTTGAGAGTAACGTTTCACTATTGGGTTGGAGAGTTGCACAGAGTAGGGGTGGGATTGAGTTGCAAGACGGGTACCACGTGCCCTACGTAAAGGAGGTGGTATTCTCTGAGGAACACTGATTATTATAGTAGCGATAGAATAGCGAGAGAGATGCAACATTGCGGCGGAGAGAGAGAGATTGCAGAGAGTTGGTGAGTGGACGAGAGTTAATGATACGAAAGGCCTTCCTTTCAACTTTGTCTAGGAGAGCGGTGTGAGAGGAACCTCCCCACACATGTGAACAATACTCAATACAAGGGCGCACTATGCCCCTGTACAGAGCAAGAAGCTGTGCAGGGGAAAAGAACCCCCTAAGGCGGTTGAGCACACCCAGCTTCTGGGAGGCTGCCTTAGCAAGACTGGTAATATGGTCCTTCCAAATGAGAGCAGAAGAAAAAGAGACACCAAGAATATTGAGAGAAGATGAAGGGTTGATTTTTGTATTGCTGAAGAATAAGGGATAGTCCGCTGGGAGATCCTGACGGGTAGATAGATGGAGAAATTGGGTTTTGGAAGCATTAAAGTTAACAAGGTTTTCTCTGCCCCAATTGGAAATAGTATTTAGATCAGAATTTAAGAGTTCTATGGCTTCATTACGTTTGTCGTTGAGGAATTGCTGGCTGGGGCGTTCTGAAAAACTAATGGAGTAGTGTAAGGTTGAGTCGTCTGCGTATGAATGGATGGGAATAAAGGTACAGTTAAGGAGATGATTTATAAAAATTAGAAAGAGAATAGGAGATAGGACAGAGCCCTGAGGAACACCGGAGTTTATAGGGTGAGGAAGTGAACAATGGCCGTCCACAACCGCGGCTATGGAACGGCCAGAAAGGAAATTAGAAACAAAGGCACAGATGGAGGGATAGAAACCGAAGGAGGGTAGTTTAGAAATTAAAGATTTATGCCAGACTCTATCGAAGGCTTTCGATATGTCTAGTGCAATAGAAAAAGTCTCACCGAAGTCCCGAAAGGAGGATGACCAAGAGTTAGTAAGATATGAAAGAAGATCACCAGTAGAGCGACCCTTAAGGAAGCCATACTGGCGATCTGAGAGCAGATTATGAGAAGAGAAATGCTTAAGAAATTTGGAAGCAAGAATAGTTTCAAAAACTTTAGAAAGACAAGAGATAAGAGCAATTGGACGATAGTTGGAGGGTTGAGAGCGGTCACCCTTCTTTGGGACAGGTTGAATGTGAGCAAACTTCCACCATGAAGGGAAGACGTTAGAGGATAGACAGAGACGAAAGAGTTTGCCTAGGGAGGGAGTCAGCACGGAAGCACAGTTTTTGAGAACAACAGGAGGAACACCGTCCGGACCGTACGCCTTATTAGTGTTAAGCCCAGAGAGGGTAGAAAGTACATCTTTAGAAGAGATTAGGATATTCGGCATAAGTAAGAGAGAGGAGGACGGAGAGGGAGGAATAGCACCGGAATCATCCAAGGTGGAGTTTCTAGCAAAAGTTTGAGCGAAGAGTTTAGCTTTGTCAGAGGAAGAAGTGATGGTTGTGCCATCAGAGTGGGAAAGGGGAGGGAAAGACGAGGAAGAGAAATTGTTGGAGAGGTTTTTGGCTAGATGCCAGAAAGCTTGGGAAGAGCTAGAGTTGGATAGTTCAGTGCTTTTATTATTGATGAAAGAGTGTTTGGCAAGTCGAAGAACAGATTTGGCTTGATTCCGGGCAGAAACATATGAAGAATGAGAGTCTTGAGTTTGAAGGCGTCGGTACCGTTTGAATGCTTCCTCCTTATTGCGGACAGCAGTAGAACAGGTGTGAGTAAACCAAGATTTTTTAGCATTAGTCTGAGAGAAAGAGAATGGAATGTATGCTTCCATGCCCGATAGGATTACCTCGGTAATGCGTTCAGCACTCTCCGAGGGTCCTCGGCCATTGAAGCAGAAATCATTCCATGGGAAATCAAAGAAGTACTGCCGAAGAGCCTCCCAGTCGGCAGCGCCAAAGTGCCACAAGCGCCGCCGGCTAGGAGGATCGGGTGGCTGTACTGGAGAGATAGGACAGGTGACAGAGATAAGTTTATGGTCGGAGGAGCCCAAAGGAGAGAAAAGATCGACAGTATAAGAAGAAGGGTTAGAAGTTAGAAACAGGTCAAGAATGTTGGGCCGATCTCCGATGCGATCCGGGATACGGGTGGGTTGCTGAACTAACTGCTCTAGGTCATTTAGGATAGAAAAGACGTAGGCTTGTTCACCAGGTGGATCAGTAGTGTGAGAGGAGAGCCAATGGCGGTGGTGAACGTTTAAATCTCCTAAGATGGAGATTTCTGAGAAAGGAGAAATGGAAATACAGTATGTTCACAGACTACTTGAGCCACACAAATTATGATATTACTAGCTATATACAGTATGTTCACAGACTACTTGAGCCACACAAATTATGATATTACTAGCTATATACAGTATGTTCACAGACTACTTGAACCACACAAATTATGATATTACTAGCTATATACAGTATGTTCACAGACTACTTGAGCCACACAAATTATGATATTACTAGCTATATACAGTATGTTCACAGACTACTTGAGCCACACAAATTATGATATTACTAGCTATATACAGTATGTTCACAGACTACGTGACCCACACAAATTATGATATTACTAGCTATATACAGTATGTTCACAGACTACTTGAGCCACACAAATTATGATATTACTAGCTATATACAGTATGTTCCAGACTACGTGACCCACACAAATTATGATATTACTAGCTATATACAGTATGTTCACAGACTACTTGAGCCACACAAATTATGATATTACTAGCTATATAGAGTATGTTCACAGACTACATGAGCCACACAAATTATGATATTACTAGCTATATACAGTATGTTCACAGACTACTTGAGCCACACATATTATGATATTACTAGCTATATACAGTATGTTCACAGACTACTTGAGCCACACAAATTATGATATTACTAGCTATATACAGTATGTTCACAGACTACTTGAGCCACACAAATTATGATATTACTAGCTATATACAGTATTGTTATGTCCTGGGATATATAAACACTGGGCTCTTTCTATTGGACTAGCTATGCGGCAACAAGCAACAACGGAAAACGCTAGATCCAACCCTTATCTATAAACCCAGGCAACAAACCACCCTAAACCGTCAAGAGTCCTGCCTGGACAACGAGGTATCCTATGACTCGGTTACAGGGTGCATGCACTATAGACTGCTGATAGTCAAGCAGGCTATATAAAAGATCACACAATTAAGTTGACTTAAAGCTTCAAGGAAAAGATTGATAACGTAATTAAATTGCAGAAACAATTTAATAACAAACTAGAAGAAAGTACATTTAACGTTACGTTAATTAATACAACTAAACACCCCTGCGTGAAAGAAGGTGAAAGCAAACAGTCCTCAAAACATCGTACAGGTAGACAAGATGCGGGTTTCTAAACTGCATGCGGCTACTGTAGGATCTAGAAAGTACGTTACGGATTTAGAGAACTCTTAACTCATAAGCAGGAATAAATACTAGTGATAGGACATACAGTGTATAATGGCATAGGTATAATTAAATAAAGGCAGCAACTCGCAACATAACCACATACAGGTGTGCTTCTCACTCTTAGTCAGGCAAGCCTGCTCGGACAGAGTCTCTAAGCCACACCCTGACTCAAAATGCTCACAAAAACGGTAAACTGTGGCACAATAACAAGCATACAGAGATAATAAACCCCTAGCTGTTAATCTGCCAGGTGGCAGAGGTCTACCTGGAAGGATATAGGCTTCGGATACCCGGGCTGAGCCACCTGCTCTAGCCTAGGGACGTTCCCAGGTCTGTGCGCCAAATTACTCTAATTGAAAGGGTGCTATAGAGACTCAGATCGCAAGTATCTGACTCTCTCCTGGCGACCCTAAAACAAAAGCAAGACGTGCTAGCGCAGTGCTGAGTGGGCTAGACAATGGCCCTCACACAACACAACGCTAGACACACAGGGACACAGACAAGAAAATGCCCCCAGACTCCCACGGGTATCCTAGTAGTCGTGCGGGTCCACGGGACTCGCACCAGCAGACTTTACTTAAAGGATCGCAAAAAGCCTCCCCTCCGGTCTAGCCCCTGCTAACCTGACACAAGAACACACTAGCAAGCATGAAATCACCAAATATGAGACAACAAAAAAGCTTCCTAGGTCTCATTAACAATTACATCCCTGCATAAGGCCCAAAATCCTATCTAGTTATCTGAGAGCTCGTCGTTAATACAATAATAGATATAAGGTCTATCAAGGGGATGGGATAATTAACACCTTACGAGCGGCCTATGCGGTTTATTTATGTGTACTGCACAGCGGGGTGTTTTTAGCCAAAATAGGGCTGTTTACGTGATCATTTTCATGCCTAAATAAGACCCAGAACGTAAAACTAGTACCTATCCCTGAAAGGGCATAAACAGAGCTTTCGAATGACACCATAACGATCTTTGTATGATGGATAGTTTTCTTGCAATAACCGTGCAACGCGAGTGCAAAAAGCAGGTAATTCGGTACTTTCAGTACATAATTGAGTATGTAGCGAGTGAGAGAGGGAGGAGGGAGCTGAGATTTGTGTCAGTAGGTTCGCCGCGGTGGTCTGGAGCAGTCATACGCTCGCTAGTCTCCTGCCACCACTTGTCTCTCTCTCTCAGCCACATTACGTGCTGAAATTGCCACTCGACCTATGTCGAGCGCCGCCACATAGTCCAGCTTTTTTTAACTCGACTTATGTTGCTCGCCGCTAATTAAGGGTTAAATAGATTGGTGAAGTAGTGGAAAGAAGGTATACAAAATAAGAGAGAACGTTTCTAAGTGGGGTTGAGAGGGATAGATATCAAGGGGGTCCGAAGGGTACGACAATGAGGTGAGCTCTGAGTCTTGAATCTGTCTGGACCCCGCCCTAGGCATGCAGAATACATCCCAGGCTTGGCAACACTCAACACAGTTGCCTGGTCAAAATCCTCTACCCCGTGCGTGAGTCGAAACTAAGCCTAACGTTGCAATCAAATGCATGTGGCAGCGCTTCAGGCTCATCCCAAGCTGGTCTCTCCGCGCGAAGCAACGTCCCAAGCCGGTCTCTCTCTCCAGCTCGTCTCTTCCCGCTCTCACTAGACTTACATCTTATATATTATAATGAAACAATCAACTATCGAGAATAAAATATACTAAGATGCGTTGGTTAAGAATAAGGGCAGCTTCAAGCTGTGAAACAACATAAGAATATCCCAGACATTAGTTACATTGTCGTAGGATATATACTAAGGGAAAGCCTGCCGGCCGGCTACCACCAGCCGGTTTCTAAACGGCTGGGCAGCCGACGCGCGCGCATGCCCGCACGTGGTTACTATGCAGAAGCGTCACACCTCCCCCAAGATATAAGACCCTTGACTAAATTCTTCATATCTAACAGAAAGCTTCTCATAGTACCACACACTGTTGCGACACAAGGCACTATATATAAAAAAAAAAAAAAAAATGTTGCGCTCCACCGAGCAAGTTCAACTAACTCAGCGACAATAAGCGAAAACATTCAACTTAGATACTGCTACAACATCTTATACAAAATTCTACACGTTATAAAAAATAAAGAGTTTTTATAAGGTTTTTGCTTTTTTAATTTGTTTTTTTCGGCTGAACTACATTGACAGCCTATTTTCCTCCACACTCAACCCTCAATCCTGTGGCAGTCTAACCAACATCATCCACCCTTGATAGATAATCCGCTCTCACGTTATCAGAACCGGCAATATGGCGTATGTCCAGATTATACTCCTGAAGCATGAGTGACCACCTGCTCAGCCTCATATTCCGGTTATGAAACTGATTCAAGAATTTCAGAGGGTGATGATCGGTATAAACCACTACGACTGGTCCGAAAGCAGGAACATATACATCGAAGTGCCTGAACGCCAGCACTATCACCAGGAGTTCTTTTTCAATTACAGAGTAATTCCTTTGTGCACTATTGAATTTTTTACTGTAAAAACTCACTGGATGTTCGATACCTTCATCATCTGTCTGTAACAAGGCAGCCCCAGACCCTACGCCACTGGCATCAGTCGCCAGCTGAAAAGGTCTGCTGAAGTCCGGGGCCCTGAGTATGGGGTGGGTACATAACAGGTGTTTTACCAAGGAAAACGGCTCTGCACACTCAGGAGACCACCGGAACTTCTTGTCCTTAGATAATAAGTCAGTTAAAGGTGCAAGTACAGTCGAATGGCCTTTGATGAAGCGACGATAATAGCCTATCATACCTAGAAACCGCATGATTTGTTTCTTATTCGTAGGCTGGGGAAACTGATCGATGGCTTTGATCTTTGTCTGTGGAGGGCACACCTGACCCAACCCCACCTCGAACCCCAGGTACAAAACTGTGGCTTTGACAAAATCGCACTTACCCAGGTTTACCACCAAACCTGCTTCATTCAGTTTATTAAAAAGCTGTCCGATGTGAGCACAGTGACTGTTAAAATCATCGTCGTATATTATGACATCATCTAGGTACACCGTACAGTTGGGAATGTCGGCTACAATGTCGTTCATTAATTTCTGAAACGTTGCAGGGGCATTTTTCAACCCGTATGGCATAACATGGCAACGATATGTGGCATCGTCCACCACAAACCCACACACCTCTCGCGCTCGCTCAGACAAGGGCACTTGCCAATATCCCTTAACAAGGTCTATCTTAGTGAGGAACTTGGCTTTTCCTATCTTATCCACACTGTCATCCACGCGAGGGAGAGGGTAGGCATTTGTGGGGGTTAAACCATTCAACCTGCGGAAATCTATACAAAACCGCACCTTGCCATCTGGTTTGGGCTGCAGTGTGACTGGGGAAGTCCACCTTACTGCACCCTCAGAAATCAGCCCACGTTTCAGCATATAATCCAGCTCTTCCCTAAGTGCTGGTAATTTAATAGGGGGAACACGGTATGGCACTGATTTAAAGGGCGGGTGGTCCCCAACATCGACATCGTGCACCGCTTGAGTAGTGAGGCCAGGATGCTCCGCGAAAACAGCTGGGTTTGAATCAAACAAGTGCTGCACAGCTACACGTCGTTGCTCAGGCAGGTGCAATATCAACTCGTGAGCCACTTGTCTAGAATTCCCCGCCCACTTATCCGCGGAAACATGACAATCCCAAGTATCCTCCCCCGCAGCTTGACTGTCCCTTCCTCCTTCTCCACCACGATCGCTGCAGATCAACACCGGGACAGTGAGAGGCTCGGAGGGGCGCCTCACATACTCTTTCATCAGATTTACATGGCAAAGTTGGTTCTTTTTCTTACGATCAGGAGTAGCTACTAAATAGTCTAGATCAGAAACCTTCCTTACAACCCGATACGGACCAGCATACTTGGCAGACAAGGGGTGTCCCACCAGAGGCAGTAGTATCAGTACCTCCTGATCTACTTCAAACTCCCTCAGCTTCACCTTCTGGTCGTATCTGTCCTTCATCTGAGCTTGTGAACTCTTAAGGTTCCGACCTGCTACCTCCAGGCTCTTTAGCATTCTCTCACGGCTTTCAACAACATACTTTAGAAGCGAGCATGGCTTTGTGACTCCCTCCCAGATCTCCTTGACTATGTGGAGGGGCCCCCTGACCCTGTGTCCAAAAACCAACTCGTTCGGGCTAAATCCCAAGCTCTCCCCAGGTACTTCTCTCGCAGCAAATAAAACGTATGGGAGACCTAGATCCCAGTCCTTCCCATTTTCCATGCAATAACACCGCAACATACTCTTGAGAGTCGAGTGCCACCTTTCCAAGACTCCCTGACTCTCGGGATGGTAAGCAGATGACACCACAGACACTATCCCATGTTGCTGCATGGTCTGCTTAAACAGAGCAGAAGTAAAATTGGATCCCTGATCAGACTGGATCTCCTGAGGGTAGCCATAATGAGAGAAATAGACAAGTAGGTTTTTGACAACAGTCTTAGCCATCCCGTTGCGCATGGGGTAAGCATCTGGATACCGTGTTGCTACATCCATTACAGTTAGTAAAAATTTATTGCCGGCACTAGTGGGGGGCAATGGGCCAACCATATCGATAACTACTTTGCTGAAGGGCGGCCCAATGACAGGGAGGGGTTGTAACGGGGCTCTCGGGATGACCTGATTGGGTTTCCCAACAACTTGACAAGTGTGACACTGTGACACCCATGACACGACACTCGCCTTTAACCCAGGCCACCAGAAAAGCTTGCTCAGAGCTGCCTCCGTCTTACGTGCCCCCAGGTGCCCTGCCAAAGGCACATCATGAGCTAATCTCAATAAGCTCTCACGGCACACCCTCGGTACTACTAACTGGTCCACTAATCCTGATCCGCCATCCCACTTTTTCTTGGGATCCTGATGTCTCCGATACAAGATCCCCTCGGACAAGAAAAAATCACCAGGCTGCGCATCCCCATCGCTCTCCAGTTCGACAGCACCATTACCACACGCCCTGACTTCAGGATTTTCCAGCGACAAGGAACATATATCAGCAGTTGCGAGATTATCCAAGTTCATCTTAAATAATTTATTTCCACCTCCAATGTCCCGCTGAGCCATCCTTTCCTCACGCTGCGCATAATGATGCTGTCGCAGAGTCTCTTCCTGCCCTGCACCTGCACTAGCGGTGACAGGCCCCAGGGCCTCTCCAGACTCTAACATAGGTGCCAATAATGAGTCACCAAGAAACACTGCCGGCTCAAAACTCTCCAATTGACCAACACTTCCCGTTTTCTTGTGACCTTTCCTCCGCGGTTTGATAGACTGAGGTGGTGGCTGCAAGGCTCCGGATGTCTGAGAACGCGTCACAACACACGCCATGGTTTGTACGCTACACTTCTCAACCCACTCCTGTTCCTCCCTACTAAGTTCGGCCGCCTTCTCGGCAACGACAAAGGGTGAAACCTTAGAAGCAGGCACCGCAAAGTCGTTGCCGAGGAGGAGGTCGACGCCCCCAACAGGAAAGTTCTCTACAATTCCTACATCCAGCTCCTTCGCCACACCACCCACCTCCAGCTCCATCCGCACCAGCGGGTAGGACTTCGTAGCATTGATCCCCTGAACTACCTCCACCCGAGCAGCGTTAATCGGTCTACCAGTAAAGTTCTTTAACAAGGTCTGAGAAGCCCCCGTATCACGCAATAGCTTAACTCCTCGCCTTTTGCCGGCTAACCTCACAAAACCATGCCCTCTATGACCCCCAAAGACGTCGCGGACAGGGGTCGAGCCTTCCGGACTCTTGAACACAGGCTGTGTCCCACCCTCTGACGAACTACCCTTGGCAAACTCAGAAGATATAGGTGACACCCCTATGCTGCGGGCCAATGACACAACCTTGTTTGGTGGCTTGTTCGGACAAGCATTTGCAAAGTGACCCTCCTTGTGACATGCGAAGCACTCTTTACTCTTTGGTTTCCCTTGGCAGTGGGAGGTACCATTAGACTTCTTATACGGGATGGTATTTGGTTTATGTTCAGTTTTATTGTCAGTGCTAGATGGTTTTGTGTATTTATGTGTATCAAAATTCTTGGGAGGGGGAGGGGTACGATCCTTTGCACCCGACTCACTCCTAGCTGCTGCTCCGCACCCTCGAATTAATGAAAGTCGGAGGTCAGCCATTTCTGCTGCCTCCTGGAGAGTTCTAGGATTTTTTTCCTTTATATTTAATGTTAAGTCCCCGCCTGTGCACTTAAAGAACTGCTCCAAGAGAACCAGCTCACTCAACTCCTCAAAAGTAGCTACCCTCTCAGAACGCAGCCAATGTCGTAGTGCATCAGACAACTCCCGGGCATGTTCTAGGAAGGTACTATCCTTGCCCTTAGTAACACCCCGAAACTTCAAGCAGTAAGTTTCTGGTTGTAACTCATAGGCCCGTAGCACAGCCTTCTTTAGCTCATCATAAACTACACAGGACTCTAAAGGTAGTGCCTCATACGCTTTTAGCCCCTTTCCTAGGAGTCTTGATGAAACTAATGCTGCCCACTTTTCCTGAGGCCACTGATGTTCCTGACACTTCTTCTCAAATCGCATAAAAAACTCAGCCACACATAATTCATCGAACACAGGAACTAGTTTAAGCAGGTGCGACAATGATTGGTCCCGATGTCTGTTACCTCCCCCAATATTTCGCCCTGTTACCTCCACTCGAGATCTCTCCAGCTCCCTGTCAGCCCGATACCTAGTAGACTCTGCCTGCAGTTCAGCCTTTCGTATAGCTGTTCTCTCTGCAGCCTCAGCCTGAGCTCTAGCAACCTCAGCCTGAGCTCTAGCAACCTCAGCCTGCACACTAACCTGTCTTTCGGCGGCCTCAACCTTGGCCATCTCAAGCCGAAACAACAAATCTGGAGTCAACCCTTGAGGAGGGGAAGGTGCATTTAATGGAGAGGGTCCCTGTGATTGAATTCCACGCTGCCATTGACCATCAACTTGGGGGTATGTACTAAATTCCGGCACCCTGACGTTTGATATGGGGGTAGAGTGGAGGGGGGGCTGGGGACCTGGGCCCCTAGTCGCCTCTCCACCCAGGTCTCTCCCTTCTAAACCCAATATCAAAGTCCTCAGCTGATCTTTCCTCATGCCACTTAAACCCTGGTGACCCTGAAGACCTGCCACACACTTTAAGCCATACTTATTCAGCTTCAACACCCTGGCAGCGGTAAGGGGCACCTCTAAAAATCTTCTAGCACCCTCCTCGCTATCGACTAGCCACTCCACAGGTCTTTCTCCCTCCGAGCCCATATCGTGACCTGACCCATTACTGTGTTCGGATGTATTAGACATGTTTGTGTACTGCAGTAATTATCACGGTTATAGAATGTGCCTTATCTCCAATGCAAGTATGTATATACGGATGGTATTTAAAGTCTTTAATGTGTTATATTGGTTGCTCCAAAAAAAAAACTCAATGTCCACTGTATTCCTCTAATCATAAGGAATCTCAAAACAAATGACCACTATATTCCTCTGTTCAGTAAATCCTATGCAAGGTCGCCATTTGTTACGTCCTGGGATATATAAACACTGGGCTCTTTCTATTGGACTAGGTTTTTTTTTTTTTTTTTTTTTTTAAGAGACAATGAACGGAGGAAGGAAAAACACAGATAAAACAAAAAGGTCCATGTGCCTAAAGGCATCCTCCATTCATAAAATGTTTGTAACAACTGGATTTAAACATTTGTAGATTGTAAGTTTGTGGAAAGCAATTCGAGGGAAGTGAATTCCAAAGAGTAGTAGCTCTGGGGATAAATGAATTCTGATAAGCAGAAGTTCTGCATTGTGGAGGAGAAAGTGTAAATTCATGGGCGCTCTCAGCTGCCCTAGTTCTACGGGGAAAGATGTGGAGAGGCGGCACAATTGAAGCAAGTTCCTCGGAACAATTGCTGTGAAAATATCTGTAGAATAATGCAAGGGATGCAACGTTTCTTCGTATGGATAATGTAGGAAGGTCCTGTGTGATTGCAGGGTTATTGATTAATCTAATAGCTTTATTTTGAATTTTGTCCAACTGCCTCAATGCAACCAATCCACTTCCACCCCACAGAGGTGAACAGTAATCCATCTGAGAACGCACATGACTTTTATATATCACGGCCAACTGCTCGTCAGTGAAGAATTCTCGAACTCTGTACAGGAGTCCCAGTTTTTTAGAGGCATTCTTAGCAATCCAGCTCAAGTTAGTAGTTAACCCTTAAAAAGCGGCTCACCACATAAGTCGTATTTAATAAAGCTGGACTATGTGGCGGCGCTCGACATAGGTCGAGTGGCAATTTCAGCACGTAATGTTGCTGAGAGAGAGAGACAAGTGGTGGCAGGAGACTAGCGAGCGTATGACTGCTCCAGACCACCGCGGCGAACCTACTGACACGAATCTCAGCTCCCTCCTTCCTCTCTCACTCGCTATATACGGAATTGTATCGGGAAAGTGGCTAATTACATGCTTTTTGCACTCGCGTTGCACGGTTATTGCAAGAAAACTTGCCATCATAAAAGGATCGTTATGGTGTCATTCGAAAGCTCTGTTTATGCCCTTTCAGGGATAGATACTTGTTTTACGTTCTGGGTCTTATTTAGGCATAAAAATGATCACGTAAACAGCCCTATTTTGGCTAAAAACACCCCGCTGGGCGGTACATATAAATAAACCGCCTAGGCCGCTCGTAAAGGCTTAATGTTACACCGAGAATGTCAATACTAGGGGAAGTGGGAATATTTACATCATTAAAAAATATATGGGAGTCAGTGAGATTCTGTCGGTTAGAAAATTGAATGTACTTGGTTTTCTGTGCATTAAAGGAAACTAGATTCTTTTGTCCCCATCCATTAATTCTAGAAAGGTCCTGGTTCAGAGAAATTGCAGTGTTTATTTTTGAATTTATAAGATCGGGTTGGGTGAAAGAATTGGTAAATGTGAAGGAACTGTGGAGTGTTGAGTCATCTGCGTAGGAATGTATTGGATTATGAGTGGTAGATATGAGATCATTGATATGAATGAGGAACAGAATTGGGGCCAAAACTGATCCCTGGGGAACACCAGCATTTATTGAGTGAAATTGAGAATAAAGGCCATCTACCATTACACATATTTTTCTGTTATGAAGATAAGAAGAAATTAGTGGAACTAATGATGCAAGGCCGTAGTGTGACATCTTCGACAATAAGGATTGATGCCAGACTCTATCAAATGCCTTTGATATATCCAGTGCTATTGTATGTGTTTCACCATGTTGGTCTGTAGCTTGGTTGATTTGATGCGTAAGAAGGCAAAGCATGTCTGCAGTTGATCGACATCGTCTAAAACCATATTGCCTATCACTGATTAATTTATTATTCTCAAGATGCTTAATTATGTGATTATTTAATATAATTTCAAAGACTTTACCAAGAGTGGAAGTTATAGCTATTGGTCTGTAGTTTGATGGATCTGAAGAGGCACCTTTTTTAGGAACTGGATGGATGTTTGCTTCTTTCCAGGGTACTGGGAAGCATGAGGTATACACAGACGGAACATTTTTGCCAATACAGGAGCGAGCACCAAGGAGCAATTCTTAAGTACTATTGGAGGAATTTCATCTGGACCAGGAGCCTTATCTACCGAGAGATTCTGCAAAATAGTTTTTGACATGTCTGGTGTGGATCTTAAGTGAGGGAATTTCAGGCGAATTAAAATTAAGTACAGGGACATCTTGATTTATTTCATCTAAGGTTGAGTTGGTGGAGAAATATCTGCAAGAAGGTTAGCTTTACCTCGTGGGTCACTTACAAGATTGCCAGTCGGAGATTTTAATGGTGGAATGGATGAAGCAGTAGTGAAGTTGGATTTAAATGAGTTAGAGTAGACCAAAATATTTTGTTATCATTTGGATTATTTAGAAGTTTATTTGCCTGCTTGTGGAGAAAGTTTGATTTAGTTAGGTTTAATACAGTTTTGGCATGATTTCTGATGTTTCTAAAGTAATTAAAGGCTTCATGTGTTTTGATCTTGTGTATGCATTGTAGGCTATTGCTTTTTGTTCAGTTACTCTAGCACAATTATGGTCAAACCATTTAGGTGAATTAGATCTTTTACTGTACTTTTGATGAGGAATAAAAGTTTCCATTCCAATTTTTACAAAATCTTGTATGTGGCTCAAGGTGGAGTGTGCATCATTAGAAAAGAAAGAGGTCCAGGGAATATCAATAAAGAAACCTTGAAGACCCTCCCAGTCTGCCCTATCGTAATGCCATTTAGTCACCAAAACAGGTTCAGAGTGGGAAGGTGTGGTAGGTGATAGACAGGTGGCCTGTATCAGACAGTGATCAGGTATGCGGCAACAAGCAACAACGGAAAACGCTAGATCCAACCATTATTTATAAACCCAGGCAACAAACCACCCTAAACCGTCAAGAGTCCTGCCTGGACAACGAGGTATCCTATGACTCGGTTACATGGTGCACGCACTATAAACTGCTGATAGTCAAGCAGGCTATATAAAAGATCACACAATTAAGTTGACTTAAAGCTTCAAGGAAAAGATAGATAACGTAATTAAATTGCAGAAACAATTTAATAACAAACTAGAAGAAAGTACATTTAACGTTACGTTAATTAATACAACTAAACACCCCTGCGTGAAAGAAGATGAAAGCAAACAGTCCTCAAAACATCGTACAGGTAGACAAGATGCGGGTCTCTAAACTGCATGCGGCTACTGTAGGATCTGATGCTTAGCAAAGAAAGTACGTTACGGATTTAGAGAACTCTTAACTCATAAGCAGGAAAAAATACTAGTGATAGGACATACAGTGTATAATGGCATAGGTATAATTAAATAAAGGCAGCAACTCGCAACATAACCACATACAGGTGTGCTTCTCACTCTTAGTCAGGCAAGCCTGCTCGGACAGAGTCTCTAAGCCATACCCTGACTCACAATGCTCACAAAAACGGTAAACTGTGGCACAATAACAAGCATACAGAGATAATAAACCCCTAGCTGTTAATCTGCCAGGTGGCAGAGGTCTAGCTGGAAGGATATAGGCTTCGGATACCCGGGCTGAGCCACCTGCTCTAGCCTAGGTACGTTCCCAGGTCTGTGTGCCAAATTACTCTAATTGAAAGGGTGCTCTCTTGAGAGACTCAGATCGCAAGTATCTGACTCTCTCCTGGCGACCCTAAAACAAAAGCAAGACGTGCTAGCGCAGTGCTGAGTGGACTAGGCAATGGCCCTCACACAACACAACGCTAGACACACAGGGACACAGACAAGAAAATGCCCCCAGACTTCCACGGGTATCCTAGTAAAGTCGTGCGGGTCCACGGGACTCGCACCAGCAGGCTTTACTTAAAGGATCGCAAAAAGCCTCCCCTCCGGTCTAGCCCCTGCTAACCTGACACAAGAACACACTAGCAAGCATGAAACCACCAAATATGAGACAACAAAAATGCTTCCTAGGTCTCATTAACAATTACATCCCTGCATAAGGCCCAAAATCCTATCTAGTTATCTGAGAGCTCGTCGTTAATACAATAATAGATATAAGGTCTATCAAGGGGATGGGATAATTAAATAGATTGGTGAAGTAGTGGAAAGAAGGTATACAAAATAAGAGAGAACGTTTCTAAGTGGGGTTGAGAGGTATAGATATCAAGGGCTGAGTCTTGAATCTGTCTGGACCCCGCCCTAGGCATGCAGAATACATCCCAGGCTTGGCAACACTCAACACAGTTGCCTGGTCAAAATCCTCTACCCCGTGCGTGAGTCGAAACTAAGCCTAACGTTGCAATCAAATGCATGTGGCAGCGCTTCAGGCTCGTCCCAAACTGGTCTCTCCGCGCGAAGCAACGTCCCAAGCCGGTCTCTCTCTCCCGCTCGTCTCTTCCCGCTCTCACTAGACTTACATCTTATATATTATAATGAAACAATCAAGTATCGAGAATAAAATATACTAAGATGCGTTGGTTAAGAATAAGGGCAGCTTCAAGCTGTGAAACAACATAAGAATATCCCAGACATTAGTTACATTGTCGTAGGATATATACTAAGGGAAAGCCTGCCGGCCGGCTACCACCAGCCGGTTTCTAAACGGCTGGGCAGCCGACGCGCGCGCATGCCCGCACGTGGTTACTATGCAGAAGCGTCACAGTATGTTCACAGACTACTTGATCCACACAAATTATGATATTACTAGCTATATACAGTATGTTCACAGACTACTTGAGCCACACAAATCAATGTACTAGAAATCATTAGTTATTGCTCACAGTTTTGTGTTTATCACTAGGGGATGTTAGTGTTAAGGGAGCCCACCTCGCTTTTCTATATTTCTCTACCTCTTTCTTTGGCTTGTATCCATTTGGCCCCATTCAGCCTTCTGTTTTAAGACGTTTACCCCCATCCAGGTGTCAATATTTTCCTGGCGAGCAGTAGCGAGCCAGCATAGCCTATATATATTTGTTTTTGACAAGCTAAATTTGTCAATTTTTCGATAGAAACATGTCTCAGGCAAAGCCGGATTTCTCCATACAATGCTGGCTCGCTATCGCTCGCCAGGAAGAAATCGACACCTGGATAGGGATAAACGTCTTAAAACAGTTGCCTGAATGGGGCCGAATGGATACAAGCCAGGGAAAGACAGAAAAGGAGAGAAAGATTTAAAAAAAGCCGGTGACCCTCCTTAATGAACGCAACTATACATACGTGAATACTTACTTGGATTATCTCCACTCCCCCACCATATCCCTCCCTCTACCTACCATTCTTCTCTCTCCCCAAACCTCCACTCCCCTCCCATTCTTCTCTCTCCCCAAACCTCCACTCCCCTCCCATTCTCCTCTCTTCTCATTCCTGCACTCCCCTCTCATTCTCCTCTCTTGCCACTCCTCCACTCCCCTCCCATTCTTCTGTCTCCCCATACCTCCACTCACCTCCCTTCTCACTCCTCCACTCCCCTCCCATTCTTTTCTCTCCCCAAACCTCCACTCCCCTCCCTTCTCTCCTCTCTTCCCACTCCTCCACTCCCCTCTCATGCTCCTCTCTTCCCACTCCTCCACTCCCCTCCCATTCTCCTCTCTTCCCACTCCTCCACTCCCCTACCATTCTCCTCTCTTCCCACTCCTCCACTCCCCTTCCATTCTCCTCTCTTCCCACTCCTCCACTCCCCTCCCATTCTCCTCTCTTCCCACTCCTCCACTCCCCTCCCATTCTCCTCTCTTCCCACTCCTCCACTCCCCTACCATTCTCCTTTCTTCCCACTCTTCCACTCCCCTTCCATTCTCCTCTCTTCCCACTCCTCCACTCCCCTCCCATTCTCCTCTCTTCCCACTCCTCCACTCCCCTCCCATTCTCCTCTCTTCCCACTCCTCCACTCCCCTCCCATTCTCCTCTCTCCCAATCATCCACTCCCCTCCCATTCTCCTCTCTTCCCACTCCTCCACTCCCCTCCCATTCTCCTCTCTTCCCACTCCTCCACTCCCTTCCCACTCCTCCACTCCCCTCGCATTCTCCTCTCTTCCCACTCCTACACTCCCCTCCATTTCTCCTCCCCTCCCTTCCCATTCTCCTCTCTTCCCGCTCCTCCACTCCCCTCCCATTCTCCTCTCTTCCCACTCCTCCACTCCCCTCCCATTCTCCTCTCTTCCCACTCTCCTCTCTTCCCACTCCCCTACCATTCTCCTCTCTTCCCACTCCTCACATTCTCCTCTCTCCCCACTCCTCCACTTCCCTCCCATTCTCCTCTCTTCCCACTCCTCCACTCCCCTCCCATTCTCCTCTCTTCCCCCTCTCCTCTCCCTCACCCAAACCTACTGTGTCTCCCGGCTCTCCTCACTCATTGTGCTATCTGCCACCTTCATGTTATCAAGCGTTATATTCTCTTGTCCCGTAAGTCTTCCTGCAGTCAAGCGGCTATCATCCGTCTGGAAGTAGGTCAACAAGGCTTATATTACTCCTATACGGCCATATCAGAAACGTACACAATCTTAACCCGTGGAGCCCCGGCTAGTTTTGTAATGTTTGCGCACCAGAACCCGGCCGGTTTTCAAAAAATGGTTTTATTCCAGAAACAATAGCGAATGGGTTAGGAATGAAGGAAAAACCACGAAAAACCGCTCAAAAAGCTTAAAACATGGTCCTACAGAGCCCCCAAAAATGGATTTTACAGGAGTAAAAAATTGAAGGCAATTATCCCAAAAAAACAGGTTATTGCGCGCTCGCGCGCACGCACGGGGACTTGGAGAGTTTTCAACCATTGGCACGGTTGCGTGGGATACGTACACAGTTCCCATACAAATCTGAGCCCTCTTGATTGGCTACACCTGAGGTTACGGTCGGCGCAATTAGGGTGACGCGCCAGGCGCGTCTCTGGGGCTGTGCGTTACATACATTGCCGATGCGTCAGGTGCGTCGCTGGGGCTATACGGGTTAAGGGGGGTCACCGGCTTTTTTTATCTTCTCTCCTTTTCTCTCTTTCCCTGACTTGTATCCAATCGGTCCCATTCAGCCAACTGTTTTAAGACGTGTATCGCCATCCAGGTGTCGATTTCTTCCTGGCGAGCGATAGCGAGCCAGCATTGTATGGACAAATCCGGCTTCGCCGGAGACATTTAGTTTACTGTCAAAACAAAAATATATATATGCTGGCTTGCTACCGCTCGCCAGGAAAATATTGATACCTGGATGGGGGTAAACGTCTTAAACAGTAGTCTGAATGGGGCCGAATGGATACAAACCAGAGAGAGAGAGGGAGAGAAAGAGAAAAAAAGCGGGGTGGGCTCCCTTAAGTACATGAGAGGAAATGGAAAACGATTCAAGTCATGGCGAGCAAGGCATTTCCTTTTCCACCCCATCGTGAACGTGTGCAATAATGATGGCCAGGAGTCCCAGGACACATAATACATTGTGAGACTGTATCGAACTTCAATATACGCTTAGCTACATTTATGCAAACAAACCCTTATGTGGTGCATTTTTATACTTGAAAATATCCAAATGAAAGAAAAAAAAAAACCAGACTCTTGCACACACCAATGCATGTGCTCCTTTCCATTTTGCATATAAGCGAGCCGCTACATTAACATTGGTTTGTCTGTTATTGTTCAAAGGGTCGGTGGATCGAGACCGCACTGTCAAAATGTTATTGGTAGATGTCAACCACAGGCAACTTGACCTACCAATTCGTGACACACGCTTAATGTGCATGTGAATTACGGCGTCTGGTAAAAAATAAAAATAAATTAAATTTAATAATAACAACGTAAAAACTTTCCTTTCTCTAGTAATATTATTGATACTAAAATACCCCATTAATATATATTAAACTGTATATACTTCCAACTATTAAGATGACGTTTGGGCTAGAGCTAGGTTTCTATATAGGCTCTTCGTGAAATAACTAAACATTTTAGTCAGTCTGTGAAATGACTGGTTACTAACTGGTTACCAACTGAACTAGGATAGGTTACGTAGGTCAGGATAGGTTAGGTTAGGTTAGGTTAGGTTACATTGATCTCTACCTATCAAATTATAGGTGGAGACCAATATAACCTTACTTAACTAACCAATCCTGACCTAGCTAACCTAACCCAATTCAGTTAGTAACCAGTCATTTCACAGACTGACTAAAATGTTTAGTCATTTCACGAAATGACTACGTTTCACAGTCTGACTGTAACATATACATATATTGCCGGACACCTTGACTGTAACACATACATGATTGTATTATTATTGTTATTATTATTATTATTATTATTATTATTATTATTATTATTATTATGGTTACTCTATTTGCATTAAATATTGTCAATTTGATAAATATAATTATAATAATCAGTTACCAATCTTACTGTAATTATTATTATTTGTGTTCATATAAAAATAGCATATTTGACCTTACTTCTGCCTCTGCGTCCCGGGACTAGCAACCTTAATACCATTTAAAGAACCAAGTAAGGAGCTCCAACCACAGATCACATGGTGATAGATCACATACTGTATATCATGGAGATAGACCACAGATAACATGGTGATAGACCACATACTGTATATCATGGAGATAGACCACAGATAACATGGAGATAGACCACATACTGTATATCATGGAGATAGACCACAGATAACATGGAGATAGACCACATACTGTATATCATGGAGATAGACCACAGATAACATGGAGATAGACCACATACTGTATATCATGGAGATAGACCACAGATAACATGGAGATAGACCACATACTGTATATCATGGAGATAGACCACAGATAACATGGAGATAAACCACATACTGTATATAATGGAGATAGACCACAGATAACATGGAGATAGACCACATACTGTATATCATGGAGATAGACCACAGATAACATGGAGATAGACCACATACTGTATATCATGGAGATAGACCACAGATAACATGGAGATAAACCACATACTGTATATCATGGAGATAGACCACAGATAACATGGAGATAAACCACATACTGTAACTATATCATGGAGATAGACCACAGATAACATGGAGATAGACCACATACTGTTTATTATGGAGATAGACCACAGATAACATGGAGATAGACCACATACTGTATATAATGGAGATAGACCACAGATAACATGGAGATATACCACATACTGTATATCATGGATAGACTACAGATAACATGGAGATAGACCACAGATAACATGGAGATAGACCACATACTGTATATCATGGAGATAGACCACAGATACCATGGAGATAGACCACATACTGTATATCATGGAGATAGACCACAGATAACATGGAGATAGACCACATACTGTATATCATGGAGATAGACCACAAATAACATGGAGATAAACCACATACTGTCTATCATGGAGATAGACCACAGATTACATGGTGATATACCACATAATGTATATCATGGAGATAGACCACAGATAACATGGAGATAAACCACATACTGTACATCATGGAGATAGACCACAGATTACATGGAGATAAACCACATATATCATGGAGATAGACCACAGATTACATGGAGATAAACCACAAATAACATGGAGATAAACCACAGATTACATGGAGATAAACCACATATATCATGGAGATAAACCACATATAACATGGAGATAAACCACAGATAACATGGAGATAAACCTCAGATAGCATGGAGCTAAACCACATATATCATGGAGATAAACCACATATATCATGGAGATAAACCACAGATAACATGGAGATAAACCACGGATATCATGGAGATAAAGCACATATATCATGGAGATAAACCACATATATCATGGAGATAAACTATAACTATATGGATATGTACCACAAATAACATGGACATAAATGCCATAGAAACCATGGCATTAACACTATAAATAACATGGATATATATACCGTGGAAAATATGGAGAAAAAACATAGAAAACATGGATATTAAACCTCAAATAAAAGAGACATGAAACTACAGATAACATGGCAGTAAAACCACAGCCAACATGCAGTACAGAACTACAGAAAACAATAGGAGAAGTGGGGCATGAGTAGATAGATAGATAGTCAGTCAGTCATAATTTTATTTCATAAAAAGACATATACATACACTTTTTACAGAGTTATTTACGTAATCTACATTAAGCTAAAAGTCCTTAGCGCATAGTTGGTTCTGTGTTCTGTACATAAACAATTCTTGATCTGATAGCATTGATATCATTTAGCAATAAGTTAGTAAATCCATACTCATGTAGGATTATTTTTTCAACATTCTTTACAAGAAAAGATCTATGTAACATGTAATACATGTTCTTCTCTATAAAACTACATGGCTTTATGAGATTTCTATATACAAATCTTATTTTCATCCAGTTAACCAAATGCCTAAACACCATCACTCCACATTCTCTACAAGCACTGTGGTTGCTCTCCCAGTACTTCATATTCAATATTTTCTTTATTGCCTTGTGGTATCCAATGGAAAACTGCTTAAACGGTATATAACATTTTCTATTATTAAACCAAAGTTCAGCGCCATAAAAATTCAAACAGTAGCTTTGAAATAAATTTAAAAATACTTCAGTACTCGTGTTGCTAAACTTTCTTAAAAGACAATTAAACTCATTGTAAAACTTATTTCTGCATCTTATCATATCCAAGTCATTATTAAGATTACAATCGATTATAAAACCCAAATATTTGTATTCAGAAACAATATTTAATTTGTTATTGTCTAAATATATGAAAGGATTCATTTCCTGTCCATACTTATATTTAAAGATCATACATACTGATTTTGCAGAGTTAATAGATAAGTCTAGTTGTTTAATTTCATGATCCATAATATCTATCAATGTTTGCAGACCTCTAACCGAAGGAGCCAATATTACAAGATCGTCTGCATAGGCGATCACATTGCTGACTTGTAAACCTAGTCTACAGCCTACATTACTTGCAGATAATTTACTTAATAAGTCATCAATATAAATTGAAAACAACAAGGGAGATAAAACCCACCCTGTCTCACTCCATTTTTCATAGTCCATTCAGTTGAAATTGAATCTTTAAATTTGACAACAACATGTTGGTTTCTGTAAAAGTAAAATAAAATATTAACCAAGAAATTTGGTAATCCTAGTTTTAAAAGCTTATTTGCAAGTTTGAAATGATTCACCTTATCAAAAGCTTTTGTCAGGTCAATAAAACATGAACAAACATTAGATCCCTCCGTGGTGTACATTAAAATAGTTTCCTTGAGAATTAAACATGCAGTAGAAGTAGAATACCTCTCTCTGAATCCATGCTGCCTATCATTTAAACTAACATATCTTAAAATTTTGTACTTCAAGCAGTATTCAAATACCTTCAATAATATTGGCGATAACGTAATTGATCTATAATTATCAAGTGATGTATTATCTTTATACTTATCTTTCAATAAGGGTACCATAATTCCAAAGTTCATTCTTACAGGCATACAACCATGTACAACACAAGAAGAAATCAACTTTGCAATTACTACTATCAATTCGTTTGTACAATACTTTAAATGAAAAGAATGTATATTATCTGGGCCAATACCACAATTGAGGTCAGATATTGCTGTAGATACATCATGACTATTTACCTTACCAAATATTTCACCGTCACGTACATTTTTCACCAATTTATCTATCATGAAGTCATCATCATTCTGACATTTACAATCATCATATACATGTTTAAACTTATTGGAAAATGTCTCTACAATACATTTTGGGTCACATTCTCCATCTATTTTCATACTTACAACAACTTTATTATTCTTTATTTGTCTAACCTCTTTCCAAAATGATTTCAAATTGTTATTAGATAGAGATTGAGCTAACTTATTTGTTCTAATTTGAGACTCATTTTGTTTAACTTGTTTCAATACATTCCTAAAGTCCTTTCTAGACTCCTTCATTTCTTCTAACTCAACTCCTGCAAGTGGACGTCCCCTATTCTTCCAAGTTAAAAACTTACTTCTCGCAAACTTATGCATATCCTTAATTTCATCATTCCAACCTGGTATAACTTTATGCCTTTTTAATGGTTCTTTCTTAAACAAAGAAGATGAATTAAGTAACAAACTAATTATACTGTTATAAATTAAATTTAATTCCTTGATATGCTGTTCATTATTACATCTATATACACTGCAGTCCAAGCAATTAGATAGATAGATAGATAGATAGATAGATAGATAGATAGATAGATAGATAGATATAACTAAAGACAACATGGAGATATAAGTAAATATCAATGAAGATAAAAGCACAGCTGGGTACCATGGAATATGCAAATACAGATAACATGATACAAACAACATGAACATTAAGGGGGGTGACTCGCCTTTTTTTCTCCTTTTCTCTCTTTTTTTGTCTTGTCCACCCCATTCAGCCCCATTCAGCCTACTGTTTTAAGATGCTTATCCCCATGCAGGTGTCAACATTTTCCTGGCGAGCGGTAGCGAGCCAGCATATTTGTTTTACATGTTTTTTGACAGCAGGCTAAATTTATAAATTTTTCGATAGAAAAATGTCTCCGGCGAAGCCGAATTTCTCCATACAATGTTGGCTCGCTATCGCTCGCCTGAAAAAAATGGGACTAAACACGAGGGAGAAAGGGACCAGAAAAACTTTGCATGGGTGGCGAAAATGATATACAACTTAAATCTAGAAGCTGACAACCCAGAAATACGGAGGAAAGATGCCGGACAAACTGGTGTAATTGAGTTGTTATCCAGAGTAGTTAGAGGCCATAACATCGGCTTAGCTGGCCACATCATCATCTGTGGAACTACTCCCCTCACCATCAACTCGGCCTTCCGAGTGGTTAAGGGGACAGTTGCTGTTGGTTTGGTCTATTATTTAATTTATTTATATATTTGCTTAATTTCCTCCCTAGACCTCCATCAAGCTTAGAAAAACAAATCCTAGACCCTTCCTTCAAGATAGATTTGTGCATTTTTCGGTAGAAAAATGTCCTGGCCAAATACCGATTCCTCCAAAAACTACAGGCTCGCTACCGCTCGCCAGGAGCAAATCGACACCGAAATGGCGCGAAGGGTCGTAATATTAACAAATAAATGGGGTAAAAGGTGTTAAAATCGCCCAACTAATAGGCCGAACGTCTTATAATCTCAAAACAAATGGGGTTTAACACGAGGGAGAAGGGGGACCAGAAAAAAGGTATGTGTCCCCTTAATTCGCCGTATATATCATTTCGGCAACACGACACTTATTTTAAGCCCATCATGACATACGAGGACATTCCGTACAACTTCAGTGGTTACTACCGCTTTCCTAAGCCTATTTGCAGTATAAAGCAACAGTTCGCCGAAAACCTTGATGAGGATTTGTATGATAGTTATAGAGAGGAAAACTATCTATATAGTTTTACTTTATGAAACACATACTACAGTACTAGTTATGAGCCATTCCAAACACATACTACTGTACTAGTTATGAGCCATTCCAAACACATACTACTAGTTATGAGCCATTCCAAACACATACTACTAGTTATGAGCCATTCCAAACACATACTACTGTACTAGTTATGAGCCATTCCAAACACATACTACTAGTTATGAGCCATTCCAAACACATACTACTAGTTATGAGCCATTCCAAACACATACTACTAGTTATGAGCCATTCCAAACACATACTACTGTACTAGTAATGAGACATTCCAAACACATACTACTGTACTAGTTATGAGCCATTCCAAACACATACTACTGTACTAGTTATGAGCCATTCCCAACACATACTACTGTACTAGTTATGAGCCATTCCCAACACATACTACTGTACTAGTTATGAGCCATTCCCAACACATACTACTGTACTAGTTATGAGCCATTCCAAACACATACTACTGTACTAGTTATGAGACATTCCAAACACATACTACTGTACTAGTTATGAGCCATTCCAAACACATACTACTGTACTAGTTATGAGCCATTCCAAACACATACTACTGTACTAGTTATGAGCCATTCCAAACACATACTACTGTACTAGTTATGAGCCATTCCAAACACATACTACTAGTTATTAGCCATTCTAAACACATACAACTGTACTAGTTATGAGACATTCCAAACACATACTACTGTACTAGTTATGAGCCATTCCAAACACATACTACTGTACTAGTTATGAGACATTCCAAACACATACTACTGTACTAGTTATGAGCCATTCCAAACACATACTGTACTAGTTATGAGACATTCCAAACACATACTACTGTACTAGTTATGAGCCATTCCAAACACATACTACTGTACTAGTTATGAGCCATTCCAAACACATACTACTGTACTAGTTATGAGCCATTCCAAACACATACTACTGTACTAGTTATGAGCCATTCCAAACACATACTACTGTACTAGTTATGAGCCATTCCAAACACATACTACTAGTTATGAGCCATTCCAAACACATACAATACTAGTTATGAGCCATTCCAAACACATACTACTAGTTATGAGCCATTCCAAACACATACTACTGTACTAGTTATGAGCCATTCCAAACACATACTACTGTACTAGTTATGAGCCATTCCAAACACATACTACTGTACTAGTTATGAGCCATTCCAAACACATACTACTGTACTAGTTATGAGCCATTCCAAACACATACTACTGTACTAGTTATGAGCCATTCCAAACACATACTACTGTACTAGTTATGAGCCATTCCAAACACATACTACTGTACTAGTTATGAGCCATTCCAAACACATACTACTGTACTAGTTATGAGCCATTCCAAACACATACTACTGTACTAGTTATGAGCCATTCCAAACACATACTACTGTACTAGTTATGAGCCATTCCAAACACATACTACTGTACTAGTTATGAGCCATTCCAAACACTACTACTAGTTATGAGCCATTCCAAACACATACTACTGTACTAGTTATGAGCCATTCCAAACACATACTACTGTACTAGTTATGAGCCATTCCAAACACATACTACTGTACTAGTTATGAGCCATTCCAAACACATACTACTACTAGTTATGAGCCATTCCAAACACATACTACTAGTTATGAGCCATTCCAAACACATACTACTGTACTAGTTATGAGCCATTCCAAACACATACTACTAGTTATGAGCCATTCCAAACACATACTACTGTACTAGTTATGAGCCATTCCAAACACATACTACTGTACTAGTTATGAGCCATTCCAAACACATACTACTGTACTAGTTATGAGCCATTCCAAACACACTACTGTACTAGTTATGAGCCATTCCAAACACATACTACTGTACTAGTTATGAGCCATTCCAAACACATACTACTAGTTATGAGCCATTCCAAACACATACTACTGTACTAGTTATGAGCCATTCCAAACACATACTACTGTACTAGTTATGAGCCATTCCAAACACATACTACTAGTTATGAGCCATTCCAAACACATACTACTAGTTATGAGCCATTCCAAACACATACTACTAGTTATGAGCCATTCCAAACACATACTACTGTACTAGTTATGAGCCATTCCAAACACATACTACTGTACTAGTTATGAGCCATTCCAAACACATACTACTGTACTAGTTATGAGCCATTCCAAACACATACTACTGTACTAGTTATGAGCCATTCCAAACACATACTACTGTACTAGTTATGAGCCATTCCAAACACATACTACTAGTTATGAGCCATTCCAAACACATACTACTGTACTAGTTATGAGCCATTCCAAACACATACTACTTATGAGCCATTCCAAACACATACTGTACTAGTTATGAGCCATTCCAAACACATACTACTGTACTAGTTATGAGCCATTCCAAACACATACTACTGTACTAGTTATGAGCCATTCCCAACACATACTACTGTACTAGTTATGAGCCATTCCAAACACATACTACTGTACTAGTTATGAGCCATTCCAAACACATACTACTGTACTAGTTATGAGCCATTCCAAACACATACTACTGTACTAGTTATGAGCCATTCCAAACACATACTACTGTACTAGTTATGAGCCATTCCAAACACATACTACTAGTTATGAGCCATTCCAAACACATACTACTGTACTAGTTATGAGCCATTCCAAACACATACTACTAGTTATGAGCCATTCCAAACACATACTACTAGTTATGAGCCATTCCAAACACATACTACTAGTTATGAGCCATTCCAAACACATACTACTGTACTAGTTATGAGCCATTCCAAACACATACTACTGTACTAGTTATGAGCCATTCCAAACACATACTACTAGTTATGAGCCATTCCAAACACATACTGTACTAGTTATGAGCCATTCCAAACACATACTACTGTACTAGTTATGAGCCATTCCAAACACATACTACTGTACTAGTTATGAGCCATTCCAAACACATACTACTAGTTATGAGCCATTCCAAACACATACTACTAGTTATGAGCCATTCCAAACACATACTACTGTACTAGTTATGAGCCATTCCAAACACATACTACTGTACTAGTTATGAGCCATTCCAAACACATACTACTGTACTAGTTATGAGCCATTCCAAACACATACTACTGTACTAGTTATGAGCCATTCCAAACACATACTACTGTACTAGTTATGAGCCATTCCAAACACATACTACTGTACTAGTTATGAGCCATTCCAAACACATACTACTGTACTAGTTATGAGCCATTCCAAACACATACTACTGTACTAGTTATGAGCCATTCCAAACACATACTACTGTACTAGTTATGAGCCATTCCAAACACATACTACTGTACTAGTTATGAGCCATTCCAAACACATACTACTGTACTAGTTATGAGCCATTCCAAACACATACTACTGTACTAGTTATGAGCCATTCCAAACACATACTACTGTACTAGTTATGAGCCATTCCAAACACATACTACTGTACTAGTTATGAGCCATTCCAAACACATACTACTAGTTATGAGCCATTCCAAACACATACTACTAGTTATGAGCCATTCCAAACACATACTACTGTACTAGTTATGAGCCATTCCAAACACATACTACTGTACTAGTTATGAGCCATTCCAAACACATACTACTGTACTAGTTATGAGCCATTCCAAACACATACTACTAGTTATGAGCCATTCCAAACACATACTACTACTAGTTATGAGCCATTCCAAACACATACTACTGTACTAGTTATGAGCCATTCCAAACACATACTACTGTACTAGTTATGAGCCATTCCAAACACATACTACTGTACTAGTTATGAGCCATTCCAAACACATACTACTAGTTATGAGCCATTCCAAACACATACTACTGTACTAGTTATGAGCCATTCCAAACACATACTACTAGTTATGAGCCATTCCAAACACATACTACTGTACTAGTTATGAGCCATTCCAAACACATACTACTGTACTAGTTATGAGCCATTCCAAACACATACTACTAGTTATGAGCCATTCCAAACACATACTACTGTACTAGTTATGAGCCATTCCAAACACATACTACTAGTTATGAGCCATTCCAAACACATACTACTAGTTATGAGCCATTCCAAACACATACTACTGTACTAGTTATGAGCCATTCCAAACACATACTACTGTACTAGTTATGAGCCATTCCAAACACATACTACTAGTTATGAGCCATTCCAAACACATACTACTAGTTATGAGCCATTCCAAACACATACTAGTTATGAGCCATTCCCAAACACATACTACTAGTTATGAGCCATTCCAAACACATACTACTGTACTAGTTATGAGCCATTCCAAACACATACTACTGTACTAGTTATGAGCCATTCCAAACACATACTACTGTACTAGTTATGAGCCATTCCAAACACATACTACTACTAGTTATGAGCCATTCCAAACACATACTACTGTACTAGTTATGAGCCATTCCAAACACATACTACTAGTTATGAGCCATTCCAAACACATACTACTACTAGTTATGAGCCATTCCAAACACATACTACTGTACTAGTTATGAGCCATTCCAAACACATACTACTGTACTAGTTATGAGCCATTCCAAACACATACTACTGTACTAGTTATGAGCCATTCCAAACACATACTACTGTACTAGTTATGAGCCATTCCAAACACATACTACTAGTTATGAGCCATTCCAAACACATACTACTGTACTAGTTATGAGCCATTCCAAACACATACTACTGTACTAGTTATGAGCCATTCCAAACACATACTACTAGTTATGAGCCATTCCAAACACATACTACTAGTTATGAGCCATTCCAAACACATACTACTGTACTAGTTATGAGCCATTCCAAACACATACTACTGTACTAGTTATGAGCCATTCCAAACACATACTACTAGTTATGAGCCATTCCAAACACATACTACTAGTTATGAGCCATTCCAAACACATACTACTGTACTAGTTATGAGCCATTCCAAACACATACTACTGTACTAGTTATGAGCCATTCCAAACACATACTACTGTACTAGTTATGAGCCATTCCAAACACATACTACTGTACTAGTTATGAGCCATTCCAAACACATACTACTACTAGTTATGAGCCATTCCAAACACATACTACTGTACTAGTTATGAGCCATTCCAAACACATACTACTACTAGTTATGAGCCATTCCAAACACATACTACTAGTTATGAGCCATTCCAAACACATACTACTGTACTAGTTATGAGCCATTCCAAACACATACTACTGTACTAGTTATGAGCCATTCCAAACACATACTACTGTACTAGTTATGAGCCATTCCAAACACATACTACTGTACTAGTTATGAGCCATTCCAAACACATACTACTGTACTAGTTATGAGCCATTCCAAACACATACTACTGTACTAGTTATGAGCCATTCCAAACACATACTACTGTACTAGTTATGAGCCATTCCAAACACATACTACTGTACTAGTTATGAGCCATTCCAAACACATACTACTGTACTAGTTATGAGCCATTCCAAACACATACTACTGTACTAGTTATGAGCCATTCCAAACACATACTACTAGTTATGAGCCATTCCAAACACATACTACTAGTTATGAGCCATTCCAAACACATACTACTAGTTATGAGCCATTCCAAACACATACTACTGTACTAGTTATGAGCCATTCCAAACACATACTACTAGTTATGAGCCATTCCAAACACATACTACTGTACTAGTTATGAGCCATTCCAAACACATACTACTGTACTAGTTATGAGCCATTCCAAACACATACTACTGTACTAGTTATGAGCCATTCCAAACACATACTACTGTACTAGTTATGAGCCATTCCAAACACATACTACTAGTTATGAGCCATTCCAAACACATACTACTAGTTATGAGCCATTCCAAACACATACTACTAGTTATGAGCCATTCCAAACACATACTACTGTACTAGTTATGAGACATTCCAAACACATACTACTGTACTAGTTATGAGCCATTCCAAACACATACTACTAGTTATGAGCCATTCCAAACACATACTACTAGTTATGAGCCATTCCAAACACATACTACTAGTTATGAGCCATTCCAAACACATACTACTGTACTAGTTATGAGCCATTCCAAACACATACTACTAGTTATGAGCCATTCCAAACACATACTACTAGTTATGAGCCATTCCAAACACATACTACTAGTTATGAGCCATTCCAAACACATACTACTGTACTAGTTATGAGCCATTCCAAACACATACTACTACTAGTTATGAGCCATTCCAAACACATACTACTAGTTATGAGCCATTCCAAACACATACTACTGTACTAGTTATGAGCCATTCCAAACACATACTACTGTACTAGTTATGAGCCATTCCAAACACATACTACTGTACTAGTTATGAGCCATTCCAAACACATACTACTACTAGTTACTTCAAACACATACTAGTTATGAGCCATTCCAAACACATACTACTAGTTATGAGCCATTCCAAACACATACTACTAGTTATGAGCCATTCCAAACACATACTACTAGTTATGAGCCATTCCAAACACATACTACTAGTTATGAGCCATTCCAAACACATACTACTAGTTATGAGCCATTCCAAACACATACTACTGTACTAGTTATGAGCCATTCCAAACACATACTACTAGTTATGAGCCATTCCAAACACATACTACTAGTTATGAGCCATTCCAAACACATACTACTAGTTATGAGCCATTCCAAACACATACTACTACTAGTTATGAGCCATTCCAAACACATACTACTAGTTATGAGCCATTCCAAACACATACTACTAGTTATGAGCCATTCCAAACACATACTACTGTACTAGTTATGAGCCATTCCAAACACATACTACTGTACTAGTTATGAGCCATTCCAAACACATACTACTGTACTAGTTATGAGCCATTCCAAACACATACTACTAGTTATGAGCCATTCCAAACACATACTACTAGTTATGAGCCATTCCAAACACATACTACTGTACTAGTTATGAGCCATTCCAAACACATACTACTGTACTAGTTATGAGCCATTCCAAACACATACTACTGTACTAGTTATGAGCCATTCCAAACACATACTACTGTACTAGTTATGAGCCATTCCAAACACATACTACTGTACTAGTTATGAGCCATTCCAAACACATACTACTGTACTAGTTATGAGCCATTCCAAACACATACTACTGTACTAGTTATGAGCCATTCCAAACACATACTACTAGTTATGAGCCATTCCAAACACATACTACTGTACTAGTTATGAGCCATTCCAAACACATACTACTGTACTAGTTATGAGCCATTCCAAACACATACTACTAGTTATGAGCCATTCCAAACACATACTACTAGTTATGAGCCATTCCAAACACATACTACTAGTTATGAGCCATTCCAAACACATACTACTAGTTATGAGCCATTCCAAACACATACTACTGGACTAGTTATGAGCCATTCCAAACACATACTACTGTACTAGTTATGAGCCATTCCAAACACATACTACTGTACTAGTTATGAGCCATTCCAAACACATACTACTAGTTATGAGCCATTCCAAACACATACTACTGTACTAGTTATGAGCCATTCCAAACACATACTACTGTACTAGTTATGAGCCATTCCAAACACATACTACTAGTTATGAGCCATTCCAAACACATACTACTGTACTAGTTATGAGCCATTCCAAACACATACTACTAGTTATGAGCCATTCCAAACACACATACTACTACTAGTTATGAGCCATTCCAAACACATACTGTACTAGTTATGAGCCATTCCAAACACATACTACTAGTTATGAGCCATTCCAAACACATACTACTGTACTAGTTATGAGACATTCCAAACACATACTACTGTACTAGTTATGAGCCATTCCAAACACATACTACTACTAGTTATGAGCCATTCCAAACACATACTACTGTACTAGTTATGAGCCATTCCAAACACATACTACTGTACTAGTTATGAGCCATTCCAAACACATACTACTGTACTAGTTATGAGCCATTCCAAACACATACTACTGTACTAGTTATGAGCCATTCCAAACACATACTACTAGTTATGAGCCATTCCAAACACATACTACTAGTTATGAGCCATTCCAAACACATACTACTAGTTATGAGCCATTCCTAACACATACTACTAGTTATGAGCCATTCCAAACACATACTACTAGTTATGAGCCATTCCAAACACATTACTACTAGTTATGAGCCATTCCTAACACATACTACTAGTTATGAGCCATTCCAAACACATACTACTAGCTATGACCCATTCCAAACACATACTACTAGTTATGAGACATTCCAAACACATACTACTAGTTATGAGCCATTCCAAACACATACTACTAGTTATGAGCCATTCCAAAACACATACTACTGTACTAGTTATGAGCCATTCCAAACACAACTACTATTATGAGCCATTCCAAACACATATACTACTAGTTATGAGCCATTCCAAACACATACTACTAGTTATGAGCCATTCCAAACACATACTACTAGTTATGAGCCATTCCAAACACATACTACTAGTTATGAGCCATTCCAAACACATACTACTAGTTATGAGCCATTCCAAACACATACTACTAGTTATGAGCCATTCCAAACACATACTACTGTACTAGTTATGAGCCATTCCAAACACATACTACTGTACTAGTTATGAGCCATTCCAAACACATACTACTAGTTATGAGCCATTCCAAACACATACTACTAGTTATGAGCCATTCCAAACACATACTATTAGTTATGAGCCATTCCAAACACATACTACTAGTTATGAGACATTCCAAACACATACTACTGTACTAGTTATGAGCCATTCCAAACACATACTACTGTACTAGTTATGAGCCATTCCAAACACATACTACTGTACTAGTTATGAGCCATTCCAAACACATACTACTAGTTATGAGACTAGTTTTATGAGCCATTCCAAACACATACTACTGTTATAGTTATAGAGCCATTCCAAACACATACTAGTTATGAGCCATCCAAAACACATACTAGTTATGAGCCATTCCAAACACATACTACTAGTTATGAGCCATTCCAAACACATACTACTAGTTATGAGCCATTCCAAACACATACTACTAGTTATGAGCCATTCCAAACACATACTACTGTAGTTATGACTAAGCCATTCCAAACACATACTACTAGTTATGAGCCATAAACACATACTACTAGTTATGAGCCATTCCAAACACATACTATGAGCCATTCCAAACACATACTACTAGTTATGAGCCATTCCAAACACATACTACTAGTTATGAGCCATTCCAAACACATACTACTAGTTATGAGCCATTCCAAACACATACTACTAGTTATGAGCCATTCCAAACACATACTACTACTAGTTATGAGCCATTCCAAACACATACTACTGTACTAGTTATGAGCCATTCCAAACACATACTACTACTGTACTAGTTATGAGACATTCCAAACACATACTACTGTACTAGTTATGAGCCATTCCAAACACATACTACTGTACTAGTTATGAGCCATTCCAAACACATACTACTAGTTATGAGCCATTCCAAACACATACTACTGTACTAGTTATGAGCCATTCCAAACACATACTACTAGTTATGAGCCATTCCAAACACATACTACTAGTTATGAGCCATTCCAAACACATACTACTAGTTATGAGCCATTCCAAACACATACTACTAGTTATGAGCCATTCCAAACACATACTACTAGTTATGAGCCATTCCAAACACATACTACTAGTTATGAGCCATTCCAAACACATACTACTAGTTATGAGACATTCCAAACACATACTACTGTTCTAGTTATGAGCCATTCCAAACACATACTACTGTACTAGTTATGAGCCATTCCAAACACATACTACTAGTTATGAGCCATTCCAAACACATACTACTGTACTAGTTTGAGCCATTCCAAACACATACTACTGTACTAGTTATGAGCCATTCCAAACACATACTACTAGTTATGAGACATTCCAAACACATACTACTGTACTAGTTATGAGCCATTCCAAACACATACTACTGTACTAGTTATGAGCCATTCCAAACACATACTACTGTAGTTATGAGCCATTCCAAACACATACTACTGTACTAGTTATGAGCCATTCCAAACACATACTACTATAGTTATGAGCCATTCCAAACACATACTACTAGTTATGAGCCATTCCAAACACATACTACTAGTTATGAGCCATTCCAAACACATACTACTAGTTATGAGCCATTCCAAACACATACTACTAGTTATGAGCCATTCCAAACACATACTTACTAGTTATGAGCCATTCCAAACACATACTACTAGTTATGAGCCATTCCAAACACATACTACTAGTTATGAGCCATTCCAAACACATACTACTGTACTAGTTATGAGCCATTCCAAACACATACTACTAGTTATGAGCCATTCCAAACACATACTACTGTACTAGTTATGAGCCATTCCAAACACATACTACTACTAGTTATGAGCCATTCCAACACATACTACTAGTTATGAGCCATTCCAAACACATACTACTGTACTATATTCCAAACACATACTGTCCTAGTTATGAGCCATTCCAAACACATACTACTGTACTAGTTATGAGCCATTCCAAACACATACTACTAGTTATGAGCCATTCCAAACACATACTACTAGTTATGAGCCATTCCAAACACATACTACTAGTTATGAGCCATTCCAAACATATACTACTAGTTATGAGCCATTCAAAACTACTACTAGTTATGAGCCATTCCAAACACATACTGTACTAGTTATGAGCCATTCCAAACACATACTACTAGTTATGAGCCATTCCAAACATATACTACTAGTTATGAGCCATTCCAAACACATACTACTAGTTATGAGCCATTCCAAACACATACTACTAGTTATGAGCCATTCCAAACACATACTACTGTACTAGTTATGAGCCATTCCAAACACACTACTGTACTAGTTATGAGCCATTCCAAACACATACTACTAGTTATGAGCCATTCCAAACACATACTACTAGTTATGAGCCATTCCAAACACATACTAGTTATGAGCCATTCCAAACATACTACTAGTTATGAGCCATTCCAAACACATACTACTAGTTATGAGCCATTCCAAACACATACTACTAGTTATGAGCCATTCCAAACACATACTACTAGTTATGAGCCATTCCAAACACATACTACTGTACTAGTTATGAGCCATTCCAAACACATACTACTGTACTAGTTATGAGCCATTCCAAACACATACTGTACTAGTTATGAGCCATTCCAAACACATACTACTGTACTAGTTATGAGCCATTCCAAACACATACTACTGTACTAGTTATGAGCCATTCCAAACACATACTACTGTACTAGTTATGAGCCATTCCAAACACATACTACTAGTTATGAGCCATTCCAAACACATACTACTAGTTATGAGCCATTCCAAACACATACTACTGTACTAGTTATGAGCCATTCCAAACACATACTACTGTACTAGTTTATGAGCCATTCCAAACACATACTACTAGTTATGAGCCATTCCAAACACATACTACTAGTTATGAGCCATTCCAAACACATACTACTGTACTAGTTATGAGCCATTCCAAACACATACTACTGTACTAGTTATGAGCCATTCCAAACACATACTACTAGTTATGAGCCATTCCAAACACATACTACTAGTTATGAGCCATTCCAAACACATACTACTAGTTATGAGCCATTCCAAACACATACTACTGTACTAGTTATGAGCCATTCCAAACACATACTACTGTACTAGTTATGAGCCATTCCAAACACATACTACTAGTTATGAGCCATTCCAAACACATACTACTAGTTATGAGCCATTCCAAACACATACTACTAGTTATTAGCCATTCTAAACACATACAACTGTACTAGTTATGAGACATTCCAAACACATACTACTGACTATATCAATGTATCCTCTGATGTACAATTACAGACTATATCAATGTATCCTCTGATGTACAAACACAGACTATATCAATGTATCCTCTGATGTACAAATACAGACTATATCAATGTATCCTCTGATGTACAATTACAGACTATATCAATGTATCCTCTGATGTACAAACACAGACTATATCAATGTATCCTCTGATGTACAAATACAGACTATATCAATGTATCCTCTGATGTACAAATACAGACTATATCAATGTATCCTCTGATGTACAAATACAAACTATATCAATGTATCCTCTGATGTACAAACACATACTATATCAATGTATCCTCTGATGTACAAATACAGACTATATCAATGTATCCTCTGATGTACAAATACAGACTATCAATGTATCCTCTGATGTACAAACACAGACTATATCAATGTATCCTCTGATGTACAAATACAGGACTATATCAATGTATCCTCTGATGTACAAACACAGACTATATCAATGTATCCTCTGGTGTACAAATACAGACTATATCAATGTATCCTCTGATGTACAAATACAGACTATATCAATGTATCCTCTGATGTACAAATCAGACTATATCAATGTATCCTCTGATGTACAAATACAGACTATATCAATGTATCCTCTGATGTACAAATACAGACTATATCAATGTATCCTCTGATGTACAAATACAGACTATATCAATGTATCCTCTGATGTACAAATACAGAGTATATCAATGTATCCTCTGATGTACAAATACAGACTATATCAATGTATCCTCTGATGTACAATTACAGACTATATCAATGTATCCTCTGATGTACAAATACAGACTATATCAATGTATCCTCTGATGTACAAATACAGACTATATCAATGTATCCTCTGATGTACAAATACAGACTATATCAATGTATCCTCTGATGTACAAATACAGACTATATCAATGTATCCTCTGATGTACAAATACAGACTATATCAATGTATCCTCTGATGTACAAATACAGACTATATCAATGTATCCTCTGATGTACAAATACAGACTATATCAATGTATCCTCTGATGTACAAATACAGACTATATCAATGTATCCTCTGATGTACAAATACAGAGTATATCAATGTATCCTCTGATGTACAAATACAGACTATATCAATGTATCCTCTGATGTACAATTACAGACTATATCAATGTATCCTCTGATGTACAAACACAGACTATATCAATGTATCCTCTGATGTACAAATACAGACTATATCAATGTATCCTCTGATGTACAAATACAGACTATATCAATGTATCCTCTGATGTACAAACACAGACTATATCAATGTATCCTCTGATGTACAAATACAGACTATATCAATGTATCCTCTGATGTACAAATACAGACTATATCAATGTATCCTCTGATGTACAATTACAGACTATATCAATGTATCCTCTGATGTACAAACACAGACTATATCAATGTATCCTCTGATGTACAAATACAGACTATATCAATGTATCCTCTGATGTACAATTACAGACTATATCAATGTATCCTCTGATGTACAAACACAGACTATATCAATGTATCCTCTGATGTACAAATACAGACTATCAATGTATCCTCTGATGTACAAATACAGACTATATCAATGTATCCTCTGATGTACAATTACAGACTATATCAATGTATCCTCTGATGTACAAATACAGACTATATCAATGTATCCTCTGATGTACAAATACAGACTATATCAATGTATCCTCTGATGTACAAATACAGACTATATCAATGTATCCTCTGATGTACAAATACAGACTATATCAATGTATCCTCTGATGTACAAATACAGACTATATCAATGTATCCTCTGATGTACAAATACAGACTATATCAATGTATCCTCTGATGTACAAATACAGACTATATCAATGTATCCTCTGATGTACAAATACAGACTATATCAATGTATCCTCTGATGTACAAATACAGACTATATCAATGTATCCTCTGATGTACAAATACAGAGTATATCAATGTATCCTCTGATGTACAAATACAGACTATATCAATGTATCCTCTGATGTACAATTACAGACTATATCAATGTATCCTCTGATGTACAAACACAGACTATATCAATGTATCCTCTGATGTACAAATACAGACTATATCAATGTATCCTCTGATGTACAATTACAGACTATATCAATGTATCCTCTGATGTACAAACACAGACTATATCAATGTATCCTCTGATGTACAAATACAGACTATATCAATGTATCCTCTGATGTACAAATACAGACTATATCAATGTATCCTCTGATGTACAAATACAAACTATATCAATGTATCCTCTGATGTACAAACACATACTATATCAATGTATCCTCTGATGTACAAATACAGACTATATCAATGTATCCTCTGATGTACAAATACAGACTATATCAATGTATCCTCTGATGTACAAACACAGACTATATCAATGTATCCTCTGATGTACAAATACAGACTATATCAATGTATCCTCTGATGTACAAACACAGACTATATCAATGTATCCTCTGGTGTACAAATACAGACTATATCAATGTATCCTCTGATGTACAAATACAGACTATATCAATGTATCCTCTGATGTACAAATACAGACTATATCAATGTATCCTCTGATGTACAAATACAGACTATATCAATGTATCCTCTGATGTACAAATACAGACTATATCAATGTATCCTCTGATGTACAAATATCCTTTCTTGATTTATTATTGCTGTCTACTATAGCCAGAATAAAAGGAACACATATTTTTGTACAATAAAATACTTTGTTCAAAACTATTAGAACACTATTCGTTCAAAACGTTTGGGTCTATATTGTACACACACAATTTATAGAGCTTCAATAATAACTTTGATATACTGGTACTTCAAACGACTACAGAACAATACGTACATCCGCGTGCACAAGTATTTGGTATGCACCTATATGTTAAAGTTGAAGCACTGAACATTAATTGAGGGAAAACATCGACTCGACCATGTATCTGGGGGAGGCACTCGTCACAGGCAGTTTTGCCTTTTGTCTCCCTCATCCACATAGAACAACACAATGATCATGCTTAGACCTATAATACAGTAGAGTAATATTAATATTCCTATGTAAATGTCCGTAAGTATAATGTATAAAGAGGGCCTGTGGTCCAGACGGCTAGTATATAATAAACGCATCATCATAATCATCTGCTGCTGCTAAGTTTAACGTGTAACATCAGTTTGTAACCGATTAGTACCCAGTTATATTAATATGTTATGATATACTGTATGACCTCTACTGATAATAGGAGCTCTCACGTCCAACATTATCGTATGATTCGTGTGATTCATGGCTTCTAGCGGAGTATAGTGACTAACCAATACATTAACATGGCCCATTTGGCTCCTTCAACATCTTTACCGGCTCTACCTGTTGATCCGGGATGATCTCAATGGCCAACAGATGTAATGTTTTGTAAGGCGTCTATCAACTCATTGGTTGTACTGCGCATATATTGGTAAACGTTTTGTTGGCGCTCCAAATACATTCATAATCAAATCTTCTAATTCTAGTCCAAAATATCTCTCATTCTGAATTTATCATTATAACGATATAGCATTCTCTTATACTCTCCTCATTCTGATTACTAAATTCCTAACACTAATCTAATCTCCTATCCTCCGGCTCCGTGAATAGGTAATCTTGCCATTGTCTGTGTGAAGGTAATCAACAATTGTATAATCCTGTATACTGTAACCCGCCGTATAATGGCTCATCAAAGGTTCCGCTAAATGAGAGGGCTCTACCAATTAATGTGGGTAAATTGAATGTGTGTGATGTGTGTGTGTGTGTGTGTGTGTGTGTGTGTGTGTGTGTGTGTGTGTAGATGGGGATGGGGCAAATTAAATCGTAATGTTATTGGTGTTTATGTGAACCTAGACGATGAGAGAGAGAGAGAGGTCGCGTCTTAGCCTGTGCTTTGTTAAACAAAAACAAAACACTCTTTTAGACGTTCTTCGTATGACTTGTTTCTTAGTCTAGGAATCATTTGTGTTACTCTCCACTGTATTCTGTTTTGTTTATGTACAGGTATGTCCTTTTGATAATATGGACACCAGAAGTGTGCACTGTATTTCAGATGGGGGCGAACCAAAGAAATATATTTAGTGAGAATAACAATTTCGGATTTGTATTCAAATGATTTTCCACTGAACTCGATAAATGTGTTTGTTTTATTCTCAATTATGATTGTAATTCGGTACATTATTGGGCTGGGATTATATTAGCCTATTTGATATTGTTACTTCTAAGTCGGTTATTTTATCAGTGTTATTGAGCTGACTATCATTCATTGAGTAGTTTGATTTTTCAGTCTTATATCCTATATGTATTTTGTTTTGTATTTATCGGTATTGAAACTCATTTGCTAAGTTTGGGACCAAGTTGCTAATATATCTAAATCTTTTGGATCTGTTGAACCTGCAAAGGAGACACTACTATGCCCGCTATTTTGGTATCGTCTGCAAATTTTGAAATTATACATGAAAGATCGTCCTCGATGTCATAGATTAAAAAACAAAACAAGAACTAATCCAGGCAGCACACCCCTTGTGACATTATTCCAGTCTAAGGCTTTACCATTTAATACTACTCGTTGCTTATGCCCCAAAAGCCAATTGTCACTCCATGTAACCCCTTATGTACCGGCAACGTCTTCATAACTTTAGTCTGGCTACTATAAGACTATTTTATTAAGCTTGGAATGGGCCTCCAGCAATTGACAAGTTTCGAACTACCAAACTTAACCCTTTTACTACCACATATCCTTTTTAAACTGCACACAATCGTCTAAATATAGCTACAATACGATTAGAAAGACGTCGCCGGTACAGAAGGGGTTAAGAACGCACCCCTCTATGCCTTGAGGATTATATTTTAACAAGAGATGCTTTTGGGGGACTTTGTCGAAGGCTTTCTGTAAATCAAGGTAGAAAATGTCAACGGATTTACTTTCCTCATGCATAATAAAGATATTGTGAAAACAGTCAAGGAAACTTGTCAGGCATGAACGCTTGTTTTGGAAACCATGTTGTGATTAGTTTATAATTGTGTTTTCTTCTAAATGGTTTACAAATTTATCTAATGATTGTTTCGAGCAAACATGTGATTGAAGTCAAGCTAATTGGACGAGATTTGCAAGATTGTGATTTGCTACTTTTTTTAAATACAGGAGTTATATTAGGTCATTTTCAGTCATTGGGTATAATGCCACTCTGCATTGTATTGTTAAACAGTAGTGTTAATGGTTTTGATAGTTCGTCTTTTAATTCTTTCTAAACTCTTGGATAAATAGTATCAGGTCCAGGGGTTTTATTAGACTATAGTGTATTTATGCTGTTTAATACATCTATTTCCGTAATTACGATATCACTTAGAATGCCGTTATTATTAAAGATGGTGTGGCAAGTGTAATAAAATTCAAATCTTCTTCCATAAAGACTCAGGAAAAACAGTTATTGAGACGATTATTGATTTAATTTGGACTTTATCATCAACAAGATCTCCATTTTCATTGGTTAGTGGTCCGACTTGAGAAGTTATTATAAGAACTCGGGAGTAAACAAATATATAAATTGCCAAGAACTTATAAGTATTAACTTACTTTAGATGTTGATAAAGATTGATTGCTCAAGGATAGAGTTGTTAGGGATAGGTAGAAGCTATAGTGGCCACTAGGAGTTAAAAATTATGATGACTTAGCGTGAATAAGGTGGTTGTATTAGGAGCGGCTAGAAGTAGGTGTTGATGAGACGGTCGTAAGAGCATATCTGGGTTTTTTGGGCGGGGCGGGGGACCCACACAGTTCCCAAAATGACGCATGCGCAGTGAATATCCTCTTCATTAATGTGTCATTTAACTAACTACAAGACATACCGGATTAAATATAATAATAACCCGATTTATCTAGGGATAATTAACCCCTATATACTTGATACGAAATTGTACATATATGTTATTAAGATATGCATGCTAGGCAACTGCTGGCGCCTAATTCAAACTTACAGTATATTACTTATCCTAAATTGACGAGATGCTTACGAGTCTCGACAGTTATCACCTTTTTACTTCCATTAAATCCATAGACTTTGTTAGATTTGACTTGCTTTAGTTTGCAATACCGGTATGTATTTCCACATTTTTCTTACTAAGTTTTTTTTCAGTTTTCTTAGCATTTCGTCGGAGAGTCAGATAGCTTACCCTATCTGATTCGTTCTCTGTTTTACTGTAAGTGTTGTGGGCATTTTTGTTTTTATTATTTGGCATGTCCGCCCCACTGAGCTACTGGCAAATTGAAATCTTCAAATAGTACGACATCTTTGTTACCACTCACACCACTGGTAACAGGCACCCAATTGGATTCCATACCATCAATAACAACTCTTGGCTTTCTGTTCGTAAGCCAGCTTTTAATCCATTAATATATATTAACCTTTATCCCGAGCATTTATAACTTATCTAAAAATGTATTGTGAGGTACCTTGTTGAACGCCCTTTAAAAGTCTAGGTAGACTATGACAAGTGCCTTAGTGAGTCATTGAGAGTAAATATTTTATTATAAAATTCGAGAAGGTTGGTTAGGCACGATTTTCTGGTCCTAAACCTGTGCTGGCTGTCTCTTAATAATTCATTAGATTCGAGATACTCAACTATCCTATCTCCTAAAACAGCTTCAAGGATTTTTCTTATTACTGATGTTAAGCTTATTGGTCTATAGTTATTTGCTTTGGCTCGATCACCCTTTTTGTGAATGGGCATAATGGCTGTTTTCCAATCATTAGGGACGCTACCCTGCTGTAGTGATGAGTTAAAGATAATGGTCAGGGATTCAATATTTCTTGTTTTACTTGTTTCCATACTCTATTATGGAAGTGATCGAGCCCCGGAGTATTGTTGATAATTAATTAATTTAGTTTACATAACACTTCACTTACGCTGATAGTAAAGTTTCCTACTATTTCATGTGTTGTTACTGTCCTATATTTTGTATTATTCTTTACTTCGTTTGTAATAACAGAACAAAAATAATCGCTAAGTGTTTTGCATTATCTATGTCGGCTGTCACTATTTGATCATCTCTAGTTAATGGGCCTATTCCACTTTTTATTTCTCTGTTGTTGTTTACATAGCTATACAAATGCTTTGGGTTGTCGGTGCTCTTCTTGGCTATAAAGACTTCATTATCGGATCTAATCAGTTTCTTAACATTTCTTCTAGCAATGTTATATAATTATTTTACTTGGTCATTAAAACAGTAATTTTTTGTTTTTAACTTGAGCATTTTCTTTCTATTTGTTATTGGATTACGGTTTTCATTGTTGAACCATGGTGTTTTTAAAAATTTACTCGTTCGTTTAACTTTCTTCGGTACATATTTGTTCTGTGCCATCAAAAACATGTTTTTAAACTGTTCCCACATCTCATGTATTTCGCTATATATATCTAGCAATGAGTGTGTGTTATGTAGTGCCTGCCTAAGTCCGTCAAAACCGTATTTTTAAGATATGGCACCCAGATTTATGTTTCCTCAATAGTTTAGCTGCAATTAACAACGAACCTAATTATTCTATGGTCGGAATAGGGTGGGGCTAGAGGAAGTGTGGGGAGGGAGGGTTATCCTCGCTAATGATGGTATTATTATTGATCTAGGAGGAATTTACTGGGTTATTAATTCGAGGGGCTTAGGAGTTGTATGGTGGGAGGAGGAGGACGCTGATGGATTATGTCAGTCCTCTGATGGATGGATTCTTAACTCAGTATTATCTGAAGTTTGCGATTTTCCATAGGCATTGTAAACCACCTTGTTTAGTATTTCACTCAAGTACTTGACTCCTTTGTCTGGAAGGAGAGAGAGAAAGAGATATAGATTGATTGATTGGTAGACTTTATTGCCATATAGGTCAATTTAATGGATAGGTCAATTTAATGGATATATTGATACATAATTAAATAATAGGCAAATGTTGCTAGCTAAGCAGAAGCTAAAATTAGTTAGCTTTTCAGGCAAGTAGGCTAAAAATATGAAGCTAGGTAACACATGGTTATTTGACCATCTAAAAAAGATTTTGAATACTATTGTAAAATTATAGAAGGGAACAGGATTTTATTATTAATACATACAACAGTTATTGTGTTGTTACATAGGGTTCAATAGAAAGCTAGTATTGCAGCAGATAGATAGATAGAGGAGAGAGAGAGAGAGAGAGAGAGAGAGAGAGAGAGAGAGAGAGAGAGAGGTAATCAACCTCCCAACATGTCACTCCCGAACCTATACTGCTAAACAAAGTCTGCAGATATGATTATGGTCATATTGGCAGCACAAATACCAACATGCTTCCGTATTTTTAAATGTCAAAAACCATAACATCGTTGTTATCATTACTTATTTACGATCCCGATGTCACAAACAAAAGGTTAAAGGTAAAGATTATAAGGGTTTCCAATAGCGATCATTTGCGGGGATTTCATTTTATCTGTACTGATACATTATAGTGTATTTGAACTTCACCACACGATTCCTAATCCTAATCCTTCTATCCTTACCTCCATATTATCTGTCTCCCATTCATCCTCATTATCCATTCCTTACTTAGCCTTCACTTTATATTTCTCCCTAATATTCATCAAAATTACCATCCTCAACCTCCCACTCCCTACCCTTTACTCCCACCCACCCCTTGCTTGCCGTTCAATTCCCCTTCCCTCCCTTCCATTCCCCCTCTCCCACCCTTCCCTCCCCTCTCCTTCCCTCCACCACCATCACCACCCCTCACACCATGCACATAATTATACAGTAGGATCGCCAAAACACTGCATCTTCGACCCTAATGCAATCACTTTAAGGGAGCCCACCTCGCTTTTTCTCTTTCTCTCCCTCTCTCTTTGGCTTGTATCCATTCGGCCCCATTCAGCCTACTGTTTTATGACGTTTGCCCCATCCAGGTGTCAATATTGTCCTGGCGAGCCAGCATGTATATTTTTTTGATTTGACAGCAAGCTAAATTTGTATATTTTTCGATAGAAAAATATCTCCGGTGAAGCCGGATTTCTCCATACAATGCTGGCTCGATATCGCTCGCCAGGAAGAAATCGACACCTGGATGGGGATAAACGTCTTAAAACAGTTCGCTGAATGGCGCCGAATGGATACAAGGCAGGGATAGAGAGAAAAGGAGAGAAAGATAAAACAAAAACGGTGACCCCCCTAATCACCCTCCTCATAACCTCCCTCCCTCCCTCCTCCTATTCCCAACCCCCACCCCACCAAATTCCCTTCTACCCTATATACCTGTCATGGAAATGTCTCCCCTCCATCCACTTCACCCTAACCCATACATAACATATATTTCCATTTCTTTTTCTCTTACATATTCCACACTGCTCTCCACACTGTTCATTCTCGCTCCAGTTCATTCTCTCTCTCTCTCTCTCTCACACACACAGGCACATACATGCACCACTACACACCCACACCCACACACACCACGCGATGGTCAAAACACTGAATCTTTGAACCCAATACAAACACAACCGATTCAGAACGCAACAAAAATATAAATTCGACGCTATCGGAAATTTCTGAACGGGATGGCAATGGAAACAAAAACGAAATGTGCATTGTTTCATAAAAGGATGATTTGGTACGGGAAACCTATGTGTTAAAAATCTATATACTCCAAACATTTAAATATATATATGGTTGGACTGTCTACGAACAAGCAATGTGAAGTATCCACACTAAAAAAAAATTAAATACACTCTTTGGAATTGTATATATATACAGTATATATATACTGTATATATATATCAAATATGCAAAAAATATATTCTTGTGGTACGAGTATAAGTAAAAATATTTCCACACCCAAAGAAGTATAGAAAATGATAGGTTCACGTTACAAATTTTAAAGATATATACATGCGGTCAATTATTATTACATTTCAGAACATGCTAGAAAATATCGTAGGAGTATTTACAATACAAGTACATCCGAGTATCCTTTTAGATGGCTCGAATTGTAAGGTTTAAAATACAGATGTTGATATAATTTAAAATATAACATGCTTAAGGTTAGTTATATATATATATATATATATATATATATATATATATATATATTGTTACGAGGGGAGGCTGGGGGAAAACAGATGCTCAAATAGCCTAGCCCACACCACCCTAACCCTGCAACAGACACGCTCTTAATATTTGACTCAAACACCAAGACACACAGGTTCTCTAGGAAAAATGGTTATCTTCCTCTTGGCTCTATTAAAGCAGCAACAAGGAGACACAAACATATCGATCGTCCCCGAGTCTGGTAGATAATGCGTATAATATTTAAGAGTACTTCTCTTTTAAACTGCACCTAACTGAGGAAACCTAACACTGCCTGACTCCCAGAAACTTCATAGTACGCCCAATCGCTTAGGAATTAGGAATACTATAAAGCAGAAACATGGGGGGGGGGGGAGCCTGAACCACTAACCTAAGGCATGGAACTCAAGAGTTGACATTCCAGTAGGTTGGGGATATGTTACCCTTGAGCAAACCTCCAAACCACTGTGAATGTCAACTTCAATAATAAAGGAGAAATATACATGTAATATCAATTTGCAATGCAGTTAAACAATGGGAAAGAATGCATGGAAGAACAGGGTGAAGATTATATAGTAAGATTGCCAAAGAAGGAAGGGATGCAGTAATTAATATCAAACTAAAGATGTTGAAACAAAACAATATGCTCAATATGACTCCAGCCCCTGCTATATTCCAATCAAACAAAGGAACAAAAGAGATATGCGGTGTATAAAGGGAAAACACGAAGCAAGCCAACACATGAGGCAAAGATGTTGCTATTTCGAGGGGTGGGACTGAAGTGCCGGCCCTGCAGCCGCGGGAGTCGTGCGGGGGCCTCGCGTGGCGGGGAAGGGCTCCAAACGTCGCAATAATAAATTATCTCAGACAGCCTGTGATCTCATTAACAACAAAAGTAATAAAATAAATATGAGTCATCATTGTGTGACTTATGATAAACTGCATTAATCACACAAGACTAAATAAACTAACTAATTCATAGGGCTAACAAGGCGGCAACATATCACAGGGCGCCACCAAGGGCTCACTCGTGGGATACAAAGACAGAGGCTAACCTCGCGCCAGGCCACTGCAATATAGGCCTTGTACTTGTAACTCACTCACATATGATATACTGTAGGCAACAAACTCATTTGGGAGTGACACCCTCACGCCCAGGGGGAGTCTGTTGGTGCATCTTGAAACAACAGACTGCTCATACTTCAAATAACACTACAAGACATACACAACTACATATTTTTTAGTATTTTTATAGTTTTTTATATTTTTGTATTTAGATATTTTCTTCTATACAGAAACACAGCAACTTCTACTTTACGACCCTACGCTGGGCAACATACGGCAACTAACAAGCACCAGACGTAAACATGCTAATCAAACCAAAGTAGGAGGCTACACCAACACTGACTGAACGGAGAGGGTTCTCCTTAACCCTTCTTTGGCGGCGCCCGGCTATAGCCGGGAGAGAGAACCAAGGACTATGTGGCGGGGCCCGGCTATAGTTGCATGCAATTTTGAGCACGTAATGTGCTCTAAGAGAGAGCGGAGCGGTGGGAGGAGCTTAGGTTACCTCATGACTGCTCACCATGGTGGCCGTGGAGCTACTGAGATGTACTCCGCCCTACTCCACCCTCCCTCACTCGTTTCACACGTAATAATATAAGGAAATTACCGTATTTTACCGATTTTGCCCTTCGGTTGCACGATCGTTGCAAGACAACCAGTGATCGTAGAAGGATGGTTCTGGTGTGTTTGGAAAGCTCATTTAACGCCCTGTCAGGGATACATACTTGTATTACGCTCTCGCTCTTGTTTATGCATGTAAACGAGCACGGAAACAAGCTCGTTTACGGTAAAACCCCTCGCTGGGCGGCACAGTCAAATATACTCCACCACCTGCTCTTTGAGTGTTAAAACATCCTCTCCCGTGACAAACAATCAGCCATAACATTATCAGTGCCCTTAACATGCCATACATCCAAACTGTGTTCCGGCAGCAAAACAACACCCGACACTGATAAACGGCCCAGTCCACAACAAGACTGGCACTTCTCTTCGCTCTCTTAGGCAACAGGACCTGCCAATAATCCTTCACTAATTCCACCTTAGTGATAAACGTGGCAGCCCCGATGCGGTCGTCAACTCTGGGTAATGGATAGGCATCTGTCTGGGATAATGCACTAACATTAACACAAAAACGGGTCTTGCAACTCTGCTCAGGTTGCAAGGTCACTGGCAAAGACCACTCACGATATCCCTTATCCCTCAAACCCTTCTCCAACATGTAGTCCAGCTCTGTTTTTAAGACAGGCTGTCAAGCAGGTTTTATACGGTAGGGAGCCAACTTGAGCATTTCACGGTCTCCAGCCTCTATGTCGGGTGCCACCCCGGACATCAGGCCTGGAGAATCAACAAACATGCGGAAGTACTGCCACAGCCTAGTAAACAACTCTTGGCGCTTAGGAACAAGAGGTTGCAACTTATCTCGAAGAACAACATTCCCATTGCCCTCCCACAACCCAGCTGGGACCGCGGCCTCTAAACTATAGTCTCCCTCCTTCTCCACCTCCGTCCCTAATACAGCCAGGTCATGAGAGAGACAATCTGTACCACCTGTACAGTCACTTCCACAGTTCATAAGTGCCAAGGCTTCCCCGCCAATACCATTCATGCGCACCCCCGCATTCCTTGAGCTACACCGGCCTGCGCAGCATCACCGCCTTCAGCGCAACGGCCAGATGCAGTCGGTCTAGGGTAGGGCTGTTGCATTTTACTATGGCAGCATTGGGAGGCTATGCGACGGTCGGGCGTATCTATTAGATAGTCAACCTCACCAATCTGTTTAATGTCCTGATACTGACCACAAATCTTAGCAGCCATGGGTCGACCCTGAACTGACAACCATGCCAAAGCCTCGTCGCCCACCTTGAACACCCTAGATTTAGCCTGTTTGTTAAAAGGGTCTCTCATCTTCGCGTTCATGCTGCTAACCGGGATAGCCTCCGGGTATCTAGTGGTAGTATCAATTAAAGTGTGCAAGTATTTATATCCCGAACTGGTGGGTAATAAGGGGCCAACCATGTTAACTATGACACGAGTCAATGGCGGTTCAACTGCAGGTGTAAGGATCAAAGGTGCCACGGGTATTCCTGGGTGGGGTTCTCCAACTACCTTACCAATATGACACATCAAAAAAGAAGCCACCGATGCATGCATATTAGGCCACCAAAAATGAGAATGTAGCCTATCAGTAGTCTCACATATCCCTAAATGACCCGCCAGTGGTGCCACCTGCATTAGCCTAACCAGCCCATCCCTGAACTGGGCAGGCACCACTAACTGCTCCTACCCCAAACCTGAGTTCGTATCCGGCTTGCACTGCCGATCCAACAATGCCCCCTTTACATCAAATTTCTCTGCTTGACCTTTCTTCCCACCAGTCGTACCAAGCTTCTTAAACAGGAGGCCCAGACTGGGGTCCTCTTGCTGCAACTTGCTCAGTTTGTTTCTAGGTAACTCCATCAAGGCAGTTACCTCTGACCTCTCAAAAATATCAGAAGGTTGAGTCGGTTTCACTATGGCAGACTCCTCGTCCGGCACTAGGTCACCTCTACTAATCTCGGTAGCCTCACTGGCGTTAGCCAAGCCCACAGCTGTCTCCATACCAGTGTCATCTACAGTAGTAGTGCATCATGGGATGGTCCGCACTCATGGCTGTCGGCCCCCGCATCCACTAAATCATCCACCTGTTGTGCCAAAGGTGCCACTGATTGGGTCACTGCACCAACAGAGTAGATATAGTCAATTTTTTTTTTTTTTTTTTTTTTTTTTTTTTTTTTTTTTTAAAGAGACAATGAACGGAGGAAGGAAAAACACAGATAAAACAAAAAAGGTCCATGTGCCTAAAGGCATCCTCCATTCATAAAATGTTTGTAACAACTGGATTTAAACATTTGTAGATTGTAAGTTTGTAGATTGTAACTGCCTCAATGCAACCACTCCACTTCCACCCCACAGAGGTGAACAGTAATCCATCTGAGAACGCACATGACTTTTATATATTACGGCCAACTGCTCGTCAGTGAAGAATTCTCGAACTCTGTGCAGGAGTCCCAGTTTTTTAGAGGCATTCTTAGCAATGCTTCTAACATAATGTGTCCAGCTCAAGTTAGTAGTTAATGTTACACCGAGAATGTCAATACTAGGGGAAGTGGGAATATTTACATCATTAAAAAATATATGGGAGTCAGTGAGATTCTGTCGGTTAGAAAATTGAATGTACTTGGTTTTCTGTGCATTAAAGGAAACTAGATTCTTTTGTCCCCATTCATTAATTCTAGAAAGGTCCTAGTTCAGAGAAATTGCAGTGTTTATTTTTGAATTTATAAGATCGGGTTGGGTGAAAGAATTGGTAAATGTGAAGGAACTGTGGAGTGTTGAGTCATCTGCCTAGGAATGTATTGGATTATGAGTGGTAGATATGAGATCATTGATATGAATGAGGAACAGAGTTGGGGCCAAAACTGATCCCTGGGGAACACCAGCATTTATTGAGTGAAATTGAGAATAAAGGCCATCTACCATTACACATATTTTTCTGTTATGAAAATAAGAAGAAATTGGTGGAACTAATGATGCAAGGCCGTAGTGTGACATCTTCGACAATAAGGATTGATGCCAGACTCTATCAAATGCCTTTGATATATCCAGTGCTATTGTATGTGTTTCACCATGTTGGTCTGTAGCTTGGTTGATTTGATGCGTAAGAAGGCAAAGAATGTCTGCAGTTGATCGACATCGTCTAAAACCATATTGCCTATCACTGATTAATTTATTATTCTCAAGATGCTTAATTATGTGATTATTTAATATAATTTCAAAGACTTTACCAAGAGTAGAAGTTATAGCTATTGGTCTGTAGTTTGATGGATCTGAAGAGGCACCTTTTTTAGGAACTGGATGGTTGTTTGCTTCTTTCCAGGGTACTGGGAAGCATGAGGTATGAGTACACAGACGGAAACATTTTGCCAATATAGGAGCGAGCACCAAGGAGCAATTCTTAAGTACTATTGGAGGAATTTCATCTGGACCAGGAGCCTTATCTACTGAGAGATTCTGCAAAATAGTTTTGACATGTCTGGTGTGGATCTAAAGTGAGAGAATTTCAGGCGAATTAAAATTAAGTACAGGGACATCTTGCAAACAACCACAACCAAGGGGGCACAAAAACAGCCTCAGCGACGACTATAGGAGGCGGGAAAACTACATCCCCTGCCAAGTCAGTCCCGAGCAAAAAGTCCACCCCCTCATCTGGCAGAGTGTCCACCATAGCCACCTTACACTCGGCAGTCAAAAGTGGGCACTCTAGGGTCACCGGGACTAAATCACAGAATTGTTCAATGTTGATTCCCCTGCACATAACAAACTCTCCCGTGCTAATAGGTCCCCCTGTCAGGTTGCGACACATGGATTGTTGCGCACCAGTATCCCTAAACACTTTGACAGGGTAAATCTGCTCCCCAATCCGTACAAATCCATTATGTATGAATGGTCGACACCAATCAGGGGAAGTCTGGTTATGCTCAGGTGGTGATGCTGTCTGGGGCGGCAAAGTTCTTACTACCCTGCTTCGCGCTGGCCAACACTGCCCCCCAAACTCACCAGTACCTGGCTTGCTCTTCACAGGCACCTCCCCTAATGTCGCCACCAACTGGACAGCCTTGGGTTCCTGGGTAGCTTTCCATTTAGCACACTGAGGTTTAATGTGACCCTCTTGCTTGCAGAAATAACATCTCACTTCCGTAGAAGCTTGCTGGTTGTCAGCCTTGGTATAATGTTGTGTATTATTTGTGGTATCTTTGGTTGATGATGGGCAAGCTGATACTGTGGCTGCTTGGTGCACAGGTCGGTCTCTCCTGTCACCAATCTCCCCATGCACGTGTCACGCCGGGCTAGTGCAAAGTCATCAGCCCAAACTGCTGCTTCCCTTATTGATTTAAACCGATTTTCTTTTAATTTTTCCCCTATACCCTTTTCAACTATGCTTGCAAACTGCTCCATCAGCCAAACCTCACACGCCGCCTCAAAAGTACCAGCTACCTCTGAATGCAGCCACTTAGCTAGAGTATTGCGCAGGTACCTGGCACATTCCACGTGCAAGTCCCCCTATCGCTTCCGAGCCCCCCTGAAGGCCAACCTGTAAGCCTCGGGACGCAGCTCGTAGGCTTTTAACACAGCCTCTTTAAGTACATCATACTCTAGCTCCTGCACTTCTAGGAGATCGTATGCATCAAGAGCCTTGCCTTTTAAAACATTAGACACCAACACTGCCCAGCTGTGCCTCGGCCATAGATACTTGTGGCCTTCTTCTCAAAACGTAAGAACCACTCTGTGACCTTAAGTTCATCGAAGGCCGGCACGAGTTTCAGCCGTTGAGACAACAACACCTCTTCTGCCTCCTCCTTAGATGTATGACCAGCACTATTCCCTTGTCGTCTTTGCTCACTTGTTTCCAACTTCGTCTTCTCCAAATCTAGCTCCAACTCTCTCAACTTAACCCTCTGCTCCATTTCTCTGTCTACCTGTATTCTCTTCTCCTCTATCTCCATCCTCCTCAGCTCCAGCTCTCTATCTTTCTGTCTCTCTTCTCTCTCTGCCTGTAGGCCTATTCTCTTCTCCTCTATCTCCAATCTCTTAAGGTGAAGCTCGACCTCTGGACTCCTTCTCGACCCTATCGAGGTTATTGGAGGAAACTGGGCATAAGGGGGAACATTGTGCTGAGCACCCACCGTGTGAGTGGCAGTGAAATGGTGGGGTGTGGCCCACGACACATAGTGGGGCAGATAACTGGAATAATCGTTCATTTCTGGAAACAAGCACCGAAATTGGCACACATACTCCTTGGGGATTGCTCTTTTGATAAAACCCGTTAGCCACCTAAAAATTCAAGATGGCCGCCATTGAATATACAGAAACATTGCATTTCGCAATAAAATCGCAAAGACTTGTCCTATTTGAATGATCTTGGTGTCAAATCATACATTTTTCACTATGTAGAATCCGAATTTGGAACCATGGACTTACTCACTAGCTTCCTTGTACCATAATATCTGTCCCGGAATCATAATTAGGGTAAAAAGTGCCCATATCATAGGCACCATCAGTCCGATATATTATTGGATGTACATGTAGGCAGTAGGCCTATACTTGTTTGTCACTTATTGTCTTGCTGCCTGGATGAGTATACTACAACGCTTCTAAACCTCGCATCTGCAGCTGCACAGTGCCGTGCAGGTCAGACCAAAGCAGTAGCATTTGCATCAACCGCAGCATTCCTACTTGCATCCACATTTGGTCAGCTGCTGGCAACTCTCTGCAATGGGTGGGAGCTCTGTCCAAACAATCTGCCACAGATCTCCATTCTTGGTCCAGCCCCAGTTGGCAGGAGTCTGCGTTTCTGGTTGACGTACTGTTGACTGACTCCAGATGCAGCCCGCCAGGTAGGCATCACGCTTCACATGCTGCTTCAGTGATGCTCAGGTTGGAGGAATGGCTTCGTACGGCCTCTGCTTCTGAGCAAACATGTCCAACCTCGCATCATCGACACCTTCAGCTGTGCTGGATCTGACGTACATCATGACCACGAACTTCTCCAAGGTCTCCAGGTCTTCATCATCAACTACCGGTGGGTACTGGCTGAGTTTGCTGAAGACACCGGAAGCCTCATCACAAACATCCCAGGTTTGCGAAGCAGACTTCTTCCCTTTGCCACGGAATGCTGAAACGACATCGCAGCCAGTGAAGGCATGGAAGAAGAGCATCCCTTTGCTCTTTTCTGCAAGAGTGCAACACAAGTCATGTACAGGAACCCACCTCAGGTTCTGTCCTTGGCCAAAGGCAACCCACAACTGCTGCAGACCTAGCTTCTGAGGTGCCTGCAGAACACTGACTGCGATGACGACAACATCTGTGTCGCTGGCTTTGACCATGATGACTTTGCTGCCTGCTTCTGTTGCATGCCTGGCATGCACAAAGATCTGCGTGTCAGCTTCTTCATGACTGCACGGTGCCACCCCAGCCAGATTGATAGTGCGGTTGCTGACAGCATCTTCTTCCTTGGTCACAATGACCACATTTGGTGTGGCCACACGTGCAATCTTATCAGCCAGAAAGTTGAACAGCTCGGCTTTGTTGTCATTTTCTCTCAGGAAGTTTCGCCAGTTTGAGGGAATTTTGCCCTTCCCTATCACCCTGCGTCTCACCCCGCGTCCTCGCTTTGATCTAGTTTCAGCTTTCAGACTAGATGGCCGGTAGACATCAAACACAATGTCTGTTCTCTTGTACTTGGTAGAGTATGCTTGTATTCTAGGAAGGACATCGAGCATTGCGTACTCTTCGAACGTCTTTGAACTCCGTGGGGGCAGACTGTTCACCAACGCTGCACCATCAATGATGATGGTGTCGGCGTCTGGCTCTGCCTCAGGGGTTGTAACTTGGCTCTGAAGAATGGAAGTGAGGTGGGATTTCTGACAGGTGTGGAGCTTTCCACCATCACTGAGGGCAGCAGGATGTGACTGGTTCTCATGACGGAAGAACTCCTTCAAGTCACACTCTCTGCTCTGGCATGATATGAACAGCTTGGAGAGCAGTTGACAGTCTTCCTTCAGCACTTTTTGCTTTGAAGAGTCAACAGAGGCTGGTACCTGTCAGAAAAAGTCAACCCTGTTCTTCTCGATTGGTTCATAGAAGGTGGATTCTTCTTCCCCTTCCAGTCCCTTCATAAACTGGAAACGGACCTTGCCTTTCTCAAGGTGTGTGCCAATCAGCTCGGCAGCAGTGTGGTGAGCAATATCCTTTGTATCAAGCGAAAGCAGGTCCCGACTCACCTCCTGGAAAGGATTGCACATATCTGTCATGGCTTGTGAGAGCTTTTCTACTTTCTCAAGGAACACTTTTTGTGCTCGTTTTGTCTCCTCATGGTGGCTGGTGTGTTCAGTACCCTCTTTGGTCCCACATGCTGCCTCATACTGTGCAACCAAGTGGCTGACTTGAGGACCAGCTATCATCCATCTTCTCAGTGCTGATGGGTCTTCAGTCACGCCGATCACACCCCCGTCTGCCTTGATGACAGCGTTGGCCTGCTCGTGAGCTTGGTCAATAGCCATTGCTGAGAACTGTCGGCTCGATTTGTGTACAACAAAGTTTCCACTCTGGAACTCCTGAGCCAGCTGAGGATGCTTCTGTTCCAGGGTCACCATGTCTCTGTAGTGGATCGGAAGCCACCATGCATAGTTTACATTGTTGTTGGCAAAGAAGTATGGTATCAGCTCAGCCAGTGACTGACAGTACAGGAAGAAGTTGGCTTCCCTGAATGATCGAATCAACAAGAGGATCACCAGTTCCATTGACAGCACCATATACCAGAAATGAAACTGGGGACTTTGCAGTTTGCGATGCTCACACCAAGCTTCGAAGCTAGGCACCTTTTCGGGTTGTTCATCTGTCTCTTTCCAGTAGTCCGTGTGGGCTGCCTTCAGAAGCTTGTACAGACTGCATGCTGTTATCTGGTGCATCTGTCGTGTCCTAGTGATGCTCGAAGCTGTCAGAAATGAATCTCCTATCCCAGGAGATGCTATCCCTGCCTCCAAGAGGACTCCTGTCCAACCACTGTCCTGGAGTAGAGTTCCAATGGACTTCAGTGCCGCCATCTCAATATGCAAGCCTCCGAACATTATGACGAACTTGTCCTCACCGTAGATTTCAGGCCAGTGCCACTGGACCTGCTTGGCTACTGCATATATTGGCTGGTCAGCAGCAATGACTGGCACCTGACCGGGGTTCAGAAATGCCACTATCTCCTTGATCTTGTCCATCACATGCTTGACTGTAGCAACCGAGTGGGCCTGATCTCGCAGCAGAGACAGCATTTGGGACACTAAACTAATTATTCAGCTGATACTGAACCCCATGCTGAGTTTCACAGCAGCGGTGCCACCAGTGTGCCCTGGCTGTGCGTTGACATCCGCTCTGTTGAGCTACTACTCTACACCTTCCGCTGCAAGTTTCTCAACGTCCCCCCCCTCCCCCACCGCATCGTGTCATGTCCAGTTTGGAAGCCTTGTACAGGAAGGTGTGGTGGAGTGGTCTTGCCACTGGCCTGGTAATCCAAAGGTCCCGGGTTCAAATCCCGATGTATCAATGGGAAGATATTATTGGGATGGAATTTGTGCTGTACCTAGTATCAGTGCATTACCACAAGCCCACCGAAACGTCAATAAAATACCCTCATTGTTCCCTGATTAAATAGCACTGTATGAATATTCCCATATTCAAAATATGCTATAGGGGTGCAATGCCTGGTGAGTTATCTGCTCAACAGGTGGCGTTGTGTGTGTGTAAGTGTGAGAGTCCGAGTGTAGGGGGTGAGACAGTGAAGCACGGGAACGAGGTGGCTTCAGAGATGGGGTCGTTTCGGGCCATGAGTGCCTCATGTGAAGGCAAGATGGCAGGTGCTCGTTGTACTCTACGTGCTTCACATGTCTCACTCCCTAGACTGGAACAAGACCTCACGGGCTTCACTGTTCATTGTAAAGCGGTGAATGTTAAGGCTCTCAGCCTATGCCCGAGAGGAAGTAAGTTGGAATATAGAAAAAAAAAAAAAAAAAAATACTAAAATACTAAACCTCTAACGCTACTACGATATACACTACCATGCATTTTAGCCGAGTCAGACGTAACATATTAGGATTCCGGGACTGATATTATGGTACAAGGAAGCTAGTGAGTAAGTCCATGATTCCAAATTCGGATTCTACATAGTGAAAAATGTATGATTTGACACCAAGATCATTCAAATAGGACAAGTCTTTGCGATTTTATTGCGAAATGCAATATTTCTGTATATTCAATGGCGGCCATCTTGAAAAATGGCCGCCATCTTGAATTTTTAGGTGGCTAACGGGTTTTATCAAAAGAGCAATCCCCAAGGAGTATGTGTACCAAATTTGGTGCTTGTTTCCGGAAATGAACGATTCTCCTGAAATTTGAAGTTATCTGCTCCACTAACATGGGGGGGAAGAAGGAGGATACTAGGGATTGCTAGCATAACTTGAAACAAATGTACTGGCCATAGGGGCATGAACATAGCCCTGTGAAAATGAAGGGGCCGTACTGATAGGGTTAAATGCTGACGGTGGAAGCGTGGTGGCAGGTGCGGTGGTATCAGTCGGAGACTGTCTAAATACAGTATCACCTTGCTCTGGAGTTGTTGCTCCACTCCGGGCCCCAGTAGAATAATAGCTAACCTGACTGCTAGGATGCTTCGGCACATGCAGGATGGTGCCATCATCCACAACACAAGTACTAGCTTCAAAATAAGGACCACTAGGCTGCGCAGCCAACTTGCACACCTCTTGAACTAACTCTGCCTTAGACATACCACCGCACCTCCACCCATACACCTCCAACACCCTTCTTAATTCATCACTACTCCTGCTAGCAACCTCTTCTTGACTAGGTTGGGTTGTAATAAACTGCACAACGTCCTCCCTCCCCACAATATGAACAGGAATGTAATCAACATGCGACATCTTAGCAATAGTTGTGGACACGGGTTAATGAAATAAGAGTACTATGTCCGTAGACTTTCAACTGCAAAAAAAAAATACTGACAATCTAAATATATTTGCTTCACACCACAAGAACTCTATACTATCACACTATCCTAGGCGAGGTCGCCACTGTTACGAAGGGAGGCTGGGGGAAAACAGATGCGTAAATAGCCTAACCCACAGCACCCTAACCCTGCAACAGACACGCTCTTAATATCTGACTCAACACCAAGACACGCAGGTTCTCTAGGAAAAATGGTTATCTTCCTCTTGGCTCTATTAAAGCAGCAACAAGGAGACACAAAAATATCGATCGCCCCCGAGTCTGGTAAATATAATGCGTATAATATTTAAGAGTACTTCTCTTTTAGACTGCACCTAACTGAGGACACCTAACACTGCCAGACTCTCAGACACTTCATAGTACGCCCAATCGCTTAGGAATTAGGAATACTATACAGCAGAAACAAGGGGGGGGGGGGGGGGGGGGGGCCTGAACCACTAACCTAAGACATGGAACACAAGAGTTGACATTCCAGTTGGTTGGGGATATGTTACCCTTGAGCATACCTACAAACCACTGTGAATGTCAACTTCAATAATAAAGGAGAAATATACATGTAATATCAATTTGCAATGCAGTTAAACAATGGGAAAAAATTCACGGAAGAACAGGGTGAAGCTTATATACTAAGATTGCCAAAGAAGGAAGGGATGCAGTAATTAATATCAAACTAAAGAGGTAGAAACAAAACAATATGCTCAATATGACTACAGCCCCTGCTATATTCCAATCAAACAAAGGAACAAAAGAGCTATGCGGTGTGTAATGGGAAAACACGAAGCAAGCCAATACGTGAGGCAAAGATGTTGCTATTTCGAGGGGTGGGACTGAAGTGCCGGCCCTGCAGCCGCGAGAGTCGGGCGGGGGCCTCGCGTGGCGGGGAAGGGCTCCAGGCGTCGCAACAATACTTAATTATCTCAGATAGCCTGTGCTCTCATTAACCCACTGAGCCCCAGCGACGCAGCGTTTGCGTCCACAATGTATGTAACGCTAAACCCCAGCGACTCATACGTTGCGTCCTGTCTGGTCCGGTCCCAATTACTCCGGTCCTATGGCACCTAGAGTGCTCAGATTTGTATGGGAACTGTCCAAGTATCCCACGCACCCATGGCGATGGTTGAAAACTCTCCTCAAAGTCCCACCGCGTGCGCGTGAGTGCGCAAAAACATGTTTTTTGGGGGGAAATTGCCTTCAATTTTTTACTCTTGTAAAATCCGTTTTCGGGGGCTCCGTAGGACCATTTTTGGAGCTTTTTGATCGGTTTTTCGTGGTTTTCCCTTCATTCCTAACCCATTCGCTATTGTTTCTGGAAAAAAACAAATTCAAAACCAGCTGGTCCCTGGTGGTACATTTGTTTATATTTAGCTGGTCCTCAGCGGGTTAACAACAGAAGTAATAAAATAAATATGAGTCATCATTGTGTGACTTATGATAAACTGCATTAATCACACAAGACTAAATAAACTTACTAATTCATAGGGCTAACAAGGCGGCAACATATCACAGGGCGCCACCAAGGGCTCACGCGTGGGATACAAAGACACAGGCTAGCCTCGCGCCAGTCCCCTGCAGTATAGGCCTTGTACTTGTAACTCACTCACAAATTATATACTGTAGGCTACACACTCATTTGGGAGTGACAATATATATATATATATATATATATATATATATATATATATATATATATATACTGTATATATATATATATATATACTGTATATATATATATTTGTTTTTCTTTAAGACATACGAGGTTAAAAGATGAAGCTGTTTCCGCATTCCAAATTTTATTGTTCAGGTTTTCAATATTTCTAATCAATCTTTATTGAGGTTCAGTAAGAAGGTGAATAAAATTGGCAAAGTTCATGGTTATAATCTGACGTTTCGCTGACACCTAGCATTTACGAGGAATGATTAAAATAAACAAACTACAGGTATATATACATATTCGTAGATATATGTACCTGCAGTTTATTACGTGGCTACACTAACACATATATATATATATATATATATATATATATATATATATATATATACCGGTATACCCTATGCTGCAATATCGGGTATAAATCGAGTCTTGCAAAATGGGCTGAAAAGTTCAGGTTCGAGCTCATGGAAGCAGATTTAGTTGCTGTCAATGTGTGGCTGAATCTATTGTTTTCACTGATTAATATACAGTTTGAATGTTGAATGCAAGAGGTTGCCTATTTGTAGTAATGTTACCAGTGAGTGTCATCATTCATTCACCATATTAGTATAAAATATTTCCTGATTGTGGTCAATTATGGCCAGCCTTTTTTTGTAATGGTTGTATCTGGTTCATCTGCTCGGAACTGTACATCAGCATCGAAATACATTCCTTCATCCGACCATGATTTTTCCGTCCAAACCAATGTTATTATGGCATACTTGTGGTCGGAAGTTGTATGCTTGGTGTGTGTCGGCAATGAGTGAAAGTGGTGTTGTTGGTGTCGAAGGGAAGGAGGGAGGAAATTATTCTGAATATATGCGTTATATCTGCTGTATAAAGAGATATTATTATGCCAACGCAATGCAATTGTGAATAATGCCTACCCCAAATTGAGGTGTAATAGAAATGATATTCAAAGAAGCAGATCTGTGTACGGGGGAGGAGGGAGGGGGCAGGATTTCCGTGTGGCTGGCACTCTCTTACACACATGGCTAGATGGCAACTGATACACCCATGTAGTTCGCACATACTGAGTGTGAGGGATGAGTGGTTATAGATTGATGGAGGGTGGAGAGTAGAGGTTGGGGAAGGTACTTGGGGTTGGAGGAGGGATGAGGGTGTAGTAGAGATAGGGGGAGGAAGTAGATGAGGGGAAGTAGGGGGAAGGGGAGGAGAGAAAGGGGTGGTGTGGAGAGATGCCATGTAGTCCTATATGTCTCCTAATTTTGAGACAATTCCAAGGACTGGCGCTTTTTGCGTGGGATTGAATAGTTGCCTTTCATCAAGTTTCCCGCAGTCCGTCAACAGAGCCTCACGTGAGGCTGGGCTGCAGTTTACGAGTTAAGGACTATGTTACCCTATGACTCTCGGGGTGGGTTTTCGCTATTTTGGAGTTGATACAGGTTTAAAGGCTATTGATAGATATTAATGAGGTCTACAAAGTGGAAAACGAGATTTCCAGACCTACATATGCAATTAATTTACAGACATGATTCATTACATCAAAATGTTTGTTTCATGTCAAATGTGGATGATTATGCTGGTTATTGGGAGTGTTAGGACAGTTTCCAATACAATTGCACTTATGGCCTGTTGTGTGGAAGAGAAATCCTGTGTGTTATGCTGGTTTATCAATCAAGTTGATACAGATTCATGCAACATTTCGATACTAATACATGAAACATTGGTGCTCGTACCATAGTAAGCAAAACTGAGTGAAATACCAAGAAGAATGTTATCGATTCGAAATATAATATTTTCCATAATCCCTTTCTTTCAATGATAACCATCTATTAAATGTATGATAACTACTAAATAACGTAGTATCACCTCGAGTGTCATAGAATAAGTCTTGTTATTGCCTGGCGAATACGTTCTTAATAGTATGAGCACGTCTTTGAATCACCATATATACAGTATATGTATATATAGATGGATGATTCATACTGACAGGTAGATGGATTGGGTGGGAGAAAACACACGATAGAGCTTTGATTCGTTATTCTCTAACGTTGCGGGCTATGGACAACCCATATATATAAACACTGCAATGTTGTAAATATTTATACCTTAATATTGAATTAAGATGTATGCTATGAATCATAATAACATTGCATATATTTGAATCGAATTGAATTGAAAGTAAATTGGTAATACATAAAATAATTTATAAACAACAAATATTTATGTACTATATACTTCAACATTATTGGATAATATTGTATTAGAGCAATGTCTAAAGAATATTATAATATTATATAGAACGATAATAAGAGGGATATGTACAGACGATATGTACACAATGTGTACGAACTAGTACGTACACTAAAAGGTTTGCAGGTAAAGCAATGGTAAAAAATACATAAATTCTGCAAAATAAATGAATAGTATTGTATACAAGAACAGTGCACAGAAAATATACATATTGAATAATATAGGTCAGATTGGACAGACAGCGAGCCATGGCAGACACACGGATATAGGGACCATACAATACACTATAAAATAATACAATGCTCTATATTACACTACAATACGAATATAGGGACAATACAATACAGGTTTACGATACCCAAGGGCCAGCCATGATTCTGATACCGCTTGATATGTAATGATGATTCAGGATATACTGTATATACTGTATAATTATAGTTGCTGTGATTTTACCCTCTGACGCAGAATGGATACAATCATCTGGCCACACGAATGGTAAATACACAACGGGACTATTTTAACGTATGAGTGCAGGTATATAAATTTAAAAAAATATGTAGATATAGAAAGATAATATCTCTATCTCTCTCTCTCCCTTTATGTATATACTGTATACAGTATTATATATATATATATATATATATATATATATATATATATATATATATATATACAGTATATATATATATATATATGGCAAGACTAGCCCAAGAATCCTTCGTAAGTCTGCAAAGGAACCAACTTTACCTATCACCTCCATATTTAACACTGCACGAAGTGAAGGGTTTGAATACAGTAAATACAATCAGATTTAGAATGATGATAAGGATATACCTTTGATTATTTAACATAACATTCTATTTATATATCAAGTGGAATAATCACTATTAGTATCTCTTTAAAGGGTAATTATTATGGATATTTTAGTGGGATATTTTCACGAGTGGTTTTTTCTGGACCTCTTTCTCCTTCATGTTTAGCCCCATTGCTTTTGAGATTTTAAGACGTTCGCCCCATTTGTTTGGCGATTATGAAAACCTTTGCCCCATTTTTGTCAATGTTAAGACCTTTAGTGCCATTGAGGTGTCAATGTGTTCCTGGTGAGCGATAGAGAGCCTGTAGTTTAAGAGGAACCAGCCTTTGGCCGGGACACTATTGTACCAAAACAATGTACACATTTATCTTGAAAGGGGGTCTACGGGGTGTAAATCTTAGCTTGATGGAGGTCTAGGGAACAATATAAAAACCTCCCCTTAAGTGTCCTATCCATGCCTTCTCTAAACCGATACTTATTTTCAGTGTGGATAATAAAGAAAATGTTGCATGGACAATCATTTATTTGTTTTCTTCATATTTTGATGAAATATTAATGTGTAATGTATAATGATAATGTAATGTGTAATGTATAATGATATACTGTATATATATATATATATATATATATATATATATATATATATATATATATATATATATATATATTAGGGTGGCCCTTATTTTCGAAAGTAAGAAATCCTAACCTCTCACCCCCTGGCATTGTTCCATTCCTAATGAGACATATTGTGATCAAATTTCGTGACGATTGGAGCATATTTATTGGTAGTCCAGCAAAGTCTGTTTGGCTGTTTTTGTGCTGGTTGGCGGAACTTACGTGGCACGCACCAAAACCCAGACACAGCAACAAGACTCCTTCAAGACTATCTCGACACATTACATGAATGGTGCACTACAAACAGACTCAATTTAGCCCCAGCTAAATCCACTGCAACCCTCTTCACAAGCTGGACAGGAGATCACGATTACGTCCCGGGACTCAACATAAACAACACACCCCTAACACACACACACACACACAAAATCCTAGGAGTAACATACGACACCCAAATGACATTCAAACAGCACACCACAAACACAAAAAAGAAAATGATACCCAGACTTAAGGGGAGGTATTTAGTTTGTTCCCTAGACCTCCAGCAAGCTTAAAATTACACCCCCTTGAGTCCTTTTCATTATTAATTTGTACATTTTTCGGTAGAAAAATGTCCCGGCCGAAGGCCGTTTCCTCTTAAGTTACAGGCTCGCTATCGCTCGCCAGGATAAAATCGACACCTGAATGGCACGAATGGTCTTAACACTTAAAGAGCGGGGCCCGACTTAAGTCCGTATCTAAAAAGCAGCAAGTTAGGAGCATTATTAATGTTTTTAAAGGGTTAAAATCAAGTGCAAATGGCCGGGAGAGCAGCAGGCCACACGGCCGACACCCAGGGCTTACCGCCACCCACTGACTCACGCTCCCTCTGTTCTCGAGAGGCCGGCAGTGTAGCCAGTAGTGAGTGTAGCTGGAAAATATATGCTGCTATACGCTAAACTCCCATGTTGGTGGTACCACTGCATCAAAACGACGAGTGCTACGTAACTCGTTCTGGTCTCATTTTGAAGCTTGTAGCACCTAGTATTTTGCTGAAAACATTTAGTTTCATGCAGATACTTGATTGATCATTCAGGAGGGCCTGAATATGCCCAAAATAGCCCAAAAAAACCCGCTAGACGAGGGTTAAAATGGGGTGAAAGTTCTTAAAATTGCCAAACTAATGGGGCGAACATTTTATAATATCAAAAGCAATGGGGCTAAACATGAGGGAGAAAGGGGTCAAGAAAAAAATCCCTCTAGTGGAGATCTCCCCTTAACGCCATCAGATCACTTGCCCACACGAAATTTGGACACAACAAAGAAACCACCACCACAGTCTACAAACAATACATAAGATCAGTTATGGAATACGCAAGTCCGGACTTACAGACTATTCAAAATAAAGCCCTGAAAATCATCACAGGATGCACAGATACTACACCCACAGATCACCTACATCAAGAAACCAAAGTCCTCAAAGTCAAAGATCATCTAGACATGAGAGGCACTCAATTCCCGGCAGCAGCCTCCACGAATCAACACCACCCACTACACTACATGGCAACACACCCACAGACACCAAGAAATATCAAAACAACACCCAGCACATGCTATCACACACAAATACTGTCTTCTCTCCCTCCCTGCCCACCCAAACCAACTTCCGGAAGCACATCCATACTCATATCACTCGCCGTTCCATCCACTCACTCATAGACAAGACGCAGCAGCAAGCACGACCTCCCGAAATCCATCCTTCTGAATCCTCCCTTCCTCGCGAGGACAGAGTCCACCTGGCCAGGCTGAGATGCGGACACCATCCAGGTCTTCTGAGCTATCAGAAGAGACTGGATGAATCTGTCGTCGACACCTGCCCAGGCTGTAACACAGCACCCCATACCATTAAACACATCATAGAAGACTACATTTCACACAACCACTTATGCCAACAACACAATTTACACTCTTTGAGAGCTCTGTGGGAAAGCCCGACCGTGGCCATGACCCCCATATGGGTCGGAAAGGCCAGGATCCCCGTTAGGGGTGAGCAACACATCATCAAAAAGCTGGAAGGTCTATTCCAAACCTAGAAAGACCTAAAACGCTTGAGGGACCGAAGTGCACCAGGGCAGGTGAAGAAGGAGGAAGCTTTCCGGGACTCAATGGACGACCTCTTTGATATCGCTCACGCGGACGCCCTGTCTCTCAATGTCCTTCAAGAGGACAAGGATTTTTTCCTTGCTCAGCGAGAGAAGGGCCGTAGAGCCTTCATGGGGTCCGCGGACAATTCCTGGCCTCCAAAGAACGGAGAGCTGCGGAGAAGAAAGAGGCTGAGGAAAGGCGTCGGGAGAAGGCCCGTGAAGAAATGAAGGCATCCACCTCAGCGGCTGTCTTTGCTTCTTCAAGCAGCAGTGCTGAAGGAGAGGACAGCAGCAGTGCTCAGGAGGCAAAATCCTGCTCTCCACCCAAGCGGCCACGAAGAGCTACAAAAATCATAGTTTCACCATCTCTCGTAGCTGCACTGGATTGTACTTAGCTTTCCGACGGAAAAGCCACCATCGTGCTGACAGAAGCTGCAAAAAGCCTCGGCCATGACACTACGGACCTGGCCATCAACCGCATAACCATTGCCCGGTCTCAACGTCAAGCCAGGAGACGTTTCGCGGAAAACCTCAAAAAGGACTTCCAAGCGGATGTCCCCTTGACTGTCCATTGGGATGGAAAACTCCTTCAAGCCCTGACAACCAAGGAGCATGTGGATCGTCTGCCTATCTTGATATCCGGAGTAGGAGTCAGCCAGCTCCTCGGAGTCTCTAAACTCCCTTCGGAGACCAGCGAAGTGCAAGCTCAAGCTGTTTTCCATTCTTTGGAGGAGTGGGGAGTGACCGAGAAAGTGGTCGCCATGTCTTTTGACACGGCCGCTGCAAACATGGGACATTGGATCGGCGCATGCGTCCTTCTGGAACAGAAGATCGGAAGGGATCTTCTTTACTTGGCCTGCCGCCACCATATCATGGAAGTCATCTGGGCTGCTGCTTTCGGAGCTGTGATGGGAGGAGGGACTTCCGGGCCCGAAGCGCTCCTATTCAAGAGGTTTCAAAGCCAGTGGGATTTAATCGACAAGGAAGCATTTCAACCTGGGACTATGGATGATGCGGTGAACGCGGCGATAACTCCAACTCATTGAGATGAAGCAGTCGCCTTTGCGATGGAGCAACTGACAATCCACCACCCTCGAGACGACTACAGGGAGCTGTTGGAGCTCCTGATCTTGTTCCTCGGGCATATACCTCCTCGTGGAGTTCGATTCCGAGCTCCTGGTCCCATGCACCATGCACGATGGATGAACAAGATCATTTACGCTTTCAAGGTTTGGATGTTCAAGAATCAATTCCGACTGACAAACCGTGAGAAGGCTTTGAGGGATCTCTGCATCTTCGGAGCTCTTCTCTACGTCGAGGCATGGATCACCTCTCCTTCTTCAGTCCAAGCTCCTAGGAGGGACTTGCACCTCATCAAGGCTCTCGTCGACTTCCCTAACCAAGAGATCAGCAAGGCTATATCAGAGAAGATTAAAAGGCACCTCTGGTACCTTGGAGAAGAAACTACAGTCCTGGCTCTTTTTAATGATGCCGTATCTGTTCGAACGAAGAAGGATATGGTCAAGGCAATGTCGGAAGAAATGGACGATGAGGAAGAGCCTCCCAAGCGAGCTCAGCATGATCTCGGATTCTTGAAAGATGCCAACCTCGAAGACTTCGTGTCACCAAGAAGTCGGGGTTTCTTCGAGAAGGTGGAACTTCCAACGGATTTTCTCCACTATGATCCTGAGGAGTGGCCAAATCACGGTGAATATCAGGAGGCCTGCCGTCTCGTTAATGGTATGGAGGTTGTGAATGATCATGCTGAACGAGGGGTCTCTTTCATAAAAACATACAACCGGCTCCTCACGAAGGATGAAGAACAGCTGCAGTTTCTCCCCCAAGTTGTGAGCGAGCACCGGAAGCTATACTCGGACACCCGGAAGAAAACCCTGGCACAAACCAGGCAACAATGAATGGAGTGGTGCCCGTGATACCCCTGTCCTTGAGCAGCTAATACCCACTAAGTTTACTGTTTTAGAGTGTGGGGAAACTGAATGACCAGAGCCAAAGTATACTTCCATACGTAGAGGCCACCCAAAGAGTGGCCTTCAAACGCCGTGGACTACCAGTAAATATTAAACAATCTTCGCGAAAATTTTACTGAATCTTTTTTGGACCAAACTGACTCGATGAGACCCTGAGAGCGGTAACAAGAGCAATTTTGAAATTTTGCCTATAGCATAAGGGTCACCCTAATATATATATATATATATATATATATTTATATATATATTTATATACATATATATATAACAATGACATTGAACACAAATTCTTAATATTAAGAAGTATGCTAATAAACGTGTAGGAATAATAAGTTGTTGTTGTTGTTGTTGTTCCCCAAGCTGCCTGGCCGAACAGCCACAAGGCCCCGAACAAGGCCAAGGCCATAACCGAGCGTGCCCACAGAACCCTCCCTGCCGACCACAATAAAGCCCGGGTGACCGAAGCCACTCCATGGCGGGGAGCTGAGGAGGGTGCGGAAACGCCCGGGAAACCAGGGGAACCCAGGGCCCTGTGCCCCTAAGCAATTATGAAGAGAAAGTTGAAGGGCAAAGGAAAAATGTGACGCTTTGGCATCCAATCTTGGTAGATTGGGAGGTCAATCCATGGAAGAGACGCCGTCACTTGAGATCTAGAAAATATGTAAGTACAAGGAACAGTCAGAGTAAGCTATGGGTATGGCAGAGATCGCTCAGTTCTCACTCTGATAGACCAGCCCATCACCACATGACTAGAACCCAATCCTCTCACCATCAGCTAGGAAAGCCCTAGAAAGCCGCCTTTGGCGGGGGGGGGGATAGCTCCCTTATTTCAATCCTATCGGGGTTGGGCACCCGCCCACACAAACCTTATAAATTTGTATACATATTTATATACTAAAATTATATTGAAAGTAAATAGATTATGAAAAGTATTAATTGAACGTGCATATTCTACTTGCGAAGGTGTGTGTGTGTGTATTGTGTGTGTGTGCGTGTGTGTGTGTGTGATCAGGAAGGATTCAGTGTGAGTGAGTGTGTCTGTACGTGTGACCTCGTTTGCGATTGTTTTATGTCAAGATCTGTGTCCTCAAAGATTACAAGAAGAAAATGAAGGCGAGGGGAGGATTCAATCAGATCATAAAGAAAAATACTGACTATCCCAGAAATGTATAAACGGCAGAAAGCAAAATCCTGCGACCGTTTGAAGTGATGTAAAGAGACACAGGGAGACGCTGACATTGAGGTGGAGATCAAACAAGAGAGAGAGAGAGAGAGAGAGAGAGAGAGAGAGTGAGATAGAGTGAGAGTGAGAGAGAGAGAGAGAGAGAGAGAGAGAGAGAGGGTGAGCGAGAGAGAGCGAGAAAGAAAGAAAGAACAAGAAAGAAAGAAAGAAAGAAAAGGAAAGAAAGAGAGAGAGAGAGTATGTGTGTGTGTGTGTGTGTGGGTGGGTGGGGGAAGGGGGGGGGGGGGGGGGGGGGCACACCAAGGCCGTAACCAGACAGAATCCGACGCCAAATATCCGGAGACAGACTATGGTCTGACGCCAGATTAGAGCGGAAAAACTTAACGGAGAAACCTTTCACACCAGACACGAACATTCTTCATAAAAATACGGTTATGTGAGTGGTAGTCCATCACTGACAGTGCACGTGGGAGGATAGTGCTCTCGAGGGAAACGAAGACACTAATATTACTTTGGCTGCACAAACGACAATTACGACATAGTCGTAGGACACGAACACACTGGTACATCCCATAAACATTCCGATAACACGCAATCTTTCATTACTATCGTTCACACACACACACACACACACACACATATACACAGAGTATCTTCGCTGAGTTATAGTACTGAAATAACCCCATGTCTATACTTTGATGGTGATATGTAATGGCAGATATTGTCTGTATTAGAAACACTCGATGTCAGTACAGTTGACTTCTTACCATAACTGATACCATTCTACCAACACCACTACAACACTACATAATAATAAGCAACAACCCGTTCTTAACATTAATCATCAATTACAAACCCCAATGTACTTAAATCAACTAATGAAAGCATATGGTCCTCCCGGGATTCAAACTCAGGACACCACACTCAAAACATCAGCACCTAAACCATTACACCACCAACACAGTTAAAGGTGGAATACACGATCACGATTAATATCCATTTTCAAATTTTTGGATATCTTATCATGTACTCAGACCCAACTGCATTATGGAAAGCGTAATGTTTTAGTGAGAGGAAAGAACATAGAATGGGGCAAAGATCACTAAGAACACAAGACAATTAATAAGGTGACTGAAGAAAGCCAGTTGGCCCACTACCATCACCACAACGATATAGAAAACTCTTATATACCTGTTTACTCTGTTTCTATATCTTGATCACCACTACCACCCTACCATAACTAATATTCCACCTATAGGCCATAAAAAGAGCTACGTACACACATACACATAGTCACAAACATACATATACAATATTCTTTATATAAGTCATGGATATATTGTATAACACAACAGGTGTTGACAAACTATGTACACTTTACGCAGTTATTTATATACGTACACATACAGTATAGTTGGCCAAATTATACAATCTCTGAGTATGAAAATACAAATAGTGTGGTCGAGTTACAGGATTATTTTGTTATCACATGAATATAATACTGTATAAGAAAATATAATTATATAATATTAATACAATTATCCTTCTGTAAATGAAGTCAGCGAGTGTACATAAATAAATGTGGCTAAATGTAAATGACATACTCTTGCGTGAAATCAAGAACTACATTGCCCTAATCTCCCTTCGTTGGCCTAGACTTCCCACAACTAGGCAAGTGAAATATATTGGGCGAATGTGCTATGAATTAGTTAACATTACCTTATATATATCTACTCACAGTATGTAGCTACCGGTATGTCTCTAGAATGGAGTTGAAGCACACACTGAAAAGAATTGAAAATTAACTAGTATACCGGATCGATTATTGATTACGATTAAATAGACACTAATAGCATGGTATACAGACAAGTTATAATTAAATGAAAACCTACGTGTGTATGTTTTATGGTCACGCCTCGTAACGACACCTGTTTTAGTAACTATCCTACCTACTGGCCTGTGGTATTATATGGGTACTTATCTTGTTTTGTGTATAGGTAGCGATCGTCTGATGGTCGGCGGTTGTTGTCCATATGGTAATATAAACTTTACTTTAATTATGCAATATATATTAGACGATAGTAGTAATTAGTCTATGTCGAGAATATACAAAGTAAAGTCATTTTCACGTAACCGTCTTATGTTATGATTAATTTTCACTGAAATATATATGACCGTTTACTTCATGAGTCTATAACGATCTGCTCTATATACAGATTTTCCTCAGCCGGCTTTGTTGACAATGGCGGAACAATACAATAAAGTAGTCCCTGCCACAGTAATCACGGACGAATACTAATGTGCTAATTATATATCAATACAATAAACTAGTCCCTGCCACAGTAATCACGGACGAATACTAATGTGCTAATTATATAACAATACAATAAAGTAGTCCCTGCCACAGTAATCACGGACGAATACTAATGTGCTAATTATATAACAATTTATAGACAAATTATGTATATACACTTATCGAAGATTTAAATTAATATATATATATACTGTACAATATATTTTGTCTATGCTTAATATCTAAATCCCATATTATTTACAATAACATTTACGTATTTACATATAGTTAACTCCATCTGTTGAATGTGTGGCGTGAATTAGTAACAGGTGGCTCGAGATGATTCGGGCGAGACAACGAAAATGTCCTCTATATAGTCTCAACTATAGTCTATACATATCTGTGGGAAATATTTCCCACATCTCTAAAGATGTTACATACTCTTCGTCATCTTACCTTCTTCAACAGGTAATTCCTGTGTTATACCATCCCACGTTGATCTTATAAAATCACGGTTTCTATGCTTAGGATGGCTCTTGTGATATATAGCCTCACGGAACTGTGCTGCGATGATTAACTATTCGTCGTGGAAGTCTGGTTGATAACTGCGGGACAACATTCATCTACAGCTCATCAACAATTCCGGCAAAAGAGACACTGCCCACTTTGCGGCTTTGGATTTTCTGGTGAATCTGTTTCAACGGGTGATCTGATGCCGTATTTTCTTGACGAAAACGGTCAGACATTTTGCGACGGATTCCTTCTGGTTACGGGCTTGGTGTGGCCTCACCCTATATGTTAGAGTTAGAACGGGAGAGACAAAAGGGGGAGATATGGGAATAAGTTTATAAGAGAGAGATGCTCTCTCTCTATCTCTCTCTCTCTCTGAATATATCTATACATAGTATTTTTAGTAGTTTGCATACACTAACTTCCAAAACTAAGCATGATATATTATCTTGTGTGAACAAGAGTAAACTCATATTACAGTGTCTCTTTCACTCGCGAGAGTGGAGAGTTCTAGAGTTTATTCCTCTAAAACTGTCCTCCTCACTCTATTTTCCACCCACCCAATGACCTAAACACCTAGTAACTCCATAAGTCAAGTTAATATGACTCCATCGTACTGTATTATCTCCATCATAGAAAAAGTTACACCAGCTCGAATCCTTGAACCCTTAATGCCAAGTTATGAGGCAACTTGCATTGTATTGTCTCGTTTGTGTTCGATACTGATTCACTTGGGTGCGTTGCCATTTGTGTTCTACACTGTATACCATGACTTTGGCTCTCTATCATTAGTTCAACCTGGAAATATGTTAATTACAAAAGACAGTCGTGCCTTTTGTCTCCGTCTTTTACATAGGAAATTATATAATTATATATAATTATATATATATATATATATATATATATATATATATATATATATATATATATATATATAAAGACAAAGTGAACAAAAACATCTTGATCAACATTCTGGAGCAAGATGTTGCTGTTCACCCTGGTCTGCTCTTTATATTGAGACTGCGCTTTCCACGGGACAAATCGATTTCCAATATATATATATCTATCTCTCTCTCTCTCTCTTCTCTCTCTCTCTCTCTCTCTCTCTCTCTCTATATATATATATATATATATATATATATATGTATATATTGTGGTGAAAGAGGAACATATATGCTTTGCATGATATAAATTATAGGGGATGCGAGGAGGGACGAAAATATAAATATAATGTAAGAGCAACGGATAATATAAGATCATTGGAAAGGAGAAAGAACAAGAGAGACAATAAAAGGAAAGGAAGGAGAACAAATCGAAAACAAAATATGGAACAATTAAAAAAAAAACAAAAAAAAAACGCTTGAATGGAGGACCAAAAGAGAATAAAACAAATAATGGACTGAAGAATAATATAATAAGAATGCAATGATCAATAGTAATAATAACAATAGAAACATACTTGAAATGGAAGGAAGGTAGGTGCTCATCAATAGAATAGTCAGTTTTAGAAAGTTGTTAAACAATGTAGCCTACACGAAATGGTAAGAAAAGTGAACATAAAGTCATTGGGTATTGCAATGATTATATACTTTCATACCCTTGTGTAAGATTAGTTTATTATAACCTATATACATTTTAACCCTTTGAGTACCAGCGACGTGTGTTATATTATATTCTAGCTATACTGTAGAGCTGTGGTAGCTAAAAGGGTTGGTTGCGATAGGTTGAAGTCTTTCTATTGCTAGAGGTCCTTCTTAAGCTGGATAAAATGTTCTAGTAGTGGCCAGAATATGATGAAACCGACGTCCCTGGTACTGAACGGGGTAATGGGTAGATTATTATGGACATTTGATTTACCCTTGTCATGCTCATGATCGTATTATAATGTAGAGTAATATTAAGGGTTAGGAATACAGGAATAACAAAAATGAGGGGGAAATGTGTTGTTAAAGCCAATTAAAGGAAACGATGAAGGCTACTTGAAAAAATTTGATAAATATAGATGAAACTACAGTAAATTTAAGTAAGACAAACCACTTGTTGGTTGTAGTCAATTAAAGGTAAACAACGCTAGAGTTGGTAAAGGAGTTGGTTAAAAGAATAAGGTAAAAGACTTGCTTGGGTCAGTCATATTAAAGAAAGGGAACAAGGACAAATAAATGGAAGGGAAAAGTAGCCATGAAGTAAAAGAGAAGGCGGAGGTCGAGGAGGAAAAGGGGAGGGGGGGGGAGCATGACCAGAAAGTTAAAGAAGGCTGATTATGAGAGAGAGAGAGAGAGAGAGAGAGAGAGAGAGAGAGATAATGTTTGTGAGTGAGTTACAAGGAGTGGCAAGGAATCGTTTTGCATCTCGAAGACTTTGCAGTCCATTACGGGGCGATACTAGAAATGGAAAGAGAAAGATTGTGTAGTGCATCACACTCATTGCAGAGTGTGCAAAACACTATCTACTCTCCTCTTGCACTCATCTACTGAAAAACTGTTTTCAACTTCTAAAGTAAGTTTGTTGCAATTAGAAAAGATTATATGAGATTTTGTTTTCTCCAAAAATACAAGTGCTGAAACATTTCAATTCTAATTGAGAGAGAGAGAGAGAGAGAGAGAGAGAGAGAGAGAGAGAGAGAGAGAGAGAGAGAGAGAGAGAGAGAGAGAGAGAGAGAGAGAAACCTTGATGACAACAAACAAGTGTACGTACAAGAGAAAGGGTGACAAAGAAAAGACAAGGGAACAAAGGAAGGAAGGGAGGGTGAGAATGAGAAAGGACAGGAGGAAGGGGAGAAGTGAAAGAAGAAGGTAGGATGGAAGGAATGAAGGGAGGGGTGAAAGAGGAAGGAAAGAAAGAAGAAATGAAGACAGGGAGGATGGGAGTTAATATAAAGTAAAGAAAGGAAGGGAAAGAGGAAGATGTTAACCCCTTCTGTACCGGCCACGTCTATTTTATTTCAATCTAGCTATATTTAGACGGGTTTGCGCAGGGTAGGAAGGATCTGTGGTAGCATAAAGGGTTGATTAAGATAGTTTGAATCCTGTTAATGACTGGAGACTCATGTTAAACTGAATAAAATCATCAAATAGTAGCCTGAATAAATTAAAAGACGTCCCGGTACAGAAAGGGTTAAGCCAGGAAAGGAACGATAATAAAGACATGAAGACAGGAATGAGATATATTAGTTAAGGGGGCCCACCTCGCTTTTTTTTATCTTTCTCTCCCTCTCTCTTTGGCTTGTATCCATTCGACCCCATTCTGCCTACTGTTTGAAGACGTTTACCCCCATCTAGGTGTCAATATTTTCCTGCCGAGCGGTAGCGAGCCAGCATATATACTGTATATATTTTTGTTTTGACAGCAAGCTAAATTTGTACATTTTTCGATAGAAAAATTTCTCCGGTGAAGCCAGATTTCTCCATACAATGCTGGCTCGCTATCGCTCACCAGGAAGAAATCGACACCTGGAAGGGGATAAACGTCTTAAAACAGTTGGCTGAATGGGGCCGAATGGATACAAGCCAGGGAAAGAGAGAAAAAGAGAGAAAGATAAAACAAAGCCGGTGACCACCTTAAGAAATTAGCACTTATTAAATATAATTTTCAATAGAGGGAGGAATGAAGTTATCAAATATAATCATAATAATACAAAACAAAGGAAAAAAAAGGCAACAACAGTTCTAATGATTATTACTTCGCTGTTTGTTGGAGGAAGTTAGGAATGATTGTCCCCAAATGCAATTGGAGGGATATAACTCCAGAGATATATATGTAGATACAAAAGGTAAACAAATATACATATAAATGAAGGCATCTATGAAGGGGTGTACAATGTATTCGTTATTTATATTGCTATATTCTGTATTTATATTGGGCTTACCCATATCGATTTTCTTTATCTGCAGAATTAGTGTTTAGGTCCGTTGGCTGCTGTACTAATTTTGAAAAGACTAATTTTGAAAAAAGTGGATTTGAGAGAGATGTTTTTTCAGCCTTGTTTAATTACCAAAATATGTATAAACGTTAGGAGTTTGTACAGGTTTCATATGCGTAATCACAGATTAGTTCAGACAGGTTGCTTCGGCTTCTCGGGTCACGTTGTGAGATCATGAGAACCAAAGCAAGCTAAGGCGTTATGTCCAAGATAAGGGAGTAGCTTATGTATTGAAACCTCTATAGGTTGGTTAACACTAACTATATTTACAGTACAGTTCTAAACATATATGTGTGTGTGTGTGTGTGTGTATGTTTGTGTGTGTGTGTTTGTAAGTGTACAACACTAGTATAGATGGGCTGCAACTCTGTCACCAATTGATGATACATTCTTTGAGACAATTTCCGAAATCATGCATTATATAAGATATGTATTGAAATCGAGGCAGTTCTCCATTGAGCATCACGCCAACATTTGATGAAGTTACATATTTGCATTCTTGTGATAATCACACACACACACACACACAGGATCAGTTGACTAACCTGATTTTTTAACTACACGCTTGGTCTAGCTATTACAACTGAAAGAGAGAGAGAGAGAGAGAGAGAGAGTACAAACTACAAAGGATTACAAAGGAAGTCAAGCAACAACAGTTCTAACGACCTCTCGAGGTTGTTTGCCCTCCAAATCACTGCTGTTCAAAGTGTCCAACAGTGGTTCGGAGTATGCATTATGTGTGTAGCTTGATTGGTCGATCGATAAATAATAATTGGAGTTCATATTGTCGATGCCTTTGATGATTTTGAAGACTTGAATTAGGTCACCTCTTAACCCCTACAGTACCAGCGACGTTCTTTTCATCATATTCTGGCAACTGTTAGACGATATTATTCAGCTTAGGAAGGACGACTAGCAATAATAAAGCTTCTAAACTATCTCAACCAAACCTTTTAACTACCACAGATCCTTCTTAGGTTGCATAATATCTTCTAAATATAGCTAGAATAACATATAAGAAAAGAACATAAGAAAATGGGAGTCTGCAGAAAGCCGATTGGCCTAAGCAACGTCGCTGGTACTCAAAGGGTTCATGTACGTTGGGATAAAGGAAATATACTTAATTCTCTAAGACGCTTCTCGTATGGTTTGTTTCTTAGATTAGGTATAATTTTGGTAACTCTACGTTGAACTCGTTCAAGTTTATCAATATCATTTTGGTAGTAGGGTCACCTAGGACGGACTAGGAACTTGTGAAGTGTGAGGATTAAATCTTGGGATTTATGCTCGAATGACCTGCCAATAAATAAGTAACACCCCGTTCTTAACATTAATCATCAATTACAAAGCCAATTATTTTATTTGCCTTCCTAACAACTGCTGAACATTGTTGACTGGGATTTAGGTTACTTGATATTGTTACTCCTAAATAATTTTCTTTGTATACACTCTTAACCTGAGTGCAATTTATTGAATAATTTTCTTTCTCATTTTGGGTCCCGATCTGGAGTACTTTACATTTATCCGCATTAAAACTAATTTGCCAAATTTAAGCCCAACATGGCAGGTTATCTATGTTATTTTGCATATCTTCTACAAGTTCGTTTGAGATTACAGTATTTGCAATTTTTGTATCATCTTAAAACTTTGAGATTGTACAGGTGAGTGCCTCATCTATATCATTTATATATACTAAGAAGATAGCTGGCCCTAGGACCGATCCCTGGGGCACCCCGCTTATTACATTGGTCTAATTTGATGCCTTACCGTTTATGACTACCCTTTGCTTTCTTTCACTGAGCCAATTTTCCTTCCATCTCAACAGTCCCCCTTGTATTGCATGCGCTTTTATTTTTATCAATAAACGTTTGTGGGGTACTTTGTCAAAGGCCTTTTGAAAATCAAGGTATGTAATATCTACAGCTTTTCTCTCGTCATATAGGTTTAGAATATCGTGGAAGAGGTCTAAGAGGCTCGTCAAGCAGGAACGTTTGTTACGGAAGCCATGCTGAGTATCTTTGAGTATGTTGTTTTCCTCTAAGTGATTTACGAGTCTGTCTCTTATGAGTGTTTCTAGCATTATACCGCCAACTGAGGTTAAAATAATTGGACGATAGTTACTTGGTAAAGATTTGCTACCTTTTTCATATATCGGTGTTACGTTGCGAGCTTATACTCATCAGGCATAGTCCCGGACTGAAAGGATTTATTGAATAGCAATGTCAGTGGTTTGGAGAGATCACATTTAGCTTATTTTAATATTCTAGGTGAGATTGTGTCGGGTCCAGGTGATATGTTTGACTTAAGTTTCTCCAAATATTTCAGTACTTCTCTCTCTCTGTAATGTTGATATTGCTTAGAGCATCAGAATTGTCTATCTGAACTGGCGAATATGTTGGGATATCACTAAGGCCTTCTGTTGTAAACACTGATGCAACACATATATTGAGGACATCACTAAGCTGTTCATCGTCTATGGCGTAATCTCCGTTCTCATCTACTAATGGTCCAATAGCTGAAGTGACTACTTTCTTTTTTCTGATGTATCTATAGAATTCTTTCGGGTTTGTTTTACTTTGATTCGCAACCTGCAACTCCAGGGTCTTTTTACTTTCCTTAGTTTACTTTTTGGCTTAAGATCGTAGATCTAGGAATTTTATTCGTTCTTCATAATATTCCGAGGTTTTAAATCTGTCATGAACAATTGTCTTCACAAGCAAACAGTCTGCAATATAATTATTCCACCATTTACGTGTATCATTATGGAATATATATATATATACTGTATATATGTGTGTATATATATATATATATATATATATATATATATATATATATATATATACAGTATATATACAATATACTATATATATATATATATATATATATATATATATATATATATATATATATATATATATATGGTGACCGGTCAACCCAACCAGTAGACCATTTCAACCAGTAGCTCTCAACCAGTACCAAATCAACCAATACGGTTAGGTTAGGTTAGTACTATATTTTGGCACTAGTTTGGTTGGTCTGGGTTAATTTGGCACTGGTTGAAATGGTCTACTGGTTGAGATGACATGGAACCATATATATATATATATATATATATATATATATATATATATATATATATATATATATATATATATATATATATAGACAGAGAGAGAGAGAGAGAGAGAGAGAGAGAGAGAGAGAGAGAGAGAGAGAGAGAGAGAGAGAGAGTGTGGAGAAAGTTTGGAACATTGACTGAAATTGGCTGAAGTTCACCAACGAGCGGACGGCCCTTACTCTTGATGTCAGTCTCGACTTCCAGGACGTACCCCAACCTCGTCTTATTGTCAAGATATTTAGACATTTAGACATTTAGGTTTATCATTATGGAATATATATATATATATATATATATGATTTCCAGATCATAGCCAAATTTAGGAGTCAAAGTGATACATTGATAGGTGAGAAAATATTAATTAAAAAACTCAATCCCGAAGTAAATCTTGCTAACAACAGTTTAACTGTGTCATGGGTGGTTCATTTGAAGTTTATAGGTGGTTCAAAGGTTTACTTGTTTCTCATAATCTCTGTCCTCTGTCATTTTTATTCATCTTTGGTTCAGTGCATTGGTGACTTCTGTACTGACTGGTTGTTCTTGGGTTGGTTCCTTGTCATATATGGTAAGCCTGCTGATTATTTATATATAGATGTGTTTTTTGCTATGTATTTTTTTCGATTAGGGACTTATATAATTAATGGGTTGACTGAAGAAGTTTAATAAGGGCTAGTATATAGTCCATTCTTGATGATTTGGTTTGTTTGTGTACAATATTTCCAAAGAAGTAAATTTTATTAGCGTTGTTGATATAAGTAGTTTACAATATTAACGTAAGGGTTTACTTATATAATTTTACTGAGAAGATAAATTTTGTAGAAATAATTATAAAATCGTTTTACCTTGATATTTGATATTACTGAGGTGATACATTTAATATTAACTGTCGTATGCTATTTTTCTTTTATAAACTGTCAATTATAACTGTTTTCTTATAAATTGTCATATACAATTATTAGTGGTGCTTATTTAGTATTTAAAGCATCTGCTATTAATTTAGGATTTAGCGTCTATGTTAGACTTAGCTTTGCATATATGAACTTGAGCTGAGGTTATGTTCTGTCGTTAAGTGATAGTTTTCAGTCTTCAGTGTTTGCGTTGTTGATAATATTAGAGTTATATTTGTATTAATTTAGAATTTACATATGAAACTTTCAATTTTGTGTACTTATTCATTCATTATAGATAATTTGAATCAGTCCTTCTTATTTCTAGCTTGTGATTGTTAAAAGTTTTGCACAGAGTTGTTGTTTCTGCTGTGCTTATGTAGCTGCTGCAGGTTTTCGTACAAGGATTGTGTATTAGATAAGAATTATTTTAGATATATAAATTATAGATTTCTGAATAATTAACAAAATTTAAAATTAAATGAATTACATTCGTAGTCCCATTGTTGTTGACTTTCTACAGGTATGTTTTCTTTTAATAGGGATCTTGGGTTTTCCTGATGATGGCTGCGAGACGTTTGCCGAAAATTTGAAAAATAAATAAATAAGATGTTTCCAAGCGTCCTTTTCCTCCTTACCCTTCTACTATGGAAGCTGAGATGCCCTAGGTCGTCAGCTGATGTTCTTTTTGCTGTGAAACGCAATATAACATTAGTTAAGTAATCATTTCATACTCAGGAACAGAAGGTATGTTATTGTTACCATTTATGTTATGTTTGATCTCTCTCTCTCTCTCTCTCTCTCTCTATATATATACATATATATATATATATATATATATATATACTGTACATATATATATACCGTATATATATATGTATATATATATATATATATATATATATATGTATATATATAAACTGTATATTATAAAAAAAAAAAAAAAAAAACAAAAAAAAAAAATATATATATATATATATATATATATATATATATATATATATAGAGAGAGAGAGAGAGAGAGAGAGAGAGAGAGATCAAACATAACATAAATGGTAACAATAACATACCTTCTGTTCCTGAGTATGAAATGATTACCTAACTAATGTTATATTGCGTTTCACAGTCAAAGCCTTTACAGGTAACTTAGATAAATACGTTGTCTTAATCACAGATTGATTCCGTTTGCGCACCGAGTAATGCATTTTGTTAAATACAGATTTCTGAAGTTTAAACCCTCCAATTGATTTGTGTCATAGCTATTCTTTGCACAATCTATAGTCTACTTGTTAATAACTAATAGAATATGCAATTCCTTACCAGCTGATATTTCGATATACATAGGAATAAAATGAAACTTCTATGTCTGCTTCATATTAATTTCGAATTCATAATACAAACAACAGTGTGTTCGTAATAGTTGAATACTCAAGATAGGGACATTGTAAGTTACCGCCAGCTGATAATAGCATAATGTAATAGGAATCAAATGTTTTTTTGGTCCTTGCTTTCCTTGGTAAACCCTTCATAATCCTCATGAGGATAGTTGTAGCTGATGCAATAGACAAAAGGGTCTCAAATGTAGAATCTCGAAGTTTGCCGTCAATACATAAATTGCAAATAGCGTACTCTCAAAAGAACAAGCTGACGATATGCAACACAATCTAGGTAAGTTGTCATGTTGAGCTCAAATTTGGCAAATGAGTTTCAATGAGGATAAATGTAAAGTACTCCATATCGGAAACCGAAATGAGAAAGCAAACTATTTGATGAATAGCACCCAGCATAAAGCATAGACAGAGAAACTGATTTGGGACTAACAATGCCAGTCTACAATGTACAGAAGTTGTTAAGAAGGCAAACAAAATAATTGGCTTTATAGGCAGGTCATTTGATCATAAATCCAAAGAAGTTAACTTAACTCTTTACAACTCCTCAGTCCGTCCTCTTTTGGAATATTGCGGTCAATCCTGGTGCCCTTACTAACAAAAAGATATAGACAAGCTTGAAAAAGTTAAACGTAGAGTTACCAAAATTATACCTATCCTAACCAACAAACCATACGAGGAGCGTCTTAGAGAACTACATTTATTTCTTTTAACCTGGCGCAGATTAAGAGACGACTTATTTCGAGTGTTCAAAATCATCAAAGGCATCAACAATAATTATGTACTATAGTAAGTACTTCACTATCGACCAATTTAACTACATGCAGTGAAACGGTTGCAACATTCTTGGTAAAGCTTTTAACTCGTATGAATATAAGAATTTCTTCTTCAATCGAGCTGTCAACTTGTGCAATGGGCTTCCCCGAGACGATATAGCTTGCAGCACTGTTGATGCTTTTAAACTTCGCCTAGACAAATATCTTGCTTCAAACCCGTGACTGACTGCGTTTGTAAATGAATAACTTCATGTTTTTCCCCCTCAGATTCATCAAGGATTATTGCGTATATACAGTATATTACTAAGATGTTACTCTCTTTTTCCCAGATATACGCTAGCTCACTAATACCTGTGTTATCTTGCTAACCAAACTGTCCCCTACTATCATCTAATTCTGCCACAGACATTAGTTTCAGGGCAGCAGTTCCTTTCCCAATTGTCCCTTACCCACTCTAAACCACTGTTTGGACACTTTAACCTCAGTGTTTTGGAGGACAAGCAGCTATGGAGGGGTCGCAAGACCGGTTGTTGCTTGATGTCCTTTGTACTCCTGTGATCTCTCTCTCTCTCTCTCTCTCTCTCTCTCCCTCTCTCTCTCTCTCTCTCTCTCTCTCTCTCTCTCTCTCTCTCTCTCTCTCTCTCTCTCTCTCTCTCTCTCTCTCTCTCTCTCTCTCTCTCTCTCTCTCTCTTATTACAATATACACCAATATAGTTTACGGTCACAGCAGCGCTGTGTGACAGTCGACTGCCACAGCTTTGGCAGAGGAGGCCGAACAGTTAAATTTATCACATAGTGCTGAATGGTTGATTTGGGAATATGCTAGTGCCCACTGAATGTAGTCCCTAAATTCCAAGTATGTTTTGTATATAATACTTGACAGACACTGGCATGTTACATATTTGTAAGTTAAGTTGCAAAACCCTCTTTTTTTGGGGGGGAGGGGGGGGGGGGGGGGGGTATCTTAGCTAAACAGTACAGAATATTATGAACATTGCCTAAGCCAACCAAAAATCTTGTCATGGACATTTTTTTGAGGGGTACATTTACATAATAAATAATAATGATAACGATAATAGTTATCTTAACCCTCGGAATACGGGGGCCTTCATATGAGGACGATCACCGTGTCCGGGGGTATTCCTGAAAAATGGCTATCTTCATAATTCGATATCTACTGATTGAGACCACCTAGAGCAGTCAACTAAATTGCATAGTGTAGAACCAACCTTCGTCTGTAGAATGGCGTTAAGTTGACATCGCTACGACAAGTGGTTTGCCAAGATATGATGATGGGAATGGAGGTAATCTCCCGCGTATTTTCGCCTGCGTCCGAACGCTTCGCCGCGACCCTGGCTAGCACGCACTAAATCACTTGTCGCCTCAGTGGCTTTTGTACCGGTACACGATATTATGTTTTTATGGAGATAATGTGATATTATTGTGTCATTTATTTCTTGTTCAACCATTATTTAAGTTATATCATGGACTTCTAGAATAGATGGACAGGAAACTCCCAAAAATGGGAAAAATTATTGGGGGCTTATGCACATTTTTTGACCTAGTGAAAAAACTGTAAGAGATAACCTCAAAATTCTTTTTTGGATATTGGGGAGCAACTATTTCTGCTAACAACTGGGCCCAGAAAATATTGAAATCGCATAAGAGGGGTCCATGGGGACCCTTGGGCCAAAAAGGGGCCCATTTTCCAAAAACCAATCGTTTTATTTCCTTGTATTGAGTATTGTTCACATGTGTGGGGAGGTTCCTCTCACACCGCTCTCCTAGACAAAGTTGAAAGGAAGGCCTTTCGTATCATTAACTCCCGTCCACTCACCAACTCTCTGCAATCTCTCTCTCTCCGCCGCAATGTTGCATCTCTCTCGCTATTCTATCGCTACTATAATAATCAGTGTTCCTCAGAGCTATCCCAGTGCATACCACCTCCTTTACGTAGGGCACGTGGTACCCGTCTTGCAACTCAATCCCACCCCTACTCTGTGCAACTCTCCAACCCAAGAGTGAAACGTTACTCTCAAACTTTCTTCTACTCAACATCTGAGCTCTGGAACTCTCTCCCAGAATCAGTCTTTCCCTCTTCCTATGACTTAAATTGCTTCAAACTCCGTGTGTCCAGGCATTTTGGCTCGAACGTCCCTTGATTTTGGCCCTGTCACTCTTTCAACTATGGGGGAGGCACTCGCTATAGGCATTTATGCCTTTTGCCTCCCTCAATCACATAGAAAAAAAAAAAAAAAAAAAAGCTCTATTTTATCCGAAAGTAATGATATTGATGTCTAATATTATGTTTTTGGGGTCAAAAAATGCAATAGAACACATTTCAATAGTCACAAAGTTCAAGTTCTTGTCTAAAAATTGAAAAAAAATCAAAATGGCCCCAATATTTTTTTATAATTTGACTCAAACTTTGTCGAAAATCTGAAAGAATGATATTGGTGTCTAATATTATGTTTTTGAGGTCAAAAAATGCTATAGAACACATTTCAATAGTCACAAAGTTCAACTTCCTTTCTAAAAATTGAAAAAATCAATAGGCCCCAATATTATTTTTATAATTTGACTCAAAATTAGTCGAAAATCATTGTCTTGGTGTTTATTTTGATTATTTTAAGGTTGACAAATGCAATACAATTCATATCTATGGTAAACAATATCAAGTTCCTGTACAAGCATAACAAAATTCATAATGGTCGTCTATTTTAGAAGTCCATGATAATGATTAGTGAATAGTTTTAGCACGGAGCACACTATAGGACAGTGCCCAGCAAGGTCATTGTAAAGGACGAAAGTGTATTATGTGAAAAACATTGGCCGAAGGATTTTCAGCGAAAAAAAATGTCAAGGGCCATTAGGATATAGACCGCATGATCCCCCAACTGTCTTCGGAACTACCCCTTCTTCTTGCTTCGTGCAAACGTCTTCTAGTCATCAAAGGAATATTGATAATCGTAATGTATCAGGTGAATCCAGAAAAAAAAAAAAAATTGATTCTGAGAAAGATGACACAATTATGAGCTGGGATGATCTTAAAAAGTATTCTCAAAAAGTAAATATTGTGAGTGACTTGTCAGAAGATAATGTAATAAAGCTTTATCATATTCAGGGTATTCCACCAACCATAATATTCTCAATATTCATAAATGGCGACTTGAAAGTGAGTGCTTTCAAAGGCAATACTTCTGTGTCACTCCGCGAAGTTATCAGTGGCTTTGATTGGAAGCTAAATAAGTTTTCAGACCTTGACAAAGTGATTGAGAAACTTATGTCTTTTCCCATAGAGGGGAGGTGTGGTGGAGTGGTCTTGCCACTGGCCTGGTAATCCAAAGGTCCCGGGTTCAAATCCCGATGTATCAATGGGAAGATATTATTGGGATGGAATTTGTGCTGTACCTGGTATCAGTGCATTACCACAAGTCCACCGAAACGTCAATAAAATACCCTCATTGTTCCCTGATTAAATAGCACTGTATGAATATTCCCATATTCAAAATATGCTATAGAGGTGCAATGCCTGGTGAGTTATCTGCTCAACAGGTGGCGTTGTGTGTGTGTAAGTGTGAGAGTCCGAGTGTAGGGGGTGAGACAGTGAAGCACGGGAATGAGGTGGCTTCAGAGATGGGGTCGTTTCGGGCCATGAGTGAGCACCGTGCCTCATGTGAAGGCAAGATGGCAGGTGCTCGTTGTACTCTACGTGCTTCACATGTCTCACTCCCTAGACTGGAACAAGACCTCACGGGCTTCACTGTTCATTGTAAAGCGGTGAATGTTAAGGTTCTCAGCCTATGCCCGAGAGGAAGTAAGTTGGAATATAGAAAAAAAAGAAAAAAAAAAAAAAAATCACAATGAACTTACAAAATTATCTGAAATGCTTACTGAGCTGTGCAATGACTCAGATGACATTGATGAAAGGGTAAACAAAATAATTGGGTTTCTGTTAGAGCAGGTGAAAATGTGTTGTGTTGCTCCAAGAGGAAGACGATACAGCAGTCAGCTTATTCAAAGTGCAATTGAACTCATGCTTCGTAGTAGAAATTGCTATAGATCATTATTAAACTTCTTGTCCTTAGCCAATATAAAGACATTAAAATCTTACTTCGGAAAGCTTGGAATTCCTGAAAGTATTGAGGTCTGTAAAGAGGTTATTTCTAGCGTATTTTCAAAATTAGATGGGCTTGAAAGACATTGCTTCATTACTGCTGATGAAATTCATGTGAAGCCTTCAGTACAATTTCGAAAAGATCAAATAATTGGATTTGCTGTGGATTCTGAAGAACAAAAGGTTGCAAAAACAGTTCTGGCTATTATGATTAATCCATCAATGGGTGTGCCTGCTTTTGTTGCTCGTTTACTACCTATTCATAGCTTAAAACATGAATTCTTGAAAGAACAAATTGATATTGTTATGGAGATTGTATTTGAAGTTGGTGGATTTGTTTTCCTCATAATGACAGAATAATGATAATCACTCTGTGAATCAATTTGTTTTCAAAGTATACCATCAGAACATGACTAGTACAGCAATCTATTCAGTTGTACACCCATATGAAAATCCCATCTTCAAAGAACTTTTCACATTCTATGATATGACTCACTGTTTCAAAAATATTCGAAACAACTGGGTCACAGAAAAAACACAAACACTAAAGTTTATTGATCCAGAAATACAAGTTTGTCACTTTGCAAAATGTTCTGATATCATCAACATTTTTAAAGAGGAAAATGAATCATGCTTGAAAGAAACCAAACTGTCATAATTATGCAGCACTGTATCCAAACAATTTTGAAAAATAAAAAGTTAAACTAGCATGTGATCTATTTAATGAAAAAACAGTGGCAGCTTTAGAAAAGAGAGGTTTGATCAGTACATCAATTTTTGTGAAGATGGTGACAAGAACATGGAACATGTTGAACATCAAATCTCCTCACAAAGGATATAGAACAAAAAATGATCCAGACAGAAAGCCCTACAACGACAAAGGTGACGAGAGACTTGAATATATAGAAAAGGTTGCAACAACATTAAAATTGATGGATTGTTCCATCAGAGGCTGTCGGAAACATGGGCTTACCACTGAAACCAGTAATGCGCTCCATCAAACTTTGACTGGATTAGTTTCCCTTGTCAAATGTTTAATAGATGCTGGCTTCAAGTATGTTCTCACTGGAAAAATACAAAGTGATCGATTGGAGGGTGAATTTGGAATCTACCGCCAGAGCTGTGGGGGGAATTTCCACATCTCCACTTACCAAGTGTATAATGGATTGAAGCTACAGAGAATCAAGCTCTTCAATCAATTAGAACTTTCAGACAAACTTCAAAGCTCAGGGATCAGCGAGTGCTGCAAGGGCGTGGCACACAGTGAAGATGATCAGGAAATTATTGATTCATGTTTTCAAATATCAACACAACTTACAGAAATAGAAAAATCTGTTCTTTATACATATCTGGCTATGTTGCCTTCAAAGAAGGATGCTCTGTCTCTGCTTCTGATATTCCTAATGACAATTCAGAATTTTTAGATAGGGTGTCTCGTGGTGGTCTTGGACATCCGCCTGCTGAATTATTTGACCTCTCACAGTGTCTGTATGCATTTTTCAAAACAAGAGAGAAAAAATGCTGCCCTCAAGTCTTCCTGGATGCATATCAGTTGATTTATGAATCCTCAGGTTTTGAAATTCCGAATGTACATACCAAACTCAGGAGATTCAACAATTGCTTTATCAAAGCATTTGCAAAAGACATCAATGACAAGCTAAAACATGCAGACACTAAGGGCATAAAGCAAGGGCGGATAAGTGGGCGTAGAACTGTTCCAATCTGAAGTGTATACACATGGGAAATATCTATATCAGTCTTGGCACAATTAGGTTGATTGAATGCCCTGAATTTTGATGCAGGTTATTTTATAGACGACCATTTTGAATTTTGTTATGTTTGTACAGGAAGTTGATTTTTTTTAACCATAGATATTAATTGTACTGCATTTGTCAACCTCAAAATAATCAAAATAAATACCAAGACAATGATTTTCTTTTAATTTTGAGTCAAATTATAAACAAATATTGTGCCCATTGTGACTTTTTCTATTTTTAGACAGGAAATTGAACTTTGTGACTATTGAAATGTGTTCTATAGCATTTGTTGGCCCCAAAAACATAATATTAAACACCAATATCATTACTTTTGGATATTCGACTAATTTTGAGTCAAATTGTGAAAAAAATACTGGAGGCCATTTAATTTTTTCTAATTTTGGACAGGAAGTTGAACTTTGTGACTATTGAAATGTGTTCTATAGCGTTTGTTCATCCCAAAAACATAATATTATACATCAATATCAAAACTTTCGGATAAAATAGAGCTCAGAAATATATATATATATTTTTTTTAAATGGGCCCCTTTTTGGCCCAAGGGCCCCCATGGACCCCTCTTATGCGATTTCAATATTTCCTGGGCCCAGTTGTTAGCAAAATTAGTTGCTCCCCAATATCCAAAAAAAAAATTGGAGGTTATCTCTTACGGTTTTTTCACCAGGTCAACAAATGTGCATAAGCCCCCAATAATTGTTCCCATTTTTGGGAGTTTCCTGTCCATCTATTCTAGAAGTCCATGGTTATATGAAACTTTATATAACATATATTCGGCGCTTTCACTGTTATTGTAATATTATTGTGCCACTTTCAATGTTATTACTCTTCTTGTTATGAATTATTGTCACTCCACTCTCACTGTTATTATTGAGTTATTATTACTCATTATACATTTTGTCACTTTCACTTACTAGGTTAGAGGCTAGGCTACGCAAGCGTACAGTACCGTACGGTATCGTAATTGACACTTGTAATTATTACATTTGGTTGTTTCTTTCACTTAGACATATTGTTATATTGTTTTTAGTGTCACTTTCACTTATTACAGGTTTCACTTATAAATACTTATTGAATAGTTAGTCTAATATATAGTTGTTGTGTCTCTTTCACTTGAACATATTGTTATATTGTTTTTAGTGTCACTTTCACTTATTACAGGTTTCACTTATAAATACTTATTGAATAGTTACTCTAATATATAGTTGTTGTGTCTCTTTCACTTGCACATATATTGGTATATTGTTTTTAGTGTCACTTTCACTTGCACAGAGTGTTTTATTTTGTTAGTGTCACTTTCACTAGTGTTCTCAGGGTCAGTGCCACTTAGAAGTTTACCAGGATGTGGAAATCATCGTAGCAAGGCGTGATGCACAGTGCTACCTGACATTCCTGGCACTGAGACAAGGTTTTTGTGGTTTTCTGGGGTGTTCGGGTGGTGTGGCTGCAGACATGGCACCGTTTCTGGGTCTTGCGGCCACCAGCTACTGGAAGGCCGACGATCCTGTGCTTCTTGTGGTGTTCGGAAGCGTATGTGCGGTCCATGGTGCCAACTCCTGGCATATGTTGAGCTCATGGGGAATCCTCAGGCAGGGCATATTCCCCAATGAGATCCAGAATGAGCTGTTTCTGGAATCTCCGAAGGTTTGTGTACTTCCTGGGCATTGTGGGGTTCATCAGCTTGTACAGGTTGTACGAGTTCAGCACAGACACATCCATCATGTGCAGGAAGAACTTCTTATACCATCTGCAGGAGGTCCGCAGGCAGTCGATGAAGCCGACCTGCATGTCTGACTTGTCAACCAGACGCATGTTTATGTTGTAGTCCATAACTGTGTCTGGCTTCATGATGGGCTCCCTGGTCCTGTGGTTGACTTTGCCAGAGTCAACCAGGTTGCCCTTGTGGATGGTGCTGATCATGATGACCTTCCTTTGGTCGTGCCAATGGATTGCCAGCATCGGACCATGTTGCTTGAGGAAGATGTCCTTCTTCTTGGTCTTTTGGGGGAATTCCGGCATGTTCTTCCTCGTCCCCCATACTGTGCCCACAGTCTGGGTTTGGTGTCTGTTCAGGTACTGGGTGAGGATGGGGGACGTGTAATAGTTGTCCGTGTAGAGTATGTGGTTCTTGTTGAAGTAGCGATCCATCATCGCCTTCACCACTGCTCCACCGAACCCTATTTCTTGATCGGCAAGCACCTCCCACTCCTTTCCACTGTAGACAATGAAGTCCAGCACATAACCCATCTTGCAGTCACAGAGGACGAAGAGCTTGATACCGAATCGATGTCTCTTGGATGGTATGTACTGCCGGAAGTGAAGGTTCCCCCGGAACAGCACAAGAGACTCGTCGATCACAACCTTTTGAAAAGGCTTCAAGAATGTGGAAAACTTGACCTTCATCATGTCGTAGAATCCCCTTATCTTCCACAGGCGGTCTGTTCGGTGTACATTGGTGTTGGTAACAAAGTGCAGGTTACCAAGTATGGTGAAGTAGCGGTCCCGGGGCATAAATTTGCCAAAAGCAGGTGTGGCAATTATGTCGCCTGTGATCCAGTAGTCTGCCAGCCGATGCTTTTTCACATGTGCCATGAGCATGGCCAGTGCTATGAACACATTCATTTGGGCAATGGTGACAGGTTTCCAGGCCTTCATGTGGGAACTATGGGTCTTGCCGCTGAGGTGGTCAGTGAGGGCCTGCTGCTTATTGGTCTCATTGACAACATATGACATGACATCATTGTCGAAAAAGGCCTTGAAAAGCTCGGCAGGTGTTGAGTTGGGTCCCCCTGGGAAAGATGGATCAATCCCTGCGGCATGTTGGGCGTTATCAAATGTGGCATCCTGTGGCTGAAAGGTGGCCCCACCCTCCCACGTCCAGACATCAGCATGCCTGGAACGGGCACGGGGACGGTGTGACGCTTCTGCATAGTAGCCACGTGCGGGCATGAGCGCGCGTCGGCTGCCCAGCCGTTTAGAAACCGGCTGGTGGCAGCTAGCCGGCTGGATTTTCCTTAGTATATATCCTACGACAATGTAACTAATGTCTGGGATATTCTTATGTTGTTTCACAGCTTGAAGCTGCCCTTATTCTTAACCAACGCATCTTAGTATATTTTATTCTCGATAGTTGATTGTTTCATTATAATATATAAGATGTAAGTCTAGTGAGGGCGGGAGGAGACGAGCGGGAGAGAGAGACCGGCTTGGGACGTTGCTTCGCTTGCCAGCTTGGGATGAGCCTGAAGCGTTGCCATATGCATTTGATTGCAACGTTAGGCTTAGTTTCGACTCACGCACGGGGTAGAGGATTTTGACCCGGCAACTGTGTTGAGTGTTGCCAAGCATGGGATGTATTCTGCATGCCTAGGGCGGGGTCCAGACAGATTCAAGACTCAGAGCTCACCTCACTGTCGTACCCTTCGGACCCCTTTGATATCTATCCCTCTCAACCCCACTTAGAAACTTTCTCCCTTACTTTGTATACCTTCCTTCCACTACTTCACCAATCTATTTAATTATCCCATCCCCTTGATAGACCTTATATCTATTATTGTATTAACGACGAGCTCTCAGATAACTAGATAGGATTTTGGGCCTTATGCAGAGACGTAATTGTTAATGAGACCTAGGAAGCTTTTTTGTTGTCTCATATTTGGTGGTTTCATGCTTGCTAGTGTGTTCTTGTGTCAGGTTAGCAGGGGCTAGACCGGAGGGGAGGCTTTTTGCGATCCTTTAAGTAAAGTCTGCTGGTGCGAGTCCTGTGGACCCGCACGACTTTACTAGGATACCCGTGGGAGTCTGGGGGCATTTTCTTGTCTGTGTCCCTGTGTGTCTAGTGTTGTGTTGTGTGAGGGCCCTTGCCTAGTCCACTCAGCACTGCGCTAGCACGTCTTGCTTTTGTTTTAGGGTCGCCAGGAGAGAGTCAGATACTTGCGATCTGAGTCTCTCAAGAGAGCACCCTTCCAATTAGAGTAATTTGGCGCACAGACTTGGGAACGTCCCAAGGCTAGAGCAGGTGGCTCAGCCCGGGTATCCGAAGCCTATATCCTTCCGGCTAGACCTCTGCCACCTGGCAGATTAACAGCTAGGGGTTTATTATTTCTGTATGCTTGTTATTGTGCCACAGTTTACCATTTTTGTGAGCATTGTGAGTCAGGGTGTGGCTTAGAGACTCTGTCCGAGCAGGCTTGCCTGACTAAGAGTGAGAAGCACACCTGTATGTGGTTATGTTGCGAGTTGCTGCCTTTATTTAATTATACCTATGCCATTATACACTGTAGGTCCTATCACTAGTATTTATTCCTGCTTATGAGTTAAGAGTTCTCTAAATCCGTAACATACTTTCTTTGCTAAGCATCAGATCCTACAGTAGCCGCATGCAGTTTAGAAACCCGCATCTTGTCTACCGGTACGATGTTTTGAGGACTGTTTGCTTTCACCTTCCTTCACGCAGGGGTGATTAGTTGTATTAATTAACGTAACGTTAAATGTACTATCTTCTAGTTTGTTATTAAATTGTTTCTACAATTTAATTCCGTTATCTATCTTTTCCTTGAAGCTTTAAGTCAACTTAATTGTGTGATCTTTTATATAGCCTGCTTGACTATCAGCAGCCTATAGTGCGTGCACCCTGTAACCGAGTCATAGGATACCTCGTTGTCCAGGCAGGACTCTTGACGGTTTAGGGTGGTTTGTTGCCTGGGTTTATAGATAAGGGTTGGATCTAGCGTTTTCCGTTGTTGCTTGTTGCCGCATACCTAGTCCAATAGAAAGAGCCCAGTGTTTATATATCCCAGGACGTAACAACGGGGATGGGCAGCAGGGGCGTCAGCATCAGCAGGCCACGGCCGCGACCACTCCCACGGGCACGGCCACGCCCACGCTGACCAGCAGGGCCCCTGGCATGGCCACAGCTACGTCCACGTCCAAGGGCACGGCCACCCCGAGCACGGGGACGTCCACGGCCACGCCGGGGTGCTGGGTCGTCCACCCACTCAGCTTCGTCCACAAGAGGGTCGTCTGGCAGGTCATAATTATCATCCCCAGAATCTGCACCGTGGTCGTCCATGTATCTTGAAGGGCGGCCTAATTCGTGGGTGTCTTCAGGGTCATAGGTGGGCTCCTGGTCGTCAGTTAGTGGTGATACATCAGGCGGCGACTGGTGGCGTGGGTGGCTAGTGGGTGGTGAAGGTGAGCTAGTTGTCTCTGAAGTTTTTAGGCGACGACGAGAACGTTTTTGGCGCAGTTTATGGCCTGAAGTGCTGCTTTGTGCCCCCCTGTGGCCATGAACAAGACCCTTCTGGATGTGTGTTGACCACTTGCACCACTTGCACCACTTGTTCATGGCTGTGGGTCATGCTGGGACATTACCGCACCACTTGCACCACTTGTTGATGGGTGTGGGTCATGCTGGGACAATACCGCACCACTTGCACCACTTGTTGATGGCTGTGGGTCATGCTGGGACAATACCGCACCATTTGCACCACTTGTTGAAGGCTGTGGGTTATGCGGGGACAATTCCGCACCACTTGCACCACTTTTTGATGGCTGTGGGTCATGCAGGGTCAATGGGGTCAATGCCGCACCAGCCACGGGTGACGAGGGCCCGGGAGGCAAAGGAATAGGCCTACCCACGCTTGACTCTTCAATCTCATCCTCACTATCAGCATCTTCACCTCTTTCCCTTTCAGCCGCCTCCCGTGCCTTCTTCCTTGCACTATCTAGCACAGCCCTCCTATAAAAATAACTGGCTATTTTTGCCGGGTAAGGAGTCCCCACAGCCGACGCCGGGGTCGCAAGCGTGTGCGTCGTGTCACGTTCACGTGATGCGGGTAGAACACTTCCCATTTCACTAACATTTTCATCACCTTCATGATGTTAACCGCATCCAACATTGTCGTCATTATCATCATCACCATCGTCATCATCAGTGCTATGAAAGCCCTGGAATTCTTCGCCATCTTCCACTTCATCAACATCTTCACTAACCACTTGCTCTTCGTCAAAATCACTCGCATTTTCAATCTCACTATTGTCACTTAACTCTTTTAGTACACATGCAACACCACCGGGACTTAGCAATGTTTTCTTGGTCCTTTTAGCCTTGCCTTTCTTAGGCATACGGGTCGCGGCGGCGGGCGTCGATTCGGACACAACAACTTTTGGGGGATTAGCTCCAGCCATCTTGGATGCGAGATATCAACTGATGCTGCCTGGTAGTTTGTGCTTGGTGGCGTTGCGGTGACCCATGCACAAACAAAAATTCGCCCGCGCAAATTAAACACTTTGATTTTGATTTTGCCTCATATGAAGCCTCCCGGATTCCTAACCAAAATATGTTTTGCCTCATATGAGGCCTCCCGGATTCCATGGGTTAACCTAGTTACAGTACAATGCCTATTCTAGCTTAATTACGATCTTTCGTGACTGTGAGGTGCCTGAGTTCCCACCAAAGTACATACGCAGATGCACAAGTGAGAGTATGTGTAGGTTAACACAAGCTGATAGTTGAACAGCTTGGCAAGAAAGGCACCTCAATGCAATCCTCACCATCGCGATAGCTGGAAACAAAAACTTTAGAATTATGTGGGACTTGATCCCTCGACCACGGGGTTAGCGCACGGTGCCTTAGACCACTAGACCAAACCCATGTTTGTGTGTATGTGTGTGTGTGTGTGTTTGAGTCCGTCCATTTGGTTTTGAGAAATCCTGCTTTCAAGCAAAGAAACATATAAACAAAGAAATAAGCGTAGATAAATATACATCCCAAAATGACTAAAGACAAGAAAGAGACGATGACGAAGAGAATAATCGTGGACTCAGGAAATTAGAAGGAAGAGGGAAGAAGAGAGGAAATGAAGGACTGATCGATTAATGGAGAATATAGTGTGCTGATGAATAAGACATGAAGGAGCAGGAGATAAATGTGAATACTGAAGACACTTGGTAATTATATATGACAGATAGAGAGACAAGTACACAGCTAGATAGATAAACAAGCACACACACACACACATCCACACGCACACACATACCAACACACACACGCACACACACACACACACACACACGTACAGTAGATAGATAATATAAAGTTGGAGGAGCTTATATTAGGCTGCTCTTGGTCGCACAAAGCTGCTTGTAACAAGCATCCCCCACAAAGTCAACGAACGACAATGCCCAAATCAAGGTACGCTGAGGTTAAAATGTTTGGACACACTGAGCTTAAAACAGTTCAAGTCATAGGATGAAGGAAAACAATTATTGAGGGAGAGACTTCCAAAGTTTCATTGTTTAGTAGAAGAAAGGCTGAGCAAATTAGTTCACTCTTGGGTTAGAAACTTGAACAGGAAAGGGGTGGGAGTTAGAGAGTGAATGCGTGAGAGATTTGTTTAAGTCGATTGTGACTTTTATTGGCATATAATAGGCCTGATTATAAGAGAAAAAGAGAGAGAGAGAGAGAGAGAGAGAGAGAGTAAATGAGCAAGTTGGTTTGTTTGAAATGCTGACTGTGTGTTCCTGAAAGTGAGAGAGTTACATACACATGCAGACCACTCAGACTAGGCAATCTGGCCTTATTCTGAAATAGTATATTTATTGCTGAGTTGAAGACAAGGACAATTACGTAGAAGACTCTCTCCCCACCCACTATTTATTTCCAGCTATGTGTCGGCATGCAACTTGATGCCAAGTTATAACAATCCAAAAGCCTGAAATAGTTTGTTCTCTCTCTCTCTCTCTCTGTTAAAACCTCCTTTAGATAACGGTCTAGGTTCCTCTCAATAACGTTATGTGTGTTGCTCTCCACCACTTGTCATTGAAATATATTCTATTCGGTTCCCCAGTGTACAGTAGTGATCAGGAGTACTTGATCACCTCCAAGTGGGAAAACAAGGCATTATGACTGTTATGGTTCAAACAGGTTATCAAAATGGTTCGTCAGTGTATTATATCTGTGCCACGAAATATTGGCCACAAAGACCGTAAAGACACATTTTGGAACATCTACATACGCCCTTTTCCTGCTTATTACCATTCCATAAGATTTGGAGTTAATATCGATTGTGAAGAATGCATTTGTATCTAATGTGTAGATGGGTAAAGGAAGTGGTGAGAGGTGGAGGAAATGATGAGGGCGGTGGAGGAAGTAATGAGGGCGGCGGAGGAAGTGATGAGGGGGTGGAGGAAGTGGTGATGGGGGTGGAGGAGGTTATGAGGGGTGAAGATTAGGTGACGAGGGATGGAAGAGGTGAAAGAGGGTGGAGGAGGTGGAAGAGGGGGTGTAAGGAAATCTTAATGTTCTACATTGTATAGTGCAAGTTAATTTGATATTGTAATGCAATAACGTAGAAATAGAGAAACGGACTAACCACCACCAATATCATGCCGACACCAACATCAACTACCATCAAGAGAATAGCGATGCTTCAAGTTAGAGAAGACAACACAATCGCCCCTCACAAGCGGTTTTCCCTGACACCAGCCACGTCTTTTTCCGTCTTAACTGCCACCACAGCCAATCACAGGACTCTTGATGTCAAAGTTCACTCACCAATGAGCTGTGTCGCTCATTAATTTTGATAGATCACCTTCCACCTCACCTGCCCAAGGTACAGAATCGAGGAAGGACAATATAGGGCCAACACCACAAGGGCACAAGAACTGTCCCAACCCCACTACTAAGACCATATCTGACTACCAAGAGCCCCCCTAGCAAGAAAATTAACAAGGAACGCGTGGAGCAATTATTCAGCACCCTCACCTAAACTCGGGCTCCCCTCTTTAGGTATACTCTCCCTCAGCATCCCTTGGGAGATAAACCAGCAACCAAATTAAGAATAACCTGCCTGGCCGCACCCTCGTTTAGCATCTCTTGCGAGGCACTCTAGTTCAACATCCCTTGCGAGAATACCTAGTTTAGCATCGTTTGCCAGGCACACCTATAGTTCATCTCTAGTTTCGGCATCCCCTGTTCTGCTTCCAACTCGTTAGAGGTCCACTGCAAATCTTCAGGAGAGATCCCTTTCGATCCTGTGAAGTCTAAGAAGAAACACAAGAAGAGGCATAGGAAGAATGATATGAAGAAGTTCCATGCCAGGTCCCCTGCGTTGACAGAGAAAGAAGATAAGACACCTGAGATCCAAGCTACACCTGGGAGAAATATTTGCCTCTGTGACCTTTAATACATAGAGTTAATATTGTGTCTGCTGTCAGAGTCTCTACTTGCATCCAAAGTAAATTCTCAAATGCATCACTCGCTATCCTATTCATTATAAACACACTGATATTCGGAGTTGTTTAATGTCTTCAGTAATAACCTTTGCTTTATCTTTACTCTTTTCTTTGATATTGACCTACAACTTCCGCTCGCCACAATAATTCTTATGTCACTTGTTCTCGGCTTGGTCGATATAAAAAATATGATATGCATTACCTCGGGTTCTATCCATTCTCTTGTTTATTAATTATGTATTTGTAAACCTGTTGCTTAAAGGCTCAGTTCTATCTTGCGTATATATTTTGAGTGCTTACTATAAAAAACCTACGTAGCCTTGTTTTAAATATCAAACGCACTCCTTTATTACGTAAGTCTATATTTAAATATTTATAGTGTAACACCATTTACTTATACTAAATAAAGCTTGTACAAAGAAGTTAATGTGTCTTCTAATTAAAGCCTCCCAGGTCAGTTAGGGACTCTTGCTCATTTGGATAAGTAATACGGCCTTGGGGAATTCTGGTGTCAGTATCATAACCAATTCTGTGCTGGTGACATCCTTTTGCATTATATTCTGGCAACTATTAGGATTTTATTTAGCTTAGGAAGAATGTCTACCAATTAAAAGGCTACATAATATGTCAATTATTTGTTTAGCTACTAAGCTTTAAAAAATCGTGAAATTTTAGCTAGAATAAAATTAAAAAGACGTCAGCGGTACAGAAGGGGTTAAATATATTTAGTGTTTTCTAATATAGGTTTTTGTTGTCATTGATAATATTTGTTTTGTCTTTCAATGTCGTTATTTATATAATGGGACCAGAGCTGCACACTGTAATACTTTTGAATAATGGTACAGTAATATAATGTTCTCATTCTAACAACTTAACTTTCATTTAATGAATCCCAATGTTCTACGTCTTTCTTTGCAGGTTATAGTACATTGGATGGGGGTTTATAGATTTTCAGATATTAGTATTCCCAGTTCCTTAGCTAGTGATCTAGGTTAATTTGTTGGGTCTTTCAATTTGTATTCATATGCACATATTAATTTCTGACTTGCAATACTTGGTATTTTTTCAACATTATAATATTATAATACTACTGTAGGATATGCATTTCAATAAATCACTACTCTATGAAGAAGAAAGCCTGATGTAGTTTGATCTATGAATGTATGATCAAAAATGAATAGCTGACAAACTTTTCATTGAACTGGGGGGTGTCATACGAGAGCTGTTATCGTCAATATTCCAAGGCATACATTTTGAACACATTTCTCTAACCTTTTGCACGGGTATTGGAAATGTGACTGACAATAGGTTAATGTAAGTGACAGAACAATATATTTAATCGTTTAATTCAAAATCTGCCAGACCAGTGTTGAGGAAAGTTGATGGGAAGAGCGGTCATGTGATACCGACTTTAGCATGTTGACATAGTTATGTTTGAAAGTGCTATGTTGGCTAATGAGTGGATTGCTGTAAAGTAATTCTCTAATAATTATTATATGTCATTACCAATTGATCTTATTCAAGCACACGCTCATAAAGGGATGCTTTGCATATTAATGGGACACATTACAATAACTCTCACTCACATTAACACAAACCTCTCTCTCTCTCTCTCTCTCTCTCTCTGCTAGAAACACAGCTCAGAAAACATTGAAAGAAAACAGACTGAACCCAACATTACAACGACATTTTAATGATTTAAAGAAGCAAGTTAAACGACTGATAAATTCCACTAAAAAACAATATTTTAACAATGAACTAAAAAAGTGTAAAGGAAATACTTCGGCAACGTGGACAATAGTAAGGGAAGTAATACCCAACGACAAGCAAAGTGGTAGAAACTGTCTATTTGAAAACACAAATGAAAAGGCTGAAGAGTTTAACAAGTTCATTGCAAATGTTGGAAAAAAACCATTCGATGATACGCAATACGCTAGATATGGCATCACCGCTCCCCATCCCCATATACCCACACCTCTTCCTCACCTCACTCAAACTAATACCACATTATTTCGTCCTGAGCCAGTCGACCCCAATACTATTATTCTAACCATCAAACATCTTCACCAAACTAATTCGTTCGGTTCTGATAATATAGCGCTCAAATTCATAAAAGACTCTCTTAACGTAATAATATATTATCTTACAGTCATTATTAATACATCCATAGTCACAGGTAAATTTCCTTCATCCTGGAAACATGCGCTAGTTACTCCATTGTACAAAACTGGAGACCCTAATAATACTAGTAATTATCGCCCAATTTCTCTTCTCCCAATTTTTTCTAAAATCATCGAGAAGATCGTTGCTAACCAACTCGTTAATTTCTTAGAAAACAATAACATTATATCAAACTCACAACATGGCTTCAGACCCAAACTCTCTACTGAAACAGCACTCACAGTTATCACAGACAAGATTTATGACAACATGGACAACAAACACATATCCCTCTTAACCCTCTGTGACTTGTCTAAGGCGTTTGATAGTGTAAACCATAATATTCTTATTAAAAACTCCTACAAAATAACATTGACTCTTTCTGGTTCGAGGATTACCTCTGTGAAAGAACTCAGTCCGTCCGCATAAATAATACTATTTCCTCCATAGCAAAAAAAAACTTACGGAGTCCCTCAAGGGTCTATTTTAGGACCAATTCTCTTCATTATTTTTGTCAATGATATACTAAAATACATAAAAAATTGCCTACTAGCACAATATGCTGACGACACACAGTTCCTTCACAGTGGTCAATTAAACGAATTAAATAATCTAATCGCTAGATGTGAAGAAACTTTACGGATTGCAAATGCTTGCTTCCAAGAAAATGGTCTATTGCTGAACTCCAAAAAGACTCAGTGTATCTTCATAGGAACACGTCAAATCATATCAAAAATACCAAGCAACACCACCATTCAATTCGGTGATACCAAAATCCAACCATCCATCCACGTAAAAAACCTTGGTGTTCATTTGGATCAGTATATGACCTTCGACAAACATATAAGCCAAACAACAACAAAAGTAATGGGGGCCATATTATACATAAATAGAACAAAACATTATTTTGATAAATCAACTCGAATCGCAGTTGTACAATCACTAGTATTAAGCATTCTGAACTACTGTAATATGATTTGGGGGACGACTAATGCATCACTAATCACGAAGCTTCAAAGGTTGCACAACTTCGCGGCAAGAGTCGCAGATGGTAAAGCTAGGAAGGATGATCACGTTACACCCATTTTCAAAGAATTACATTGGCTAAGCATAAAGAAACAAATTACTTTTAATTCAGTAGTAACTATTTTTTTTAAAGTCACCCACCACTACCCAGATCACTTCCTACCTCTCCCAACTGTTAACAATATTACCGATAGTAATACAAGACAACGACACAATCTTTATGTCCCCAGAACCAAGACTGACTCGGGAGCCAGAGATATGTCTGTAACAGGTCCTAAGTTATGGAATCAACTACCATCGGATATCAAAGAGGCAAATACCGTACATGCATTTAAATCAAAGTTGAAAAAGAACTTATTAAATAATACATAATCTAAATATCGGGCCTCATTGTTCTCTATGGTAATATGATGTCCTATATGTTCTTATTCATATTTTTATGACTGTATATATGTGGGTATTTCAATATAGATACATATAAACTATATACAGTCAAACAAATATGAATGTGTGTGTAAAAGTGTGTAAGTCCACGCACATATTTATGCAATGAATATACAGTATTTAATATGTCCTTATTTTGCAGTATATATTTATGAATGTATTCAAGTATGTATATATGCTTCTAGTAATATCTACAGGATTGTATGAATATTGTTACGTATCTTGATCCTCAAGTGGTTAACTTGATGAATCTAGATAGCACAGAGATATATATTAATGTATCAGTCAGCTGAAGGCAAAACAAAAGTAAAATCTAATAAAACTATTTCCTGTTGTTGCTTCCTTTCCTTTTGGATCTCAGGACTTAGTATCCTTTATTGACTGATACTCTTTAATTATGAAAAATACTGAAACTAATTAAAGTCATGTAGTATTTATAAAGAATTATTATTTAACCGAAGCTTATTAGGCTATGGTTATGAACCGAAGAAGTTATATCTAAAGAAGGACTATTAATTCTATAAAAAGTCTTGAAAAATAAATATTGAGGTAAGAATATTTCTGTCTCTTACCCTTTTTGAAATGAATAGATAGTTTTCTTATATGTCCTTTTATTTATATTTAATGTAATTATTCTTGGTTCTTGTCTTACGTTAACAGTATTATATTATTATTATCATCAGGATTTATATCAAAGTCACATAAAAGTTAGATATATATTTAATAATTAGTTAAATGTATTTCTTAACCACGTAACATTGAGGTTTGATTATGAGTAAATTAAGTTACAGGATCGCTTCATAGATTCGATTCAGGTCTCACTCAAATAATATGAAAAGCAAAAATAATATTTTGAAGCTAAAAGAATTTTCTTCAGCTTAGGAAATCACTAGAAGTAACATTAAAACATCCATGTTAGTCTAAGGCGATATTACTAATAAGAGACAATAGTATCACCGTACTAAGCACCGTTAAGCAATGTAAGCTTAATTAAAAGAAAATGAAAGAACTCGTAAGTATGAATATAAAACAATAGTATTACTTTCATCATAACCCAATTACTTAAAGAGTTGCTTTAGTCCACAAGTTAGTCAACTAAAATAGTTAAGTACCTAATAATAGCGTTAACGTTAATTCCCAATCAAATAGATAAGTACATAAATAGTAGCGTTAACGTTAATTCGCAATCACATAGTTAAGCACATAATAGTAGCGTTAACGTTAATTCCCAATCACATATCTCACTAACCAACATAACGTAAGTGTTTACACGGAACACACTTAACACACACTTATATAATCTGACTAACAGTCACAATCCCATTATAATGCTTCACCCCGTCTTCCTCCAGCTGCAAGTTCACCTTCCCCAACTCCAAATGAGACTGATTTGAATGCCCACTACTCGGGTCTTATATACTAAACAATGATGGTGTAGGAACGAATCAGGAGGCGAGTGATGGTGCGCGCCCCTATCATAGCTCCTCGAGTTGCATAGCTGGTGCGTGGACCAATGGAGTCTCCTGGCGTCGATCATACGTCATAGCGTCGGGTCATCGAAGTAGTTTGCAAGGTCCCCTATGACGCACGCATGTGTGAAGGCTTGTTTGCTGGTTTCCCACTCGCTGGTTCGCTCGCTAGTCTGCGTCGCCGCTTGGGTAGTTTGACACTCCTTCAACTCTAATTCTAACTCTTAACCCTCTCCGACATATGACGCAATTTTGAGCCTATTAGGGATACTTTAAAGCCTTTATTACCATCAGGGTTTTTTACAAACCTTTATTTTAGTTACTTCAACTTCTGCAGTTGTCTTTGAGTTAGATGTGGGCAGAAAACTAATTTTGGAGAGGTAATTATAAGAGTGAGAGAACTCTATTTCTTATTGCTAATCTGGCAACCTCTGCGTCATATATGTCTGAAGGGGTTAAAGTAACATACAGGGCTCCGTATGTCAGAATATATATGTAGATATGTTGTATGGGTATGTACTGCATGTAATGCGTATGTGCGTATCTATGTACAAAGGAGTATAAAGGAAATCAAGCAACAACAGATCCAGTGACCCTTCTAGGTTGCTTGTCCTCCAAAACACTGAGGATCAAGTGTCCAAACAGTGGTTTAGAGTGGGTAAGGAAACATTGGAAAGGGAATTACTGCCCTGGAACTAATGTCCGTGGCAGGATTAGGAAGTTAGTAGGGGACAGATGGGTTAGTAACTGAGGGGGGGATAAAATAAATTTATTCATTTACAAACGCAGTCAGTCGCCGGTTTGATGCGAGATATTTGTCTAGGCGGAGTTTAAATGAATCAACGGTGATGCAGTCTATAACGTTTCGGGGAAGCCCATTCCACAAGTTGACAACTCGATTGAAGAAGAAATTCTTAGATTCGTGCGAGTTAAAAGATTTACCAATAATTTTGCAACCGTTTCCCCGCGTGTAATTAGATTGGTCGATAGTGAAGTACTTACTACAGTTCATATTGTCGATGCCTTTGATGATTTTGAACACTTGAATTAAGTCGCCTCTTAATCTGCGCTGGGTTAAAGGAAATAGATTTAATTCTCTAAGACGCTCTTCGTATGGTTTGTTCTTTAGGCTAGGTATCATTTTGGTAACTCTACGTTGAACTCGTTCTAGCTTGTTTATATCTTTTTGGTAATAAGGGCACCAGGATTGAACGCAGTATTCCAGAAGAGGGCGGACTAAGGAATTGTAAAGGGTTAGGATAACTTCTTTGGATTTATGCTCAAATGACCTGCCTATAAAGCCAATTATTTTGTTTGCCTTCTTAACAACTTCTGAACATTGTTGACTCGGTTATAGGTTACTTGATATTGTTCCTCCCAGATCGGTTTCTCTGTTTACATTCTTAAGCTGAGTGCCATTCATCAAATAGTTTGCTTTCTCATTTTGGTATCTGATATGTAGTACTTTACATTTATCCGCATTGAAACTCATTTGCCAAATTTGGGCCCAACATGACAACTTATCTAGATTGTGTTGCATATCGTCAACTTGTTCTTCTGAGAGTACGCTATTTGCAATTTTTGTATCGTCAGCAAATTTTGAGATTGTACAGGTGACACCCTCATCTATGTCGTTGATGTAAATTAGAAAGAGAATTGGTCCTAGTACCGATCCCTGGGGTACCCCGCTACTTACATTGGTCCATTTAGATGCCTTACCGTTTATGACTACTCTTTGCTTTCTGTCGCTAAGCCAATTTTCTATCCATTTCAACACACCGTCTTGTATTCCATGCGCTTTTAGTTTTAGCAGTAAACGTTTGTGGGGAACTTTGTCAAAGGCCTTCTGAAAATCAAGGTATATAATATCTACAGCTTTACTCTCATCGTAGAGGTTGAGGATATCGTGGAAGAAGTCTAAGAGGTTTGTTAAACAGGAACATTTTTTACGAAAGCCGTGTTGAGTATCTTTAAGTATGTTATTTTCCTCTAAGTGATTTACGAGTCTGTCTCGTATGACCGTTTCTAGCATTTTACATACAACTGAGGTTAAGCTAATTGGACGATAGTTACTGGATAGGGATTTGCTGCCTTTTTTGAATATCGGTGTTACGTTGGCTAGCTTCCACTGATCGGGCATAGTTCCAGACTGCAAGGATTTATTGAATAGTAATGTCAGTGGTTTAGAGAGCTCATCCTTAGCTTCCTTTAGAACTCTAGGCGAGATTGTATCAGGTCCAGGCGTTTTATTTACCTTGAGTTTATCTAAACAATTCAATACTTCTCTCTCTGTAACGGTGATATTGCTTAAAACATCTGAATTATCAATCTGAATCGGCGATGGTGTAGGGATATCACTGAGGTCTTCTGTTGTAAAAACTGATGCAAAGAAGGTATTGAGGGCATTACTCATTTGTTCTTCGTCTTTGGTGTATTCTCCATTTTCATCGACTAACGGTCCAACAGTTGAAGTAACTACTTTTTTCTTTCTGATATAACTATAGAATTCTTTCGGGTTTGTTTTACTTTGATTCGCAATATGTAACTCTAAGGTCTTTTTACTTTGCTTAATTAACTTTTTGGCTTTGCGTCGTAGCTCTACAAATTTCAGCCGTTCTTCGTCATTTTGTGAGGATTTTAATCTATCATTAGCAAATTATTTAGCAAGCAGGCAGTTTGAAATATCTTTATTCCACCATTTGGGCTTATTATTATGGCCTGGACGCCGAGTTTTCGATGGTATGCAGTCTTGCACTGCTTTTAGGTAAGTGGCTTCGAATAACTTCCAAGATGTATTTATGTCGTTATTGTGAATTAAAAAGCTCCAGTCAGTTTCTTTAACCCTTAATTAGCGGCGAGCAACATAAGTCGAGTTAAATAAAGCTGGACTATGTGGCGGCGCTCGACATAGGTCGAGTGGCAATTTCAGCACGTAATGTGGCTGAGAGAGAGAGAGACAAGTGGTGGCAGGAGACTAGCGAGCGTATGACTGCTCCAGACCACCGCGGCGAACCTACTGACAAATCTCAGCTCCCTCCTCCCTCTCTCACTCGCTACATACTCAATTATGTACCGAAAGTACCGAATTACCTGCTTTTTGCACTCGCGTTGCACGGTTATTGCAAGAAAACTATCCATCATACAAGGATCGTTATGGTGTCATTCGAAAGCTCTGTTTATGCCCTTTCAGGGATAGGTACTTGTTTTACGTTCTGGGTCTTATTTAGGCATGAAAATGATCACGTAAACAGCCCTATTTTGGCTAAAAACACCCCGCTGTGCGGTACATATAAATAAACCGCATAGGCCGCTCGTAAGGTGTTAAACATAGTTCTAAGTTTATGGAAGTTTGCTTTCTTGAAATTAGGGACTTTTTCGATGCTACTATTTGGTTCGTTACTAGTAAACTTTAAAGTGAAAGTTATCGTACGATGGTCGCTGTTACTGAATTCATCACCAACATTCAAATTCTCTATTAATTCTTCTTTTGTTGCAAGTACAATGTCAAGAACGTTATTACCACGGGTCGGCGTTCCAACAAATTGATAAAGCGAACTCTCTTGCAAGTTCGTATACAAGTCATGTCCGGAGTGTGAAGTAAGAGTATCGCCCCACTTGGTCACAGGTAAATTAAAGTCACCAAAAATTACGGTATCTTGTGTGTTACTTACATCTGCAATTTGTTCGTAAATTTCTCGGTCAGTTTGCACTGATTGAGCTGGAGGTCTGTATATTAATGCAAGCATTATTTTGGTACCTTTATTATTCTTTATTAGCACAAAAGATGCGTCGACGTTCACAATTTGAGGTTTTGACAAGAGGGTAGGGTTAAGACTTTCTTTGATATAAAGTAAAACGCCACCTCCATTTCGATTTATTCGGCTTTTCTCAAACATTACATAACCGGGAAGTGAATACTCTGCTAAAAAGTCTCTATCTTCTGTATTGAGCCAAGATTCTGTTATGCCAATCACATCATAATTTTCTGTAAACACTAGCTCCTCTAAATCTGAAAATTTATTGCGTATGCTACGAGCGTTTGCATAGAAAACCTTTAAATTTTTTATTTTAGAACTCACGGAACGCGCTTTAATAATATTTTTGGTTCTTGTCGGATCTTCATTTATGTTCATGGCTGTCCTCGGTCCTCGCTGTCTCCGGTCCTTATCGCTGGTGGTCCTCGGTTGCCTCTGTTTTTTTCTTGGCGTTGGATGATTTATGTCACTGCTGCTTCTTCTCGGATGGCGTTTTTTGATCCATGGCTGCGGACTGCTTCGTGTAGGAGACGACCCATGCGTGTTGAACCCACAGGGTTTAGATGAGTGCCATCCTTGCGGAACAGAGTAGGCTGGTTGTAGAAGTTGTCCCAGAGGTTGATGAATTCAACTTCTTCCCTCAGACACAAATGTTTTAGTCGGCTATTTGTGCTGAAGGCCTTGTCGTAGAATTTGTCAGGTGCGTCGATCTTGGGGAGAATGCCTGAGATGATGATATTCCTGGACTTGTTTTTGTAGTGCTGGATCATCTTGCGATATTTCTCCATCAACTCTTCGGATCTGGTGCGCATGACGTCATTTGAACCAGCATGGATGACAAAAAGGGTATTTTCATTTGCATCCTTTGTGGTATCTTTGAAGGCTTCCACAATGTCGTCCAGTCCAGCTCCTGGGATGCAAAATCTTTTTCGTTGATTTGGGACTCTGTCGCAGAACTCTTCGACCTGTCCTCGTAGGATGGAATCCCCAACGAGCCTGGTCTCTTCTGGTTCGTCTTCCATCTCTACCAATATCTCAAATCTGTTTGACATTATGACTGGTAGATGAGACCTTTTCTGCGTTGGCCGTGCACCGTTCCTCACTGGTGTAAATCCGGAAACCTGTGGTGGCGGGACTCTACGTACAAGTCGGGGAGAGGAGTGGTTAGAACGGGGGCGAGGGGTTGGTACTGTTCGTGCTAGCAGGCTTCTTGCACGAGGAGTGGGGGAGAGACTAAGGTGAACAGGGCGGCTGTCCTGGTTTGATGTCGGCTCAGGTTCGTCAGAAGCATCTGCTGCAGTCTACTGCAGGTGTTGGATTGTTGGCAGATGACGTTGGGGCGGTGGTGGATGCTGGAGTTGAAACAATTTGAGTTAGTGATACTCCAACGTTGAGTGTTACAAACTCTTGGAGTGATTCCAGCTTCCTGGTGAGGGCGTTGATCTTGTTGAGGGCTTCATCCAATTTTGCTGTCAAATCCTCTCGTTGCTGGCAGAGTCGGCAGACTTGTGGATCGGCAGGAGCAAACATGGAAGCACCAAACCTACCGGCGCAGTTCGTACAGGCACGAGGCATGGTGACGATCACTTTCTTCAGTTCACTTCACTCACTTAAAAACACTTTATTCACTTTAAAAACACTAAACTCACTTTAAAAACACTTCACTCCCTTCAGGTCGCTTCACTTACTTAAATAGGCCTAACCGATTTTTTTTTTTTTTTGAAATACACACAAATAGGTTATCAGCGGTGATAGCCTAACCAAAAATTAAAACAAAACAAAATTAAATTTGTTTTTATGTGTATGTATGTGTTTGTGTATATATACGGTTGTATCCATGTGAGCATGTGTGTATAAGTGTGTGTGTATGTGTATATGTATATATATATATATATATATATATATATATGTATATGCATGTGGGTATGTGTGTGTATGTGTATATACGTATATGTGTGTGGATGTATATGTGTGTATGTACTGTCGCCGTCAATAATTTCCTGGACACCCAACTCACAAGGAGTCATGATTTGTTTTGGTAACACTGTTGCCCCCCCCTCCCCCCTTCTTCCCCATCCACCCCCTCTGTATGGTTTCTCATCCCTCTCCCCCTCATTCTCCTACGTCGTCTCCTACTGTAAGCTCCGCCCCCTCGCTTCGTCCACCAACACATCCCTCACATTACTATCTCCGAAATATTAATTAATTATTACTGCTGTGAGTTTTAAAAGGTTTTTTAAGGGGAGAATACACATTACTCTCTGTTTCGGGATTTTATCGGGAGAGTAACTGGCGCTTCTTAAAAATATTCAAAGCTTCATGTTCTTATATTGACTAATTTGTGTTCACTGACGTCTGCCTCAGATACTACACTGATCGTTGAAAATACATAACAACACATTTGGTCTACAAATCTCACTATATGGCCAAGGGAATGCAATATTGGTATTTTAAATCTGTTAACGAATACGAAACATTATACAGTTCTACGTTTTAATAGTGTAAATATGATCCTAAAATATATAACGTAATCATGGTGCTGAATAACTACAATTATCAGTTGAGAGAGAGAGAGAGAGAGAGAGAGAGAGAGAGTCAGCATAATGGTATGGAGTCCGGTGGTGGTGGAGAGGGAGGGGCTTACAGTTGCCCGACGAGGGAGAAAGAGGGGGAGGGACATGACTACAGAGTGGGTGGATGGGGAGGAAGGGGGGGGGGGGAGGGGGGCAACACTGTTACCAAAACAAATTACCAGTCATCGTCAGATGAGTGTCCAGGAAACTATTGACGGCGACAGTACGTATATATTATATATGTGTGCGTATGTGTATGTACGGTATGTGTATGTATAAATATGGGTGTATATATGGGCATGTTGGTATATACTGTATATGTATGTATTGCGTGTATATATGCATCTGAATGTGTATGTACAATCTATGTTTATACCTTATACCAGTTTATACCTAAGTTAATACTTAATGTACAATCGCGCTAAGAAGTCATGACTCGATTCCCAGTACCTTTTGTTCAGAAAGTGCTATCTGGCAAATATTGAGGTTCTACTGTATTCATATATTACACACCGGGGAGAACTGTATTGAAGGAAACGATACCAAAAACACGATACATAAGTATTGTTACAATATATTTATCTCATTATGTGAGAGCAAACCAAATAATACGAAAGTTGAGACTAACCCGAACGAAAAAAATTGAAACTCTTAGTATTTCGCTCACTAGATTCAGGATTAAAATGTGGAGCAAGTCTCTTAATGCTTGTATTACTTTTTAAACAACAATACTGGTAGAAAAGTATCTCATAAAATTAAAACCAACAGATAAAACTAATATTCAAATCATACGTGTCAATAAATCACGTAAATAAACATATAACAGATTGTTTTTTCCACATTTAATTCTCTATGTGGGACAACAGTCTGCCTGAAAAACAAGCAGTCTCCAGTATATTTTGGAAGAAAGCTTGAATACTCGAGAACAGATTGAAATTTGTATAGACAAACAATGAATTTTTACTTTTAGAATATATAATAACCCATAGGGAGACCCATATAAAAACGGAAGATGGAAAGGCAAGTGTAAAAGGACAAAGGTGAATATAAACGCAAAGAGATATACTCCCCCTCATATCCTGACAATGACTGACTCGGTCGCTGAATATCCTACCGTTCCTACGGGCCTGGAAGTGCAACATGCTAGATAGCGCATGTAAATTAATTACTCTCATTATTCTATAAAGAAATTGTAAACAAACATTACTTATATTTATTCAAACTTCAACATAAATCAAAATTGGAGGGCATAAATAGGTTAATTTTCTAAGTAGGCAAATTATTGGGAATATCCAAAGACCTATAGTTTAAAATTAGGAAACGACCGGGCTCCATGGGCCAGTGGACAGTTGCCAGCGGTTGCCAGATTTGGGAACTATTGTCCGATCCTTAGAAAAAGCGAGTCATGACTTCTTAGCGCGATTGTACACTTTGTAATTGTAATTATGAGCAGAATAACCACTTTTAGGTGGAAATAATTGTTTTATTATTATTTATTATCTCTCTCTCTGTTTGAGTATGTATGTGTGCGTGTGTGCGTGCCCTCTCGTCATCTTATTTCCGAGTAATTCCAGAAAGTTGGCACATTTTGCCCCCTCCCTTCATTGAATTATGATGAGGTGGGTGGAGGAGGTGATGAGGGGGGTGGAGGACGTAATGAGGGGGTGGAGGTGATGAGGGGGGTGGAGGATGTAATTAGGGGGGGGAGAAGGTGATGATGGGGCTGGAGGAGGTGATGAGGGGGCTGGAGGAGGTGATGAGGGGGTGGAGGAGGTGATGAGGTGGGTGGAGAAGGTGATGAGTGAGGGGAGGGGGTGGAGGAGATGATGAGGGGGTGGACGACGTAATTATGGGGTGGAGGAGGTGGATGAGGGGGGGTGGAAGAGGTGATGAGGAGGTGATGAGGGGGTGGAGGAGGTGATGAGGGGGTGGGGGTGATGATGGGTGTGGTGATGATGGGGTAGAAGAGGTACCGGTAATGGTGGGGGTGGAGGATGTGATGAGGGTGGTGGAAGAGGTGATGAGGGGTTGGTGGTGGTGATGATGGGGGTGAAGGAGGTGATGAGGGGGGTGAAAGAGGTGATGAGGGGGTGGAGGAGGTGATGAGGGAGGAGGGGATGAGGTGGGTGTAGTGATGAGGGGGGTGGAGGAGGTGATGAGGTGGGTGGAGGTGGATGAGAGGGGTGGAGGAGGATGAGAGGGGTGGAGGAGGATGAGAGGGGTGCTGGAGGTGTGATGAGGGGGGTTGATGAGGTGATGAGGGATGGATGAGGTGATGAGGGGTGAGGAGGTGATGAAGGGGTTAGAGGAGGTGATGAGGGGGGTGGAGGAGGTGATGAGGTGGGTGGAGGAGGTGATGAGGTGGGGTGCAGGAGGCGATGAGGGGGGTGGAGGAGGTAATGAGGGGGGTGGAAGCGGTGATGATGGGGTTGGAGGAGGTGATGATGGGGGTGGAGGAGGTGATAAAGGGGTGAAGGAGGTGATGACGGGGTGGAGGAGGTGATATGGGGTGGAGGAGGGGATGAGGTGGGTGGGAGGGGATGAGGGGTGGAGGAGGTGATGATGGGGGTGGAGGAGGTGATGATGGGGTAGAAGAGGTACCGGTAATGGTGGGGGTGGAGGATGTGATGAGGGTGGTGGAGGAGGTGATAATGGGGGTGGAGGAGGTGATAATGGGGGTGGAGGAGGTGATGATGGGGGTGGAGGAGGTGATGAGGGTGGTGGAGGAGGTGATGATGGGGGTGGAGGAGGTGATGAGGGAGGTGGAGGAGGTAATGAGGGGGGGGAAGGAGGTGATGAGGTGGGTGGAAGAGGTGATGAGGTGGGTGCACGGGGTGGAGGAGGTGATGATGGGGGTGGAGGAGGTGATGATGGGTGGAGGACGTAATGAGGGGGTGGAGGAGATGCTGAGGGGGGTGGAGGTCGTAATGAGGGGGTGGAGGAGGTGATGATGGGAGTGGACGACGTAATGAGGGGGTGGAGGAGGTGATGAAGGGGGTAGAGGAGGTGATGATGGGGGTGGAGGACGTAATGAGGGGGTGGATGAGGTGATGAGGTGGGTGGAGGAGGTGATGAGGGGGTGGAGGAGGTGATGAGGTGGGTGGAGGAGGTGATGGTGGGGGTGGAGGAGGTGATGAGGGGGTAGAGGAGGTGATGAAGAGCGTGGTGGAGGTGATTAGGTGGGTGGAGAAGGGGGTGAAGGAGGTGATGAGGGGGTGGAGGAGCTGATGAGATGGGTGGAGGAGGTGATGAGGGGGTGGAGGAGGTGATGAGGTGGGTAGAGGAGGTGATGAGGTGGTGGAGGAGGCGATGAGAGGGTGGAGGAGGTGATGAGGGGGGTGGAGGAGGTGATGAGAGGGTGGAGGAGGTGATGAGGTGGGTGGAGGAGGGCATGAGGGGGTGATGAGGTGGGTGGAGGAGGTGATGAGGTGGATGAAGGAGGTGATGAGAGGGTGGATGAGGTGGTTGAGGATGTGATGAGGTGGAGGAGATGATGAGGGGGTGGAAGAGGTGATGAGGGGGGTGGAGGAGGTCATGATGGGGTGGAGGTGGTGATAAGGGTGGTGGAGGAGGTGATTAGGTGGGTGGAGGAGGTGATGAGGAGGTGGAGGAGGTGATGAGTTTGGATATGATGAGGGGTGGAGGAGGTGATGATGTGGGTGGAGGAGGTGATGAGGGGGTGGAGGAGGAATGGTGGGTGATGAAGTGGATGGAGGAGGTGATGAGAGGGTGGAGGAGGTGATGAGGTGGTGGAGGAGGTGATGAGGGAGTGGAGGAGATGATGAGGGGGTGGAAGAGGTGATGAGGGGGGTGGAGGTGATGAGGTGGAGGATGATTAGGGGTGGAGGTGATTAGGTGGGTGGAGGAGGTGATGAGGAGGTGGAGGAGTACAAAGGAAATCAAGCAACAACAGATCTAGTGACCCTTCTAGGATGCTTGTCCTCCAAAACACTGAGGATCAAGTGTCCAACAGTGGTTTAGAGTGGGTAAGGGAACAATGGAAAGGGAACTACTGCCCTGGAACTAATCTCCGTGGGAGGATTAGGAAGTTAGTAGGGGACAGATGAGTTAGTAACTGAGGGGAGGATAAAATAAAGTTATTTATTTACAAACGCGGTCAGTCGCGGGTTTGATGTGCGATATTTGTCTAGGCGAAGTTTAAATGAATCAACGGTGCTGCAGTCTATGACATCTCAGGGAAGCCCATTCCATAAGTTGACAACTCGGTTGAAGAAGAAATTCTTAGCTTCGTGTGAGTTAAAAGATTTACCAATAATTTTGCAACCGTTTCCCCTTGTGTAATTAGATTGGTCGATAGTGAAGTACATACTACTGTTCATATTGTCAAAGCCTTTGATGATTTTGAACACTTGAATTAAGACACCTCTTAATCTGCACTGGGTTAAAGGAAATAGATTTAATTCTCTAAGACCCTCCTCGTATGGTTTGTTCTTTAAGCTAGGTATTATTTTGGTAACTCTACGTTGAACTCAACTCGTTCTAGCTTGTCTATATCTTTTTTGTAATAAGGGCACCAGGATTGAACACAGTATTCAAGAAGAGGGCGGACTAAGGAATTGTAAAGGGTTAGGATAACTTCTTTGGATTTATGCTCAAATGACCTGCCTATAAAGCCAATTATTTTGTTTGCCTTCTTAACAACTTCTGAACATTGTTGACTCGGTTATAGGTTACTTGATATTGTTCCTCCCAGATCGGTTTCTCTGTTTACATTCTTAAGCTGAGTGCCATTCATCAAATAGTTTGCTTTCTCATTTTGGTATCCGATATGTAGTACTTTACATTTATCCGCATTGAAACTCATTTGCCAAGTTTGGGCCCAACATGACAACTTATCTAGATTGTGTTGCATATCGTCAACTTGTTCTTCTGAGAGTACGCTATTTGCAATTTTTGTATCGTCAGCAAATTTTGAGATTGTACAGGTGACACCCTCATCTATGTCGTTGATGTAAATTAGAAAGAGAATTGGTCCTAGTACCGATCCCTGGGGTACCCCGCTACTTACATTGGTCCATTTAGATGCCTTACCGTTTATGACCACTCTTTGCTTTCTGTCGCTGAGCCAATTTTCTATCCTTTTCAACACACCATCTTGTATGCCATGCGCTTTTAGTTTTAGCAGTAAACGTTTGTGGGGAACTTTGTCAAATGCCTTTTGAAAATCAAGATATATAATATCTACAGCTTTGCTCTCATCGTAGAGGTTGAGGATATCGGGAAGAAGTCTAAGAGGTTTGTTAAACAGGAACGTTTTTTACGAAAGCCGTGTTGAGTATCTTTAACACCTAACGAACGGCCTAGGCGGTAAAATAATATGTAGCCACCAGCGGGGTGTTTTTACCCAAAATAGGGCTGTTTACGTGATCATTTTCATGCCTAAATAAGACCCAGAGCGTAAAACAAGTATCTATCCCTGAAAGGGCATAACAGAGCTTTCCAACGACACCCCAACGATCCTTGTATGACCGCTAGTTTTCTTGCAACAATCGCGCAACACGAGTGCAAAAAACATGTAATTCGGTACTTTCCCTAAACAATTCACTGTGTAGCGAGTGTGAGAGGGTGGAGGAGGGTGGGATTCATGTCAGTTGGTCCACCGCGGTGGTCTGGAGCAGTCATACGCTCGCTACTCTCCTGCCACCACTTGTTTCTCTCTCTCGGCAACATTACGTGCTGAAAATGCCACACGACTTATGTTGTGAGCCGCCACATAGTCCAAATTTCTTTCACTTGACATATGATGCGCGCCGCCAGTTAAGGGTAAAGTATGTTATTTTCCTCTAAGTGATGTACGAGTCTGTCTCTTATGAGTGTTTCTAACATTTCACTTACAACTGAGGTTAAGCTAATTGGACGATAGTTACTGGGTAGGTATTTGCTGCCTTCTTTGAATATCGGTGTTACATTGGCTAGCTTCCACTGATCAGGCATATTTCCAGACTGCAAGGATTTATTAAATAGCAATGTCAATGGTTTGGAGAGCTCATCCTTAGCTTCCTTTAGGACTCTAGGTGAGATTTTATCAGGTCCAGGCGTTTTTTTACCTTGAGTTTATCTAAACAATTCAATACTTCTCTCTCTGTAACGGTGATATTGCTTAGAACGTCTGAATTATCAATCTGAATCGGCGATGGTGTAGGGATATCACTGAGGTCTTCCGTTGTAAAAACTGAAGCAAAGAAGGTATTGAGGGCATTACTCATTTGTACTTCGTCTTTGGTGTATTCTCCATTTTCATCGACTAACGGTCCAACAGTTGAAGTAACTACTTTTTTCTTTCTGATATAACTATAGAATTCTTTCGGGTTTGTTTTACTTTGATTCGCAACATGTAACTCCAGGGTCTTTTTACTTTGCTTAATTAACTTTTTGGCTTTGCGTCGTCACTCATTACTTGAGGTGGGGTGGAGGAGGTGATGAGGGGTGTGGAGGAGGTGATGAGGTGGGTGGAGGAGGTGATGAGGGGGGTGGAGGAGGTGATGAGGGGGTGGAGGAGGTGATGAGGGGGGTGGAGGAGGTGATGAGGGGGTGGAGGAGGTGATGAGGTGGGTGGAGGAGGTGATGAGGGAGGTGGAGGAGGTGATGAGGGGGTGGAGGAGGTGATGAGGGTGGTGGAAGAGGTGATGAGGGGGGTGGAGGAGGTGATGAGGGGTGTGGAGGAGGTGATGAGGTGGGTGGAGGTGATGAGGGGGTGGAGGAGGTGATGAAGTGGGTGGGGGAGGTGATGATGGTGGTGGAGGAGGTGATGGCCGGTGGTGGTGGAGGAGGTGATGAGGTGGGTGGAGGAGGTGATGAGGTGGGTGGAGGAGGTGATGAAAAGGTAGAAGAGGTGATGAGGGGGTGGAGGAGGTGATGAGGTTGGTGGATGTGATAAGGTGGGTGGAGGAGGTGATGTGGGTGGTGGAGGAGGTGATGAGGGGGGTGGAGGAGGTGATGAGGTGGGTGGAGGAGGTGATGAAGTGGGTGAAGGAGGTGATGAGGTGGGTGAAGGAGGTGATGAGGGGGGTGGAGAATACAAACGAATACAAAGGACTTACAAACTGCAACACACCTATTGGTCCTTACGGGGCAGTTTGGATATCTACACTGCTAAGCTACTACTGTAACTACTAGCTAAAAAAAAGGATTGTAAATCAGAACGCTCCTCCCCACCCACCACATCCTGCAGCCTTCGCTGGCGTGGAAACACTTAGAAAAATATACCAAGCGGTATGGAAAAAACTGACATGGAATTTCGGATAGGATAGGACGAAAGGGGGTAAATTAGTACTCTACGCTCATTCAACATCTAAGATCTGGAAAATAAAAACAAAGTTATGTGCAAAATGGTATACAGAAATTTGATTAATATTGCAATCTGTGGTATTTCTTCATTACGACTGGAAGTTATTCTGAAAGAAATGGTGTTAATTGAGGGGTAGTAGCCAAGAATATTTATCTATACGGTTCTTGAAAGTCTCAACTGTATTGCAGTTCACAATACTTGACAGTAGTCTGTTCCAAATGTTCACAACGCGATTGAAGAAGTGTTTTGTTCAGTAGAATGAAATCGCTTTGTTTCCTATTATCTTGCAACAATTGTGTCTAGTGAGTTTGATCAGTTGATAGTGAAGTAATCACTTACATTTTAGGTTGCTGAATCCCTTAAAAATCTTGAAAACCTCAATTAGACCACCTCTCAATCTGCGTTTAGTTAGGGTAAACAAATATATTTTCTTTAGAGTTTTAGACGCTCCTTGTATGGTTTGTTTTGCAATCTAGGCATAATTTTTGTGACTGTGCGTTGCACTTTTTCCAGTTTTGTTATGTCCTTACTGTAGTATGGTGACCAGAACTGCATGCAATATTCAAGGTGGGGACGCACAAGTGAGTTGTAAAGCGTTAGTATGACTTTATCTGATTTGAATTCAAACGTTTTACTTATGAAGCCCACCGAGTTATTTGCAATTTTTACTGCCTCTGTACATTGTTTACTCAGCTTTAGGTCGCTCGATATTATAACTCCCAGATCTTTTTCTTTAACCGCATTTGTAAGTTGAACACTATTCATTAAGTAGTCTTTGTGAACGTTGTTGCTACTGATGTGTAAAACTTTGCATTTTTTCAATTTTTAACTTCATTTGCCATTATTCTGCCCAGGCAACTATAGTATTAAGATCACTTTGAAATTGTTGCCAATGTGCTGTTGAGGTAACTTTATTAGTAATTGTTGTGTCATCTGCAAACTTTGATATTTTACTTTTTATCCCTTCCTCAATATAATTTATGTAAATTATATATAGGATAGGTTCCAATACTGTGCCCTGGGGAACGCCACTGTTTACATTGCACCAGGCCGATTCTTTTCCATTAATCACAACTCGTTGCTTACGGCCTGAGAGCCAATCTTCGATCCATTTTTGTGTGTTTCCTGTCATACCATGGGCTTTCACTTTGTCAATGAGTCGTTTATGGGGAACTGTATCGAATGCTTTTGAATATCGAGATAGACTTTATCGACTGCCCTCTCCTCATCACATGCTTTACATACTTCATTGAAGAAATCAAATACATTTCTTACACATGAACGTCTATTTCTAAATCTGTGTTGCGAATCTTTTATGATTTTATGTTCCTCTAAATATTTTACTGTTTTGTCTCTTATTATGGTTTCCATTAGCTTGCAAACTACCGAAGTCAAGCTAATTGGTTGATAATTGCCTGGAGAGGACTTGCTTCCTTTTATTACTATGGGCGTAACGTTTGCTATTTTCCATTCGTGGGGTACTTTCCCAATACATAGTGATTTGTTCAATAGAGAGGAGAGTGGTTTTAATAACTCCGTTTTAGCTTCTTTTAGAATTCTTCGGGATATTTTGTCAGGGCCTGGAGTTTTGTTTACTTTCATATTGTTGATTGTTTGTAGAATATAGCTTACCTGAATCGCGTAGTTACTAAGGTCAGTGCCGTTTGTTAGATTCATAGAGGTTAGTTGGTTTCCGGAAAAGTCTTCAGTTGTAAACACAGATGCAAAATAATTGTTAAGAATGTTCGCCATTTCCACCTAGTTATCTGTGTGTTCACCATTGTCAGCAGCAAAAGGACCTATTGTCGAGGTTAGTGTTTTTTCTTTATTATATAACTATAAAATTATATAGGATTTGATTTGCTGGTGTTGGCAATTTGGTGTTCTAGATTCTTCTTACTTCGCTTGATGAGCTTTTTGGTTGCTCGTCGCAGTCTGTCATGTTCTAACTTACCGTTATTATTCTGTGTTGCTTTGAATTTTTGGTATGCATGCTTTTTGGCTAAGAGACTGTTTTTTATTTCATTGTTCCACCACTTTGGTTTACTGATTCGCCCTGGACGCCTGTTACGTAAAGGGACACATGCCTTAATGGCTTTATTTAGTTTATTGGAGAATATTTCCCACGATTGATTTACATCATTAAATTCAGACACAAGAAGAAAAAGAAGAAAGAAGAGGTTGAAGATGGATGACAGAAAACGTGGAGTACAAACAGATAAAAGGAAAGGTTGATGATGGTTTATGAGAAGCAGAAGAAGAAAGAGTAAGAATGATTGAGAAGGTGATGTGAAAGTTGGCTCATTTTGTACCAATTCTTCTTTAACCCTTGTCTAGCAGGGTGTTTTGGGCTATTTTGGGCATATTCAGGCCCTCCTGAATGATCAATCAAGTATCTGCATGAAAAGAAATGTATTCATCAAAAAACTAGGCGGTAAAAGCTTCAAAATGAGACCAGAACGAGCTACGTAGCACTCGTGGTTCTCATGCAGTGGTGCCACCAACATGGGAGTTTAGCGTATAGCGGTATATTTTTCCCAGCTATGCTCACTACTGGCTACACTGCCGGCCTCTCGAGAACACAGGGAGCGTGAGTCAGTGGGTGGCGGTAAGCCCTGGGTGTCGGACGTGTGGCCTGCTGCGCTCCCGGCCATTTGCACTCGATTTTAACCCTTTAAAACCCTAATAATGCTCCTAACTTGCTGCAAATTGGTGCACGACTTAAGTCGAGCGCTGCTCTTTAAGGGTTAAGTTACTCGAGGAGGATGGAAATGTTGAAGGAGGTGGTGGTAGTGGAGGTGGGTATGGTGGTGGTATGATTGTGATGGAGGATGGTGGTGATTGTGATATAGGAGGGTGATGGTAGTGATGATAGTAAAGGAGAAGCATGGTGTTGGTGGCTGTCGTAGTTTTGGTGGTGGTGATTAAGATAACGACCAGGCATTAATTGTTATTTGGCCGTAAAAACTTATCTGTATCAGTGTGCAAGTCTTAACCTTACTGCTGCAAAATCTTGATATGAATGGCCTACCGTGGTGCAAGAGAATGAGCGAAAAGCCGACCCTCGCAAAAAGTACATCACCTTGTTTTATATCACACCCACACATCCCACTGCAAATATATTTTGCACACAAATGATATGGGTGTAGTTGCATGTCTTTATGTTTGTTTACCTTCTATTTGTATGAAGGAGACAAAAGGCAGTTTGCCTGTAACGAGTGTCTCCCCCAAAGTCGAAAGAGTGACAGGGCTGAATTCAAGGGACGTTGGGGTCAAAATGCCTGGACACAAATTTGTTAAATCAGTTTAAGTCATAGGATGAAGGAAAGATTAACTGAGGGAGAGAGTTCCAGAGATCACTTGTTGAGTAGAAGAAAGACTGAGAAAATTTGTCAATTCTTGGGTTGGAGAGCTGGACAGAATATGAGTGGGACTGTTTTGAAAGGTGGGTCCCTCGCACTCGCCATAAGGCAGGGGGTATGCAAAGAGAGAGCTCGGAAGGACACTGATTGTTGTAATAGCGATAGTAGAGTGAAAGAGATGCAATATTGCTAGGTGTAGAAAGAGATTGTAGGGAACTAGTAAGAGGAAGTGAGATGATGAGACAAAATGCTTTGGACTCAGTGCAGTATGGGTGGAGCCACCCAACACATGTGAACAATACTCAATACAGGGGTGCACTGTGCCCCGATACAGAGCAAGAAGCTGTGCGGGGAAGAAGAACCCACAGAGACGATTGAGAACACCTAACTTTTGGCGAGAATAGTCACCACTGCGCACTACTGTCAACTGGCTTGCAGGCGAGAGGAGGAAGATGGAAGTATGGGAGTAATTACGTAATATCACTTATATCTCCCATATAAAGCAATATCATTGCACCACAAGGCATGCAGTATGTGAATAATTAGGACCCCGAAATTAGGTGTAGAGAAAGAATAAGACACGTTAAGATATAGGGTTAAGTATACTGTAAGTGAGTCAGGAATGAGTGAGCGGTGGGAGGGAATGTGGAATTTTTCCTCCCTTCCTCCCTTTGCTATCGATCAGTGCTTGCAAGCATTACGTTCATTCTAGGTCCCTTTCATTCTCTCCCTTTTACACATATCATAAACGTCGAGTATGTGGGATTCATCTGGGGTTGATTGACGATCCCAGAGCCTGCCACAACTTCCACAATAATACAGTGGTGAGTGTGTGTATGAGGTGTAAGTATATTATGATGCTTGGTTGAAAATCTCACTTCTGGAAGGCATGGCCCCAGTCGCTCAGAAAACCCTTAAGGAAGCTGCTGGGGTAATGAGCTAGGAAACTAAGACTAGAACTGACACATGAAATTTGGGGTACAAGGTTTATTTTACATATGTGTAGAAATGGTTGCAAAATACTTATATCATATACAAATAAGAGTGCGTACAAAGTGGAAGCAAGTTTACATTGGTATGTGAATGCAAACACTCTGGAGTATTTGCATCAAAACAAAAGTAAGTTTTTGGCAAGAAGTTTTGAATATAATTATATAAGTTACAAAATGATGAGTAGACCCTGAGAGACTTAAATATATTTAAGTGTGGTTCAGGGCCGAGTATAAATATATAAATAACATGTGTCAAGCAGATGTTGTCATACAGAAAATAAGAGTCAAAGCTACTTCAGAGATTATCAACGGAGACATTAAAATAACTTCTAATATCAGTGAATCTCTATATTACTATAGGATAGTGTGTAATGTTAGGGGAAGGCATCCTTAATATGAAATAGGGTCTCTGAAAAACAGACAGTTTATTTCAAGGTACTAAATGCCGAATTGACAAATAGTTGTCCAAGGTGTGTCAGGGATATCAGGTACTCCTTTCGTCTTCTTCTCGTTCTGGGCTGGGGAAATCTGCTTTTAGTACTTCTTTTAATTCTTGAATTTCGTCTTCTTCTTCTGCTTCTTAGGTTCAGTAAGAGAGAAAGGGTTGCTGAACTCTCTAGGTGCCTCACAGGGGTTGCCAAATGAGGTTGTGGCCACAAAAAGGTTGCCGAAGGTGATCCGAGGGTTGGTGCCAGAACAAGGGTTGCCAAAATATAATTAAGAGCACAGGTTACTGAACTCTCTGTGTGCCTCACAGGGGTTGCCTAATTATGTTGAGGCCGGCCAAGGATTGCTGAGGTTGGTTGATAGGCATACCTCCCAAGGGTTGCTGAGGGAAGCTGATCCTTATAAAAGGGTTGCTGATTATAGGAGAGGGGGTAAGGCTGCCAAACAATTTTCCTCTCTCTCCTTGTTAATTTTTGTGTTCCTTATCCTCTTGGTGTCTTAGAGGGAGGAAAGGGCTTTTGTGGTAGGGTTGGGGTGGCTCTTTTGCCCTTGTTGTTCTAGCCCTGCATTCTCCTGTCTTTTGCCTGCCCAGGTTGCAGGTTAAGTGGAAGGTACAATGCCAGCTGCGCAATAAGTGCCCTAGGTGTGAGGTGCTCTGACGTCACAGGCTCTGTGATTGGCTGTACTTGTTGGAGAACAAGAGCATGGGGTAGCAGGAGGTATAGAAAAGTACTTCGGAGGGGGCATTGCATTATATATCTGGATTGCAGCAATTCTTTGGTTGAAGTTGCAACTGGTGTTGTTTTTGTTGTTTGGCATGGTTTAGCACTGCTGCGGACTCAGTGGCTCTACCGTTTCTTGACTCTTGGCATAACAGTGATAGTGGAAGAGGAATTGCACAAAGGTACAGTTGGCCAAAAACATTCATACCAACTTCGTGATTTTATGTCAGTCATCGTATATATATTTCTATATATCAGATCACGGAGTGAATATTAATAAATGTGGTAACTGTACAGGAATAAGTTGCCATGTATAAAACTTTGCAATCCATTCAAAGGCGATCCTCTATAAATCTAGATTAAGAAAGAAAGGCAGATTGCATTCGGCGATACACTTATTGCAAAGTGTGTATAACGGTAACTACCCTGTGTGTGTATGAGAGAGAGAGAGAGATTGATTGATTGATTGATTGATTTTTATTGCCAATTGTGTACATACATAATGTACAATAATACATCATAATACATATATTTGAATGATTGGCATATATAGCTAGCTAAGCAAAAGCTCTATGTAGCTAGCTTTATAGACATAAGTAAATATTTAATGCTAGGTTACACGGTTATTAAAAATATAATATATACAAAACATGACAGTATATGACCTGCTTTATCATGGAATCAGCAAGAATCAACTTAGTTAATTATTTTCAGTAGTCTTTAAGAATAGGTATGACAGTAGTTACATGAACACTACTAATGGAGAAATGAATTAGACTGGTTTACATAAATTCGTCGCTATTTAGTATTGATCTAAAAGGTGTTTCTTAATAGACTTTTTGAACACAAATATTGAAACAGAATGTCTGAATGGTTCGTTAACCCGTGGAGCCCCGGCTAGTTTTGTAATGTTTGCGCACCAGAACCCGGCCGGTTTTCAAAAAATGGTTTTATTCCAGAAACAATAGCGAATGGGTTAGGAATGAAGGAAAAACCACGAAAAACCGCTCAAAAAGCTTAAAAAATGGTCCTACAGAGCCCCCGAAAACGTATTTTACAAGAGTAAAAAATTGAAGGCAATTATCCCCAAAAACCAGGTTATTGCGCGCTCGCGCGCACGCACGTGGACTTTGAGAGTTTTCAACCATCGGCACGGTTGCATGAGATACGTACACAGTTCCCATACAAATCTGAGCCCTCTTGAGTGGCTACACCTGAGGTTACGGTCGGCGTAATTAGGGTGACGCGTCAGGCGCGTCTCTGGGGCTGTGCGTTACATACATCGCCGACGCGTCAGACGCGTCGCTGGGGCTGGACGGGTTAAGGGTGTTCCATAATTTAGCTCCCCTATAGCTAAGACAACGTTGTGCAAGTGATGTTCTGCAATATGGGAGTCGTAGCAACTCCTGGGCTCCTCTGGTATTAAAGTTATGGACCATGATATGAACATCGCCCTCCAAACACACAAGACCATTTAAAGATTTATACACAAAGTTCACTGCCTGAGCAAACAAAATATCACCTAAATTTAGTAAACCATGTTCTTTAAATATTGGACCTGTATGAGCATTATAAGATTGGTAAGTCATTATGCGAAGTATTTTCTTTTGTGCCAAGAATAAAGATTTCAGGTAAGTCTTGTTTGCTCCTCCCCAGATAGCAGAACAGTAAATTATATGACGGTAAGCCAAAGAAAGGTAAAGTAGCTTTAAGTTATCAATATTCAAGGAATCTCTAGTTTTGTAAAGAATGCCAGTAATTTTCGATAATTTTACGGTAATGTCATTTATATGAGGTTTACATGTCATTCCACCATCTGTCGTAATACCAAGAAATGTTACATCATTAACTTTATTAATTACATGGTTATTTATTTTAATCTCAATATTTGGTAATCGATAGCTAGTAAAATGAGTCACAAGATAATGAGTTTTATTTAAATTAAGTGTAAGACCATTTGATTTAATCCAGGTTGAAACCTTAGCTATTTCTTCGTTCATTTGGTGTGCCAGTTCCATTAGATTATTGCCTTGTAAATAAATGTTTGTATCATCTGCATATAAAAGAAATTTCAGTTTGGTACTTGAGAATACAATATCGTTAATGAATAATATAAACAAAACAGGGCCAAGCACAAACCTCATAGATTTACATTTAGAACTTAGGTTATTATAAACAACAAATTGCTTCCTTTGACTAAGATAACTAGTGAACCATTTAAGGGCAGGGTCACGTATTCCATAGTTATGTAACTTTTTAAGTAAAATATCATGAGGTAGGGTGTCAAATGCTTTGGAAAGATCACAGCAAACCGTTAACTGGTATTGTTTTGTGTCTAAAACTTTATACATTTCCCTAGTTAGCTCATGAACGGCACATTCCGTAGAAGATCGAGGCCGAAACCCGAACTGACACTTCGTTAATATAGATTGTGATTCGAGATAATTTATTAGCCTGGATCCCACAAGTTTTTCAAATATTTTACTAAATATGGAAAGTAGAGATATTGGCCTGTAATTCTGGGGAACACTTTTATCTTTTTTTTTTATAAATCGGAATAACTTTGGCTATCTGCAGATAATTTGGAAAACACCCGATTTTAAATGACCTATTAATTATATGCTTAAGAAATGGTATAATTACACTTGAACATCCTTTAACAACCGACACACTTACATCATCATATCCACAAGCAGTATTTTTAAATTTCGTTATTACCGAAACTAGTTCAGATTCAGATACAGGGGCAAGATGAAACGAAACATTCACAGGGTTAGAAAGATATGTCTCGAAATCAGTAGGTTCTGTAGAAATATCACGGCGCAATTGTTCCCCTACTGAGCTAAAGTAATCATTAAAACCATTTGCTATACTTTCTGGATTAGTAGTTGGTGTATCATTGAATATAAAACTTTGCGGATTTTGATTCGGGTTCGTTCGATTCAGTATTGAATTAACAAGGTTCCATGTTTTTCTCATATTACCAGAAAATGCATTTAATTTATTTTTGTGATAGGTATTTTTCGTCCTTTTAATAGTTTGTGACAAAGTATTTCTATAATTCTTAAAATATTCACCATATGTGATTTTTTTTGTAATTTATGTTTGTATTTAATGGAATTAATAATAGCAGGGGTAATATATGGCTTATTTATGTGTTTTGCCTTAACCGTATATTCTCGCAGTGGGCAATGTTCATTATACAATGTTAAATTTGTTTGCATGTATGTATTAAAATCTAAATCTATATCAGCATGATTTATTGATGAATTCCTGACATATTCATTCAGTGCTTCAAATGTTGTTATGTTGTCAGGAGTCAGCAATCTTTTAGTTTTTAAGATTTTATTATTTAGGTTTTTTGGATGATGATATGAGAATGTGGCAAGAACTGGTAAGTGATCACTAATTTCCGCTAATACTATACTACTAGAATGATAGTCTTGAATATTATTACTCCATATATGATCCAGTAAAGTGGCACTATTACTAGTTATTCGTGTAGGCTTAGTTATGGTTGGAAAGAACATGTGAGAGTACATTAGGGTTATACAATTATGGACTTGTTTGTCTTGATAATTAAGCAAATTTATATTAAAATCGCCCATAATGTAGCATGGAATATTATTGCTTGTAATTATCTCTAATATCTCACTGAGGGAATCATGAAATAGATTTACTTGCGAATTGGGGGGTCGGTAGATCAGATCTACCAACAACAAACCTTTTATTGTTATTATGAACCTCTACGAAAATAGTTTCGAGGTGTGGATACTGCTTCGTAAGGTCGGGTCGTACTTTTCCTTGAAATTGTTCGGATATATATAATGCTACACCACCTTGACCAGTAGTCTTGTTATTGAAATAAGAATGAAAACCATTAATATGATAGAGATCACATATATTATCGTTTAGACGAGTTTCACATAGACCGATAATATTAATACTAATGTTTAACTCAATAAGACACTGATCTGTGAAAACATTTAAATGTAGTGGTAGACTCCGAATATTAAATGAAAAAAGATTGAGGCTTCTTGGTAGTGTTTCATTTCGTTCATCATTTAAAAATATATAATCACACTTGGGTTCATTTAGGTTTTGAGGCATTAATTCTGATTCATTATTGTCACAGTCACGGAGATTATCATTATTTAAAAGAAATGGGTTAAATTTAAGGTTACGTAATGCATTTAATGAGTATTTATGAATTGTGTTATTAATAACATTGTTTAATTCGTTATTGCAGAGATTATGGAATGGAAAAATGCTAGGGTCGTAGGTCATGAATTAAGTAAGGTAGTGAGGTATACACTAAACAGGAAATTAAAAGACATGCATGATATTATACTTAGTGTTTTTTTGTTTTTCGTTGGTTCTTTCTATATTTGGAATTCTGCGATGCTGCGGGGGATCCCTCAGCAGGGTGAGGGCTGGGTGCCACCCCGGAGGTGGCCTGGGTATCCACGGGGCTTGCCAGCTCGGGAGTGGGCCGGTGCACGGGTGGAGAAGTGGTTCTTGGTGGTACCTGAGTCGGGACCCGGGAACCATCCTCCCGATACCGCAGAGCATACCTCTCATTGACTTGGGCGTTGACTTGATCCTCGGAGGCAGCAGCTCCACCACCGGGCCCCACACCTCCAGGAGCCCCCTCCACGGTTTCCCCCAACACCAAATTCGGAGAGAGAGAGAGAGAGAGAGAGAGAGAGAGAGAGAGAGAGAGAGAGAGAGAGAGATAATGAGGGGGGGGGGGGTGAACGTGCGTATGTGTGTGGGGGAGGGGTATGGATAGAATTACATGAGAGCTCCTCCCCCCTCCCCCGCTAACCCATTCCCCCTAATCCCGACACACACACAAACACACACAAAAAGGCAAGAACAAGTGAGGCCAAAATACCATGCACCATAACACACTGTAAATTGATGATTAAAGCTGAAGAGAGGAGGATTATGGTGGTATTGGTGGAGAGTGATAATGGTGGTGGTGGTGGAGGGGATATGTTGGTGATTGCAGGTGATGATGGAATAGGTAATGATGATGTTGGTAATGTTTATGGTGGTGGTGGAAGAGAGTGGTGATGTTGATGGTGAGGGAGAGTTTTGGTGGTGATATTTGCTGGAGATGTGTGGTGGTGATGATGATGGTTGGGTATAGGATGTAAATTAGTGTTGCCAGGAGGTGGCCCTTGATTTTCTGTAAATTCGCCCTCAAAATTTCTTGAGATTCAGAAAAATGTCTGTAGTTCCAAATGTTACTTATATTGTATCTTGAAAGGGCTACACAAGGGTATACACACCTCCAATAACGGAAACATATTCATGAGAGGAACGTGTATGATTTTTTTTTTTCAGAACATAATTATCTGTAGAAGAATATTTTGCTTAGGGTTTAAAGTGTAATTTAGTTGGTAGGCTAAGGAAGATTCGTCTAATATAATTATAGCCGCTTACGGTGTTAAAGTGTAATTTAGTTGGTAAGAAAGATTTGTCTAATATATAGCCGCTTAGGGTTTAAAGTGTAATTTAGTTGGTAGGCTAAGGAAGATTTGTCTAATATATAGCCGCTTAGGGTTTAAAGTGTAATTTAGTTGGTAAGGAAGATTTGTCTAATATATAGCCTAATTTTCTATCTCCCCTATTGAGATGATTATACCATATAGTACAGACTCAGCAGCTGGCTACATTAAAGTTGGGCTGAATAACATTGATTATACTGCTAAGTATATATAGCCTATTGCATACATTAAAGCCTACATTTTGAAGTAAAACATATACATGGGCCTAATGGCTTCATATTTGAGGCAGAGATCGAGTTGTTCCAATTCTAACTTTCCTTCAAAAACATAATGTAGGCCTATGTAGAAAATGAGCAGCCATTGAGTCTTTATATAGTCTCGTTCAATAGCTAATAGTACCAATACAAATAGCCTACCTGAACAATATCAATGCAGAGCAGTGGAGCTACTTGTAGGCCTACGTGATGCAGCCATGATGCCCGTGAATGATAGGTGAACGGTGATGGACCCATGCTAGACCGTACGGGAGGGGAGGGGACTCAGAGGGTGGAGGGAGGTAGGGGGGAGTGAAAGCTGCCTAATGCCTCCCAAATATTTACCATGGTGGAACTTTGCAGGACAAATATTTGCTGTCAGGATCCAAACTGAGAAAATATATTTGTTATCCATAAAATGTGTATATTTTGTTAGATTTTCCACAAAGTTTGCAAATATTCTTGATATTTTCTGTGAAAATTAAAAATATCTGTAGATTTGGCACAAAATTCTGTTTTTCTGTATAACCTTACACAATTCTGTAGAAATACAGAAATTTCTGTAGATCTGGCAACACTGCGCGGCCGCCCTATCATCATCATCATGTAATACTGGGTGTTTCTCAAATTGGTTCCCCAGGGCCCAGAGCTTAAGGGGGGATGGTTCACTTTTTTGGCGATTTTTGCATGTATTCATTATTTTTCTAGTTTCCTCTCTAGACCGCCATCAAATTTAAAAGAAAACATCCATTAGATCCCCCTTTCTACCGAAAAATTTCACGGCCGAAGGCCGGTTCTTCCAACATTACAGGCTCACTATCGTTCGCCAGGGGAAAAAAATCGACACCTAAATAGCACGAAAGGTCTAAATATTGACGACGAATGGGGAGAAAGGTCTTAATATCGACTAACTAATGGGGAAAACATCTTTACATCTGAAAACTAATGGGGCTAAACATGAGGGAGAAAGTGGTCCAGAAAACCGGCCCATCCCCCCTTAAATTACGGCCACCCTTAGGTAATCAAATGTTTCACCACCCTGCACTTTATTATCATCATAATGTTCCCCACCACACTCTGCCATCAATCCCACCACCATCACAAACACCATGCCAATCTCCTACACCACCACCACCACCACCAGCTCCACAACGACAGCACTACTCCATCAATATTACCACCACGATCACCACCTCCACAACAGCACTCCTTCATCAATACTACCACCACCACCACCACCACAACAACAACCACAGCAACAACAACAACAACAACCAAAACTCTCCTCCATCAATATCACCACCACCATAATAACTGACTGGTTGGTTATAGGTAATATTCTGAGACAGCTATAGGATCAGGTAAGGGCTTAAGATGATCTTGATAAACCCCATTGGCTTTGTGTCATTTTTAATTACCCTTCCAGTCGCCGTCTGGAGAAGGGTATAATAGTAATTCGTGTGTGTGTGTGTGTGTGTGTGTGTGTGTGTGTGTGTGTGTGTGTGTGTTTTCTCAAATTATCGAGAAGCAATTATAGGATTTTGATGATATTGTCAGTACCTTCGTTTAGTACTTATATATATACCATTTATTTGTATTAACATCATAGCACTTCACCCCTCCATCACACACACACACACCTCTCACTGCAAACTCCTACGATCTTAACCCATTCAGTACCGGTGCCGTCCTTTTAACATTACTCTGATTACTATTGAACGATTGTATTCAGTTATAACATTGGCCTCCAGCAATTAAAAGGCTTCGAACTATCTCACTTAACCCTTTTTACTACCACAGATCCTTCTTCAACTGCACAAAAGCGTCTAAATATAGCTAGAATAACATTATATATGTCACCTGTACAGAAGGGGTTAAATCATACATCAACATTCGGCTACATATCTAGAATTGTATGCGAGGTATTCATCCTTCTCAGATACTTCCTATATGCATGAAGGAGACAAAAGACAAAGCTACCTGCAACAAGTGTCCCCCCAAACGTTGAAAGAATAATAGATAACCAAAATCAAGGTACATTAGAGGTTATTTAGGTGATTTGGAAAGAGGTGTGGTGTGCTTGTTAAGTGTTGTGAAATGAATAGGAGAAAGTGCTTGTGAGAGTAAGCTGGATTACTCTCTGTGTAGGTGATGCACAAATATAAACAGTGGGGGAAGCCAGGCAAATGAAACAGGAGTTCCAGCAACTCCTTATCATAATTATGTGGCCTCCCCTGAGTACTACCTTGCTCGAATGGTGCCTACAATCTCCCCACTATGGCGCAGATCCGTTGTGTTATATATTTCCGAGATGTTTTGTTCTAGTATGTGGAAGAGAATGGTGGAGTTGAGATGGATTGAATAGGGAGTAGGGTGTTGCTGATGGTGAAAAAGAGGCATGGTGGTGATAGTGGTGGAGGCAAACGGAAGGTGGTGGAGGTGTTTGGTGTTGGTGATACTTATGGTGGTGGAGGAGCGAGATGGTGGTGGTGGTGGTGGTGATAGTGAATATTAATAGTTCCGATGGTGACGGTTGTTGTGGTGGTGTAATGGTGCAGGAGGCAAATGGTGAAAATTATGGTGGTGATAGTGAGGGTAAAGGATGGTGTTGTGGTGGAGGATGGTGGTGGTGATAATAAATAGATGGTCATACTTGAGGTGACAGGCAAGATAATACTATTGGTTATATTAGTGAAGTAAGAGGTTAGTGACACTACCCTCTTCCAAGTAAGTATGTCACAACTCATAAACATTAGCCTCTATAACTCACAAACGACTAGAGTAATCGAGCTAATATGTTTACCTACCATTTGGGAAGGGTCAGTCAGGGAATAGGTGTGGAAATTTACAGCTCATTTTCTCTAGCCCTTTTTTAATTACAGAGGTTGGGGTTCACGATTTTTGGCCTTCCTGCTTGGAATAGGGTATAGTAAAATAGTTTAGCTCTGACAATCAAGCCGAAAGTAATTATAGTATACAGAACTTTACCATTACTATCCTTCATTATAAACACAAAGCTAATTGAGTAATGCACAAAAAGAACATTGTACGATATGAAACGATAATTGTATGAGAAGAAGGAACTGAGAACTAAATACATATAAAAGAGGAAGTGAAGTGGAAGGAAAATAAAAGAGGGATTAAGGAGGAAAGAGGATTACAACTTTGATGATTCCAGTGGAGATGGTGAGAGATGATAATGATGATGATGATGATGATGATGATGATGATGATAATGATGATGATGGTGAGAGATGATGATGATGATGGATGTCGTGATAATGATAGTGGTGATGGTAATAAGGTTATAATTGCGATATAATTACGATGATAATGACTGTTATTATGGTTATAGCTAGTGGTGTTGGTGACACTTGTTATGATTAATGGTGGGGTCACACATTCATGTATATTGCTCCCGTCAGCTCCCGACCGGCGTATCGCCAATTTATGTAAAGATGCGAGTAGTTTCTGCCGTTGAACGCCCGTTCTTCCACGTCTATTGCACTTCCCGACAGACGTAGCGTAACGGGGCCAGTGTTACTTCAGACGTAATGGAGTCGTATTGAACTACGTACGTGTTTGCGACGTGCTTAAGCATAGCCCCGTTCGACCTCATGGGCTGCACGATTTGCGGGAACAAAGGCCACGCCCATGCCACGCCCCCTCAAGACCGGCGTAGCTGAGGCCCGCACGTCTTGGGATTTGTTAGGTCGTACCTGGACCGGTTCTGGCCAATCGTAGGCACATCCCGTCTGACCAAACAGACAAAGACAGTCTTTGTCAACCACGTAGGTCTGGGTTGGAATCTGGGAACTACAACAGGGCAGGAATGGACACACCCTTCCCATTCCCAGTCCTTCATCGGCACCATGAACAACATCGAGGAATTCATCCTGGAGGAGTTACCCGCTGAGTGCCAGCCAATTTTGACGGTGTGCTTCTGCCAGTGCCAGAGTTTTTTTTTTTTTTTTTTTTTTTTTTTTTGGCTAAATCTATTAAGTTGGGAGAGAAATGGTAAAAAAAAACACTCCCCTCGCCAGAAATCAGGTCCCCGATGGTCCCGAAAGTAGATGAGAAGACACTATAGACTACAGAGACTTTTATGGTATCGGAATGTATGGGTGGGAGGGTGGTTTTGGGGTTGGTTGGGGGAAGGTAGAAGGGTAATTGACTTGTGCTACACATATGAAGCAGATTGGTGAGGTAGTTTCGCCACCACGGATTTTCCTTTGTTTCCTTTTCTTCGTACCGATACGCTAGAAGTGGGTTTGGGAGGCGGTTGGGGGTGTGGTGGGGGGAAGGCAGAAGGGTAAGAGACTTGTCACAAAAATATGGAACCGATTGGTGCAGTCGTTTCGCCGCCACAGATTTTCCTTTTTTTTCCTTCTGACGGGACCGACAGTCAGCGAGTGGGTGGGAGGAGGGATTTGAGATTTTTGTGGTGGGTAGCCTAAAGGGTAAGGTACATGTGGTAAGAATATGAAAGCCATAGGTGCAGTCATTTCGCTGCTACAATTTGTTTTTGGCAGGGTGCAGAGGGTGGCAGGGTTGGCTTGTTGGTTGCTGCTCCGGTGTGGTGAGAGGTGTGACTGGAGGGTTCCCCGCTGGTCCCGTTGTCCCCCCCCCCCCCCCCCCCCGTACAACGGTGCCGCATCTTCCCGCCAACCCGCAGTGCGGCGGTTCTGCCAGATGCGGCCTAACTAACGTATACTTCCACGTTCGACTGGAACTTTCTACGATTTGACGAGAGCAGCTCTCGTCTGACGGGGTAGCTGCTACGTCTGATGAGGCTGCTCCGGTCAGACGGCCGTGGTGGCCAGGTCGGTCGTAAGTTTTCCCGTCTTTTGACATACGTGAGGGCGAGCCACGTTTTTTATTCCACTCGATTCAACAACCGCGCGGCCTTGGCCGCACCCACAACATTCCCGACCCACGTGGGCTACTCGTTTCTACTCGCGCCATGCGTGAGTACCCCCCCGACTGGCCGCAATTTAATTTACGTTTTGCGTATTATGCCCTTACGTTTTACGTAATCGGTTGCCAACTACCAATATACCTTCGTTTACAACAGACGGGAGCTGACGGGAGCAATATACGTGAAAGTGTGAACCCCCATTACTACCATATAGGATAGAAGGACGTTAACCGGCTTTTAAATTTATCTCTCCTTTTCTCTCTTTCCCTGGCTTATATCCATTTGGCCCCATTCAGCCAACTATATTAAGACGTTTATCCCCATCCAGGTGTCGATTTCTTCCTGGAGAGCGATAGCGTGCCAGCATTGTGTGGAGAAATCCGGCTTCGCTGGAGACATTTTTCTATCGAAAAATTTACAAATTTAGCTTGCTGTCAAAATAAAAATACATATATGCTGGCGAGCGGTAGCGAGCCAGGAAAATATTGACACCTGGATGGGGGTAAGCGTCTTGAAACAGTAGGCTGAATGGGGCCAAATGGATACAAACCAAAGAGGGAGGGAGAGAAAGAGAAAAACACGCTCCCTCAAGCAATGTCATGACGATGTGTAGCTGCACTCACCCTCTGACTGCATCCCTGGGGGTGTCTCTGCGGGAATGTCCATGCCGCGACTTGGTCCATCCCAAATAGTTCCTGGCATGGATATTCGGCTTTCCTTAAGGGGGTCACCTGCCCTTTTCTTCTCCTTTTCTCTCTTGTTCTGGCTTCTATCCATTGGGCTCCATTCAGCCTAGTGTTTTAAGACTTTACCCTTAATAATATTACACTTAATAGTGTTTTTTCCTATCCTCATCTTAATGAAGAAAAACAAGGTTAGAAATGACAAAAAACACCAAAATGCCGACTTTAAGGGTCCATAACTACAAAACAATGCCCCCAAAAGCCTATGTGTATACAACAGTTTTTACTTAGAATTATTTAATCATTCATCTCTGGAAGTATTTGACAAATCTCGCGGGACACCCTGTTTGTATATGTAAGGGGAGACTGACCGTTTGTTTTGTCTATGAATATTAATGTATTCACATATTTTTTTAGTTTCCTCCCTAGACCTCCATCAAGCTTAGAAAAACACCCCCTAGACCCCCCTTCAAGATAAGTTTGTAAATTTTTCGGTAGAAAAATCTCCCGGCCAAAGGCCGGTTCCTCTTAAAATTGCAGGCTCGCTTTCGCTCGCCAGGAAATAATCGACACCTAAATGGCACGAAAGGTCCTATAATTGACAACGAAATGCGGCGAAAAGTGTTAAAATTGCCAAACTAATGGGCCGAACGTCTTATTATCTCAAATATAGTGGGGCTAAACATTAGCCCTAAATCCAAATCCAACTTCACTACTGCTTCATCCATTCCACCATTAAAATCTTCGACTGGCAATCTTGTAAGTGACCCACAAGGTAAAACTAACCTTCTTGCGGATATTTTCTCCACCAACTCAACCTTAGATGAAATAAATCAAGATGTCCCTGTACTTACTTTTAATTCGCCTGAAATTCCCTCACTTAAGATCCACACCAGACATGTCAAAACTATTTTGCAGAATCTCTCAGTAGATAAGGCTCCTGGTCCAGATGAAATTCCTCCAATAGTACTTAAGAATTGCTCCTTGGTGCTCGCTCCTGTATTGGCAAAAACTTTCCGTCTGTGTACTCATACCTCATGCTTCCCAGTACCCTGGAAAGAAGCAAACATCCATCCAGTTCCTAAAAAAGGTGCCTCTTCAGATCCATCAAACTACAGACCAATAGCTATAACTTCCACTCTTGGCAAAGTCTTTGAAATTATATTAAATAATCACATAATTAAGCATCTGGAGAATAATAAATTAATCAGTGATAGGCAATATGGTTTTAGACGATGTCGATCAACTGCAGACATTCTTTGCCTTCTTACGCATCAAATCAACCAAGCTACAGACCAACATCGTGAAACACATACAATAGCACTGGATATATCAAAGGCATTTGATAGAGTCTGGCATCAATCCTTATTGTCGAAGATGTCACACTACGGCCTTGCATCATTAGTTCCACCAATTTCTTCTTATCTTCATAACAGAAAAATATGTGTAATGGTAGATGGCCTTTATTCTCAATTTCACTCAATAAATGCTGGTGTTCCCCAGGGATCAGTTTTGGCCCCAACTCTGTTCCTCATTCATATCAATGATCTCATATCTACCACTCATAATCCAATACATTCCTACGCAGATGACTCAACACTCCACAGTTCCTTCACATTTACCAATTCTTTCACCCAACCCGATCTTATAAATTCAAAAATAAACACTGCAATTTCTCTGAACCTTTCTAGAATTAATGAATGGGGACAAGAGAATCTAGTTTCCTTTAATGCACAGAAAACCAAGTACATTCAATTTTCTAACCGACAGAATCTCACTGACTCCCATATATTTTTTAATGATGTAAATATTCCCACTTCCTCTAGTATTGACATTCTTGGTGTAACATTAACTACTAACTTGAGCTGGACACATTATGTTAAGCTGGGATCACACATTCACGTATATGCTCCCGTATGCTCCCGTACGAAGGTTTATTGGTAGTTGGCAACCGAATACGTAAAACGTAAGGGCTTAGTACGCAAAACGTAAATTAAATTGTGTCTAGTCTTGGGGGTTGGTACGCATGGCGGGAGTAGCCACGCTGGTCTGGGAGGTGGTGGGTGCGGCCAAGGCCGCCCGGTATGTTTTGGATTTCGAATCAGATACGTGGCTCGCGCTCCCGTATGTCAAAAGTCGGAAAAGCATACGTTTTACCGGGCTAGCTGCTACGTCTTACGGGAGCAGCCCCGTAAAACGTAGCAGCTAGCCCGGTAAAACGTAAGTTTCTCCCGCCAATCGTACAATGTTCACGTAAAACGGGAAAGTGAAAGTAAGTCCGGGCGCATCTGGCTACACCGCCGCACTGCGTGTTGGCGGGAACATGAGGCACCGTTGTACGGTGGGGACAACGGGACCAGCGGGGGACCAGCGGGGGACACTCCAGTCACACCTCTCACCACACCTGAGCAGCAACCAACAAGCCAACCCTGCCACCCTCTGCACCCTGCCGAAAACAAATCGTAGCAGCGAAACGACTGCACCTATGGCTTTCATATTTTTACCACATGTACCTTACCCTTTAGGCTACCCATCACAAAAATCCCAAATCCCTCCTCCCACCCACTCGCTGACTGTCGGTCCCGTCAGAAGGAAAAAAAGGAAAATCTGTGGCGGCGAAACGACTGCAACAAACGGTTCCATATTTGTGTGACAAGTCCCTTACCCTTCTGCCTTCCCCCCACCACACCCCCAACTACCTCCCACCACCCATTTCCAGCGTATCCGTACGAAGATAAGGAAAAAAAGGAAAATTCGTGGTGGCGAAACTACCTCACCAATCGGCTTCATATGTGTATCACAAGTCAATTACCCTTCTACCTTCCCCCCACCAACCCCAAAACCACCCTCCCACCACCCTCCCACCCATACATTCCGATACCATAAAAAGTCTCTGTAGTCTATAGTGTCTTTTCAGCTACTTTCGGGACCATCAGGGACCTGATTTCTGGCAAGGGGAGTGTTTTTTTTACCATTATCCTTCCTTTCTCTCCCAACTTGATAGATTTAGCCAAAAAAAAAAAAAAAAAAAAACTCTGGCACTGGCAGAAGCACACCGTCAAAATTGGCTGGCACTCAGCGGGTTAAAGGTTACAAGGATGAATGGTCTTTCCTCTATAAAGGGAGTTCACAAAATTGAACTCCTCCAGGATGAATTCCGCGATGTTGTTCATGGTGCCGATAGAGGACTGGGAATGGGAATGGTGTGGCCATTCCTGCCCTTTTGTAGTTCCCAGATTCCAACCCAGACCTACGTGGTTGACAAAGACTGTCTTTGTCTGTGTTTGGACAGACGGGGTGTGCCTACGATTGTTCGGAAACGGTCCACGTAAGTCCTAAAAACTCCCAAGATGTACGGCCTCAGCTACGCAGGTATTGTGGGGGCGTGGCCATGGGCATGGCCTGTGTTCCTGCAAATCGGGCAGCCCAGGCGGACTAACGGGGACATGCTTACGCAAGTCGCAAGCACGTACGTAGCTCCATACGACTACATTACGTCTGACGTAACACTGGCCCCGTTATGGTACGTATGTCGGGAAGTGCAATAGTCGTACTCTATACGGGCGTACACGGCCGGACTACGCCCGTCATTACACAAAATTGGCGATCACGCCTGACGGGAGCATACGGGAGCGATATACGTGAATGTGTGACCCTAGCATTAGAAGCATTGCTAAGAATGCCTCTAAAAAACTGGGACTCCTGTACAGAGTTCGAGAATTCTTCACTGACGAGCAGTTGGCCGTAATATATAAAAGTCATGTGCGTTCTCAGATGGATTACTGTTCACCTCTGTGGGGTGGAAGTGGAGTGGTTGCATTGAGGCAGTAGGACAAAATTCAAAATAAAGCTATTAGATTAATCAATAACCCTGCAATCACACAGGACCTTCCTACATTATCCATACAAGAAACGTTGCATCCCTTGCATTATTCTACAGATATTTTCACAGCAATTGTTCCGAGGAACTTGCTTCAATTGTGCCGCCTCTCCACATCTTTCCCCGTAGAACTAGGGCAGCTGAGAGCGCCCACGAATTTACACTTTCTCCTCCACAATGCAGAACTTCTGCTTATCAGAATTAATTTATCCCCAGAGCTACTACTCTTTGAAATTCACTTCCCTCGAATTGCTTTCCACAAACTTACAATCTACAAATGTTTAAATCCAGTTGTTACAAACATTTTATGAATGGAGGATGCCTTTAGGCACATGGACCTTTTTGTTTTATCAGTGTTTTTCCTTCCTCCGTTCATTTTCTCTTAAAAAAAAAAAAAAAAAAAAAAAAGAGGGAGAAGGGAGTCCAGAAAAACGGTCTGCCTCCCCTTAATGTCTCATAATCACAGTTTTTAATCCCTTTCTTAAGTAACATTTTCAACGCCCTTAATCCCTTAATCCCCCTTCCTCCCTCCCTCAAGCCTTTCTCCTTCCATCCACACCTCTTCTTTCCCTTACTCTCCCTTTATTTACTCTCTGTATGTTCTCCTTCACAATTATCTCCATCTTTTCTCCCAGCCCCCACTCACTCTCCCCATACTCTCCCTCACGCATTTCACCCTAATACTCTATCCCTCCCAATCACACTTACCCTTAGTCTCCATCCTTTAAGCCTATGTTGTTGTTGTTGCTGTTCCCTAGGCTGCCTGGCCGAACAGCCCCAGGCCCAGAGCAAGGCCAAGGCCATAACCGAGCGCCCCCACAGAACCCTCCCTGCCTACCACAATAAAACCTGGGTGACCGAAGCCACTCCAAGGCGGGGAGCTGATTAGGGTGAGGAAATGCCATGTGGTGATGGGCTGGTCTATCAGAGTGAGAGCTGAGCGATCTCTGCCATACCCATAGCTTACTCTGACTGTTCCTTTTACTTATATATTTTCTAGGTCTCAAGTGACAGTGTCTCTTTCGTGGATTGACCTCCCAATCTGCCAACCTAGAGGTTGGCAGATTGGAAGCCAAAGCGTCACATTTTTCTTTTACCCCTCAACTCTCTCTTCATAATTGCTAAGGGACACAGGGACCTGGGTGGGGCCTTGGCTTCCCTTAAGCCTATTGTATCGTTTTCCTGCTACTCTCCCTTCTTTGTACCTCTCCCTCCCCCTTTCTCCTTCCTTCTCCAACTCTGTCTTCCATCCCCCTTAATCCTTCCCCTCTCTCCTACCTCCCCCTCCCATCTCATACTTTCCTCCACCCTCCTTCCTCCGCCTTCCATCATCATTTATTTAACCTTTCATAATCACAGTTCATAATCCTTCCCTCCTCCTCTCCCCGTCCCACTCCCTAACCCCTCTCCTGGCCTCCCTCTCCTTAAGGGGGCCCACCTCGCTTGTTGTCACTTTCTCTCCCTCTCTCTTTGGCTTGTATCCATTCGGCCCCATTCAGCCTACTGTTTTAAGACATTTACCTCCATCCAGGTGTCAATATTTTCCTGGCGAGCGGTAGCGAGCCAGCATATATATTTGTTTTTCTTTTTGACAGCAAGCTAAATTTGTACATTTTTCGATAGAAAAATGTCTCCGGCGAAGCCGGATTTCTCCATACAATGCTGGCTCGCTATCGCTCGCCTGGAAGAATTTGACACCTGGATGGGGATAAACGTCTTAAACAGTTGGCTGAATGGGGCCGAATGGATATAAGCCAGAGAAAGAGAGAAACAAGCAGGTGACCCCCCCTTAACTCATACAGTACTATTACACGATTTTATGGAACTTAGGAAAAATGTCTACCAATTAAAAGGCTACACACTATCTCAACCAATGCTTTTAGCTACCATATATCCTTCCTAAGCTTCATAAATTCTTCTAAATGTAGCTGAAATTAAATAAAGTAAAATTCACCGGTACCGTACGGGTTCACCTATCTCTTTCTCTTTGCCCCCCCCCCCCTTTTTCTCCCCCTCCCACCCCCTCTTTATATATATATATATTATATTCCATAATCACGTTCTATAATCCCGTTCGTAAGGGAGGTCATATATATATATATTATAAGATAATATATATATTATATTCCATAATCACGTTCTATAATCCCGTTCTTAAGGGAGGTCATATATATATATATATATATATATATATATATATATATATATATATATATATATATATTATATTCCATAATCACGTTCTATAATCCCGTTCTTAAGGGAGGTCACAGGTTTTATTTACCTTTCTCTCCTGTTCTCTCTTTCTCTGGCTTATATCCATTTGGCCCCATTCAGCCAACTGTTTTAAGACGTTTATCCCCATTCAGGTGTCGATTTCTTCCTGGCGAGCGATAGCGAGCCAGCATTGTATGGAGAAATCCGGCTTCGCCGGAGATATTTTTCTATCGACAAATGTACAAATTTAGCTTGCTGTCAAAACAAAAAATATATATGCTGGTTCGCTACCGCTCGCCAGGAAAATATTGACACCTGGATGTGGGTAAACGTCTTAAAACAGTTTGCTGAATGAGGCCGAATGGATACAAGCCAAAGAGAAAGGGAGAGAAAGAGAAAAAGAGCGAGGTGGGCTCCCTTAAGAGACCTCCCCCTTTTACTCTCCCCTTCCCTCCCCAACTTATTCTCTCCCCTGCCGTTATTCCTCATTTTCCCCTTGCATAAATTATGATCTCCCTTATTCATTTTCAACTATTCTATCATTATATTCCCTTTCCTATCCTTCCTCTTTCCCTTCTCTCCTATTGGTATGCTAAATAAGTACAGTCACGCTAATAAGTGAATGTCTCGGCACCAAGTATGTTTTGATCCATAATAATTGGTATAAGCTATATCTAACCATAATTTCATTATATCGAGTGAAATGTACAAACATGTTCCTACATTTATCTACCCTATTCAACATCTGACGGACTTAAATACAGCACAGAGAAATCCAAATGTAATGACAGCTGGAACATGATTTATTAGCGCGACCGTACAAGCCATCCAATATGACACCAATCTCCAAGAAAGGGGATCATTAGTGTCCCAAGAAGTATCGGCTAATTAGCTTGACTTATTTCATAGTAAAGCTTTTAGAAGGGATAATAGTAGACAAGATAGTTGACTAGCTAAAAATCCGCAACTTAATTACTGATTCTCAACGTGGTTACAGGCGACACTGATTATGACTTCCCCATTTGTTGGAATTTCTCTATGAAATGCTGAGTAAGTACGACAAAAGTAGACCCATTGACATCCTTTACTTAGATTTTCAAATAGCCTTCCTTTGACAATGTGACTCATTACAGCCCAATGTAAACAAATGAGTGCACTATGTATCAATACAGAGAACATACATTGGATAGATAGTTGGCTAACAGGAGGACAGCAAAGGGTCATAATACATATTTTTGTTTTCTTCTGAGTGGACTCTAGTCACTTCTGTAGTTCCACATGGATCTATCTTTGCCTCACTTTTTTCTTTCTATATTCCAACTACTCCCTCTCGGACTAAGGATAGAGCTGAGGAGCCATGTCACATTCAAACCGTGCATTCAAACGGATTGAAGCCCGTGAAGGTCTCGTTTCCAGTCTGAGGGAGTTAAGGACCATGTGAAAAATTTGAGTTGCACAACCAGCCACCCACCCCCCCCACCCCCGTACCCCCGCCTCCCACCCCCCCCCCCCCCCCAGCCACCGCGCCCCCCCCCTCGCCACGGACCATACCATCGTTGCACCTTCGCAACAATGCACGAGGGCCTGTGGTGCCGCACCCACGGCGTCGAAAGCAGCCCGATCTCTGAAGTCTGGCTTCCAGCACCTTATGCCATTTTACATTGTACTCACCAATCTTAGACGATCGTGAGGGCCTTGCCACCAGTCTCCAGAACGCCGAACCATACAAATATTATATATGTTCGGCTCGCTACCGCTCACCAGGAAAGATATTGAAACCTGGAAAGGGGGGATTAAGGTAAAGGGGGTTAAAACGTCTTAAAAAACAGTAGGATGAGACGAGCGGGCCGAGACGGATACGCAAAGGCACAGATGAGAGGGTAGAAAATAGAAAACCAACAAAAAACCACGAAGGAGCGAGGGGAGAGACAGCAGAGAAAACTAAAAAAGAGGAGGTGGGCTAAATTTGTAAGCCTTAACACGCAAAACATTGAGCCCACCCTCGCTGTTTGTTGGTTTTGCTCCTTTCTCTCCCTCTCTCCTCGTTTTTCTGTTTTCGATTTCTCTCCCTCCTCTCTAGCAATCTTGTATCCGTTCGGCCCCGTTCAGCCTACTGTTTTAAGACGTTTATACCCATCCAAGCATCGATATCTTCCTGGCAAGCGATAGCGAGCAAACATGTATATTTTTTGTTTTGAGAGCAAGCTAAATTTGTACATTATTTGATAGAAAAATGTCTCCGGCGAAGCCCGACATTGCCAATATCCGAATTAAGGGGAGATGGGTCGTTTCTTTTGGTCCCCTTTCTTCCTCATGGTATAACCCCATTAGTTTTCATATTTTATGGGCAGTTCGGCCCATTAGTTTGGCGATTTTAAGATAAATTGGTATATTTTCGACGATGTTGGGCTTGGGAGTATGTGGGCGGGATCTGCTTGTTGTGTGGGACAGTCGGCGCTCTGCAGGACCCTGTAATCGTTGTTGTCGATCTCTGACTGTTTTGGTCGAGAGTCAGTCCTCAAGGCATTAGTGAGTTGGGTCTATAATTAGGCCTGTTAATTGGGGTTGGGTGTTGACAGGGATCTGCCTTGTGTGGGCCGATCGGTTTTTTGCAGGGCCTCCTCGTTTTCATATGTACGTATGTTTGGTGCCATGAAATATATGTCAAACAGTTTTCGGATAAATCTCGCCGAGGTATTCTCGCCCGAACCAGCGCCTTAATTAGACGAAGGACGATCCGGCACGTCGCCAGAAACATACGCGGAGGATTTCGTTTCATCCTTCGCATTATTTCGCAATATTTTATTCAAAATGTGACAGTTAAGCTAAATTTGTACATTTTTCGATGAACAAAATTTCTCCGGCAAAGCCGGATTTCTCTATAACAATGCTGGCTAGCTATCGCTCGCCAGGAAGAATGACAGAAATGACCAACTGGATGGGGATAAACGTCTTAAAAAACAGTTGGATGAATGGAACGAATGGATTACAAGCGAAAGAGAAAGGGGGAGAGCAAGAGAACAAAAGCGAGGGTGGGCTCCGTTAAATTGAACCTTTTTAAAGGACGTATTAGTTGGCAAACTATTAATGTAGGTTGTTCCTCCGATCCTGTCCGGCTGATCAGGGGTGCCAACATACCCGTAATTCACTCCTATAATGCCGTGTCCAACAAAATCTTCTTATATACTTGTATTATACGATATCACAGACACGTTTAAATTGCTAAACATTTATTCTATAAGTGGACTCTTCTTTAACACTTCCTAACCAGGGCAGCCTTGTCTTAATGACGGAGGCGGCGTATCCGGGCGAATCTGGCCTGAAAACACAACAAAAGTTAAACTAAGGCTAATCTCGCTTAAGATACTACCTAAAATAATCAAAACATATGTCCAAATGGGCGCCTTACCTTCCCGCGGTGAATGGCGTTGAGTAGGAGCTTTCTAGCTCAAGTAGTTCAGGAGTTATAGGGATGGAAAGTGGAGGTAACTTTTGCCGCGTATTTACCTCGCCGCGTACGAACGCTCAACCGCGGCCCAGGATACGACGAACGTTTTGACTCGTCGCTCTCCCTTGATATTATGGCGGGAAGCGATTATTTTTTAGTGTTTTATTGTTTTATATGCCCATATATTATTGTTATTAAGGATATTTTCACTCAATAAATTATATTTTTCTGAAGTAATTTGTGTCTCTGTCACTTATATTTAGTTTTTATTGTTCTTATTATAGTAGTTATGATTATTTTTTACTGGAATATGGTAATTGGATAGTGTTAATTTTCACTTCTTTATTGTTCGGAATATATATTTTAGTGTGTCACTTTCACTTGTTCATATTGTTCTGAAGGCACTTATTATTACTTATGTGTGTCCTCTTTTCACTTAGACTTAGTTTTTATAGTCATTATTATAGTAGTTATGATTATTTATACTGGACTATGGTAATTGATAGTGTAATTTTCACTTCTTTATTGTTAGGAATATATATTTTAGTTTCACTTTCACGTGTTCATATTGTTCTGAAGGCACTTATTATTACTTATGTGTCTCTTTCACTTATACTTAGGTTATAGTATTATAGTGAGTGTCACTCTAACGGTCACTTACCACTTCAATAGTTTCGCCCAGAGTGTGGAAATCATTGAAGCAGGTGCCGGCCACACAGTCCCACCTGAAAACTCGAGGCATTGCCAAGAGTGGTTGTTTTTTGTGGGGTGTGCTTGGTCGTTGAGTTGTGCGGGTGCACACATAGGCACCTCTTCTGCATCCTTATTCGGATGTTTAGGGACCCTGGAAAGGAAGGGCGACGAAGATGGTGCTTTCTGATGAAGTCGGGCACCCTATTCATGTCCATCATGCCTGGTCCTTGTAGTGGCCTCCCTGGTGTACCCGCATGTTTTACCAGGAGCTCATGTATCAGCTGCTTTTGGAAGGTCAGCAGGCTCTTGTACTTGATGGACTGGACACGCAAAACGGTAGATGTTGTACGGCATTGAGGGACAGACATATCTACTGTATGCAGGACAAAACTTCTGTGTACCACCTGCAAGATGTTCGCAGGGCCAGTCTATGAAGCCCATCTGCATGTCGGACTTGTCGACGAGGCGCATGTGTCAGGGTATAGTCCAGAACAGCACCGCGTATTGTGATAGGGTTCTTCTTTTTCCGGTCTCCACCTTCCCTGTGGGGCCCAATCTCTGCCTTTGTGGCATTGTGGTGAGGAGGTTGACCTTTGCGCTGCGTCATTGCCAGTGGATGGGAGAGGATGGGGGCCACTCTTCTTATGGAATATGTCCGTCTTCTTAAGTTTTGTAGGGTAGGCTGGCATGGCCCTTCCTCTTCCCCTTCACTGTGCCGACAGTTCCGGTCTTGCGGTCAGGGAGGTAACTGGCTGAGGCTAGGCGACGTGTAATAATTGTCGGTTATGGAGGACGTGGTTGTCATGGAGAGTACGTCTCTCCATCATCCTCTTTACCACAGCGCTGCCAAACCCAATGAGGGGGTCAATCTCCACCTCACCACCATTGCCGCTGTAGACTATAAAGTCGAAGCACATATTCCGTCTTGCAGTCGCAGGAGGACGAAGAGCTTGATGCCGAAGCACGGTGTCTCTTTGACGGGATATACTGTCGGGAGGTGCAGCATAAACACGGAACAGGACCAGAGACTCGTTCGATGCACTAGCTTCTGAATGGGAATCAGGTAGGGTGGAAAAACGATGACGTATCATGTCATTTACAGTTGCCTGATCTTCCAGAGTGTGTCGGGGCTCGTGGACATGCAATGTTATTTGTTAGGGGGAAATATGAGAGGGATGTCGATGTTACTATCCCTTGACATGAATTTGCCAAATGCGGGAGTCGTTGTGAGGGCTCCACCCCCCCGCACAGACGCTATCCAGTAGTCGGCCCGAACGTGCTTCCTTTATGTGTGTAATCAGCATGGTGAGTGCCAAGAAACACATTATAATTCTGCCACAGTGAGAGCTCTCCATGCCACCATCTTTTGCACTTGTCTTCCTGCCAAGAAAGTTTGAACAGATAGCCTGGTGGTGATTTGTCTCTTTGACAAGGTATTCCAGGACTTCATTGGCGTAGACGACATAGGAAGACACAGAAAAGTTTCACTGGGGGTGTGCATTTGGGCCACAGGGATATGCTGGTGACACCCAAGAACCCTGTTGTAACTCGTCAAAGGGCAGGAAAAAATCTGTGGCACCAAAATCCGCCCCATCTTACCACACAAACATTTCAGCAGGTCGAGGACGAGGACGTGGAGTGCAGCAGGCGCTGCAGCAGGCACACGCCCTGGAACGCCCTGGCACCACGCCCTTGGCCACGCGGATTTGCCCAGGCGGACGCCCTGCAACGACCCACACCACGCCCAGGCCCAGGGGCAGCGGCCCGTCGGCAGGCTGACCACGTCCACGGACCTCGATGTCCTTTGACTCTTCTTGTCGGGGACTCCCTCTTTCTCTTCCTCTTCCTCTTCATTCGTTTTCCTCTTCATCAGGCGAAGTCAGGTCATCTAGGGCCCCCAATGTAGGGGTAGTCAGCAGCATATTCAGGAGTCAACTATGGTGAAAATTAGACCGGGCGCGTCCCCCCCCCCCCCCGGCGGACGTGGGGCTGAGGGAGGTTGAACAATGGGAGCCTCGGCCCGGGGAGTCGGGCTCCTTTTGCGGTTAGCCGGGGACTTTTCCGCAGGAAATAATTGCCCTACGATGCGGGGCCTGTGGTGACACCAGCTGTGTGGAGGACAATTAGCGCACTTGTAGAGGCCCTTTGGTCATCTTGAGGGGAACAGATGAAGCTGAGGGGCTGTGGGTGGCCCTCCCGGCGTCCCGGGTCCAAGGCGCGTAGTGACAAAGGAATGCGGGTGGTTGCTAGGCCCTGGGTCGGCGTTCCACTCTCACTATCTACGCCTTCCCTCACTGTTTTCTGCCTCCCTGCGTGCTTTCTTGGCTGCAACTTTTCACTAAAGACTGTTTATAGAAAATTTCACCCACTTTCAAGGGGCCCGTACGGGCAGGCAAGGCGGGAAGGTCCTGGCTTCGGGCTAGGGCTAGGCCTACCCTGACCTACGAAACTAGGCAAAGGGGTTGGCCTTCTAGCACACTTGGTTACTTCAATAGCACCTTCCTCCACCACTTTCCACATTCAGGCTCATCACTAATATCACCCCCCTCAAATAAATCAACATTGTCATCAGCACCAAATCCCACAAAAATCGTCAAGTTCGCTCCCACTTCTAATCTGAATATAGAGGTTTTTGTCCACAGAGCTTTCACCACTGCTCAAATCCTGGTTGAAAAGTTCACGGGTGTATTGCACTGTCACTTATGCAAACGTTTCACTTTCCTTACTTTCCTGGTCTTCTCGGTTGGCAGGAGGCGTTAGATGTGGCAAGCGGCGGAGCTATGGGACGCGGGGGGGAGATTTCACAGTATCGGGACGCGTCGGAATTCATTTTTTTTTTTTTGCTGTTTTGTAGCTCTCAATGGCGGCAACGTAGGAACTGATAAGCGTGGTAGTTGAGGCTTGGTGGCCGCTACGATACGTCCCCGCAAAAGTAAAATTTGCCCGCGCGAAATTTAACGCACGCTTTCAAGCAAATGCCGTAGGATAAGGCATTACCGGGTTTTGCGGACCTTCAGCCGCCGCTGTAATTACCTAAGGCAGCCCGGGTAGGAAGGGTTAAATGTGTTGCCTAATTGTTACTGAAATCCCGTGACGGAATTAAGCCGGTAGCAGACGAGCGCTCTGCTAGTCAAACATTTCGATGATCAACTGTTTTTCTTGCAAATATTTCTGAAAAGATTTTACACAGGTATCGGAAAATAGGGACTAATGATAGATAATTGTGAGGTGACAGAAATATTGTAAATGTTGAACTCATAAGGTTTGCCAGCCCATGTGTTGAGGATAATTATTGAGGGAAAAGCGCGCTCATGTGATACCGGCTTTAGTGATTAGGGGTAGTGTTCCCGCAGTTAAGGGAGACTCGCAGACGGTATTGTCCAGCATGAATTTACTGGTTCGGCTCAATGGTTTAGGAGGAGGGGGTTTAATTTGTTCTCTAAACCTCTAGAAACTTTAAAAAAAAACACCCACAAGATATTAAATGTGTAAATATTTCGGTTAGAAAATTTCCCGGCCAAGGGCCTATTCTTCTTCAAATACAGGATCGCTTATCGCTTCCCAGAAAAAAAATCGACCCCTAAATTGCCACGAAAAGTCTTATTTTGCAAATAAATGGGGCAAAAGGTATGGAAACCGCCAAACCAATACGGGGCGAAACGTCTTGAAATCTCGTAAAATAGGCCTAATAGAGCTGAACAGGTGGGAGGACTAAAAAAAAAAAAATGCCTCCCTTAAGTTGGGATCCTCACTCCCTCACCCCCTCCCACACCTTCACACCTCACTTGGCCTAACCATGCTTCCCATTCTCGCCGACCTAAGCAAGGATATAATGGTATGTTATTGTTGTGTTGTTCGCGTTTTGGTGCGTGCTGGCGTTGATTTTCCGAAAGATTGGAATGATGGAGGATGAGTTGCGTTCGTTAACAGAATATTGGTGGAGGTCTTGATACCTACAACGCAATTGGGGAGGGAGATATGGTGGAAGAATGAACGACCGGAACTAAACCATGCCCTTCCTTCCGCTTTCTTAGGTTAAAGGTATCGTTATGTGTGCTTCTTTCGGGGCCATATGAATAAGTTGTAATGTTGCCAGTTGACATATAGTAGTGGTCGTTTGTTTTGCATCTTGGTTGTTTTTTAAGTACAGTTTACCGAACGTTCTTCGGTTTCTGAAGGTCTCAGTAAAAATCGTATTTGGCTACGTCCATCCTACTTCCCCCAACACCCCTCCCTCACTCCACCTCCTACCTACCACCTACATCCATAACCCCCCTCACTCAAACTTCTACGTTCCACCCCACATTTCCTCCTCCATTCCCACAATCAACACGCCCTGCCCTCACGCAATCCTCCTACCTTCCACCCCAACCTTTCCTCCCTCCCACCCACCTTCCCACCCCCTCTCTCACTCAACCTCCGACCTTGCACCCCAAGGGTTATAGGGTATTAAAATAATTTAATGAAATATTGACACAACTGGCTTAACATGCTACCACAGAGAACTACCGGTATTCATAACCGTGAGATCCTATGCATCGGACAGCGGAACGGAGGTGAGGAAAGGTGGGGTGGAAGGTAGGAGTTGGAGGAGGGAAGTGAGAAAGAGGGGGATTTCGGGAGGTGAGTGGGAGGGAGGAAAGGTGGGGTGGAAGGTTGGTGGTGGATTGAGGGAGGGGGGAAGGAAGCCACGGAAGCCAGCATAATGTTAAGGGGGGTCGTACTTGGTTTTTGGGCTAGTTTTATTATATTTAATTATTTTGCGTTTCCTAGGCTAAGAACTACATCAAACCTTAGAAAAACAACCCCCCTAGAAACCCCTTTTCAAGATAAATTTGTAAATTTTTTCGGTAGGAAAATGTCCTGGCCGAAGGCATATTCCTTCTAGAAATAAGAGGCTCGCTTATCGCTCGCCAGGGAAAAAAAACTACAGCTAATTAATTTCATATATTTATTATCTTATTAGTTTCATCCATAGACCTCCATTAAACTTAAACAAATCATACATTAGATCCCCTTTCTAGATTATTTGTAAATTTTATTACAGGCCTTCACTATCATTCGCCAGGAAAAAAAATCGACACATGTAGTTAGCACAAAAAGGTTCCTAATAATGACAAAGAAATGAGACTCAAGGTCTTCTTAAAAATCTAAACAAACTAATGGGGCAAACATCATAAATCTGAAAAATAAATGGGCGGTAAAAGTTTATCACCAACCATGTACGAGTTTTTCAGGTAATTTGTTGTTGGTTTTTATTTTTTATTTTGATTATTTACAGTGTTGTTAATACCGAGGACCGTCGCCTTGTGGTTTTTTTCAACATTAGCCTTAACTAACATAACTTAACCTAACCTAACCGAAAACTAACCTGTCTCGCCGACGGGTCTTAAACCCTCTGTTTATGGGTGGCGCGGACGGTCTAAACCCAGCTCACGTTCTCGGTGTTTATGGGTTCGTGGACGGTCTAAAACCCAGCTCAAGTTCCCTGTGTTATGGTGTGAACAAATACAAGGTTTCTCGTAATTCACTTATAGTGATGTTGCGACGGGAATTACATGCTACACCAACAAAAGTATAGTTCATGAAAGTGATAAAACACTGATACTCATCGATGGGAACCGTAACTGGTTGGTCATAAACTAAATACCCTCGTATAGAATAAGGATGTTGCAAAGATAATATTAAAATTTGTTTCAATCTCCGGAGAGACATTTTATGTGCATATATAAAGTACTGTAAAAAAAAACACTTCCCCTATAATTCTCCCTATTGACGGCAGTGATGATGAAATGAAAATCTTATTAAGCCCTTTACGGTTAATATAGATGATGATTTCAATAAGTCATGGGGGGGATGGGGGGGGGGGGGGCGTAAAGCCCCCCTCAACCCATTCTGTATCCAAAGGCAAAGGCAAATTGTATATTTACTCTGAAATTGACTTTACATCTGAGTGTTGTAAGATTGTTGGATAATGGGAGGAAATAACATTTTCCGGGGATTGTAACTAATTTCAACTACTGGTATAATGATTGCAAAACTACCTAAAAACAAAAAAAACGAAAAACCATGAAAAATTAGTGGTATTTTTTGGTTTATAGTTGAGTCCAGGATTCCATAGACCTGGATTGTCCCTACTCCATTAGGTATTAATAAGGTGGCGAGTCTTTTCTGAATAATTATCAAGAACAATGTTTCCTTACTTGGAGGTTCATGAATAAACATTTGTTTAACCCAGTCTTCAAAGACATAATTATTCATAAACTTAATACACCACCCACGCCTGGTGATAGCTATAATAAGTTTTAAGGACATAACCTGATTGAAAAATGTATATATAAAATCATCTGTTTTTCATTTACCTTATACAGCCAACAACCAGGTCTAACAAAATTCATTCCAGGTCCAAAAATGTTATGCATCCATATCCGTGCACAGTAGCAACCAACTTGATCACCCGAATAACAAAAAACTCCATAGTAACAAACTCTCGCACAGTAACACGCATTGAAACCAACGCAGTCCTCGCCAGCCAAGACAGACAACACATAAAACTGCTAGAATACACTATTAAAAACCAGTATTTTAATTACGGAAATATTTTTTAGCGTTTGATATCAAAGTATTTCTAAGTAAATGTTTTCGTTTCGGTTTTCATATATATATAATTGTACATAGCGGAGATTATAAAAAATATATATATATATTACAAATATATATATATTACAAATATAAATAATACCAATGACTTTAAGGAACACAGGTTACAAACAAAACACTAATAGTAGCCAAGGTGTTATTAATAACAAACAGCTTGATCTATCTATCTATCTATTTCCTGACGCCGTGATCCCCGAAGGGGTGGCCACGAACGAACCGCCCCCATGCACCTCTGTCCCCAGAGTCAGGTCGACGCCCCTTCCCCCCAACCAGCAAACACCGTCGACTTCATGTACTTCCTCAATCCATCCTTCCACATCATATACAGTCTACCTCTCCCCCTCTGTTCCCCCTCCACCTCGCTCTCATACACCCTCTTAGTCATTCTCTCGCTTTCCATACGGTTTCCATATGGCCGAAACAATCTCAAGTTGTTCCTTTTCACACTTTCCAGCACATCTACCTCCACACCACACCACCTATTCTTACTTCCTCATTAGTCTGTCTATCCCTCCATGTAACTCCGCACGCACTCCTTAAGGAATACATTTCCACTGCTCTCACTTCTTGGTCTGAGTATCTCAACCAACGTCCATGCTTCGCTTCCGTAAGGCAGTGTCGGGCATTACCACACTTGTCATGCAAGGACTTCTTCACTTCCATACTGACCACCCTATTTTCTTGTAATGCTTTTTCTTTTAGCGTTCCTTGACAACCCTCTTCCCCTGTTGTTTACCCTCTCCCGACACCTCTTCCATCCATAGGCCATCTTTAATCAAAACACTGCCAAGATACTTAAAAAGAGTTAACGATCTCCATAGCCTGACCGTTCAGCTTCACCTCACACTCTGGGACTTCACCCCTTTCGAAGAACCATAACCTTGCTCGTCCCCGTATTTACCTTCAAATTCCGTTTTTCGCACACTGTTCCAAACCGCATTTACCAGACCCTGCAACCTCCCATTCATTATCCACTCATCAGAACTGTATCATCCGCAAACAGCAGGATAGGTAGCTTCCAATCAATTCCCTCCCTTTTCAGCGATACACAAACATCCAATGCTCGTGATAGTATTTCTTTCATAACTCATTCCATATATACAGTAGTAAACCAACCACGGGGACATCACACACCCCTGTTTCAAAACAACATTCAGGTCAAAGAACTCGCTCTGCTCACTCTCCACACGTACTGCGACCTTTGCACCCTCATACATGCTCTTCACTGCTTCACAGAAACTTGCCCTCTACTCCGTATATTCTAAGTACTTTACACAAACCTTCTCTATCCACTCTGTCATAGGCCGGCTACAAGTCACCATTAAGGCAAACATACACATTTTGTTTATTCTACCAGGATACTTCTCCCACAACACAATTCAGGTTAAAAATCTGATCTACACATACTCTTCACTTCCTAAAAACTCCGTGACTCGTCGCCTATCCATTGACTCCGTTCTCACCATCTCACTCTCTAAATCAATACCCTACTGTATACCTTCCCTACGTACGCTTAGAAGGACATATTCCTCGGTGGTTACAACACACTCCTCTTTCCCCTTTGCCCTTATATAGGGGGACTATTAGGCCATGTCTTCAAGTCAATCGGGTGCCCCCACTGCCCTTCTCCCATGCTAGTTTGCACATTTTCCATACCCACTCTATCACTGTCTCCAAACCATACATCAACAATTCCCCACACACTCCATCTGTTCCTGGTGCTTTTCCCCAACTTCCACTCTTTTCATGGCTTCCCACACTTCTGACCTCCTGGATCCCCACCTCCTCCTCCACCTACTTCTCTTATTCTCCCTCCCATTACCATATCCAGCTATGTTTGCTGGCTATTCATTCCTTTCATTTAGCAACTAACTGAAGTTACTCCCTACATCTTCCGACTCTCTCTTGCTTCTCGCTTAGCATTCTCCCATTCTGATCTTTCACACCGTTACTGTTTCCCTTGCTACCTTCCCTAAATTTCTTGGACTTCTTTCCAGAAAACAGTTTCTTACTCTCCCTCCATTTTACACTCAGATGTCCTTCCAAATTCCTCATCTACTCTTATCTTACTTTCCTTCACTACTCTCTTCACCACCCTCTTACTCTCCACGTACCTAGCTCGTTTCTGTCTCTCGGAATCTGCAATTCCCTCTGCTACCCAACCACTCTCTATATGCTTTCTTCTTTTATTCCACAGCTATTCGTACCTCTTCTGTCCACCATGCTGTACCTTTTCACTCCCCTCCCTCTTCTCCTCACTCCACACACCTCCTCACATGCTGCACAGACTCTCAATCCTTAAACACCTTTGCTCATCTCCTCCACTTCCACATAAACTTCCAGGTCCTTCCTTGATATGAAACTTTAACAAAAGTCGACTTGCTATTGAATATCCTGATAACATTACAAATGATAACCATGTCCAGCTCCTAGGGTAATTATTAAATCGAATACCCCACAAGTATCTTAAACTACACAACACATGATCAGACAGACCCATCAATGGAACACCTATACAAAATAACAGGCGATGACTTCGGGTTTCCATTAAAAACAGTGTAACAATCAGCCCAGCTCCCTCCCCCCACCCCTTTTCTCATTCTCACTCTCTCTCTCTTACCTGTCTCCCTCTCTCTAAACTCTATCTCGCTCTCTCTCTCTTCCATCAAGGTTTGTAAGTCGTGAGTTATCCTAGGTAAAATCTCTTTAAAACTCTGGTTTTATACCTTGACCGAATTTCACTGCGCTAAAAATAGAAACCAAGTCCGCCCGTAATGGACAGTCGTGATCAGGAATACTTGAACACCTAATGATTTAAACAAAACAAAACGGTGAACATTAAACTATGAACCTTCAGTATTTGATGAATTGTGTCAAGTGGATTATCAAAACTAGATCGGCAGTGTATTCATACTTGTCCACTCCAAAGATTGTCCAGATTATTACAGTATATGTCAACGACTATATAGTAATAAACCATAAGCGAGCAATTTGAATCTATATCGAACAGAAACGAGCCATAATATAGGTGTTATAAATGATCCCAAATGCGTGATCTTTACAGCTTTAAACGTTTCACAATGATGTTATGGACAGTATACTTATTATGGATTATGGCTTTCCTTCCCTTTCTTTGTCTAAAAGTAAGGGTCAATATTAATGAATCAATACCTTACTTTGGCTCTCTAATGCCTGCTTTCGATATACCAATATACCATATCTCACTTTATCTCTAAATCCGCATTCACAAAAAAAAAAAAAAACAAAAGCAATCGGAATATAGATAAAGAAACTGAGAGAGAGAGAGGAGAGAGAGGATGAGAGAGAGTGAGAGAGAGAGAGAGAGAGAGAGAGGCTGCAAGAGGAGGAGTGCGATGAGATGAGGGAAAACACGAAGGCCAGGTTACCCCTTGAGGAGGGCATCACAGGACGATATCGGAAACTATGGGGGTGAAAAGTGTGTGGCGCTGGTTTAAAGCTTTAGACAAAATAGTTTGGCAAATGCAAAAGATATCATCCAATTAAAAAAGAAAACCAAAAAACAAAAAGAAATAAACTTAGATCATTGTGAATAATACAATGATTTGACATGAATCAGCAGAAATCGTACATGGTGCAGCGCTATCGATTAGATCGCCGCTGATCCATCCTCAGCGCCTTAAGATCAGTTGCGCAGGCATATTTATCAAAGATTTATATTATTATTTATTTCAAGGAATATAGTGTTTTACTGTTGTTCATCGTTTATGTGAATGAAGGAACTGCATTTTCTTACACATAAAACTGCCCAGGGATACAATAACTAGGTTGAGGGGGGGGGGGGACTTTGCCCCCCCATGATCAGCAGATTGTCAGCAGGGGGGAGGAAAGGAAACTGGAATAACAGCTGACAGTGGGATTAATTTTGGAAACAACCGAGGACGGGACACATTTTACCGCGAGCGTTTAAAGTAAATGTAAACAAAGATGATGCCACAACGCCAAGGAAAGTCGAAGACAAAAAAGGAAAGTGCCGGAGTCTATACATACAATACATACTCTGTTTTTAAGGGTCATATCGGGGGTTTTAAAGTTATTGATTATCGCAAATCTTCCATGGGAACAATATTAATAATATTATTATTGTGCGAGGTCTATAAGTACCTATGGTCCCTAATAAATTGTTTCTAAAAAAATGCCGCAAAAAGACACCTTTAAGATATCTCTTTGGTGAATTAAATAGATATTGAGAGTGCTTTCTATTATTTAATGACAAATGCAAGATATGGTCAGCAAATGTCCAGTGCTCTTGCTATAGGGCCTCTGACGCGGACCATCAAACACACTACCTTTAGCTTTTCATAATTTCTCTAATCCGCCCCTCGATTGATGCTGGCTAATTCCACTTTTGCCCCGACCTCTTTCTGCCCAAGTGTTGTTCTTGCCAGGGACTAATAATATAATGTAATGTACAGCTGTAGACGGGAATTTCTGAAAACAACATGGGAACGAACAAATACGATACACTGACGGAAGTTCTTTTGATAATTTGATTAAGCCAGATACACCGTGATCAATGAGTTTCACTAGTCTTTGCTTATAGACTCCGTTTACTTTATGAGATGTGTTAAAGTATTTCTGTCCGCAACTGTACAGCCGTAGACTTAAATGTGTTTACACTATTAGGATGAAACAAATATTATACTGTTACATTGCCCGAAGTATTTTGGAAAACTGATAATTGAATTACTAGATTTCACTAGCAAGTGAATCATGGTTTCGTTTATATCACTAAGAGGCGTTCAAGTATTCATGGTATTCATGGGGTTATTTTTTTACCTACCCTGTGTTCGCTCCGTTATTTTTCTAAATATTATGACATTTCAATCCATTACTTTGGCGATAATAAGACGCTTCACCGACATTCGGTAATCAATATACTTTTTTCTGGGCGGGCGACGAATAGCAAAGCCTTGTACACTTAAGAAACTGTAACGAAATTATCGTCTTATGCAGTTCAAGAGTTTTTGTTGTAATTGGACAGTGAGAGTTAATGTCAATAGTTTCCTTTTCAAAATCAGTAATAATTTATTTTGATCTAATATGAAAAAGTAAATTATCCCTGTAAGTACGATAAAGTTTTTGAGTGGAAATTTATTTGATGATGAGTTGTGAAAGAGTCTATTGTGTTCAGAGGGTTAATTTATTAATCAAATGACGGAAAGTTAAAAACATATCTCAGGGCAGTAAGTTAAAATTAATAAAGACTATTAAAGGTTGTATGTGTAGAACAAAACTTTGAAAAACCCGAATCTGCATCCAGTCTTTGAGTGTTCTGCCTAAGATTGAACATTTAAAACGGTATTCAAAGATTGTTAGTTACAGTATTGCTTATCTCGGTTGAGTTGGATTCGGATTCAAAAGTATAACATCAAAGTTTCCAAGCCTAAACATAATGAAACCTTCCACCCTTATGAATAAATTTAGCATGGAATATATTGCTATCGTTGAGAAAAATAGGTGTTTACAAAAAGCTTCTTTTCATAATTGATTCGTCCGTTTTTTTTTTTTTCACATTGATTAAACCCTTTTTTGGGGTTAGCCTTTGATCTGATAGCTTTTAGAAACGATCAATGTGACTGAGGGAAAGACTCATGAGTGTTGATCAAAATGGTCAGTCTGCTATTACACATTGTATAGCACCACAAAGGTGAACAAGGGGATCCGTATATGGACATATATGCACATATGTAAATCTGGATTGTACCCAAACAAGATAATACAAGAGCTATTGCTATGGTCACAAAATGCAGTTGAGAGCTGTAAATTAAAGTTAAAATATTCAAATGAGGGGCTTGTAAGTGAATAGTAAAATACATTTTACACACGATATTGGTGCCCTAAAGCTTTCGACAAAATCCCAGATTTCAATTAGATTTTCACATTAGGTTCGTTATATTTGCACATTGGAGAGTATTTATTCTGTTTAGAAAGGTTACATAGTGTACTACGGAGATTGCTAGGGTATGTGTGTGTGGTGTATGTGTGACTTTATGTATGTGTGTGTGTGTGTGTGTGTGTGTGTGGTGTGTCAGAACAAAGAGGGAGGTAGGTTGGCGTCCGTTTAAATCATATTATCCCTGAAGCTCTCCTTTGTCGTGGCCATATAATTAACAAGGATGAGAGAGCTGAGAGAGGAGCGAGGAGCGGGAGGGGGCGGGAGAGGGCGGAGAGAGAGAGAGGAGAGATGCGGAGAGAGAGAGAGGAGGGGCGTGAAGAAGGGAGAGGAGAGAGGAGGCGGAGGAGAGAGAGAGAGAGGGAGAGAGAGACATGGGGGCGGTGGGGGGTTAAGATGGTCAGGCATGCAATAATTAAGCCACAAGATGACTTCACTCTCATCAATATACCTTTGCCATTCACTCCCCCGCCCCCCTTCCGCCATACAGGCATCTTCAATAATACCCCTCCGTAAAAAGGATATATATATATATTATATATATAATTATATATGTTTCTAGTACTCCATTCCACCACTGCCGTGGGGTAATTGATTAAAGCGTCGGCTATCATACTGATGAGTCGATGGTTCGATCCCCCACTGAGAGACTAGAAACATTTAGTGGCTCACGTGTGATTTGTGAATATATCTCATATATATATATATATATATATATATATATATATATATATATATATATATAAGATATATATATATATATTTAATAATAATTCAAATAATAATATATACAAATAAAATACATAAATAAATAAATAAATTAATAAATAATAATTAATGTTCTTACCTCTTTAACGTCCCTTTATGCAAGTGTCACTTTAGAAATCTTAGAGGCGGTGGTATCGGAGTAATAGAATATGAACTAAAAATATGTTGCAATGGAACTTATCTGATAATTGTCTCTTCTATCGTATCTAAACTCTCCATCTTGCTAGTCCCGGCCACGATAACATTCTCTTTATTACCTTTTTTTCGTCATTCATCCTCTCTCTTTCTTTGGTTACCTTCCACATTCACCCCACTCTTCCTCATGTCTCCTTCTCCTCTACCTATTTACCTAATCTTCTCCATACCTCATTCCTTCCTTCTACACATTTCAGTTCTTCATTCTCCTTCCTTCCTCTCATTTATTTCATCATGCTCCTTCCCTCCTACCTGTCATTACACTTATAATGCTTCTTCCCTCCTTCTCCTCCTACCACTTCGTGTTATTTCCTCATTGCCTCCCTTTCCCTCCGTCTGCTTACTCTCCTTTTCCTCCTGCAAACACCCCCCCCTACTCCCCCCTCTCCACCTCCTATCCTCATATTGCACCAACATGGGGACCCTTGGCTGATAATGAACTACAATAGCTCGGCCGTAATGAGTCGCCCTTATTGGTCTAAAGTCGCCAAGCCTCTAGGACGGTAAATTACAGCAGATGAGTTTAGTAAGTCAATTAAGGTTTTTGAGTTTCGTGCGACACGTAAACAAAAATATTAACTGTTGCCATTGCTAACCGAATAATATATATATTAATGCCTTTCTGTAATTATGAAAAATGTTGCTGTATTGTGGGAGTTAATTGTGAGAGCTACTAAACCCTATTTATGAGCAATATTTGTCGCAATCTGAAACACAAAAATAATCTACTGAAAGCCATTAATTAAATGTAATTTTTCCCTTTTACTGAAAGACGTTATAACCGATGGGACAGTTTCCGTCCCTAATTAAGACTACTCCTCCGCAACCCCTGCACGTCTTAATGGTCATTAGTTTGCCTACTTTGCTCTCTAGACCTTCATCAAGCTTAATTAATACCCCCAAGACCCCCCATCGAGATTAAATTGTAATTGCTTTGGGTAGACCAGTTCCTCCATAATTGCAAGCTTGCATTGGTCTCCAGGAAAAAAAAATCAACTCCTAAAAGAGACGAAAGATCTTAATCATTTACGAAAAAAAGGGGCAAAAGGTTTTAAAATCGCCAAAATAATGGGGAAATCATCTTAAACATTTTATACAGAATTAATGAAGCTAAACACGAGGGCGAAGCAGGTCCAGAAAAATAACTTAAAAACGTCCCCTTTGCGGAATTTCTCTAAAACAATAAACCGAAAAAAAATGTATTGACTCGTAGTATTATAGAATACAGGAATTGCTCAAACTTAAGGCGTTTTTTTTTTTACTTGTCAGGAATCTCGCAGAATGATGATATTTTAGGATCTCAAAGACGTTGTTTGGTTGTAAGCCATGTTTTAAAACGAGAGTCACACATGAATTGCGGATTAATGGGCAGATGAATTGAATACTGAAAATATGTTTATTGTGTATTATTTTTACTTCCATTGTGACGATATTCTTCTTTTTTCTTATACTGTAGTTTAAAATCTTGAAAAAATTAAAATACAATAACAATTTTTATTAACACAAAGTAGCTAAAAATAATGAAAACATTATGTGAAACTCAAGACACAACCCACCGCCGAAAATTCTCGGGGATTCAGACTTGATTGTATAAAATAACATATAATGTGTAAGGTGACTTTGGTAAAGCCTATTTCAGGTATTATACATTTAATCTGAGAGAAACGGTGCCCTTGCCAAATAAACCACTTTAACTTTACTATTGATTCAATATTGCGAATATAAAATACTCAATATGTAATAACTTTGTCCAATATTCTCTGTTGGCACTGGGGACACACGGCTTTTTAATAATAACTTAACGTTGTTTTTATTAAATCCGGCGTATAGTAGTATATACAGTATCTTCTCTCTAAAACGATTATTAAATTTTATCCATTTGCCGGCATATTATATGCAATTAATTAACACTTTAGCAGTGAAGGGATCAATGCGTTTTCTGTTAGTAAGATTAAAGCTTTGTGGACGGCATCATGGGGAGTTTAGTGTAAGCTGCTTATGTGCGGAATTGGAAATAAAAAAATGTAGGGTTGGCCTTTATGGCTAACCTGGTGTTACTGAAAATTAAAACTATTTAAATGGATAGCTACTCGTGTGTTGTGTTTATATATATATCTATATATATTATATATTATATATATATATATCTAATAATTATTTATTTATTTTTTATTTTATTATTTTATTTTTTTATTTTTTTCCAAACGCCATAATCCCGAGGAGGGGTGGCCATGAACCTTAGGCGAGGTCACGAAATCGATAGGGAAGTTGCCCGGGCTTTCAATCTTGACAATAACCTTTTAACAATGCTGGCTCAATCCGCTGACCCTCTGATGAGCAGCCGATGCTCTACTGACTATGCCATATATTCTATATAGATTATATATATTATATATCAGATTATATATATATATATATATTGTATATTATATTGTAATATATATTGTATATATAGTAAATAGATTCACAGATACGGTAGATGGAAGAAAACATTAAATACATATAGATAGATATGTAGGTAGAACCAAAATGAAAATAAGATAGATAGACCAGACCGATAGAATAGATAGATTTGACAGATAGACAGGCATATAAAATACATAGATAGGGCAAATACATAGAATAGGGCAATACATCGATAGTGTTTTTCAGTAATCTTCTTTATTATAAGCTCACCGACATCCCTAAAGATACTATAGCTATTTCCTATCGGCTACAACTATTAAGGAAAAATTTACTAAACAGATTGAGATACAGCATTAACAAATGTATCAGTTTTCTTAGGTTACAAGAATTGTACAGAATATACACAATTTGATAATCCCACCATTGCACACTGTTGTACCAAGTGTAAGCAAACCCCTCTCCCTCCCGCATCCATCCCTATCCATATCTCTCTCTCTCCTCCCGCTCGCTCGCTCTCTGACACTCTCTCTCTCTATCTGTCAAGTGTATGAAAATATGCTCAACAAATAACGACATAATAAAATTCCATCTTATTCCGAATTCCAGGTTTGAGAAGAATTATAGGATCAATAAGGTGCACTATACCCACCAACAATTCAACGCGAGGTTAGATCTCTCTCTCTCATCTAGCTTGATCTCGCGCGCTCGACTCTATCTCTCTCTCACGCTCTCTCTCAGCTTGCAGTCATTTCAGGTTTTCTCACAAGCCGTTCAGCCTACCACCAGCTGTATTTATAACTCAACTCGGCGCATTCTCCTCAGAATGTTGCGCTATTAATGGCTCCTCGTGTTTCACTCTACAGTATATTATGTGATTTGTAAAAACGGAACAGATTCTATTTAGCTTGTGTGAGTTTGTGATGATTGATTATACATATATTGTTTATAAATAATGTGTTTGATTCGACGACGGAATACGAACCTCTCTCCTCTCTCTCAGTAGCCATTATAAACAACAAAGCTATTTGAAACTCCACGTATGTGGCGTCATCTAAAGAGGGAAATAATGCTACCAAACTTTCCAGCTTCAGCACATTTTAAGCACTCCAATGATTAATCAGTCTGTTCATACACTAAATTTACAGTATATAGCCCATTCGATGCTTGGGGGTTTAATAATATGCTTTGGTGTAATAATTATTGAGAGTTTT